>OX637315.1:4964062-6205078 GCA_951799385.1 Hyppa rectilinea | reverse complement strand
AAACTGACTGTGTGAAAATTAACCATAGGTTTAGGTAATCGACCTCTTTTATCTGTTCTGTGATCGATACCAACCATTTTTAATGATGCAATTGCTGTCAGTGGCGTTATATTATTAACTACTTTGAGATGATTGAGGAAACCATTAAATATTTAGTAAAATAGGTGATTAAACGTTTGCAATTATTGTTTACCATCGATAGATAACTTAAGTGCAGTGCAGGCTCACGTGTCAGTAGTATTAAAAAATAATTATGTATGCAGAAAATAACGGAGCACCGAAGATGATTTTATGAGGAAACCATTAACGATGGATGATGAAGGATAAATGAATCATACAATTTATTGTAGGTATCGATGTTCAGCAGCAGCAGTGCTGGCCCAGTGGTAACTGCTGCGAATTACAAGTTGTACGCGTTGAAGGTCGTGGGTTCGAACCCAGGAAGGCGCTTTTTTTATTTTTTTTATTTATCCTATACTGTCCCACTGCTGAGCAAAGGCCTCCCCCAAATCCTTCCAGACATCTTTCTCTTGAGCCACCTCGATCCATCGAAGGCGCTTTACTTTGTGTAAATAATTCCATCGTCACTGCTCTCTAAACGGTAAAGGAAAACATCGCGAGGAAACCGGCGTGTCCTAGAACAAAAAAGCTGAAGACAGACATCCACCAACCCGCACTGGGTGATGTGGATTTCGGCCCACACCCTCTCACAAAGAGGAGGCCTGTCTCCCAACAGTGGGGACAATATATGGGCTGATTATGATTTTCAAAGACAGCCTCCTCCTTTTTTGAAGTCGATTAATAAACCAGTCGTAATTTTTTTTTTGAGATTAGGAAATCATCCAATGACTTCTCCCGCTCTGGTTGGAGCGGAAGGGAGTGTCAGACTCTTGCTGACTAAAACCCATCCATGTTCCTTCCTTAGCCCTTTATATTCCAGGGGTAGCGGTAACCCTTTCGGACAATCCCGCTTTTAAACAGTCGTAATAAGCGCTTCTCCTCCACATTTATTGCAGCCAAAATGTGGGACTCTCTGCTAGTCCGTGTTCCCTTTTACATATTACTTGTTTGCCTTCAAAGCAGGGGTGAACAGGCTCTTCGGTGCATGCTCTCTCTATACCTCATCCATCGCCTTCCATCAGGCAGGATTAAGGTCAAGAGCAGGCCCAATCCACAATAAAAAAAGTAAAAAAAACCACAACATTCTTGTTCCACGTAGCATGGTACATTAACAAAGTAATTTACTAAGTGTACCTTCCAGTTTTTCTGAGGCTGCAGATAATGTTCAAACGGAACAGGTTCATCCCAGTTTCAAGGAAAATTGCATTATTATGGGAATTCATTATTAACACTCCTGACGCACCCGAATACGACTTTACTTCTGTAAACGTAGGGTTGTGACTTGATCGATAAAATGTGAAAACGATTTTGTATTATATTTTTCTCACGGTCTTCTTCTAACGCACAAGGAGTTCGTGGCTAAGTACTAACAGCCGCACAGGTCGATCCATCAAGTTAAGCTACGCTTGCCGGGGTTAGCTGTGGATGGGTGACCATCTTTACATAACGAGACTCCTCCGTGCATCGGAAAGCACGTTAAGCCGTTGGTCCCGGCTGTCATTTGTGCATCTTTGACAGTCGTTACGGGTCGTCAGAAGCCCGAAAATCTGACAGCCAGTTTTACCAAGGGGTAACGTATTGCCCAGTTATTGGATTGTGGAGATAGGCAGTTGCTCCATCTATATAAATAAAAATCAATTGCTGTTCGTTAGTCTCGCTAAAACTCGAGAACGGCTAAACCAATTTGGCTAATTTGGTCTTGAATTATTCGTGGAAGTCCAGGGAAGGTTTAAAAGTGGGTAGGTGGACTAGTTAGGGTGAGTAGAGTAAATAGATTAGGGAAGGTTGGTAGGGTAGGTAGTTAGGTAGGGTAGGTATAATTGTTAAGACAGGACAACGACTGTCGTGTCTTCTAGTGTAAAATATTCTGGTATTCAGCTGAATACCAGAATATTTTACACTGTTTTTTACATTTTATGTTGGGTAGCCGACCCCAACATAGTTGGGAAAAGGCTAGGCAGATGATGGTCTTACCAACGTATGAATTAATGCAACCATGTTCTTATTATTTATATCAAATTCATTTGTTGTGCAACCAAATCGATTCGTTCGATCTTTAACGCAGGTCAATAAAAACCTGGTAACCAAATATACAATACGCTGTAATGTGCGCGTGATGACGAGTAGCTTAGGTATTTAGCGTAAGTACTTTATAACCACAAGTGAAAGACGCGTCAATTCGTGAGATAGAAATATTATATCGGACGAGTTCGTTACAACGGGTTACTTTCTTTATTTTTTAAGAATATAATAGAATAGGTACTATCGATTATAGATTCCATATGGATTCAAGATATAAATATAATGTTTCTAACCTTTGTTTTATTATAACGTAAATTGAACATTGCAAAAGGTCAACGGAGCGAGTTGGTATTTCGAAAACATTAGACGGTCTAAAAAAAAAATCATATATAGCCTATTTTCCTCATTTAAGCACATATTCCAATTATAAATAAGGAAAATCTTAATATATCGCCGGGTAATTCACGCAGTGTAAACTGACCCCCAACACTAATTCTTTGTCGCATACGAGTTGATAGGAGCCAGTTATGATGCGCATGAGTTTATAAACAAAACCGGTGTCCTCGAGTGGACAGTGGCTCGCCGACAAGCGACTCGGACGTTGTACTTGTATTTAACCAAGTGTGCTCCACTGTCACAGACGTACGTAATTATTATTAAAAAACATGGAGAAGCTGTTTGTTTTTTTCGTAATTGGTAAGTTTTTTTGTTGTTTTTTTTTAATGTAAAGTACATCCTTTGGTGTACTAGCTAGTTTAAACTGATTTTAGTTTTTGCAAAACAGGTGTCTTTTAGGTAGTTAATTTGAAATGAGTATTTACCTCAGATTTTTCTTTTTAAACTATAAAATTACGTATCACTTGATACATATTTAAAGCAAGTTTTTCCCAGAATAAGGACAAAAGCTGACTTACTGTTATAATCAAACGATCCGATCCGACTCTTGCCTTAAATCTACATTTTAATAAGTCAAAATATAATAATCATAAATAATAATTTTATATTAAAACCAAAAACACCACAACTTCAAGGCTTATGCTAATTAACATTTTGAATTAAGTAGGTACCTATTCAAACTAGATTTTTTCAATCCGGTTCTTAGTTCAAAATTGCCATACGACATTTTGTCATTCGTGTGCGTAGGTACCTGCATTTAAAATATTAAGTTTTTTCTATGTTTTTTGCGAAGACGAAGTGACCATCTTGGAACGTAATAATAAGTAACAAGATATTGCTGTAATTTTTCATAAACCTTAGTAGAAGCATTTTGTTTGAATGAACACCCAATTCTCAAAACATAAACATTAAAAATTCCGTTTCGAAGTATAATTGAGCAGCTTGAACAACATTAATTAAACCTTAAAAACGATTGAAATTATGCTAAGATCATTATCATTCTTATATTCTTTTTCCCTTATGCTAGTTTATGATATGGATTTGGCGCATCAAAATAAATCTTAGGTTGCTATTTGTGTAAAAAAAAGTGTACCGGCCACGCGGTAGCTGTATGTTATTGGGGAAACCCAATCTGTCATCTTCCCATCTTATAACTGTCTTGTTGACTATTAATTTTAATGACTTATTAATTCACTTTATTATTATTATTTCCTTAATCATGTTTACAGCCCGGCTGCGTATGTATTAGATACTGTCAATGAGAGTATTCACTAAGATGTGTATAAAATCAGATAAGGAATGGCTAATGTTTATATATTTTTTTATTTTTCAGCTCTTTTTGCAAATGACGCTTTTGGACAAGGGCAGACACAACAGAATGAAGATGATTTAGATGATAGGTACGGTTGGAACCGCCCGAGCTGGAACCAGTTTCCAGGCCAAAGACCTACCTTCCCCGGACAAAACCAGTTCCCCGGTCAGAATCAATTCCCTGGTCAGAACCAATTCCCCGGTCAGAACCAATTCCCCGGTCAGAATCAATTCCCCGGTCAGAACCAATTCCCCGGTCAGAACCAATTCCCCGGTCAAAATCAATTCCCCGGTCAAAATCAATTCCCTACCGCTAGTCCGAATACCGTACCGACAACGCAACCTACTACTGGTGGGTAAGTATCTAATTAGGCTTTGGATTTTTAATTTTTTAATATTGGAATTTTAAGGAGAGTATTTTTAAAGTCAAAGACACCTAACTTAAATTCTTTCATAAGCGTGCATTGCATTGACAACTTATTGATTACGAGGCATCGATGACCCCGAAGGTTTAAAACTCAATAAACGCTAAAGTCTTACAATGTTATCATTCTAATAAAATTGTGTTGACATCTTTAACAAATTCAACTAGTTTCAATGACGTATAGAATAATATTGGTATTATTTTTTCTGTCCCACTTCGATCGTTAATTCGATATCAGTAGGTTATCATCATCTGCCTAGCTTATTTTTTAATTATGTAGGGGTCAGCTTCCACTACAGCTACAGCTAAATACCAGTATTTAACATGGAGTTACTGACTGACCTCTACCACCCAGTTACAAAAAAAAAAACACACAATGAAAAATTTTGATGATCGCAGAATATTTAGCAAAGAAACAATTTTTAGAGACTGATAAAAAAAGTCTACAAACGTTGTCATAGAAAAACCCAATTAATAAGATGAACATTAAATTTTTCAGAACCACCACACTGTCGCCTGAGACGCGCCTATGCATGAACACTTGCCCAGTGACTGCGGAGTACAACCCTGTCTGCGGCACAGACAGCGTCACCTACACCAACCCTGGAAGGCTGGCCTGTGCGCAGCTGTGTGGCGTCTGTGAGTATCTGAAAACCTACTAAATAAAAATCTTAAATTAGGTGACAGACCGCCCCGACCCTTGTTCGAGCCAGGTCCCACCACTGAGCCTGTAGCTTAAAATTCGTCCACAAATAATCGTTGATCCGATCCAGTCTGGCCTTTCCTGTCGGCCCCTAGCGACGACCTTAACCGAGGTCCATACTACTGTAGTAGCTTAGTTTGTAAGTTTTTAAGCCCTGGCTGGAGGCCTTTATTTTATTGAGGCATCTACAGGCAAGCCCGGTTAAGCAGTAGAAAACCTACAAGGTTGAAAAGCGAGAAGCCCGTTAAAAAAAAAATACCTCTGACGACAGCGCACAGCTTTGACATCTTGCAGAAGAGTTCTTTACATAACGGATGTGATTCCTAAGCAAGGATTTTTCAAAAATGAATTATGTAGCAGAATACAATACAGGTCTTTATGAAGGTATATAGAAAAGGTTTGATTGCTTTTGAATGTCCTATGAAGTGGGAACGATGAAGAAAATTAAGGGTGTGATTTTTTAATTAAATATAAACCCATGGATAATATCTTAGTAGGCAAAAACAGAACGTTTAAAGTTCCACTAAAAATCATCACTTTATCTTGTGTGGAAAGAAAATCTAAAAAGTTTAAAAGGATAAACTTACCTAGAATGAACCGAATTGAAGGAAATGAAATAACTATCGGAATTCTAGCAAAAGCTTTGTTACTCCGACGAATCAGGCTTTAAAGTTTTGTATTTATTAAGTTTCGACTCGACCTATAGTCTCGTTTTTATCCTATGTAATATTATGAATGCGAATGTGAGTTTGTTTGTTTATTTTTTTGTTACGCATGCACGGTACAACGGCTATGACGATGCTTACGGGTAATGAAAATTGGGTCATGGGTAGATGGACCTGGGTTAGGACTGGATACTTCTTATCGCGATAGTTCGTTCCCACGGGATAACTTACGTTCCCGGCCTCCACGCGGCCGAAGCCACGGGCAAAAGCAAGTACGTTTTATAATCCGGTATTCTTGGCCTTCGGCATTGAGAACTTTTCCTTGAAAATACAGGTAAAATATTGGAATATCGGAACTCGATCGTTGGTTTAAAGACCTTGTGAATCACCAATGACAAAGTGCGCCTTAATTTAAATGACCGTAATGGTTAAGCCGTCATGGCCTGACCTTAGAGAAATTCTTATGACATGATCTTGTGTGTACTTGTACGGGGATTTACTTAATGATGTCATTCTGTAGATCTATAATACATCATTAATGTAAATAGATCGCAAAACAGTTTGCTCCTTATCAATGTTATCATCATCATCATTTGCTTAGCCTTTTACCAACTATGTTGGGGTCGGCTTCTATTCTAATACCAGTATTTTCCCACAACCCTGTAAGTGGGCAATACGATACCCCTTGGTAAGACTGGCTGTCAGATTTTCGGGCTTCTGACGACCCAACTCTAACGACTGTTATCAATGACAAGTAAATGAAAGAACCAATTCGAAGAGCAGTAGTGGCCCAGGTTCAAACCTAGACAGGCACTTTACTTAGTGGCAATAATTTCATCACCACTGCTCTTAAACCGGTTGAGGAAAACATTGTGAAGAAACCGGCATGTCCTAGAACCATTCGAAACATGTGACATCTACCAACCTCTGGGCACGCGTGGTAGATTACGGCCCACTTCCTCTCACCAAGAGGAGGTCTGTGTCCTAGCAGTTGATTATGAATTCGAAGTTAGCTTTTGGACAGGAAATATACTTGCCTAATTAAAATCCTAATAATTTTCGTAGAATAAAATCAACTCAGAAGGGAACCCCCCTAGAATTAAGGGAAGTCACAAATAATAATATAATATACAAAATACCTGTTTTAGTTATTATTAAGAATGCTTTGCTCATCTTCGTATCAATAAAATTATTAATAATGATGAGCACAAAGACCACACAATTACTTAAACCCTGTTCTACAAATTAATGGCTAATTGTTGTTTAGTTGCGAGGGAGACCGTGCAGTAAATAATGCTGGTCATAGTTTACTGTACCGACGCCAGCGCATCAAGTTATACCAAACCATCAAATTTCTCTAAATGATTTTAAACCTTAACACATTGACGGTTAAGTTCAAAATCGATTGAGAAAATTTGAGTATGTGGTAAATTGATGTGCTGGACTGTAGGCTGTAGGTATTACCTTTCGTGTAGATTGCAATATGTTTCAACACCCTTGCGCTAGCCCGTCTTCCTTGCATTCACATACAACGTGGCAATGCAGCCAGCCTTTTGGGCACTTTTCCTGTTGACAGCAATAAGCACGAATTTATTTATGTCCTGGGATTATTTCGTCTCCTTTTTTTTATAGGTATATACTTCGAGACTGTTCAAGCTTTTTAAATTGTGTAAATAAAATAAAAAATACTTATAGTAATAAAATGAGGAAAACACTTCAAAATATAAAATAACAGAAATATATGTAATAGACAAATCACTTAAATAATTGCAGCTACTGGCCACTGATGTTATTACTTTATGGTTTCTAGTTATCTATAAGAGGATGTTATTTTAAAATTGAGATGATGGGTTTTATGCATTATCCTTATAATGCACTGATGGTTTACCAATTAGCAGTATTAACACCGTTCTTGTATGCATGCACTATTATGAATAAGTTAATAATATTGGATACTCGCTGCTGCTCTGTGCAATACTTTTATTTATTTTGTGCCCCCGGGCCCTCGCGTCTATGTTGAAAGTTTTTCGTTCAAACTTCCACCGCTTATTTCACCTGTTTTCGAGAGGCGTTTCTTGAAATGCTTTGATAGCTAACGTTTCCTACTTGTAATCTACCTGTGTGCCAAATTTCATCTCCGTAGGTCAGATAGTTTTTGAGATTTCGTGTTTAATCAGTGAATGAATGTATGAATGACAGATTTTTCGCTTTAATATATAGATTTTACATTATCACTTGCTTAAAAATTGGTGAAGGAAAGCATAGCGAGAAAACCAGCATGCCTGAGAGATATTTACAGCATGTGAAGCTAAGCCAGGGGCCCATGGGCAGTATAAAACTCTGACACCAGGTTAGTGATTAATCACACGAAAAGAAGAAGACCCACTACAAAGTATCAAACAGGTCTCAAGATCTAATTCTATTGTACATTGAAGTAAAATTCATTGAAATGGTGAAACAATATTGTTTTCTGTTTGTTATTTATATCAACAACCATCGTTATTTATAATAGGAGTGGTTTTAATGTTTGGAGAGAAACATAGGCTTTAATATGTTCCTTTAATTATTTTGATTAGTTAACCGTTTTAATTAAACTTAAACAATAAATAATAGGTAATTTTGTCTGAAGCGCCGTTGCTTCTATGATCTATGGTTTTGTTCCCTATGCTGTGTTGGGATTTCATTTATACCTTGAAATGTGTTGTTTTGTTGTTCAATTCCCTGAAAAGAATCTGCCTTAGGTATGTTATTCTTCAATAACACAAAATATAATGATTAGTCATTATTATAACCAATAATAGATTAACAAGTGTTGTTTTTTTTCAATTTCAGCTGTGAACTTGTTGAGAACATCGCCGTGCCCGACTCCAGCCCCGGTCGACCCCGCATAAGTCATTAATTTATTACTTTAACTAATAGGACTGAATAAATTATAAATAGAATGAGTACAATACTTTTTTCGAAAAATGTTTGTTGTTATTATTTATTTTTCTTCACGTATACTCGACATTGCTTCATACTTACCTATCCACCTACCATACTTTACTATCGCACTTCGGATAATTCCCGTATATTAAGTTTGTAGTTTTGGTCTCGGCAGCAATTATAAACGGGCCTGCGGACGGTCAGTTATGGGTAGCTCACTATCCGATTAGGAATAGGCCCGTGTCGGACGGCGCATACGTGTTCCGCGCGCGCCTCAAAGAGCCTCAGCAGCATATGAGCGGCCCGTTAGGGCCGAAGCCTGCCGGATAAGCGGGATTGTCCAAAAGGGTTACCGCTACCCCGGAACATAAAGGGCCAAGGAAGGAACATGGATGGGTTTTAGTCAGCAAGAGTCTGACAGTCCCTTTCGCTCCACCCAGAGCAGGAAATGATGGCTATCATTTCCTGTTTTCCCACCCTCAAAAAAAAGCCATTTTTAACAGAGGCCAGCACATCAAGCTACCTCAATCAATTTTTTTTGATAGATACTGTATGGTTGTCCGTGCTGCTCCTCCTGAAGATGACTCGCAACCTTCATTAGCAATTTCCCGTTGCTTGAGTTTATAGTTTTTAACAAGTCAATGAACGCCTGCGTTTCTGCAAAGTCAAAACAAATCATTTTTTTCAAATATGCACAGGAAAGGCACTTTTGAACGTCAAAATGAACAAGAAATAGAATTGATTCTAGTCGCCCCTTCCAAAAGGTAGTTTCGAATGGAGAAGAATGGGCAAGAAACTCCACCGTTACTCTTTTAAAATGTTTTGTATAAATGAATTGTAACATTATATGTGAGATGATGCACACAGAATAAAAACACTACACCACAAAAGGTGAAAAGAAAAACATATAGCAATGGCAGGTAAACTTAATTATGTCATAAGTACATGCTGCTCACATATTTACATATTGATACACTGACTGATGCATTGTAACGAATTATTCTCGAAGAACGGCAGTCGCTAAAATATAACATGTTCCCACAAGCCTGGAAAGAGGCCTCTGTTATAGGTATCCGAGTAAAAAGGCCCAATTGGCGTTATTCGCCGATGACACGGCCATTTACTACACGGGGATCAGTCCGCCAGCTATAGCTCAGACTCTCCAGAACTCGGCCAACGTCCTAGGCGCTTGGTTCCGGTTTCGCAGAGCACATAAAGCAGGTCCGTTCGCGGGCCGCTTTCGCTCTCGGTAGGCTCCAATTCATGCTTACAGAAAGCAGCAAATTGTCACTCCGGTGCAAACTGCGTCTCTATAAGGCTGTAATCCGTCCCATCATGACATACGCTTGCGTCGTCTTCGCACACGCCAAGCCCAAGTATCTGCATCGAATGCAGACACTCTAAAACCGGTTCCTCCGTAGGGTCTCAGGAGCTCCCTTTTACGTCCGTAACATGGACCTTCATGTAGACTTTAAACTCCCCACAGTTCAGCAGTTCATGAAAGGCCTCTCGAAGCGTTTCTTTGACACTGCCATAAAGCACCGCAATCCCCTGATTGCGGCCGCCTCCCGATACACCCCGTCCCGCATCAGTAAGGTTCACCGTCCACGGCATACCCTCATTGCCCCCGACGATGCCACCACTCTCCTCCAGGAGAGCAACCCGGCTACTAGCACTGTTAGATTAGCACACAGATACAAATATCCGTCGTTCCGTCCTCGCCGTCGAGGCCCGTCGCGACGACCCTGTCCATTCTCATCCCCCCGACCCTTGCTCGAGCCAGCCCGCGTTGCCGCTGAGCCAGTAGCCTTAAAAACCCCTGATCCAGCTGTCACTTGCTGTCCCCCCCCAGCGACGCCCTAAGCCGAGGTCCGAACCCCGCAGGGGGTGCCCTTAGCGTGTAGTCGCTTAGTTTTGTAAGTTAGGTTTAGTTTTTATTAAGCCCTGGCTGGAGGCTACAATTCTTTTATGGCAGCCACAGGCAAGCCCGGTTAAGCAGTAGACAACCCTTTGGTTGAACTGCGAAATGCCATTACCAAAAAAAAAAAAAAAAAACAATAAATTAATTGCAATTAAACTTTTAGTTGCACATTGCTATTAAATTATTTGGATTAATGTATGTTAATCCTAACTCGAAATGAAAACAATTGAAATGATCTTTTTCAAATTATTTTATGAAACAATTAAAACTAACAATTAACTTTCTTATCTTTACGGATATCCTTTAAAAGCACCTATTACAAGATTTAAAAAATTCTATCTACATTAATAAAATGCAATATAGCTTATTCATAAAAAATCGAACATCGTTCTTAATAATTGTTATCCAATACTTATATTTTTATTTATGTATTTCATTTGTGCAATGTTTTTATATAATAAAGAGTCGTGACATGTTTATGTTGTAAGCCTTTTTTTGTGTGGGATATCATTATGTTTAAAGCCTGAGAGCACCAAAAACAAAAAGTCTTTTATTTGTTACTTACTTGCATTTGAATGCCTTATTTATACTTACATATTTTGTTATGATACCAGTTGACGCTGCAGGCCTGTAAAGTATTCATTTTTAATTGTAAGATTTTATATAAATTTATGAAACAATTAAAAATTTATTAATTGTTAACTGTAACAAATCATTATTGGTAATTGTTAATTACTAACACTACAATTAAAAATTAATCAATTGTTAATTGTAATTTTCCACAATAAGAATTGATCAATTGTTACTTATTTTGGTCACAATTAACAATTAATCAAATGTTAATTTTTTGTTGTCCTAACAAATACAATTTGCCCAACACTAATATACAGTCTCCTAACTAAGGTATGAGGACACGATTGAGCATACGGTGGAGATCTGCCCAGCTTGGGCGGAGCACGGCCGTGTCCTCGTAGAGGCGATTGGCGGCGGCGGCGACCTCTCGCGCCCGGCCCTGGTGCAAGCCATGGTCCGGAGCGAGAGGCAGTGGAAGGCAGTCACCTCCTTCTGCGAAGCAGTCATGCTCGCGATAAATGTGGCAATCTACTGGGCGCATTCAATTTAATAACATTAAAAAAAAGTACCATCGGCACGAAAAGAAGAAGACACTGTAGAAAAGATAATTCAGTTACGCCATGATTTTGAACCGGCACTTTATTTTGCATCAAAAAAACGAGGGCCTACAGATTCTGGTCGTCCTGCCTGTTTACCTTCATTTTCAAAATCAAAATCAAAAGTCATTTATTCAAATTAAGCTGAAGATCAGCACTTTTTGAAAATTTTAACTTATGTATTATAGTATGTATATTTAAAAAAACTGTTAACTTCTGACAAAACATTGCGGTCGTCGCCTACGCAGAAGTGACCATCTCTGTATCATTGTAGGTAAGTACCTATCTACGATATATTTAGAGCCCAATGGGACGAAAATTCTATGAACATAGTACTTGAAAAAATATGTTTATTATGGTTCCAAACTTAAGAAAACCCGGCCATGAGGGAGACGGACTTCACGCTATGAAGGGTTCCGTAGTTGGTATGAATTTATCCCTGGAAAAAATAACACTGTAGTTAGAAAACGTGTACCTAATCGGCTAATACATTGCAGCTGAAAAGCAAAGTGGTCGACTTGACTCTAGGACGAGAAAAAAAAAGTTTACGTGTAGGGGACGTACCCTGCCTAACAAAAATTTTCAAGCCTTTTTGATACATAATTACCACTTTATAGCGTCTTAGCGCTCTGCGTATCTGAATTACGTTTTTGGTACAGTTTCAAAGGATTTTCTGTAAAGATTCCAATAATATATTTCTTACAATGTTGGTTTAGCGACCTGGCATATATAGGTCAAAGTTTGCAATGAATACCATACTTACCTTATTTATTTGGTTTCTAAAGTATTTTTTTTACTATGATGGATTTAATAGATTTACAGATTTACAAAAGGGATTCGTAAAATCGTTATTGTTTTAAGTTACTGTATAATGTACAGGAAAATACGTAAAATTAACAGTTTGCGACACTGTATCATCCCACTGCTGGACAAAGGCCTCCCCATGACTTCCAGCGATTTCGGTCGACGGCTATTGTGGACCATTGGATGTTATTGCCTTCGGGCTTCAACCTCCTTTTTCAATTCTTGTTCGCGTCTGTTATTTTATTTTTATTATTTGGAAAAAGAAACGGTTACACATTACAGTATTACGCGTAATTTGAGCTTCAGAGTAAATGTAGAACCTACGGCATTTTCCACATATTATGAAAACAAATTATAGAATTACGATATGCGTTAAAATTTACAATAAAATCACATAATGTGTTAAACGATAAAACTAAACAAACAATCGTATGAAAATAAAAACAAAAAAATATAAATAAACACTACAGTTTATTACTAAAGATTATGACGGAGCAACATCTAAAAAAAGGGTCATATGACCCTCAAGCGGCGCAAATACCTGTAACCTTTTGGGTAACTACAGCTTTGAGCCGTCTGGGGTCAAAAGTTCAAAACAGTCATGGGATCCGATTGCGCGACTCCTCTTTCAGGAAATTTCTCGCCGACTGGTCGACACTTCACATGACCAGAGAGTGCTTTGGCAATGCTGCCTATCTTCTGGGCACATGTCCGGATGACTGCGATGCTTTGTCAAATAAATATGTCCTCTAAGCTAGGTCTTCCTAAAAGAGTAAACAATCGTAAAAATGAACAGGCCTAAAAATGTTTGAGATCGAAACGCGTATAGCAATCATTTTAAATTTTGAAAACATGTATTGATGTCATTCATTTATTAGTAACAATCAAGACAGACTGTTCTGACGGTGAAGCTGCTCCGCGATTGTCTTTTTAATTCCATTCCACTTAATCATTTAATTCCACTTTTCGAAAAATTTGTGTCAAAAAAAAATGGAATACCTACGACTTTTTTTAAACATGGGTCTATAAAGCCCATTTTATAATGTAGTTTTTATGTGGTTAAGGAAACTATTTTATTATGAAATAACGGTAGGTGTTTCATTAAAAAATAGTTTCCTTTACCGGTCATAACTTAATTTTCGACTTCCTTTATTTAAAAAAATAAAAATAAAAATGGAATGTTTGTCTAAAGTGAATGAGTAAGTGACTAATAATGAAGTAAATGCAACTTAAGTTATACTGGGAATTCCAACTCACGCCGAATAAACCTGAAGGTTATGCGGTAATAGACAAGATATGGTTAGTAACCTACATGATGTGAGGTCGCTGTGATGAATCACTGGAATAAAAGTCAATCATGACTATAAACGGTGCTGTTGGTATTTTAAGAAAAGGTAAATCAAAAACAAAAACCCAAGCAATTAATAAAATTGCACACAAGAAATATAATCATATTGGTTTTTGGTAGATTATTAGAATCTAACCACCAGCACACCTTACATACCTTTGTTGCGGCTTAATTATTAGATGATTCGCACGAATTTACTAGCCCGAAACGGGCTAATCGATAATAATATTATATTTTTATATGCGAGTTGCATGTATTTGTTGTGGGCGAATCGACAAACCCAGTAAACATTTATAAGTATAATATTAGGCTATTGGCAAATGTTTAAAGAAAAAAGTGCACTAGAAACTACATTTAGGTATCTACCAATTACCTAATTTTGTTCAATTTTATAATTTACTCAGCAAAATAATATTTATAAACTTCGTGGAAGCCGCCTATAGAAGAAATAATGTTAAGTATATAAATCTTAATATTATTTTTTCTATAGGCGCGTAGCGGGAGGGGTCATTTGATGATTTCACACCCTCAAAAAAAATAAAGTATTTAAATCTGTCAATTTGCCCGTTGCGGGCAAGTAAATACATGCCAAATGGCCAATCAGCCCAATCCTTCAGGAAAACACGGTGTGACGTAAAATATAAATATCAAAAAGACTGGTTATACGGGTTACAATCGAATACTCTACTCATAAATATAAACCACTTTTACTGTGAGATCAACACTTAAACATTGAAAAAATAATAACGTTGGCGTTCAACGTGACACGTTGAACGCCAACGAAGTAGATAGCCAAGAATATGATATTAACATACACACATAACATCGCCTGTAGACCCCGACGGGGTGACTCCTCCCGCTCTGGGTGAAGCGGAAGGGACTGTCAGACTCTTACTGTCTAAAACCCATCCTGTGTGTCCATCTATGTTCCTTCCTTAGCCCTTTGTGTTCCGGGGCAGCGGTAACCGTTACGGACAATTCTGCTGACCTATTACAGCACCGGCCATCTAATCTCTTCACCACCCTTGGTTGACTGCTAAAATATATTTTTTTGAGGTTGGGAAACCATCAAATGACCCCTGCCGCTCTGGGTAGAGCGGAAGGGAGTGTCAACCCATACATGTTCCTTCCTTAGCCCTTTATATGTCGGGGTAGCGGTAACCCTTTCGGACAATCCCGCTTACCCGGCAGGATCGGCCTTAACGGGCCTCTTCCTTAATGTTTTGAGGTGCGCGTGGAACACTGGTGGTGAGCTGATCATCCAATCAGAACCAGGCCGTCCAGAGTTAAAGTATGCCTAAGGCAGCAAGTTCGCCTTTGTGCCAATATTGTGTGCAAAAAGTTTAAATAAGTAAATAAATATGCTTCATTGATGCTAATGTTTTACGACTAGTTCACTGTACGATTATACTATTAATATAAAACCCGAAATATATTCAAAATAGTTTAATTTAATTACCGTGTAATCTATTAATTACGCTTAATCAACCAAAGACAATTAAATAAATGCAGCCAACAATAGAATTATTCGCTTTACGAACCTACAGAAAAAGTCTCGTTAAAAGTATACAGGATGTATCAGAAAAGTGTGGTTATTTAAGGGTATGGTAATTGTTATCAAACTGAATCACTTACTCCAAGGGACCAATACCGTAAGCTTGAAAAAAATTACAACTTTTTCCATAAAAAGCTTCATATCTAAGAACTCGATCGAAAAGTTTGAGAGGGCTGATTTTATTTTAGCGATTACGATGTTGGTCCCATGGAGAAAGTGGTTAATTTTCATGACCTGTACCCCTTAAAAATACAAATACAAAATACAAATACAAAATAGTTTTATTGGGTCAATTTGAACACAATTCATTTCAAAGACCACACCCTTCAGATAAATGCTGTACCTACATGGTGTTTTTTTTATATCCCATAACTCTAGGGTATACCCATATTAAAGAATCATCTGGCATATGAATGATTTTTCAATTATAATGTTTTTGTTTAAAATAATTCGAATAAGTCACGATTATTTATGAAAAACACCCTTACGTGAAACATGACAATGTCGCATTTTCTTACCTTTAAATATTATGAATGATTGGTTTGAATGGAAATAAATAACTCGTATTTATCAATTATAATACTTCTTCTTTCTCTTTTTTTTCGTGTGGTTAGTGATTAACCTGCTGACCCTTTTTTTTTTTTTTTTTTAAGGCTGGGAAATCATCCAATGACTGCTGCCGCTCTGGGTGGAGCGGAAGGGAGTGTCAGACTCTTACTGACTAAAACCCATCCATGTTCCTTCCGTAGCCCTTTATGTTCCGGGGTAGCGGTAACCCTTTCGGACAATCCCGCTTACCCGGCAGGCTTGGCCCTGAGGGGCCCCTTCATATGCTGACATCTCTTTGAGGCGCGCGTGGAACATATACGCGCCGTACGGCACGGGTCTGGCACTGATCGGACGGTGAGTCACCCATTACTCACCGCCCGCAGGCCCGCGCCTACGGTGGCCGGGAGTCGTCACGTGGCTCCCGACGCCCGGAGCGTCTCCCGCGGCGGCTGGGACGGGAGGACCTTTCTCTCTCCCATCCCGCCACCTCCTTCGCGAGCATAACTTTTTCGCAGAAGGAGGTGACTGCCTCCCACTCCCTCTCGCCCCGGACCATGGCTTGCACCAGGGCCGGGCGCGAGAGGTCGCCGCCGCCGATCGCCTCTACGAGGACACGGCGGTGCTCCGCCCAAGCGGGGCAGGTTTGCACCGTGTGCTCCACCGTGTCCTCTGGGCGATCCTCGCAGTGGTGACACCCGGGCGTTTCCTCCCGCCTGATGATGTGCAGGAACCTCCCGAAACATCCATGTCCGGTGAGGACCTGCGTCGGGCGGAAGGTGAGGGCGCCGTGACGCCTCTCTAGCCACTCCTCAAAGAGGGGCCTTACCGCCACTATCGTGGCGTGCCCTAACCTGCTGACCCTGGTGTCAGAGTTTTTGAATTGTACGTATATTACATTTTTGACCTAAATTAATTGTGATTTATGATATCTTCGAAACTATGCATTTTTGGACCACATATTCTATGACATTTTGTATTATTTTTACGTGTAAAATATAAATCTAGAGTTATGGGATATAAAAAAAACACGTTGTATAAGCCAGCAAAGTCGCTATTCGTGATGTCACGATACACTTTACGGTACTTTTCATTTAATTGGTACTTAATGGCGTCAGAATAAACGCCATTAAGTACCAATTAAATGAAAAGTCCTGCAATGCACTAGTCTAATATGAAATAATAAAACTGGTAGTCATCAGTTGCGTGGTAAAAACTCGTGCTTCTAGTCTTGTATTAGTATTTATTTTTAAACCTGTCCAGGACCTGTTCACTCATAACTTGCCCTTCTTATACATCGTCTATTTAAACTAGATGGTTATGTACAGCATTATCATTTCACTGAACAAAGAATAGAGTTTCTATGAATTTTTCCTATTGTAATAATTCATCATAACATCCAAAAATATTAAGTCTAGCGATAACATTTAATTTCTATTCCAATAATACTATAATTACCAACGTCAAAAGGCGGTGAAACCACAAATTGCTTGTCAAACCCAACCAACAGTAGACTGAGATAATTTCATATCTGTCATGATTGGGCTGTCATAATTGACCATACGAAAATGATACAAGATGAAAACGGGTTGTGAGAGGAAAATGTAGTGGGGATATGTTTAAAGAACAAAATGTGATCGCACGTGTACCCAAGATACAGCTCATTTTGTAAATTGGCCTCGAATTGGGTGATTGTGTGCTGCAACTGCATTTAGAATATTTACGATAAGTTTAGTGTTTTTATGTGAGAAATGAAGAGTTTTGTCTATATCGGTAAGTGATAAGTGTTTTTGTTTGATAAATAATGTTAAGAATGTAGACACAACCGGAATATTCGATTATCCTCGTCTCAAGGATACGCGAATTGGTTTTATGATGATATTTTAGATTTAAGTACTTAACTTAGTTAAGTAATCTCTTGTGAATTTTGTTTCATAACTTTGCATATATAAAATACCTAGATATTATATTTATTTGCAAAGATTTTAGGTATAAACATCAGCTGTTAGTTGTAGGGAATCCATGTAAATTTAATTATAGTACGAAAGTTAAAGTTGAATTAATTTAATTTATGGGCTAAAAAATCTTGTACAGAACATAACTTATAATAAATTAAAAATATTTAAAAAATGTAAAATAATATTTTTGACAGTTTTGTCTTATTTTTTAATTATGAATGTATTACAATGGTTGTAGTCATGTGCATCACAATTAGTGTGATGCAGTAACGAGTGTCGTGATCAACCTGTTTCTATAAATAAACGTGTGCGGTCAGGGGACTCCCGTCAGGAACGAACATCCTTCTCACGTACCTATGATTTAAAACAAAAACAAAAACTTTTGACACTTGAACCTTGATACTGACCTTTTTTCTTCGAAGTTACTTTAAGCTCGACCGTTTTATCCACGCATAGGTGCGTTGTTAATACTTGCGTTGTTAAAAAAATGCGTACCTGTTAAATTACTATTCTATTTTTCTCGCTTTGATTGAGAGAGAACCTCTCATGGATGGGGCATAACACTTTTCCCTTACGTGACGATGTCTACAAGTCAACTCCTACCACATGCTGAGTTAAAGCACTACGTTACAAAATCCCACTTTACAACCTTCACTAGACCATAATTTAAACAAAAATTGAACTCATCATATCAGGTAAATGGAGATCTTACATTAAACACTGTTTCACACATTCTACCATTGCTGGGGTAGGAATATAAGAATATTAATATGCTAGCTGCTACCGCTGCTTTGCACCTATTGGCCGTAGCGTTACACATAGCCAATATAATATCCAACACAAAAAGAATTTTTCAATTCGGACCAGTAGTTCCAGAGATTAGCGCGTTCAAACAAACAAACTGTTCAGCTTTATAATATTAGTATAGCTTAGGCTAGCTATATTAAGTTAGGCCACAACGCACAAAATTGTACGTACCGTACGTAACGTATCTTTTGCATCAGTTCCGCCATTCAGTAGACGTAGCGCCAATGATTTGGTTTCGTACGTCAAGATAACGTTTATGAAACAATGAATTTTGTTATCACATAATGTAAATTTAACAGTTAATTACTAGAGGGCGGGTAATTAAACTTTAAATGAAGATTTTTTTTAAGGAATCGTAAACTTGCAGGTTTTTCCATAGATATAATGTATTCGTATAAACTGAACAGTACAGCCTTGGCAATTTTGTATATAAAACAATGTAATTTTTGCTAGTTAACATTTCGGTTGCTCTTCATCAAATTTTTCACCAAATTTTCGCATATTTTATAAGGTGCTAGCGACCCGCCTTGGCTTCGCACGGGTGCAATGTAGATAATATCGCGCGGTCAAAGCAGCGGGTGAAAGCTAGTTGAAAAATACGTATAATCCTTCCTCTTGAATCACTCTATCAAATTATAAAGAGGAAAGATTTGTTTGTTTGTTTTTGAGTTTGTTTGTTTGTACCGAATAGGCTCCGAATGTACTGGACCGATTTTTACCGTTTTATTAGCAATAGAAAGCTAAACTATCAAGAATTACCATAGGCTATAATTTATTTTAAAGAAACTTAGAGATCCTTAAGGAAATTGCAATAATGTAACCCAAAGTAGAAAATTTTGTCTATAAAATACTTTATATGGCGTGTGCCGAGAAAACTTCTATTGATATAAACCATAATAAAAATCTATTGAGTAGTTGAAAAGATCTAACCCAGAGGGATAGACGGCGTGCAGCGGTAGCGTCTTAGTTTTATACTATTGAGACTCCACCAACTGAGTCACAAACATTCAGTTTTTAGTGTTTATATTTTCCCTTGAGAATAAGGTGAATTTGGTTAATCATAATTTTATATTCTTGGATCATTTTTTGTTTCGGAAATAGGTAGTCCTCTCGAAGTTTAAAACTATGGTAATATTATAAAGAGGAAAGATTTGATAGTTTGTTCGTTTGCTTTGAATATGCTTCGAAACTACTGAACTGATTTGAAAAATTCTTTCACTATTAGGTAGCTACACTATCCTCGGGTGACAAAGGCTGTATTATATTTTAAAAAAATAGGGATCCTTACTTAAACGCCAGTATTTAACAATATTTATAATTTGTAACGCATGGTATTTCCCCTGTCTTATGCTAATTCATGTTTTTGGCCACATCTTTTCTAGACCTAACTGGTTTTTTTGAGGAAATAAAAAATAGCTATGCGTGGTCATACATTTGAAAAAAAAAATACAGGGTGTAACCGAATGGGTATATACATACAAAAGCATATGCTACAGACCACCAAACTGAACAACTTTTACTATGGGACCAACTTCGAAATCGTCGGCTGTTCTATACATTTATGGTCACGTGACACGTCAAAAGTAGGGAACAGCTATTTTTTTTTCACGATTTCGGAGTTGGTCTCATAGTAAAAGTTTTTCAGTTTGGTGGTCTGTAGCATATCCTTTTGTATGCTACAGACCACCAAATATATAGCCTTTCGGTTACACCAAGTTTACTTGTGAACTAAGGTACTCCTTTTTTCGTCGGTTAAAAATATAAAAGATTTATTTGGTTGCAAATGCCAGTCGAAGTACAGCAGCACCTGTCTTGTGGCCCCTTCAATGAAGAATGGTGTCATTAATCGACCTAACAAGCCAGTCAAACACATTTTTGGATAAAAAACGGTTGTCCTTCCTCAACATAGTGAACATTTTGTTTAAAATAATTGAGTCGTTTTTCAATTGCATAAAATTTTTGAAGTTTATGCGGTGGTCTTGATCTTTTAAAATCTGAATGGTCTTCTAAACAGTATTTATACGATCCAAGTGATTTGTTACTTTAATTTTATTGAATGCCTTAAGTAACTTGCATCGTATAAATAGGGCTGAAATATTATGTAAGGATTAGAAACAGGATTCGGCAAGTAGTTTGTATATAAACGTAATTGCCTGCCTTTCTGTCTAGTTTTTTTCCAACTATACTCGGATGAGCTTCCAGTCAAAAACTGTTATTTTGCTGCATACGGTTATATGCAGCAAAATAACAGTTTTTGACATGGAGCGACTGCCCATCAGACCTCCACAACCCAGCTACTGGGTAACACTGTACCCCTTAGAAAGTCAGACTGTCGGTCTTCTGACGACGTTTAATAACTGTCAAGAATTTACAAACAACATCCGAGACCAACGGCATACAGCTCTCCGAGACAGGGAAGGGTCTTCGTGTAAATGGATGGTCGCCCATCTACGAACCAACCTCGCAAGCGTAACTTAACCTGATCGATCGACCCGTGTGTCTGTTATTACTTAACCAAAGGCCTCTGTAAATTTACCTATAGCAATTAAATAATGATAACAATGATTTTGTTTAACGATTGTTTAATTACTTCCTAACAGTATATCGTTATCAAGAAGTATAAAATTGTCTGTCATTTGTTTTACCTAGAACTCGTTCTAATAGTTAATTATTAATTAATTTAATGGATTTTAAAGTGAAAACTAAAACATGGACAGTTATTTTTTTTTCGTTGCTGTTATAGGTACTTACGTTGCTACTCGTATATCTACAATTACTACGGTTATATTCTTAGTTGTTCTGCACGAGGCAAACATTAAAAACCTAATTTATGTATTAATATAATAAGATTAAACTGAAAAGTTTGGCTACAACTTTATTATTCCGAAATGAAATTGTTTATTCTGTAAATTGGAAATCGCAATCACTTGTACACGTCATTTAAAAAAATATATATTTTAAATTTAGAAACTCCGATTCCTAGGTGGATTCGAATTTTTAATTGACTACTCTGAGATGGAAGCCTAAACAAACTCAGAGGTCACGGTCTCTTTTGAAGTCCAGACATAATCTTGGTCACATCATGTGAGGACCACCTAGATCCGCGTTTGTTAAGGTATTTTAAGGAAAGAACGGCTGATGATTTATTGATTTAAAGTCAAAGTCAAAAGTCAAAGTCAAAATGTTTATTGCGAACCAAGTGTACAATTTTGGTGTTATGAATCGTAGTAGGTACTTATGACTTAGCGGCCTTTTCCAAGCATTGCAATTTTCATTCGCCTGCCCTTATCTTCTTAAATTAGCATGCATTAAACATTATTATTAATTAATTATTTTCTTTTATATTTGTGCAATTAAATTGAGAAATTATAGTTATGTCGAAATTGAATGTCAATAATAATAATGAATTAAATAATAATTAAATAATAACAATAATAACAATTATTCAGCAAATTAATGTCATCCATTTAAGGTAATAAAATTATATAATTAATATAAACCAGGATATAGGATATAGGTTTGTACAGGACAGATCGTCACATTTGAACACGATAGAAGATCGTTAATTTAAGCTTGACTCTAAATATTCTTTTACTGAGTAGAAACATTTTTGGATTAGGTATAGTTTTAGCCTTTTTTGAAATATTGTTACAGATTTTTCAGTTTTAAATATGTTAGGCAGCTTGTTATATATTTTTATTGCCATATAGTAAGGGCTATTGCTTAACATTTTAATTCTTGAGGTTGGGGCGCATAACCTCTTTTTATGACGAGTGTTGACTTTGTGCGTATCTTCCACTTTAGTGAACTTGTCGATATTTTTAAAAACAAATACGCAAATGTCAAGTATGTATATTGAAGGCAGAGTTAGCATCTGATATTTTATAAAATAGGGTTTACAGCTCTCCATATTATCTATTTGGGCTAGAATTCTTATACACTTCGTATAAGTTATTGTACGTCCAGTCAGTGCAAGTATGTGTCAGAAATCGTGTAGCTCAACTCAGAACTAAAAGAGCTCAACGACTCGACGAACAATAATGAATTTGTGTAGCTAGTTATAAACACGGACAAGTGACTAAAACGGACGTCATTGATTTTCAGCATTGGTGGTGTTTTTGGGCACTGTAGCCGTTCAAGGCTATGGACCAGGAATAAATCGCAAAAAACACGTAGATCCACAAAAATCGTCCCACTGGTCCCACAACAGACCTTCACATGGGTCTCACCACGGACCGCCCCTAAGACCACACCATCATGGACCACCCCACTGGTCACATGATAATAATTTTGGACCTCCCAATCAACACGGCAACTGGGACAACTCACCCGTATGGGATGATAGATCAGATTCTAGGGATAGTAGCGGAGACAGAGGAAGCTATGATAGCTACGGGTCGAATGATAGTTACGGACCCGATGACTACAGTCGTGACAGAGACAGTTCTGATCGTTCTGGACCATCTTATGAAGACTATGGCGATTGGTATGGTCATCATCACCATTATCACCACCATCATTCGAAACACCCATGCAAGCCTCCTCATACTAAGTAAGTAAAACTTGTACTGGTTATTATTTTGCGAAAGGTCACTCATTCATATTCCTCATTCCTTAAACTTAAGGGGAAGATTTATAAAACCATGGTTAGACCTGCCGTCCTGTAGGGATCGGAGTGTTGGGCCACAAAAGGAGTGAACGAAAGACAATTGCATGCAGCTGAGATGAGAATGCTAAGAGGGATGTGTGGTGTTACGCGAATGGATAGAATACGTAATGAGTAGGAGTAAGTCTGAAAGTGACACCGGTGACTGAAAAGTTGTGTGGAAATCGGTTGTCACGATACGGGCATGTTATGCGGAGGAATGAGGAAAATGTTGTCAGGAGAGTTGTGAGTATGAATGTGGATGGCTATACAAGTAGAGGGAGACCAAAGAAACGATGGATGGATTGTGTGAAAGATGATATTTCTAGAAAGGGAGTGACTATGATATGACGACTAATAGAGAAGTATGGAAGATGAAGACATGTTGCGCCGACCCCAAATAAATTGGGATAACGGCAGGAGAATGATGGTCACTCATTCATACATTCACTCACCGATTAATCACCAAATCTCAAAAACTGCTGGACCTACGAAGTTGAAATTTGGCACAGAGGAAGATTATGAGTAGGAGACGGCAACTAAGAAAGGATTTAAGCAAACTCTTCCCACAAAGGAGTGAAATAGGGGGTGGCAGTTTGTATGAAAAAAATATAACATTGACGCGTGTGAAGCCGCGTGTAGCAGCTAGTTATTATAAATTCGAATCACTGACCTGGTGAAAGTGAATTAACAAAAGAGCAACAAAGCTTTCAAGTTTTAACCATGAAATCTTTTAAACCAGGGTCAATCTTGAAAGTGTCCAAGTTTCTGTTAATTTAACCCTGCAGGTAATCTGCAATGTAAAATTTATTCTATTTTTTTTTGCAGGAAACCTCCAAAGACTACACCGAAAATGACACCCTCAACACCAAAACCAGAACCAACAACACCTAGGATCCCTTTGACCCCCACTTTACCACCGCACACACCAAACACACCCACAGGAAATACTTCCCCCTGGAGAACTAGTCCTACAACCCCTCACATTACCCCAGGTCCTACCCCCAGGCCCCCGATCACGACGACTCCAAGACCTATTTGGCACCCAACCACGCCTACAGTAGATACTACACATTGGGAGAATACTCCAAATTTTATTCCTGAAACTACTAGTTCTATTCCAACAACTAACACTAATCCTGAAATTGAAACAACAACTGCGGGAGAAGAATTCGCCACGTTATCACCAGAAACAGAAGAATGTATAAATACATGCCTTTCTACGCCTGAGTATAACCCTGTATGTGGCTCTGACGGTGTTACGTATAACAACGAGGGCAAGTTGTTCTGCGCCCACTCTTGTGGAGTCAGTAAGTTGAGCTGTTTTAATTACCTGGTTTTGTTTATAAGGATGTAACTTTAAATCATCATCATCTGCCTAGCCTTTTCTCAACTATGTTGGGGTCGGCTTCCAGTCTTATAAGGATGTAACTTTAAATATACAGGGTGAAATTGAATTCATGGGCGTATTTTAAGGGGCCATTGTTCTCTGGGTTGTGGAGGTCAGATAGGCAGTCGCTCCATGTGAAATACTGGTATTCAGCTGCATCCGGTTAGACTGGTAGCCGACCCCAACATGTTTGGGAAAAGGCTAGGCAGATGATTGTTCTCATCATTATGAACAACTTTCACAATGGGAACAAATCTGAAATCCAAAAAAAATCACCTGTTCCCTACATTTTGACGAATTATGCGAGCTTAATGTATGTAACGGCTGTTTTTTTCGCGATTTCAGATTTGTTCCCACAGATTACTATTTTTGCGTAGCTCTATTACATGTTTGTTAATAATACGTTCTCTTGATAGTTTTGTGATTTATCGTTATTTTGCTTACTTGAATTCAAACAAGAATAATTATTCTTATTACAATTCATATGATTGTCTCGTATGATTGTGGCACGTGTCGAGCCACTAAAACATTCCTTTCTAATACGTACTCATTCAATTTTATTACAGATGTGACTTTAGTACGGCGATCTGCGTGTCCGCCACCCATTTGGGATGGTGATGATGATGGCGGTAGTGAAACGCCTCCTCCTACAACGACCAATACAACACCTATCCAAGGACGTTCCACAGCAATGTCTGCCTTCCAGCGGTGCATGAGACAGTGCCGAATAACCCCATCCTTTATTCCCGTTTGTGGGACAGATCTTGTCACTTATATGAACATTGATCGATTGAATTGCGCTCGAAGTTGTGGCGAACGTGAGGTTTACTTTTGTGTACTATTTTTAATTTGAACCACTTTGATTTACCCTTTACTGCATGAATTAATAACGCGTTGAAAAAAAAAATGTTTCACGGTGGAAATAGCTTTATTTAGTAATTAATAAAACAAATTAAAAGAAAAATCATGAAAATATTATATATATATATATTTTTTTTTACGCAACCATATATGGGCTCGTATGCACTGAGACAAAAACCATTACAGACATATATGGTATTGTATGCAGCAAAACAACAAAATTAAGGAATATTAAAGAAAGAAAATAATAATATAATTATGCGTGAAATTGAAACAGACAGTTTCTTTTATCATTGTAGCATAAAAAAACTTTACACTTGGAGCACATAGTGTAAGTTTTTATTGAACATACTTGACAATGCTGACGATTCTTCCGCCATTCAGGCCAATGCCCTATACTGTCGTTCCTCACAGAGTGGGGAACTTCTTGATATTTTTCTGGGATTTTCCTCATCCTTTTAGATGTAGGTGTTCCAGGATTTGACACTGCTGGACTCCCCCCACGACTAGTACTTGGTGAATTAGATGTTGAAGTATGTATTATATCTGGTCTTCTGACTGGGACAGGCATCAAGGGAACATCGTTTTCGGAATCTAAATCGTCATCATCGCTAAGCATGCCATCACCAGGAACGGAATTAGTGAGAAGATTTTTTCCGTAAAAACGTGCAGGGTCCATTCTGTCAAGCAAGAGGTTTTGCTTTGCTCGCTAAATAAAACATTTGTATTTATGTTTAGCGAGCAAAGCAAAAGACTTTCATTATTTATTATAATGAAAGTATCACATTATAGCAGCCATAAATAAATAAAAATCCAAATGTTAATTTGTTTGAATGCATGCGATACCATATTTGTTCAAGCATAAAAATGTCTTAGTGCATACGAGACCAAATATGGAATCGAAAGAAAACTAGTTGTGAAGTATAGAAAACACTTGAAAAGCGGAAAAATTATTATCCATCGAGAAAGATGAGTATATCGACTCCATGGAAATATTTTTTTTGTCAAAAAGTACTTACGTTTTACTCTGTTATCGTTTTTTGAAAATGTATCAATCGCACTTCAATTCTGCTTTCTCAACCACTTGCACAAAAGTGAGGGTATTTCGAAATATCATAAAATCATAGACAATTTTTTTGCGTTTTATTATTACTAAATATATATTTGATGGATTTAAAAAGTTTGATTTCTTTTATAATACTCGATTTGGAAATAAAATTAAATCAAAACTGCAATACCATATATGGGCCCATATGCGGTAAAGGGTTAATGGTGCTATTTTTAACCAACTACAAAAATAAGGAGGTGGTTCCTATTTCAGTTGCGTTTTTCCTCCGTCATGTATAAGCCAATTTGGCAAATTCTTTTTTTTATTTAATAGGATACTTCGTAATTAGTCCCTTATTTTGGTCAAGTTATAATGAATGGTTTTTAAGTTAGCTTTAAAAATATGTATTTTATTCACTTAGCGTATGTAGTCGATGTTATAATAACTTCCAGTCGCATCCTGTGTTGTTTACATTACAAATAGTGGTACGAATATATATGAATTTAGATATAAATCTTTGATCTGCCTAGCCCTTCGGGGAATTCAGTCGTGGTGTTATGAATTGTTGCCATGTATGGGATGAAAAAATATTTATTTTTCTCAGTTGTCGAGGTTTTATGTGAAAAACCATGCGCATCCTGTGGGTTCAACCCAGTCACACCCAAAACTACAACTATGCGACCAACAACAACCCCTCAGATTGGGAGAAGTACCCAGGAACCTGATGTACAAGAATGTATAAATGCGTGCCCGGTGACAACGGAACGTAACCCCGTCTGTGGCTCAAACTACGTCACATACAGCAACCCTAGCCACTTGCTTTGTGCTCAATTATGTGGAGTTGGTAAATATTATTTATATGGTTTCAATTACGTTCACCATCAAATATTTCACTTTAAAGTTACTAAAACAGATTCATCTCCGACAACTTTTGGAACAAAAGAAGAACCACCTTGATCCGTCTCCTAAGCAGTTTTCTATCTTTCGCATGCGTCTTTTCAGATAAACTACATGACAGCATTGACGTATAAATATTCATTACAGGTGTAGCCGTAGCAAGTTTAGGACCATGTGGTCCCACTACGACTTCCACAACCACCACAGTAGCCCCTCCTCCAACTTTATCACCTGATGTATTGAGCTGTATACGACGCTGTCCGGTAACATCGGAATATGATCCTGTTTGTGGGTCTGACGATCTGACCTACACTAACCTCGGGAACTTACATTGCTCAAAATTCTGTGGCGTTGGTAAGTTTGCTTCCTAGGAAAAGTTTAATCAACTAGTCTAATATTATTTTCCAGATTACTCTAATTTATATTATGTATATTTCAGAGGTAGACTTCAAACACAAATCACGATGTGTCGACGAATTTGATCTTGGTCCTGATGGAACTGACAGCACAACATCACAAACTACGAAAGATATTAATGGAAACAAGGATCATGTCACCCCTACATGGGTATACACTTCGCCATCTACAACAACTACAGCAACACCCCCCACGACACCTACCACATCACTGAAATCAACACCAAGCACGACATCGGGCCTAAATTCATCAACTACTTTAGGTTTTACAATTCCAAGTGATATATTAATTGATATATTTGGAACGCCACCAACGCCAGGAAAGACGAAAAACTCTGACGAAGACGAAGATGTAGATTTAGATGCTAGGTTTAATAACGAAACAGATACAGACAAAGACACCGGTAGAGGTCATTATAGCAAAATTATTTTCCCTGATTAAAGACTAATTATATTAGTAACGCATTTTTATTGGAAACCTATTACGTATGCAAATTAGCCTTATGATATCATTTGCCGCAATATTGCAAATGAACCCTAATTACACATCTTTTTGTATATATTTGGTTCAAAATTATATTGCCCATCAGTTGGTGACGACCTGGCTTCCTAAATTAACTTCGAGTGTAAATTATTTATAGCTTTGAAAATGGACAGTGCCATTTTATTTTTTGTTGTTTCCCTAACATCGATTGTTGGATTTTCGTCGGCATATTCAAGTAAGTTTTTATTTTATTACCTAATTCTTAGCTTGATCCTAAGCAACCTACCCTGGAGACCTGTAATACAGGTTTTTATCTGGCTTAAGTCTCTCACAAAGTTACTATTGTAAATTAAAAAATAGGATTAAGATCTTGTGTACAGAAAATAAACGCCTATATTATTATTAACTCATTATTCTTCTTCTTTTCGTGTGTTTAGTGACTAACCTGGTGTCAGAGTTTTTGTCCTGCCCATGGGCCTCTGACATAGCTTCACATTTTGTAGGGAATTTCCATCAATATTTATTTATTTCACCCAATTCTAAACATGTGGATTAAATGCCTTATGTAATTAAATATGCTTGTTTCCTCTACAAGATGCTATCATATTGTGTAAATGTTTCAACCCTATTAACCTTGCTTTGTAGATTAAGGTTCAAAACAGGAACAATGAATGGTGCTTCGGTTCTTAAATAATTATTGTGATTTAAATGTGTTTTACACTTATTTTTCACGTCCTGACAGTTCCTTTCAGGAGACCATGTAAAGATATGTCACCAGAATGCTTAAAGGAATCCGTCCAGGCGGCTTTGCCGGCTATTGCTAATGGTATTCCTGAACTGGGCATCGATTCTTTGGATCCTTACATATTGAAGCAATTGAATCTGCAATTGCCTGGAGGTATCGATATACAATTCAGCAATGGTTACGCCAAAGGACTGAAAGACTGCATCGTTGATTTCGCAAGGTACATTTTGAACATTTATCATGGCATAAAAATTACGATTATAAATAATATTCTATTTAAATTTTTCGCAGTCAGTCACAATAACATTAAAAAGCCATAAACAAGTTTATAAACGATTGAATTTTAAATGTTTGCAGATATGAAGAAAATACATTTGAAACTCAACTGCATTGTAATTTGACTATCAAAGGAAAATACAAATCTTCCGGACGTCTTCTGGTGTTCCCGATAGATGGCGATGGTGAATCTACTATTAAGTGCAGTAAGTTTTTTGGCTTTAAATATTTTTTAGATGACTGATGTGGACTAAAAAAATAAGACAATTTCTTCAGAACTCTTATAAGTCCAAAATACTTTGATTATGAGTATCCCCCATATCATTTGTCTCCGTGTATTTTTTGGTAATGTTTACCACCGGGACATCGGTTTATAAACTTTGTAGATAGGAAATTAGTTAGTATAGGGCAAAGCAAAGTCAGATACAAAAGTAAAGAGGGGTATTTTGATGATTCAACACTCTCAAAAACGAAAAAAAGAAAATTTAGATTTCGTGGGCTGCCCCGTAGCTTTTAGCTCAAGAGTAACCTTTATTTGTCATCTACCAAATATAATTATTTCGTTGTACTTGTGTTTTACTAAATGACCTTTTGTTTCATCATGTTATTGTGGATGCCTTTATTTTTTCAGATAACATCAAGCTACACAGTATACTTAAGTTAGGGTCCAAAATCAATTCCAATGGACAAAGGTACTTGGATATAGAGAGTTCGAGTATTGACCATAGTTATGATGGCAGAGTTAGCTACAGTATGACGAACCTTTTCAAGGGAAGTCCCGAAATAAGTAAGTACCTACTCCTAAATGCGTTATCTATACTTATTATCTGTATTTACTTATGGAGCTATAGTTGAAATTAAAGAAACCTGCTTTTGATTTAACTTAAAACACTGGTTTATAAGTTGGTATTTGCCATGTTTCTCAAATTTTGAAACATGCTTGCATGTACCTCATTGCCTTGTGGGAGTCAGCTACCTCCTTCTGCGAAGCAGTTATGCTCGCGAAAGAGGTGGCGGGATGGAGAGGGAAAGAACCTCACGTCCCAGTCGCCGCGGGAGAAGCTTCGGCGACGACTCCCGGCCAACGTAGGCGCGGGCTTGCGGGCGGTGAGTAATGGGTAGCTCACCGTCCGATCAGGACCAGGCCAGTTCCATGCGTGCCTCAAAGAGATGTCAGCAGGCCGAAGCCAGCCGGATAAGCGGGATTGTCCGAAAGGGTTACCGCTACCCAGCAACATAACAGGCTAAGGACGAAACATGGATGGGTTTTAGTCAATAAGAGTCTGACTCCTCTTCCGCTCCACCCAGAGCGGGAGGGGTCATTTGATGATTTCCCACCCATAAAAAAAACAAAAGTACCTCATTGCCTGTGTATAAGTCGTATTTCATATTTTGTAGCTATAACTGAAAGTATGCTTCGGGAAAGTTTATATTGTTATAAGTTATTACATGACTATTGATAAATTGAATTGTCCATAATAAATAAGTATGGTAACATCCATCATGTAAATATTTGCTTAGTTTGGACGGAAATATCCACGTCGTTCAATATTGATCGATACTAGATACATATAGTAAGTAACCTTCTCTATAATATAAATGTGTACCTACCTAATTCACATTTATAGACGGATACAATTTTGCAAACATATTGGGCAATGTGAATAATCAAAAAGTTATTTATAAGTTAAACGTCTGGTATTACAGTTTCTGGAATAGTTAAAACACGTACAATAGTTAGCACAAGCTAAATAATTTTGGATGGGTTTTAGTCAGTAAGAGTCTGACACTCCCTTCCGCTCCACCCAGAGCGGGAGCAGTCATTGGATGATTGCCCAGCCTTAAAAAAAAAAAGCTAAATAATTTCATAAATACGAGTACATACAGTACGTACGAAGACTCAGTAGTATCGTAAATATATATATTTTATTTTGAAGTACAAAAAAATAATTGACATGTTTGGTTTTCAGGTGAAGCTGTGCTAAACTTCATGAACAGCAATTGGAAAATGGTAGCTGAAGAATTCGGTACTCCAATGGTTGAATACGGTGTAAATTCTGTGATGAAAAACTTACGGAGGTTTTTCAAAGTATTGTCTATAGACGAATTAAAGAAATTGTAATATATGTCTGTCCAAAATAGCTTATAAACTTTATTTAATTTAATAATATAAGTACGAGATAATTAAAACGTTATAAAGAATTGACTGAATTCTGGGAAATAAACGGGTCTGTAATAAAGACCAAACCTCTGGCACATTATTTTATGAAGATACCAGGAAAAATGAATAAAAAATGTGATTTTTGAACACAAAGTATTTATTTCTAATACCACGCAATCAATGTTACGGTAGATTATAATTACGATATTGTGCTTAATCAAAACAATCTTGGAATATTTTGTGAAAGAAACTTAAAAGAAGTTAAATATTTGAATGACTACAATCAAATAAGTAGTCGCCACGCTTATAAACTTTAACATCAGAGTTATATCTACTGAAAACATATCGTAGATGTAGATGCGTAGCGGCCACGCCTCCACGAGTTCCATAAACGCTTTAGCTTGTACTCGCATTGTCTTCGGTAGGTCGTAGTTCATTATTATCTTGTTAACAAGAATCTTTGTTTCGTTGCGTACTAAAAGCAATCGTTCACAAGCAATTGACATCATGGCCACGTAGCAAATCCAAATAAAAGAAGACAGGATTACATTCATCAATAGACCTAAGTCATTAATAGATGTCCGGTAATAGTAGAGACACGTCCACATGATAATTATGATGAAGATGAAAGTACTCATTAGAATTGTGAGGATCTGAAAGTTGAAAACCTCATTGACCATGGAATTAATCTGTCCGATAACATCATACATCTTTGCCGTATCTCGTATTTTAGTATTACTCTCCGAAGCATGTCCAATAAAATTGAATCTCTCCTTAGTTTGAGCTGGTCTGCATCTTATTGTAAAGACAGTGGCGCTGTCCTGGTCTTGGTCATCCACAAATGTTTTTAAATACTTGTTAATCATTATTAGTCTTCGTCTCAGCAGGTCGATATATTTACAAAAAGTTATAATTTCCAGTTTTTGCACAAAATTTAGGGGTGCAGAAGCAATTGCCCATGCTATGTCTCCGACAGTAAGCATATCTAAGAGGCTGGTAGTAAGTTGACTCGTAACAACAAGGAACATGTACTTATAGGTTTCGAAACGTGATTGGCTGTAAAATTTACAGAATTTCCCGACTTGTAACATTTTGTCTAGATTAGCAAGCGTAGTTATAATGCGTATATTATTTCTATTAACAAAGAAAGAAGCTGTTATTGTGCAGAGCGCGTACTGAATGAACATTATTGTGATGCGAACTTTGTCAGCATTTTGGACGTAATTACCACTGTCATAATTGGTAAAGGTAGTCGGGAAAGTAAAGTATGATGCAAATAAAATTATATATGTTGAGATGATAAAAACTGTATATGATTTCATTTTCCAATTAGGTTGTCGTAACTCTTCATTAGCGAACGAAAATCTAAATATTCCAAGGATATATTCAATTATAATTATGACATTTATAGTGTCGATAATTTGCTTCTTACTATCACATATCATTTTGCGCTTTTCTCCGGAATCAGACTTGTTTTTTTCTTCCTTTTCAGCTTCCATGGTATCAGTTAAATTAATTGATTTTACGGAACCGAAACGTTTGTTCGATGTAGAATACTCGGGACTAATGTCGCCTTTATTAAATGTCATCGCCTTGTTTATACTAAGTTCCATTAATATGATTAATAAGTCTTGTTTGCTTAAAAATATATTCATGTTTCGTAATGGTCAATTGCTCAGCTATATATGATCTAATCATGAAAATTACTTATTTTCTGTGCGATATGTTTGTGGCGAGTCATAAAACGTAATTATGATATGTACTACACTATCTAATCTTCACATTTTTTTACACTAGAATACATTTTAATATGCAAACCATAAAAAATGGCAGATATTAATATAGAAAATATTAAAGGGTACAACAACATGATAGCAAAAAATGTATTACCTACTCAATTTGGGGTGAAATGTGTTTGACTGATTTTAAAGCGCTTCGATCCTTGCTGGGAGCCTAGACAAGTGTCATCCTCCTCCGTGTCGATTCGATTCCGAAAATTGTTGATCGAACAATTCGTTATCTCAGCGATTTGGATTGTCAAGACCGCTACTTGTCAACGCATTTGTATGGGAATATTGATCGAGTTTAGTTACATAATTTGACATTGTCAAACACTTAGCGATCGAAAACGATTTATCACGAGACATTTCGAAAGCTTATGCCAATTTCATACATTTCGGATTTATCTAATTTTGATTTCGTTAATGAAAATGTGACTTTGTCTAGGCCCCTTGGCTTGTTATTTCGTTCAAACATGTGTCGTAGTAGTTGGAGTGTTTCCACTAAAAGATAGGGTTCACTGTTCAGAAAGTACAATTTGTATTCTCAGCATTATTTGTATGATAGTTAGCCTGGTTGATCTAGTGGTAGTAAGTAGAGTAGTAAGCGCTACTGCTGAGCAAGAGGCTGAGTTTTTCCATGGTGAATTTCTTAGTAGCAGCCCGATTTGTGTTCAATAATGTCTAGTTCGTCACTATTACACGGAACTTAAACATAACAGGCGAAACGTGGGTGTACTATAGGTATAGTCACGAGCACCAATATGTACACACCGAGCAAAATTCAGAAGTGGATTTCTCGTAAAAATACTGTTTCAATTTTGAAATATGAAAAAGTCGGTAAATCTATGTATTAAAAAATGCAAAAAACATACAATTCCATTCAATAATTAAGGAGAAAACCACTTTTGAAACTAGATAACTGTATACATGTTTTTGCTCGTGACTACATACACCTCTGCATAACCCTTCGGGTATTACAGACGGGATGTTATGCCATTTTTATTAAACCATTTGGTGTTTTATCAGGATTTTAGAAGATCATCGAATCTACTGAGGTTTGGTGTATTGTTTTCTAGCCATACATACCTATACTTACTATAATTTATTGATCAACAATTTTCTTTAAGCAAGATTAGGTTCTAGGTTTTGTAAAACGTGGCTTCAAGCCACGCATATACATACAGTTGCTGTAATAAACTCAAACTCAAATCGTACAAAAAAAAACGTAGTATCAGTTCCTGGATTTGAGGACGGATGTGATCTTTGGAAATGGTTTAGAAAGCAAAGGAGGATTTATATGTTGTTTCTGGATACCTGTGTGAGTGACACGAGATGTATCCAATTAATGACGCCGATCAATTGAAATGAAACCAATCACCACAAACAACTTTATTTTCAACTTATCGGGAACACAATCAAGATGAATAAAACCGAAAAATTACGCGTGCAAACGATCTTAAAATTTGTACTAGTTTACTTATGTATCAATATTACTACAAATAGATAAGCTGGAAATCAATAATTTACGTGTTAGTATTACACAATAAACCACCCAGAGGTGCTTAAAAGTGAGCTTAAAACAAAGTTAAACACCGCTTATATAAAATGAGATATTTGTATGATAACAATTAAATATGTCGTCGCTACGCTAATAAATTTCAACATCAACTTAATATCTATAGAAAACATATCGTATACATAGATGCGTAGCGGCCACGCCTCCACGAGTTCCATAAACGCTTTAGCTTGTACTCGCATTGTCTTCGGTAGGTCGTAGTTCATTATTATCTTGTTCACTAGTACTCTTGTCTCATTGCGTGTAATAAGCAGTCGTTCACAAGTAAATGACATGGTGCCAACATTACAAATGGTGTTGAAACACCAAATCATATTATTGACTAATTGACTTATTTGATAGTCAGCTGATGTGCGATAGAAGGAAAGCGATGTCCACATAGTTATAACTATGTACGTAAAAGCAGACACCAGCGTCAGAAATATCTGGAAGTTGAAAACGTCATTTATCATGGAACAGATCTCCCCGATGTTATCATAAGTGGTGGCCAGATCCCTTATTTTCATATTCCTTACTGATGGACGTCCAATGAAATTCAATGTTTTCTTGCTTTTCATTTTTGTGTCTCTGACTGTAAAAACTGTGACGCTCTTCTTGTCTTGTTCTTGAATAAATTCCTTCAAGTAGTTGTTGATAAGGACCAATCTACCATTTAACATCATAACATATGTACAAAAAATGTAAACTTCTAATTTCTGAACAAAATATAGGAGAAAAACTGTGATTGCCCACTGGATATTTGGTACACTGTAAAGATCCACTGCGCCATTGATAATATGAGTAACAATTAGAAGTGAGAGATACTTGTTGAGCTTCAAACCCATATTTTTATAAAAATCTGTACCCGTGTCCACTTGTAGCGTGGTGTCTACTTCCGCAAGCAAAGTGACCATACGGATATTCATCGAACTGATGATAAAATTGGCGGCTATCATCGAGGAAGCGTATTGAAAAATAACCACAAAAGAAGGAACTTCATCCACAGAGTCCAAGAATTGATATGTTTTATTAATACCTGACGACGCTCCAGTAAGCAATAAGAACCAGAAAAATACTGCAGTGTATATGAAAATAATCATAATTCCAAATGCTTTTTCTTTCCAATTTGGGGGACGTAAGTTTCCATCGACAAGTTGAAATCTGAATATTCCATAGCAGTATTCGAGTATTATTTCGGGTTTAATATTGTTAATTATGTCTAGTATATTCTTTTTTTCGCGAATGATTTCTGTCTTGTCAATATTTGATGCATCGTCTTGTTCCTTGTCTTCTTCCATGTCTAATAACAATTAGATTTTTTCGACGAGTAAAGGTATTCGTCTGTTGGCTAGTTTATTACAGCAAGAATTGAAATATCCCATATGAATATGAACGCTAAATTGCCCAAGATAAAATAACATTCCATTAAGATAATGAAGTGTTCACTCGCATAGTTATGATTAAGTAAGTATGCGTAAAGGCAATTGAGTATATTGATCGACGTTACAATTACATGAGCAACTGAAAAGATATACTTTATGGCTTTTTTTATTTCCTATAGTCCGCTTGGTGAACTAAATGTTATTTGACATACAACTTAGCTTTTAGCATCGTCACAACGAATGGCAATGCTGTTTCTATGACTAAGAAATAAGCCAGACCTCTGGTCACGCGGAATGGACCAATCGCTTGGTCTTGTCTCGCAAAACTGAGGGGCACGTGAACGCCCATATTTTTCCTTTTATGTAATTTATCATGTTTGTTAGAAAGATTTGATCCTTTTGGTTAACTCTATCGATAGATGCTACAAAAGCAGAGGGTGTTATTTTTGCAGATTTTAGCCGGTTTGATTCTTAAGTGTGGTTTTCGAAAACCTTTGAACGTAGATTTGTTTCTTTTTATAAATAAAGGAATGTTTTCTTTAAGTAAAGTTTGCTATCTGTAGTATTTAGACTACTTTCCCTCCAGGTGAGGTTCAAAAATTCCACCCTGTATAGTATCCTGGCTAACGAAATAATTTATTTATGTAAGTAGGTTTGTTCAAACACTTTTACTCGTCGCTCATATTTTCAAAACTGGCTGAGGTCGGCCTTTCACTACCTGACTACTCTGTGATGAACAAGCTCAGAGGCCAGTCTCTTTTAACACGTTAGCTGCGGCACCAATTTTTGCAAACTTTCCGTTCCTGCGGCACGAGGTTTTATCGGCCCGCACCGTGACCAGACGTTAGGGCGACACGCGGTCTATTAGACCCCACCTCCTTTAACAGACTAAAATCCATTTTCTGGCGCGAAATCTAAGATAAATGAAAAATTTGGTCCTTATCGATATAGACAGTGAATTGATGAACCCTAATCTACCGTCGCCCCGGGATCTGATAACTAGTTTAGGAATTATTGGCAAAACAAAGTAAGGGATCTTATACACCTCGTAACGCACTGAAATAGGGTAAATTTTCGCTAAGGTTAGTGATGGGAAAAATAATATCGACGCAACGACGTTTATGTATTTTTGTGTGAAAATCTTAATGCGGTTCACAGAATAGAAAAAAAAGAAAACCAGAAGTAGAAAAGAAACTATCCTATGTATTCTGCCTCGAGCTTTAAAAATACACTTATTAGAACTTGAATTAACATAAAAAAATCAGTAACAATATACTTTTTTATAAAAAATCGCAATCGTTCTGTTTCTGGTTTTTTTTTTAATTAACTTCTTCCGACATCGTTTAGACATGTTCGGCGATGTAAAAGGACGTGCTCTCCAATCGACGTGATGCACAACACTAGTCGCGGGAAGCTCGCGTTGGGTGCGGTACGAGGTCCGGGAGGATTTGGGACGTTTTAGCCTCGTTCTGCACTGCATTAAAATTATATTAATTCAGTGCGGTACGAGGCCTAAGACATCCGGTACCAAGGTAGGTATACCACCGAGTCCGGGACCATTAGCGCGTCTCAAATATACATTTATCTCTTTTCTATACTGGACCAAACCAAAGCTATGCCCTTCCCACGACAGAGATGTTCACGTTTTTCCTTGCCGCACCACAAGGAAGTTGCATGAGGGGTGATTTAGGCCTCGTTTCGCACTTAACGTGTTAAAGTCCAGACATAATTTACTAACCATGTAGAATCACACAGATTTTTTGTTTCGTTGGATTTGTCTCCGCCCTGAATAGCAGAATACATTTTTTTTTTTTTATTTATTTTTAGGTAGGGTAGGTAGGTAGGTAGGGTAGGTAGGTAGGTAGGTAGGGTAGGTAGGGTGGGTAGGTAGGTAGGGTAGGTAGGTAGGTAGGGTAGGTAGGGTGGGTAGGTAGGTAGGTAGGGTAGGTAGGGTAGGTAGGAAGGGTAGGTAGGTAGGGTAGGTAGGTAGGGTAGGTAGGTAGGGTAGGTAGGTAGGGTAGGTAGGTAGGGTAGGCAGGTAGGGTAGGCAGGTAGGGTAGGTAGGTAGGGTAGGTAGGTAGGGTAGGTAGGTAGGGTAGGTAGGTAGGGTAGGTAGGTAGGGTAGGTAGGTAGGGTAGGTAGGTAGGTAGGGTAGGTAGGGTAGGTAGGCATGTAGGTAGGTAGGTAGGGTAGGTTGGGTAGGTAGCTAGGTAGGTAGGGTAGGTAGGCAGGTAGGTAGGTAGGTAGGCAGGTAGGTAGGTAGGTAGGGTAGGTATCACAGTTAAGACAGGAGAACGTCTGTCGGGTCAGCTAGTTTCAAATAAACCAATTACAGGCATTTTTGAATTTTCAAGGGGTCGGTTCAGTCAGAAAGATGAAGCTAGTTAACCATTCCAAAGCAGTAGGTACCTGTGGAGAAGACCGGGCAAGAAACTCCACGGACACTCTTTTAAATCAGAATATGGGTTACATCATTAATGTTGAAATAATACCTTTGTGAACGATGCAAAACGTAAAAAGCGTAATTCGACAACAATACCAAAAGAAAGAATATTCGACTAAATTATCGAATATTTGCTGTACTGGCTATTTTAGTGCTGTTTACATGATGCCAGATAATTACAAGCCAGTAAAGTACAACACATGGTTGCAGTTAGAAAAACAAAACGCCTTGTGCACACTAGTCAATTGAATACTAGCATCCCGGGCACATAAAGCTAGCATACAAGCCTGTGGAAGTACTCAGTGGGATTGTCCGAAAGAGTTGCCGCTGCCCCGGAACACAAAGAGCTTAGGAAGGAACATGGATAGGTATTAGTCAGTAAGAGTCTGACACTCCCGTCCGCTCCACCCAAAGTTGGAGGACTCATTTGATGATTGATTTCCTATTTAAAAAAAAAAAGAAAAAGGCCCCTCTCTGGGAGTGGGCCGTAATCCACAATGCAGGCTCAATGCGGGTTGGTAGATTTGTAAAAAAGGTGTTGTGCTACTAGATCAAAAATAAAACTATCCTTTATTTCTCACTAGCTTACTAGCCTAGAAATGAAAACAGTTCTATATTAAATTATTTATTTTCTTTATGATGATAACATTTAGAAACTTTGAGTGATGGTTTTACCAAGTCATCAAGGTGCAAAATAAAACAGAGCATCACCTCCAGGGATAATGACTATTATAGCGTTAAACATTATCTTGGCCCAGGAAAGCATGGGATTTAGCTCGCAATAACGACTAAAAGTGAATGAAAATGCCTTTTGATACTACAATAAACAACTTTAATTCTACACTTCAAAATGGAAATCACACTATACGTGAAAACAAAACATACATTAGTTTTGCAATAAAACGTTAAGTAGATAAATTATATGAAACTCTTTTAAACACTAAACTAAAGTGCGTACTTTAACACTCCAGCGAACGAATCTTAAAATATGTAAGTTTAGAATAGATTATGTACTAAATAAATGAGAAATAGAACAATCTAAATATAAATTTTTGAAGTACACATACATTTCGTGAAACTATCAATATTGCTACAAATAGAAGAACTAGGAATCGATTTAAGAGTACTAAAAAAGTGAGTTTAGTTCATAAGGTTATATGAAGTGAGATATTTGAATGATAACAATTAAATATGTCGTCGCCACGCTTATAAACTTCAACATTAACTTAATATCTATACAAAACATATCGTATACATAGATGCGTAGCGGCCACGCCTCCACGAGTTCCATAAACGCTTTAGCTTGTACTCGCATTGTCTTCGGTAGGTCGTAGTTCATTATTATCTTGTTCACTAGTACTCTTGTCCCTTTGCGTGTTGTAAGTAGGCTTTCACATGTTAAAGAAATAGTGGCAAGATTGCAAATCGAACTAAAACACCAAATCATATCGCTTAGTCCCTCACTGAGATTAAATTCAGGTGTGCGGTAGAAGGCGAGCGATAACCATATTGTTGTGACTATGTATGTAAAGGTAGAAACTAAAGTCAAGAAAATCTGCAAGTTGAAAACGTTATTTATCATGTAACAAGTTTCCCCGATATAATCATATGTTGTGGCCAGATCTCTTATTTTTATATTAATTACCGATGGACGCCCAATGAAATTAAATATTTTCTCTGTTTTAACATTCGTGTCTCTTACTGTAAAAATGGGTATTTTCTTGTCTTGTACTCGAATAAACTCTTTCAAATAATTATTAACAATGACAAGTCTAGCATTTACCATGATAGCATAAACACAAAAAATGAATACTTCTAATTTCTCGATAAAATATAGGGAAACATCGATGATTACCCACGTAAAATCTTCCTCGCTCCACAAATCCACTGTTATATTGACTAAGTGTGCAAATATTACAATAATTAGGTACTTTTTGAACCGTGCTCCCATATTTTCATAAAAAGCTGTACATCGTTCCACTTGTAGCGTGGTGTCTATTTCGGCAAGCAAAGTGAGTATACGAATATTCATCGGATTGATAAAAAAATTAGCGACTATCGCCGAGGCTGCATATTGTAAAATAACCACTATAGAAGAAAATATATTCAAGAAATGAATATTAGTAAAATCTACGTAAAAGACTTCGGGAAGTTCAAGTAAAAAAATTAACCAGGTAAATATAGCAGCATAAATTATAATAATCAAAGTTCCAAAGGTTTTCATTTTCCAATTTGGGGGTCGCAGTTCTCCATTGACTAATTGAAATCTATTTATTCCACAGCAATGCTCAAGTATAATTCCAGGTTTTATATTGTTGATAATTTCAATGATTTTCTTTTTTTCGTCACTGTTATCCTTCGCTTCTTCATTTGAATCACTGTCTTCTTTATTTTCTTCTTCCATTTGTCTGATTGACAATATCTTCGATAAATGTTTGGAAAATATACGTCCGTTGGTTAGTGAGTGATAGCAAGAAATGAATTATCTTATCAAATAATGAATATCTAATTGCTGAAGACAATATTAAGTTCCATTACGGTAATGCTGTTTACTCGCATTAAATTATTCACAATTCATTTTATGACAAATTAATTATTATTCATGCAAATAATATGCACTGTGCATTTTAAACAAACTTAGCAAAATGTTGTGTATCAAACATAATTAGCTGCCGTTTGTGTTTAACTACACATAGTATACGAGTATGTGCAATGGATCATTGTGATCCCCTGAAATATAATGAGTACACTTCAGCTACGTCTATTCGAATTTGAATATAGTTTATGTTTCAATTAAGTCGGAACGGCAAATTAAAATTGTCTCGTATATCTGACCGAAAGAACCATGGCAAAGGCACTTTTGGTCTTTTAATGCTTGTTGTCTTGGATTCGATTTCCCGATTTGAGTGAAAATTGTTTATTTCTTTTTACTTGTGTGAAATCCCAAATGTTTCAAACATACTACCTATCACATACTAAATGTTGATCATGAACGGTATCATTGTAATATTATTTCACAATCAGATACCCTGACCCCCCTCTGATTTTTCGGACACATGTGAGTATTGTATAATCATCACTTGCTTAAAAATCGGTGAAAGAAAACATCGTGAAGAAACCGGTATGCAGGAAAGATATTTCTCAACCGTTTGGGAAGCTAAGTCAGAGGACATGGGCAGCATAAAAACTACCACACGAAAAGGAAAGAAAGACAATGGGAAAGAGAGGTTTTTCTGGAAATAATACTGCTATGAGAGGTGGTCGTTCAGTTCAGTTCATTATTGGATTGTATCACGTTTCTTTATTACTAGTCTATTACATTGTTAACGCGCAATTAGCGATGATAATAGTTATAAGAATGATCAAGTTCTACAATATGATCTAAGTTTTCATCATCATACTCCGGGCTTTTTTACCAGATTTTTGATTTAAATAATGCTTAATGAACGCTACTCTCAATATTTCATCCAACGCGATTTTACAGATTCACCTATTCCTAACACTTCTTACAACACGTACTAGTAAAAATGTGTTGATGCTCATAATCGCACTTAGGAAATAACTACAAGCAACATCAACTAAGTCTATTGCAGTCGATCTATTGCTATCAGGTTTGACTCAAGTTGCGCCAAAAAATGGGTTACTTCGAAATAAATTTATAAAATAGGTACAATTATTAATTAAATATGAACCAATGACACACATTTCATTTAAACACAAATGATCACATCAATCAATATATTAAATCAACCGTATACATAATGTAAGTAAACAAAAAACAAATTTACACGTGAGAACATTTTATAATAAAGTGTTGATTAGCCTACTATGCGATAAATAAATTAGAAGGGTCCTTATCAATAAGATCGCAATCGATCTCAAATTTTGCACATTACTTGTAATTGTGCCTATTTAACCATTCGAACACTTAAATGGTGCAAATGTAAACGCGAGTTTAGAAAATATAAATGCAAAATACTTAGAAATAGAAGCTTAAACAAAATGAGATATTTGAATGATAACAATTAAATATGTCGTTGCCACGCTAATAAACTTCAACATCAACTTAATATCTATACAAAACATATCGTATACATAGATGCGTAGCGGCCACGCCTCCACTAGTTCCATAAACGCTTTAGCTTGTACTCGCATTGTCTTCGGTAGGTCGTAGTTCATTATTATCTTGTTCACTAGTACTCGTGTCTCGTTGCGTGTTGTAAGCAGTTGTTCACAAGTATATGACATTGTGATAACGTTACAAACAGTATTAAAACACCACACCATAACATTAATCAGCTGACTACAATCATAGCTAGGTGTGCGGTAGAAAGAAAGCCACATCCATATAGCAGTAACTATGTAAGTAAAGCCGGACACAAGAGTTAAGAAAATCTGAAAGTTAAAAACGTTATTTGTCATTGAACAAATTTCTCCCATATTGTCGTAAGTTGTTGCCAAATCTCTTATTCTTGTATTCTTTCCCGATGGATGTCCAATGAATTTGAACGTTTTCTCAGTTTTAATGTTTGTGTTCCTGACTGTATAAACAGGTAAAATCTTCTTGGCTTGTTCTTGAATAAACTCTTTCAAATAGCTGTTAATAATACTCAGTCTCCAATTGACCATGATCACATATGAACAGAAAGTAAATACTTCTAATTTCTGAATAAAATATAGGGGCAAAACTAAAATTTCCCACTGAACATCTGGAGAGCTAAACAAATCTATCACCGCATTGGTTGTTTGAGATATTATCAGAACTATTAAATGTTTATTAAGTCTGTGACCCATTCTTTTATAAAAATCTGCACACTTTTCCACTTGCAACATAGTGTCTACTTCCGCAAGCAAAGTGATCATACGAATATTCATAGAACTGATGACGAAGTTAGCAACAATCATCGCTGCAGCGTATTGAAAAAGTACTACAAGAGATGGAATTATGTCCGTTAAAACCATTCTATATGGGCTATTAGTTTCAGAAGGCCCAGAAAAAAATAGAAGCCAGATAAAAACAGCAGTATAGATTAACATGATCAATATCCCAAATGCTTTAAATTTCCAATTTGGGGGACGTAACACTCCAGCGCTGGATTGGTATCTATATATTCCAAAGCAATGCTCCAGTACCGATTCAGTTTTCAGATTGCTAATAATATCAATGATGTTCTTATTTCTGCCACTGTTATTCTTCGGCTTTTCAATATTTGATTCATTGTCAATTTCTTTATTGTCTTCCATGATCTAAGAGTTTTTTTTAATGTATATTATATAAGGACGTCCGTTAGTAAGGGTATTACTCACTTTAAGAATAAAATGATCGTACTATATGAATTTCCAATTGATTAAGATATAACCAAAAAACTTTCCATTACGATAATGATGGTAAAGTAAGCAAACATAACGGCAATTTAGTTTATTGATCAAGATTATAATTGTTACAAATTGACATAATTTTAATACTTAATCCTGTCTAAGCAGCTCGCTGTAGAAATAATGAAGTGACATTTTCATTAATGTTCTGTCAGCCTCGCTTCTTCAGCAGGCTGCTGAACAGTCAATCAATCAAAGGAATCTGACTGAACATAAAGAAAACTTTGCTCGTTTTTTAGTTCGTGCGAACCCTGCGGTACTCCACATAACATAACAACACGCTGTTTTTTCCTAATGGTCAAACACAAGCTGTAGTACCTACACAATAAGATTAAATAAAGACAAAACATTTCTTTTAGTAGTCTGGTAATGCTGTGGAAGTTTTCTAATAAAGGTAGTTTAGAAAATCTACTCCTTATACGAGTGGTGTATGAAATTTCCTATTCAGAGCACACCATTGATTCCACTTAGCACTTTCAGTATGAAGTCGTACTATATTGATGATATTACCATTTCAATGATTACTATACTTTCGTTTACGTTACGCTTTGTTCTACTTCGTAAAATTTAAACGTTCGTAATTTAAATTCATTTCTTAAAAGGATTTTTATATTAGGCTATTTTTAAGGTGGACACCCTAAAAATAAGTGACCGAAATGGTTAGTAAGAGGAAAACGTCTATGGTCTATACTCATCGGATAGGATATCACGATAGATAGATCTAGTCTAACATCATATAAATTACAGATATTAAATATGTAGAACATTTTACAAGGGATGTCACAATGGGTGGTCTTTTCAATAAAAACGATCTATTAACCTTTTGAACGCCATTGTCACACATACGTGACAAGCAAGCGCATGCCCTGTACGCCAAGGACAGTGAGACAATGTGACAATGCGGTACACTATCAACGAAATAAACAATTAAATCATTACTTTTGTGTGTTTATAAAGATATCTTAAAAATTGAAGGTCTTGTACATATTTAATGACATGAAATAAATTAAAAGACACCATGGGTATTGGGAAATTCATGATAACAAGAAGAAATAAATTTGTTGCTTGGCGTGGAGGATACGCGCGTGCGTTAAATGCTCTGGCGTTTGAACGTCAGAGCATTTAACAGGTTAAAGACAGAGAACCCTTGCATGGATTAAGAATGGAGATTAATTGATTTCATAGAAAAAAAAACATGCTTATTTCACACTGATCATTCATTTATTATATCGAACCTTTAATTGTTTACACTCTAGAAACGGAACATCTGTAGAATAACAGATCACGTAGTGCCTAAGAGCTACAATTTAAGTATTTACACAAAATGTGATATTTGAATAATTACAATTAAATACGTTGTCGCCACGCTAATAAACTTTAACATCAGCGTAATGTCTACTGAAAACAAATCGTATATATAGATCCGTAGCGGCCACGCCTCCACGAGTTCCATAAACGCTTTAGCTTGTACTCGCATTGTCTTCGGTAGGTCGTAGTTCATTATTATCTTGTTTACTAATACTCTGGTCTCGTTACGAGTTAGAAGCAATCGTTCGCAAGCAAGTGACATAATGCCAACAGTATAAACAGCACTGAAACACCAAACTACAGTGTTTACCAATTCTCCTGAGGTACTAGCAGGCGTCCGGTAGTAGTATAGCGAGGTCCATATAGTAATAACTACGTACGTAAAAGTTGAAACCAGTGTCATAAAAATCTGAAAGTTGAAAACTTCGTTGATCATCGAACCAATCTTTCCTATGACATCGTAGATCGTCGCTAGATCCCGAATCTTCTTGTTACTATTTGCTGGACGACCAATAAAATTTATCTTCTCTTTGTTGTCAAACTGTTTTTTGCTTGTGACGATAAAAACTGTGGTGTTTCTCTTTTCTTGTTCATCGACGAATATTTTTAAATAGTCGTTAATCATTGCTAGCCTGGTTCTTATCATAGAAATATATTTACAAAAAACTAGTATTTCTAGTTTTTGTATAAAATATAAAGGGAGGACGACTAGTCCTTTTATGGTAACTTCTTCTGCGGTCACTAAGTCTATTACACTATTGATTAAATGAGAAATGCACAGAACCAATAAATACCCATATGTTCCCATTCGTGATTTTTTATAGAAGTCACTGAATAAATCGGCGTGCAGCGTGGTGTCTATCTCGGCAAGCTTAATAAAGATGCGAATGTTAGCTGAGTTTACAAGGAAAGAAGCTGTAATCGTAGAGGTAGTGAATTGTATGAGAACCACAATAGGGGGCACTAAGTCCATAATTTCTACAGATTTGGCAGTGCCCGATACGACGGCTGGGAAATCGAGAAATACCAAAAACACAGTAAGAAACGCAACAATAGAAATAATGCCGCATATTTTCATTGTGCAGTTTGACGGGCGTAGCACTCCTTTGTTAAAACAAAATCTGTATATACCATAGAAATATTCAAACAGTATTAATGGTTTTATGGAATAAATTACGTTAGCCAAAGACTTGTTAAAATCACGATTTTTCTCAATGTTTGATTTGCTTTCTTCCTTTTTCTCTTCCGCCATCTTTTTGACTCCGACTTGCCAGGTCTTTGATAAGGAACGTCTTTATTGGGATGTACCAAAGACGAAATTGAATTAGCACCCCACGTTTTACTTGTCTTTGTAATGAAATAAGTTCCATTGCGATAATTAATTGCTTGATGGAACAATAAAATATTCATTGTTACTACTTCGCGACTAACAGGATTAACACCGTCACGAATTAAAAAAAAGAGGTTAAATTAAGCACCTACCTAACTTAATTTAGTAAAGAGCTACGCTATGATTAATCATTTTTCAAATTCCGTATTCCTGTGTACCTACCACATAGCACGGAATTAGGTACCTACTAAACATATTTATGTCCGAACTCTGAGCAACTGGATGCAAAGGCTGTTAGAGGCAGTATCAGAAGGTAAGCGGGATTGTCCGAAAGGGTTACCGCTACCCCGGAACATAAAGGGCTAAGGAAGGAACATGGATGTGTTTTAGTCAGTAAGAGTCTGACACTTCCTTCCGCTCCCAGAGCGGGCATTTGATGAATTCCCACCCTCAAAAAAAAGGCAGGATACGGAACCCTAAAAACTGTAATTAAAACTGCTGACTGATATCTTAGTGAACGCGCCGATTGTCCGACGTATACGCGAACTAATGGTATGTATAGTATGTAGGTATACGTCCGTTTCTACTTATTTCACTTTAATTAAACAGGAAAAGAAAAACAAAAATAAAATAAAGAATTGAGTTGAAGTAAAAAAGTGAATTTCGAAAAGTTCTGTTCACTCTTTCTACTTTGCTGCCGTCTAACATATTAATTAAATAATTTAATGTAAAAAAAATCGTATAAGTACTTACCTACTTACTTTTAAGATACTCAAACCACAATTTTCCTGTTAGCTATTCTACCTCAAGTTTTATTAATACAAACTCGTTTTTGTTTCTTTACTTAGCTGCGATCCTGGAAAATGTTTCACTTTTTATAATTATTTGAAGAGCGAAGTCCAAAAACACGATTCAAGAAAAAACCGCGGTTAAGATTTAGTGTAAGGTCCAAACTTAATTTCTCCGGCCTGTTTTGAAAACAACTCTATGCCAGAGCCATCTATAATGTTATCATTACACTTCTTCACGTGGCTTTTCGTTGTTGCGAATAGATGGAACAGCTGTTATATCGCAGATAGTGTAGTTACGCTATTCAGCACTAGATGTCGCTACAAAAACAACATCGTCGCACTTTATTTAAGTCTAAAAACTGTTTATACGTTTATACAGATATTAATACGAAATAATGATTAGATGTAATGGCTATTATGTATATTACCTATGTAAAACATTAAACATTTTACTGGTAGCTTGTATTAGTCAGTACTTTCTGCTATTTGTCTTATGGTCAAGAACTGGCGGCGTACTTATATAAAACTTTTTGTTCCTGAAGCTATCAGTGATGTAGTAGGTAGTCGCATCCGCATCCGCAAATGCGAATCTTTCGCATTTATTCATATCCATACGGATGCAACTGTGGATGGAAAAGGGTGACTAAGTAAAATTTTAATCAACAAAATGGAAATTATAACCATTGAAATCATCATTATAGGTCTTTTATATTATATAGATTATAGTTTAGATATTTTATTATAATCAACGCGAATTGAATTATGACCATTAGCCGCTTCCGCTTCCGCGTCTGTGGGTCTGAAGAATAATGCATTTGCAATATTCCTAGTAGCTAAACTCAGACTTACTAACTATGATTATGAAGTATTATGTTATGTGCATATGTGCAATATCCCTGTTAAACGGTTAAGTTACCTACTTTTTACAGTTTTCACTAAAACCAGTCTTATTTTTCCTCAATAATCTATATTTTATTCATTCTTATCCTTCTGTTATTTCAGAAGATTTAAACACCACGTAAGTACATAAGTGGTTAAGTTTGCAAGTTCCAACTGTCAGAGGTCCCAGCTGTATGCGGACTTGCGCTCGCTGTATCGACCGGCTGGTCTCTAGGCATGGCTTGTTGTCGATAGAAACAAGTTGAGTGTGTACCGATTCGAATTTTGAAATTTCGAAAGCCGTTAAATGCGTTTCAGTGTCTCGAAAGAGTCAAGGAATTGGAACGACAAAACTGCACTATGGAGACTTTTAGTTGGCTATGTCCGTTAAGTTACCCTTAACCCATTAAAGGACACTGGACGAGACACAAAAGAAGTTTCACTGGTTTAACAGCTTTGGGATGTTCAACTATGGGCTGTTAGCAGTATTATGTAAAAAGGGGCTTAGAATTTACCAAAACATGACCAAAATTATCTGAAGGCTGAGCTTGAGACTTGAGCCACTTTATCGGTATTTTAATAATCAAAATCTTTATTAAACATCCACGACACACCTAAAATACAAAAGTTTGACAAAGTGCCAAGTTAGAAGCTTTATAACCGACCTCTTAGCTTTTAACGGGTAGGCGATTTTCCCGTGTCTAGTATCGATAGCCGGCCCCAACCTTACGTGTGAAGTGAGGACTGCGAGGAGCCGAGGCGGCGCGGCAGTGGACGCGCGACAGACGCGCGGGCTGCTCTACGCGGCCCCGCTTGGCCCACGCCTTACACCCAGTGACCGCCACCATGGGCCAGACTGCCGGCGCCGAATGCACGCCTGAAGACGAAGACTCAGAGCCACGCATACGTGTCAATCCCACCGAAAAATCATTGGTAAGTAAATCATCCCGAAAATGCTTATTTTCCCCCTTTCTTTCATGAATGAAATATAGGCCGCATTCACGCATCAAGAAACTTTTAAGTAACTCAGTCGTAATGAGGCTATTAATTTTAAGACTACACTAATTGCTGAAATAAATGTAGATACATTCATGTGTTTGGAAAATTTACGTAATAGGTTCCGTATAAGGGTAGATTTTACGAAGCTCTTCAGCTTGTCATATAAAAAGTTTCAGTTTGTTTGGTGACTTCTAGTTGCATTTCGTGTTCCAAACGTATAAATAAAATTTTCAATAAAATAATCGCCTCGTTTACGATTCGAACATTTCGTATGCCACAAAATGGTTAGTAAGACCGCAGTTGTTTTTATTTCTTTCTGCAGATAACTCAAACAAATCAATATTTAAGCTGGATCATGTGTGGACTTGTACTCTATTTTATTATGCAGACAAAAGACTGCATCATGCACTAGATCAAAGACCTAAAGGTCTAAATTATTCATTTTTGTTCGTATGGTAACAAAAGAGCAAAACATATGTGCGGTTTTCATCACCTTCAATTCACTTTGGTATGGTACTTAGATACTTTTTTGTAGCTTTTCTTTAACTAGCAGTTAGCTTAATATACACATTCGCGTAAGTATTAGCTACCTACAATTCTGCCCGTGGATTATCTGACATCTTAACTTTAACTATACAACGGAATCATCATTGTCCTTGATATACCTAAGTGCTGAAGCCTCTACACCTAGCTAGCCTCCTCCACCATCATACGATTATCTGTAGGTACATTAAAACGAGTGACCCAATTCATCCTCATCCATTGAAAAACCTGAACAAAGAATTTCAACTGATACTCTAACAGCATGTCGTCTAACATGTCACGTATTCAAGCCTATTGGGGAAGAGCTATAAAGACTTACCTTGCTACTTTAAACAAACCATATAAAAGCAACTGTTTTGTTGTTCACTGCTCCGGAAATAAAACAAAAGCAAATTTTTACGACACGCCAAAAGAGAATCGACGATTGCGCTTCGTCATGAATTGTAAAGAACGATTCAAGGATTGAATTAGGATTGAAATTTTCTTTTCGTACGCAGTTACAAGATGGTACCTATTCTGTCCAGTATTCAGGACTTTGTTCTACTGTAAGAGGTAGCACTGAACGATAGCACGAATACGCCAGAATAAAACAATAGTTCATTATCAATTTACTAATTCATGACATACATAGTTCTATTGACTTTTTAAACATATGGCATATTATTACTAAAATTATTGATTTAAAATTAAAATGAAACCCTTAAAAAACGTAGAAAAATTTTTTGAACCCTGAACAACCCGTTTCGGTTCGAACACAAGTTTTGTTACACTCTGTAGGTATATGGTTTATTCTCTACACCAAATAAACCGCCCCTAAGACGATCCACTGACCTAGCTTTTTTTCTAAATTATCAAACTATTAAAATAAAAAAAAACCTAACACATTAACATAAAATTCAATTAATACCTACGTCGAAAAATTCCTCCACATCTCTGGTGACTAATAAGACTATTGCCACATTGTGTGACAATGCTTAGCCTCTGAGCAAGAAGAAAGTCAGCTCTTGGGTCCACACACGGGAAGAGTCGACCGAAATTTGTTTCAAAGAAATAAGAATAATTATTTGCAGAAAATACAGGTTTTACCAGTTGTTAAAATTGGTGGTTTATGTACAATCCATATTTTGCCTGTCAGTTTAGGGCATGCAAATTAGTTTTCAACTTTTAAGTACAGACAGTCATACTAGCTACAAAACTATTAACATACCATTATGTTATTGATGGTATTGAATGTGCTTAAATACCTATACACAAAGACACAAAGTCTAATGAATGGGTGGAAATATTATAACGACCGCGATATGCGCTCGAAAACAATTTTCGCCGTTCGCGCCGTACATACGCACTTCGCGCGTTTTTGTTTTGACGTTTAGCAGTTGTCGGCCTGACGGCATAAAGAACGGTTCTAGGCAGGTGCGTTCTGTGAAACGAAACGTCACAGATTCGTAAGCAAATCTGTCAAATTGAATTGTTAATTTTGTAATTTCTATAATTTTATAATACTAGTGGTATTCCAGTAAATAAGTTAGTCTTATTAGTAATTTTTGGATTTTAATTTACGTTACTTATAATTAAAAAACTGTTAAATATGGGATTGTGCAATTCGTATTTGTGCTGTCAAAATTAAACTTTTGTTATTGTAAAGTAAGGTGTTAAATTCATCTGTTTTTCCCTTGAACTTGGTGTAATTTAAAACCAGCCAGTGCCAACTGAAAAGTGACTAAACGTTCTATTTTCTGTTGTTGTTGTGTGAAGAAGTTAGAAAATAACTAAAGAAAGATGTCGAAGGTGTCCCTCAACAATATCCCATCGAATCCTCGTATAAATCGTTTGAGAACCTTTTCTAGGGTAAGTGTTTAGCCTAATAAATATTTTAAATTCTCCACTGTGGATAACTCATGTAATTTGGCTAATATTAGATTATATTTGAGGTTACGTATCGTAATCGTGTGCCTATGGGGAAGTTTAGTACTGTACTGAGCTGGGCAAGTTAAATAAATTTGTGCCATCAATACAGACGTTATCTGTACTCATTACTTACATATATTTCCGTTCTGTATATTTCTCAAAATTTATAGGTATCAGTTATCCATTGAAACATCCATTACACAAAATTTACCACTTGTCAAAGGCAGACATAATATTTCATGAATTTAATGTTAAAATCATTAAATTCATGAAAAAATATTTTTTCGAATAGTCTGTTGTATTTTTCGGCCATTTAATTTTACTCAAACATCATCAAATTACCTATTTAAGTACTATATTCATAGAGTACAGTTTTATGTATTACAAAAATGTAATTTTCTCTCCATTTTTGTTTTCTAAATAATAGTGCTGATGAGACTATTTTTCTGTACTTTATGATAAGTTCTTAGGGTTAATTATGCCATTGTTTATTTCCCTATCAAACTAATTACCACATAAATGTATTTAAGATTCATTACCCTTTATTCTAATCACTTTTCTTCAATATTTAATGACAGTTAATGAGATACCCAGTAAACAGTACCTCCACCATTATATTTAGGGATTATTACTCAAGTCAAGTCTTGTACTTGACCATTGTAATAATTATAATTAAATTTTTCTGATCAAAATAAAACCACACAATACACAAACAAGTATATTCTAGTACTTTATTTGTAATTTTGGAATACTATTAATCTTGAACAATATCTTCTACATAAATTTGAAGAACCTTTCTGGTCTTGTCTTTCTTAAATGGATGCACCATTTCACTAATATTATAAACTAACTGATGGCTGTGGTCCCGTCATCCAGTGATATGTTTTGATTTTACAAAAATATTCTATCATACAAACCTTGTCCTCACAATTACGATCACAACAAAAGAATAAATCCAAACGGTCAAGCAGTTCTCAAGTGATTCACTGTCATATTATGTGGGAATTCATTTTTATTTATGTAGATTAATTAATCATTAAAAAATCATTTTAAAGTAATAAATCTGCAAAATATGTATTTTGTATTGAAAGACGAAAAAAAAATATATAAATCATTAGAATTTTATCAATTCCTTTGCAAACTGAACATTTCAGGCCACTCTGAAGTCAAAATATGTTATTGAACATAAACCCCACTTATGAAACGTCAGAAGATAGATTCACACTTCCGATTGTTAGTTTCCTACTGAGGAAAGACGGGTAGAAACTCCATGTTTTATCTTTTACTAACATTTGGCTTTTACAATATTAATTTTCTAATGATGTGAGAGGACAGTGTAGGACTGCCAACAGGTGAAAAAAATCAAAATGGCTTCAAAAAATTAAAATGGTAACAAATCTACATACTAGAAGGTAGAAGGCCTACAACATACACACATGCATACAATATAAAAAAAAACATTTAAAAAAAATGACCAAAACCCTATAATAGGAACGCGACAATAGAACACTGCACTCAGTTCTGGAAACGTAATTCATGCAACACTTCCTACCATGATTAGGGCTAATCATCATTACAGCGGACTGAAATGGAATTGCCAATAGTTCAGCTGTTATGTTAATTGACTCTTTTCATTTGAAAATCAAACTGAACAAATGCAATGCACATTGCATTGCATTTGTTCAGTTAATCTGTTATTGTGAACCGCAAAACATGGAAATAGTTCAAATGGTGGAACGTGTGGTTGGTATTTATATGTAAACTATGATTACACATTATTCACATTTTTCATTAATTAAAAATTAAGTAAGAAAAAATGATATTGAAGTATCAAATTATATTATAAGCAATAAATATTTTACTCTCAAATGATATTATAAAACAAAAGAATGCTGGTATAAAAAATCAATTTCACATGGCTCATCCCCTAATTACGTAAATTATTCATCCCCTTTCTATGCTAAGTATGAGTGACAGTGAGGAGGTACAGTAACAAAATAACGCAAACCTTTACAATGTTTTTCGTGATCCTGTCCATATTCTAGTCTCTTACGACATCCATTAGTAATAGGGGTCGCATATAAGCTGATTATCCGAACATTAATTCGGTGATTCCGTATTGGTTAGTTTGATCCAGATAACTCATCCTGTTGACGCGTCCCCGAAACGTTATTCACTCTATTATTTTGTTTCACGCTGTTTACTTAGTGACCGGTGTCGTAATAATCAGCTCTAGTGGCATGCGGGTGCCGGCAATTGGCACAAACTGTTATGCGGTCACCGTTTTATCAATGAGTAACAACCCGACACTACTTGCCAATTTTCGGTATTTCAAATATTGTAGTAAAGAATACTCTTAGATAATGTATGTTTTATCTTTTTGATACTTTAAGAAGACATTATATTATCTGTCTATTATTTATAGGTAATGTTTATGAGAGAAATGCTGTGTTTAAAAAATGCTTTGTAAATAGCTTTCCGTACCCGTAAATGTTTCTTTCGTATCGACATTCGTGTCGCGGACCTACTCGTACAATTTGAGGCTCCCACAGAGAGTTGCGACGTAAAGCTGGACGCGACTACTCTAGTACTTGAAACAATTTCTATAAAAAACTACATGGAAGCTGTTCTACCAGAATCGCGTCGCAGCGTCGCTTCGCACGTGTCTGCGGGAGCATTTAGCTGGAAAATATTTAGTGGATTCCCAACTCAGCCACCAACCATCCTCAAAAAATGATGATTTCCCACCCTCAAAAAAAAACCCGGACCTCAAGTTAACCCAATCTGTTTGATAGTTTTTCAACTTTATTACAAAAGTGTAAGGTTCATTTTCAAGTGGGAAAATTTGATAGTTTGGGTTAGTTTGATGTGCTGGCGACTGTACTAAAGTGCAAGCGTCTTGGTTCCAGCTAAATTTTAGACCCTTGGAAATCCTAACTGAGATACCCTTGCGATAAAGTCGGACTACGTGCCATGCGGGCTTTAATTTACTGTCTAGACAGGTCTTTGTCCGTTTTTTTCTGTGATTCTAATTTGCTCTGGACAGTTCCCTCTGAATGTACCTAATCTGAAGCACGCAAGCACGTCGAATCGAACTAAGCCGCCACTTAATAATTTTTCGATAGGACACATAAACATAAGCACTTGTAATGTACTCAGATGAGATACGCCTACGGGTGGTAGCAAACTTATTGTAAAAATATTTCTTATCGCAAACAACGACGGCTCAGGTGTCTTATCTTAATTATCAAGGATAATACAATACGCAAAGATAGATAAACTTGTTTGCGAGAAAGTACAATAACGTTTATCATTCTTGCATAATACTTCAAAGAATATGGTATGTTCCATACAACAGGTATAATACATTGGTTGGCAGAACTGCTAATTTTTTTTTACGTCAGTAACGATATTAATTAGCTATGGAATTGACCATTTTGTAGGCAGATTGGTACTTTACCCATACAATGCATGATCGTTTGTCAGATGCTTGGTAATAAAAAATTAAAAAATATGGTATTATAACTGTCACCGAACAAAGTATAAAATAAAAATGCCAACGACACACCGCTGTTACGATTATGACTTGCGAACCTCTACCAGTTTTCTCAAAGAAACTCCAAAACTTCATTGTATAAAAAAAAACTGCTTCCGAATCCAAAGGTAACCTCTATCAACAGAAACTTACAATCAAACGAATGTCGTGTCTTTGACAATGACAATCCTGTACAAGGCTGTTAGAAAACCTTCGTGAGGACTATTGTTCAAGGTTCTATTCAGCAGCTGTAAAGCAAACTGGTCTCTATTACAATAGTAGAAAGACAGTAATTCTTTTCAAGACATTCAATAAAGTTCATCGAGAGTCCACACGGTGATAACACGGTCACGATGTGGTATTAAATTATTAAAACGACAATAATCGATGGTAACGTGCGTGTTTCTTATAGTAAATGTGCGTGTTTCCGTATACAATATGAATAGAAGAACGACAAACTTACTATAGAGCCCAACAATGTCAGGGATTTGCAAGTTAAAGATTTGTGTCATTCGAAGTTTCGAACGACTGTCTGCTTTTCCTGAAAATGACAGGACCTTTTATAAATGCGATGTACCGGTAGCAAGCTGAATATAATACAAAAAAGGCCGTAATATACATGCAAATCATCAAATCATCGCTCTAGGTGGAGCGGAAGGGAGTGTCTGACTCTTACTGACTAAAACATGACAACTGACTGAAACATGTTCCTTCCTCCTTAGCCCTTTATGTTCCGGGGTAGCCCTAACCCTTTCGGACAATCCCGCTGACCAATACACATGCCTGTAACTAGCCTAGAAGTATGCTGTGCAGTGTCTTGCATGCCATTGAACTATAACAACTTCTGATTGTTGAATGTCACGATGCATGTAAGCTACTTGCTTATTTTTGCAGGCATGTGCATTAAGGGCTTGTGACAAAATGTTTTTTTTTGTCACATTTTGCTTGGCCTTGTTTGAATGATAGAAAATGTGCTTTTTGGTTGCGTGACGAATTTGTTCTTCTACTTTGTAAGACTGCAAATCTGCATCGCTTCCAATTATATCTGTTTTACCTACAGCGCCTGAAAAATAAAGTGAATCACCCCATAACCCTCCTTTTTTGCCGCAGTCACGTAAACAAATATAAATTCTATTGACTTAATTAAACTATTCAATTTACTTACTTGCAACTGAAAGGAATCTGTTTATAATGACAATAATTCAGAGTATATGTTCGTAACAAAGCCTTTTTTTAAATTGTTCTTGAATTTTACTTATCTGTGTACTGAAAAAGAGCGATTATGATGTCGTGGTCTTGTAAATATTAGCTTTGGATTAGATAGGTGAATTAAAAACCCGTGGAAAAGTGTAAGTTATGAAAAATTATTTATGGTTTGATTGATGCTCATACGATGGCTGGAGGCGCCTATTTTAGGAGTCCTATTCAGTACTGTTCTTCTCCTTCGTCTTTTCCTCAACGCAGAGGATTGCGACCACATAAGACGCGTCTTCAATTTTGAGGTTTTCTGCAGTGTCAACCGCTTGGTAAATGTTGCCTCCAACAGCCTTCTACAGAATTATGCAGTCCTTATTACTTTGTTCAGTTGCTGGAATTAACTGACTAAGGGCGAATTTCAGCAATGAAACTTATCCCGTTTAGATTAGAGACATTTGAACTATAAGCTTGTAAAGAATAAGACGTTTTCAACAATACAACATTAGAGAAATCAAAGTGGAAGTTGGATTCATTTCAATGTTATACCTGTTGCATCGCCTTATCGCTTGATAAATCGTAGCTGTTTCTTATTGCAATCGATCACGCTGCAGAGTGCAGTTGCGAGCTAGATAAATGCTCGAACCACTTAAACTTACCTTCAATATTTCTCAAACGAAAGATAAGAGCCGCTTTTGACCGTATTAGAGTAATTTAATTATATTGAAACCAGAATTATTATAGACTAGCTTCTGCCAGCGGCTTCCTTCGCGGGGTGTCGAAAATTAACCTATAACCTATATAAAAGCTATCCTATGTGTTAATCCAGTGCATAAACTATGTTTGCCAAAGCTTATTCAAATCCATACAATCGTTTTTCCGTGAAAGAGGAACAAACAAAACATCCTCACAAACTTTCACGTTTATAAAATTTAAGTAGGATTATTGTATTACTCAAAACTTAAATAATACCGACGTTACTCGAAAGTCGATCCCTAAAACCTAAGGATTGCTTAATAAATAATTATGATAACGCGTAATCTATGTAAGGTGATTTTAACAACTTTTGCAGACGGTATAAAGATTTAATTCACTGATATTTAGTATAGATAATGTGTTTATCTTCATTATTATAAGCTGTTTAGCGATATGCTGTGTCGCTAAGCATGGAATTACAAAAATAGCTTTTATCAAAATAATTGGCGATTACTTATTATTATCATCTCAATTCGTTTTACGATGTTGAACGTATCTGTATTATAGGTTTTTGTCTTCTTTTCAGGCCGTTTTCTTGGTCCACAACTTTTTTCTTTGAGCGTAGCGAAGAGTTTGTAGCGTTGAGCTGTTTGCGTAGCTGCAGTGGTATAACTGCGATTCTTACTATTTTTTCTTACTACTTTATTTTTTCGTTGTTACTATGTTTGCTCAGGCTAATCCTCCTGGTTTTGTTTTTACAAGTTGGAATTGTCCCTCCTTTCTTTATATATATTTCTAGATTTTTCAATTGTTTTCAATACAAGTCATACGGTATATTAATGACTTAATCGTCTTGTAGGTATTTTATTACATTATCTAGGTATTCACTAATACTAGTTTTTCATTGTGCCTTATAATCTTTCTTTACGCGTTACCTTGAATCGTTGTTAGGGAAACTGAATTGTTTATGAAACGGTCACGTTTTTGTCCTTTGGATAAGAACGAAGCGTTATCGGCAATGCATGTGGGTTAATAGTAGCGGATTGGTAGGTCAACGTCTGCAGCTATTGTGTTGGGGCTTTACCATAACAGTTACCATGGATTTAGGGCATGATTCTGACCCCCTCCCCCATGAATGGGTGGGAAATCATCAAATATCTCCTCCCGCTCTGGGTGGAACGGAAGTGAGTGTCAGACTCTTACTGACTGAAACCCATCCATGTTTCATCCTTAGCCCTTTATGTTCCGAGGTAGCGGTAACCCTTTTGGATAATCCCGTTGACCCAGCAGGCATGCCCTTTAAATAGTTATTTAGCGAGCACTCCTCCAGTGCTCGCAGTTGAGGCCTTTGTCTAAGCCTGAACCCTCCGAAGCGTTGAAGTGATTCGTCGGTTATAATAAAAAAACAGCTGTTTCATAGAATCCATGGTAACCGGATTTGTGTCGATGTCCCTCCCACCCTATATAGTTAGCATCCACATTGTATACATTTACAATTTTAGTTACAAATTCACATTGACAGGAATGTCATTCTTCATAAATTTGTCATTATTTTTATAAATAATTATCCTCTTATTTGCCTTTAGCTGCGCAATTAATGTATAACATTACCGCTTATTATTACCATGAATAGGTTTTATACGTGTGTAACTGTATCGGCTGTCACAAAAAAAGATGGCCACATTATTAGAAATGATGTCAAATGTGTTTTCAAATAGGGACCTGTTCTAATAAAATGTTTCTAAAGCTTCAGTCTATATGTCACGTTTTAGTTTGTTTTTTTTTTAACAAATCATGTTTATCCGGCGACCTCTATATTTGGGCCAAACTCGTGGCATGTTGCGGGTCTATTATCATGTTTATCACCACCTCCTTATTAGTAAGTATTGTTTGCTAATGTTTTAGACATATTATTTTATCACTATTCTTATGTAGTGTACAAATTATGAGTTAAACAATACATGTATATAAATTTATGATGACATCTAAATCAAATAAACCACAAGGATGTGCACCTTGTGGTTTATTTTATTCATTTTTAACCACGTCTTACAAAGGGTAATACATAATCAGCCTGTAATGTTCTCACTGCTGGGACACAGGCCTCCTGTCTGTCAGAGCGGGTCCATTGCGGGTTGGTAGATGACACATGTCTTCGATTTTTGGTTCTAGCCCAGTGGTATCAGGAGGTCTATTCCGAAGTCCGTCGTTTCGGCCTTCATTACGGGCGTTTCCTACTCCCTATCACATCACCTTCGGACGGATGATTCGTTCTGGGCCAGAACTATTACTGCTACTAGGCTATTTCGGGGCTTATTCGTTAGGGAGTAGGGTTCGGTACGACGTATCGGACTACTGGCGGACGGCCCCGTTGCTTAGGAGTTAGGGAGTAGACCCCTAGCCCCGTCTTCCAGTCATGAGTTGGAAGCGGGCCAGGCTCAGTACTTTGTGCGTTTACAAAGGGTGTGTATGTTTAAATACAAAAAATATAAATAAATGTTTCATTGGCATTAGTGACAATAGATAAGTGTGGAAATAATGGCCACTTTGTCCGACTTACCTCAAATTGAGTTGTGAAAACTAACGGGCACGGCGCCAGGGCACCACTGCTGTACAGACGTGCAGCAGTTCAATTCGTTATAAATATCATGCATGCCATTTCGTGAGTAAACGTTTAGGTACTGCCATCTATTTTTGTAACTGTACACTTCCCAACATTTTTTTAGTGGCGCTAAAAACAAGACATCATCCGTCATCTTAATTTTGATGCAGTCACTAGGGAAACGCTGAATACTGTAAACAGTTTATTAAAATAATCAGCCTATAATGTTCCCACTACTGGGACGGCGTCTTCACGGTAAGAGGGAGTGGGTTGTGATCCACCAGGTCTTCGCATCTTCGCATCTTCCGCATTTATCCATCATACATGGATAAATGCGGGTTAGTAAATGTCACATGTCTTAGAATGTTTGGTTCTAGGACATGCCGATTTCCTCACTATGTTTTCCTTCACCGTTTATGAGACTGTTCTCATAAACGTGTGGTGATGGAACAATTTACACAAAACAAAGTGTATGCCCGGACTCGAACCTTACGACATAAAACTTGTTACCACTGGGCCACCACTGCTCTCTCCATGTAAGTGTGTGTATTAAGTGATTTAGAAACATCAACATTTTATGAAAATTAATCAAAGTCAAAGTCAAAACATTTATTTCAAATAGGCACAAGAAAGGCACTTTTGAACGTCAAAAATTAACAAGAAATAGAATTGATTCTAGTCGCCCCTTCCAAAAGGTAGTTTCGTGTGGAGAAGAATGGGCAAGAAACTCCACCGTTACTCTTTTAAAATGTTTCACAATGTTTTGTATACATGTATTATAATATTATAATATGTGAAGACGATGCACCCAGAATAAAAACAATACACCAAAAAGGTGAAAAGAAAAACGCATGTAGCAGTGGAAAATAAACTTAATTATGTCATAAGTACATGGTGCTCACATATTTACAAACATTCTAAAAGTTAACAATAATAAATTAATCAATGTGTTAGATGTTATTCCAATATAATAAAATAATATGGTACAAATTATAAATTATTACCTAATTTACTTAGCAACCAGTTTGATTTTGTCTAGACACTAGATTGTCCTGTGGAGCAGGACCAGCATGTTTCCAAGCATAATACCTGCTTACCTGCTAACAATTCCAAAAACAGTAGAAGCTCTTATAATAGCCATAATCGAATAAATCACGGTCATGAATGAACTAAATAACTTACGAATAGATCCATCTAAGACGCGGCTTACCTAAACCATAAATTCACATGCGCGTACGCCTTTATTATTTACTTAGCATTCATAGGTGTTCAAGGTGCATTTAAATCTGATGTGCACGTGTAACACGATGCATTTATTATTAATGACGGGCTAATTGTCTATACACCAGTATGACAACGCTACTCAATGGCTACGCTCAGATTATATTGCTCAAATACGTCCGTCACTTGTCTATAATGGCCACTGTTGGTAGCCTACCGGATCTCCCTCAAGATATCGAAATAATTAGTGTTGTTATTATCAAAGCGTGTGTTGATTAGGATATCGAATTATCTACAGTAAGGACTACAGGCTTATCATTGCCATTGTCGGTTGATTTTGCAACTGAAGGTGTTGTGTTATTTATCTGTGCCATTTATTAAAGTGTTTCTTCTTGAAATATGAGTGTGAAAAAGATGGTTAGTAGATATTTAATTTGATTGCGTGATGTTTTAAATACTTAAAAACAAACATAAGAACATAGACAATTTGCCGGCGTATTTAAATAATGCATAATTGCCTTTGTAATTAGTAAATTACTAAACAATTAGCGATTGTATCTTCATTACATTTTTGTGTACTAGGTTACAGAACCATGACACATAATTGGTTTTCATTAGTTAGCATTCATTACCCTACTTGAGATTCAATCTACTTACACTAAAGTTGTCATAGTCGTCTTGATTTCACCGTTCACGCGACATGCGATAGTTAAAATATATCGTCCACTGCAAATGCTAATTAAATTTTACTTCGTTTTTTTTTGCATATATACTTAGCCCTACAAATAAATATTCTCTCTGTATTCATGACTGATAGGTTCTTTCAATAATAAGTGCGAGATGAAAGAGTCTAGTTAATTAAAATGTTGCACGGGTGAGTTGTCCGATCCAAAGGCTATCATCCCCATTTAAATCCTTTGCTACATGGTACCAATGTGCACATAAAACGAATTTGCCGCATATTATTACGTCCTGTCTTCACATATAAGTAATAGGTTGAAGGAAGCACTCTGCGAAAGGCGTGCGGCACTAATCAATTAATGGCAATCGAGATCACGTGCGCGTGCGCCGCGGCACACGACGCGACCACGTTGCCTGCCGTTGTACGCAGTGGCCAAGTTAAATGCCATTACATCAGACTAAATAAATTGACCTGAAAAATAACATCGAAAAATTCATTCAACAACGTTTTGCAATGGCACTGAAGTTCCCGGATCTGAACTAATTAAAAACATGTTTCAGTCGCTCTGTATGCGTTGGGTGTATAATTTTCATTTTTAAGCCGATTTGGGTTTTCCATGACTTTTTCAGTCTGAAATGTTGGTTTGACTTTTTCATTTAGTAAATGTTTTCAACATGACTTGTTGACTTATATGATCTGAGCAATTCTGTGAATTCAATTAGAGCTTCGTTGAAATGGACAGACATACTAGCAACTGCTTATTAATGGTCTTACAAGTTTTTTCGTCTTCCTCGTAATTATTTTGACGGTTTGTTCGAAGAAAAATTCCGTTACAGTGCAAAATATGTAAATGAAAATTAACGTCGCTCAAAGTGAAATGTTATTTTAGAATTTCGCAGACATCATAAGTTCATACTAAGGTCAATAACACCCGCTGCAGTTTGCGCTTGTAAATTCTAAAGTGAAATTTGTTGTAGAGGTAGGTACCATCTGTTGAATGAATATTTATGTAGTATCAAGATCCACAAAGGACGCTTAATACCAACATTCCCTTTGTTTGCAATGTTTGGTTTATATTAATCTGTCTACACTAGGAATTTGTTGACCTGCTCTGTACTCTTATGCAAGTTCTTTTGTTTTTTGGGTCTTAATCGCCAGTACACTGTTCCCAAGTTGTATTTTTTTTTTGGATCTGACTTACATTTTACCAGCATTTCAATATGATCCAAACACAATTGTCATTAATTGTTTCGTCTTTGTCTGACTATCGATTTCTAGGGTATGAAAACGAAAGTGTTTTTCTGTACCGAAGGGCAGCAGGAATTGATTTTAAATTGTATTAATTTTGTAGCAACGCGGAATGTTTGACATGAATTCTAATCGAACCTACAAGATTCTTTGTATGTTCTCGGTATGTCGAACGTACCTACAATGTTCTAAGGCCGTTTGGGCTTCCTCGTTAGATCGAATTTTCCGCCTTCACACTGGTATGAGGCAAGGAGTTATTTTAATTTCAGCTGTCAGTGTTTATTCCTCATGTCATGTTTCAATTGTTCATGACGGATGGAAATAACTATGCTTCATACTTAATAATCGCTTTATAACCTAAGGAAAATATTTTATGACCACAATACATGACTAAAATGTTTTTTTTTATAAATAATAGCCGACCCCAACATACTTGGGAAAAGGCTTGGCAGATGACGAATTATTTTTAGGATTTATATTTTATTAATTACAAGACCAATTTTGAATTCAAGTTCAAGTTGTTATGACTTCCAAATCAGTTCATCACGAAAGTGTAAAGGAGGAAGTGTCTGCAATATTCTATAATCTATGTTAACAAAATAAATCATTATGAGCAGTTTGTGGTGTAAACACGGACAAGGTCGGGCACCCGTCTGATGCAAACAAAGCGATGCGATGGGCTGTTTGTTACAATGACAGCAGTGCTCATGCGTTAAACAAACCCGTTCTGTTCTGGACACCATGAGAAACCCGTGGAAGTATTTGAATAGCTAGTAATTTTATTGAAATGAAAGAGAAACGTGCTTTCAATTTGTCTTTTTGTTATAAGAGCTACTTGTTTTGTTGAAAATAATATTGCTGTATATTTTTGATAACTTTTATAACTTAATCGTAGTAATACATAATATTCTGATAAAATTATCGAACGCCTTGGCCTTGTTCGCAGCTCTATTTATTTTTATATTAGTTATCTTTTGTTTCTTTTTTAATTACGTTTGTTTTGATAGGTTTTTATAACTATTATTAAGATCCATACTTCTGGGTTAAGCGGGATTGTCCGAAAAGGTTACCGCTATCACTGAACATATAGCGCTAAGAAAGGAACATGGATGGGTTTTAGTGAGTAAGAGTCTGACACTCCCTTCCGCTCCACTCAGACCGGGTCCCCACCCGGTCATATGATGATTATCCTCTCAAAAAAAAACTCCTTGATGGTTATCCGTATTATAATAGATAATAGTTTGAACAGTTTCTTACTGCGTGCGTAGCAAGGAACAGTGTTTGCAACAATAATACTTTTTCTTGTTCCTCCAACTTTTAATTCCACTTTTTAATGCTATTCCTACTCGTTAGTACTGTACTCCCGACATTTTTCGCTGGTAATCTTCCCACTTAACAAAATAAATGGTCATCAAATCGTACCAAAGTTCACACTAATCCACGCTTATTATTTCGCAACTCGTACTAGAGTAATTTTCCTCTCGCGCCGTGACTCACCGCTACCGCATTGTTTATATTATTTTAAATTGGTATCATTTAAGATACGCCGAGTAGAAACAGCAGGTTGGCAGCACGTGTTCGAAGTTCGATGTAAACAACTGCGTTAAACTATGAGCTTCGTGTAGCGGGTACTCGGGTACTCGGATTACCGGTGTTTTGCTCTCGGTTCTAGGTAACCGATGTACGGTCCGCATGTGCATCATGTATAAATCATAACCTTAGCATGACCCTTAGCAAAAACAAAGGGGATTTTTAAAAGAAACCTTTTTATATTGAGCGTCAGTAATAAAGGTTTTTTTGGGCATATTTTACATATTGTGACGCTGGCTGTATAGTATACCTACAAATAACATTAAAACAGCTATAGAATAGTACTCTTTGTGAGTGTCCAAGAATCGATAGTTCTAGCACCGAGCATGACAACTGTTATTGACACGGCGGCAAACAAAGAAATGATAATACGATGATACGCCGCTCATGTTGCTAACAAAGGGATGTCCATATACACATCAGTATTTTCAACTGTGACATAATGTACATTTACTTGTTGATTATTTTATCAAAGTACAGTGTTTATTATATGCATGCCTGACTGTACAGTCACTGCACTGCACTTAGAACTAGGTTGGGTTCTGATAACGTGCTCTAATCTATACATAATAATAATATAGTAACGTACAATTTTGTTCGTTATATTGTCTGAATGTATGTTCCGGATTAGCGCAAAAACGGCTAAACGGATTTGGATGAAATTTTGCACACCGTTTATATCCTGGATTACTTAACACATATTAGGTAGTTTAATCCCGGTAGTACGTGCTCGTGTGTATCATCCGATATGCACGCAGGCGAAGCCACGGGCAAAAGTCAGTGTTTCCTGTACACACAAAATCGTAAATCACGTTGGAACTGTTGCTGCGCTTACAAACACAACCGCTAGATTTTCAATTTCGTGCAAAACTTCAATCTACACAGATTTTCATCCAGCCACCGCGAGTTTTCTTTTATTTCAATAACAAAGAACTGAATGCAGCTGGAAATAAAGTTGTCTCATTGTTTTCCAGTTATTCACAATAGACGTATATACTTGCACGCGTTTGATATTCAACATGCATGTTAATCAGAATAAAGCCTTTGACAGTGGCAATGGCCGTGAAAAGAAACGTACCGCCATACAAAGACAGTCGTGTTTCATAAATTGGAAATGGTTACATACCTACATATTGATCGAAGGAGTTTTCTACGTAGGCGTCGTACCTCAAAATAAAGTTTGTCAGGCTCGGGAAATTAAGTTACGAACGGTAAAATTCCGAAGGCTCGTTAAGTGCAAACGTTTTATTACTTACGTTTATAAAATTTACGACAGACGACAATAAAGCATGTTGAATGCGTAAAATAATAATTAAATCAACATGACGTAATAGATTTGAATTAACGACGTGTTCATTTTAACGTCTATGGAAAACTCTATATGGAATAACAGACAGCCATGACATTGACGCTCAAATCATCTTTGACAGTGTTTGTAAATGTTAGTTAATTCAAAATTGGAAGTGTTATGTAAAAAAGGACGTGACGTATATGATTGATAGGGTACCCTAAACATAACGTCTCAACGGTTTATTTTTAGATGATTACTTTGCTGCCTCGACAATGAAGTGACTGAAATGTTTGTGCAAAATCATTTTGCCTCCTCTATACTCTTTGGACCGCGTGCTGTACTTGTTGGACATTGATTTTGAAAATGTCACTGACCCTTATCGCTTGGATATTAATTTAGACCCGCAACATGAACTTCCCCTTCCTTAATACTCCCACTATCCCACCGATCCCGAAATAAACTTTTGTATGATGATACCTATCGTTTTGATAATTTTGGGGTTTTTGATAATATACTGAAAAGGGTTATTCTACCAAAATATATTATTTATAGCTACTATAAAAAACGGTGGTCGATAAAGAGCTTCCTTAATTTTGATCGTTGAAGGTTGGCTCCTTGCGTAGGCGCAGTAATTTCAGCTACGAACCGAATGAGAATTAATATGAAGAGTTTAAAATCGTCTTTGTATTTCCACTACTTTATACATATAGCTGCCCTTCATATATTTGCATACTCAGCCACGTAAAAAAAACAATGGACACACTCACACAGCCACAGTAATTATAGCTTCTATATAGAATTCTACAAAATGCTGCAGCGTAACTGCATTGGGTTCAGCGTGCGCGCGTCGCCACTTTTTATTGAGAGTCGCAGTGGTGGTATTAAAATAAAAAGCGATCGTGTCTTTGTTACAGACGGAAAGTGAGACGTCATGCGAAGAGGCAGCAAGACTGACGGCGGAAGGCGCAGCCGCGGACGACGACGATGAGGCCTACGACTACGCTCTGCCGCCTCCCCCCGACGGGGGCTACGGCTGGGTCGTGGTCTTCGCATCTTTCATGTGCAACATGATCGTGGACGGCATAGCCTACACATTCGGCATATTCCTACCAGAACTAGTGACGTACTTCGGCGAGGGTAAAGGCACAGTCGCGTGGGTCGGCAGTTTGCTGTCAGGATTTTATCTAGCGGCCGGTAAGATTTATGATGATTGATAATTTATTACCTACCCTTTGTATGCTAACAGCTTCCGAAGCTGTGTATGTTATATTGTTTAGTTTATTAGTCTAACAACTTTATTGTCTACATCGGTCTGAAGAATCTATTACCATACTGATTATAATCTTCCTCAGCACTACGAATTTATGAGAAATAGATACAACATGGAATTCTTGCTGGCATAGTGGCATCTGACGGATGAATCTTAATTGACATCAGTAGGTAATTGTAAGACCTATAGCATTCCTCGTTTTTGGACGACATTGCAATCGAACGCTCGTTCATTTCCTATCAATTCAGGTCACGTTGTCACATGCACCGTCCATTATTCATGTGTGGATTGTTCCTATGTACCTATCTACTATAGTATCTAACAAGAGATTTATGCACCTAATACATGAGTACGCAAATATATTAAGTATTATAATGCTCCACGGTATTAGCATATTCTACAAGCAGAAAATTAATCGCTTTACAATCTTGGCTTATTGCCGACTTCATAGTCGGGAGATATTATGACGAGATTTTCCGAAGTTTTCTCAAGGTATTAACAGATTTAAATTTGTTTTTGAACGAGTTTTTCCTCGTATTCATAAAAGGATATTCCTATTATGTGTAGCTGCACTGGATGTCATAATAGAACATAGCTCTTTGGCTCTCTCTTTCTTTTCTAATCCAACGGACATTGTTCAAAAGAAATTGTTTGAATATTAGGTTTACATAGCCTGTATAAAGGTTTACAAGTCGTTCTGATTAGTCGTGTTATTTATACATTTTTACACACTAGATTATCTGAAAAGATATAAAATATAAATCTGTTGTTACTGATATCAGGTACCTACTTGTAGTAATTGACACTTGAAACGTACAGTAGAATGAAATAACCGTGTCGCTGTTAAACTCAGTTCATTGCGAGTACCTCGTCACCGTTGTGATAGCCAGTATTTACCTACATTGCATTAGTGGTTGATAAATCCATCCAGATTAGTTAGGAATAGTTCGCACTCACGGAGTGAAATGCATTTGTTTATATAATGCTTCTTATCATGCGAATACTAATTATTCTTCGTACGGTTTGATAAAATTACCGAGCACAATACTCATGACTCAAATATCGGTATCTTAAATGTTATAATACAAAATACTTGAACCTGCTATCTGAAATACTCATACCGTCTTATTACTAGGTTTTCGTATCACCACTTTATCCGTCGGACCTATCTTATTTTATCTATTTTAAACTGCCATTGACCTGATTGAAAGTACTCGATTACGATCGAAGATACGACGAGCGATGGTCTGATAAATAAAGATGTCATAGACAAGAATTTTGTTAGACTGGAGTGTGTGCAGTTTTGTGTGTGTTAGCGAAAGTATCTTATCTTGGAGACCTGGCATAGTGACCCTAACATTTCAGAATAACTTATCTGTCTACGAACTTTGATTTTGGCTATTTATGTATGAATGTGGATGGCTATACAAGTAGAGGGAGACCCAAGAAAGGATGGATGGATTGTGTGAAAGATGATATTATGGCTAAAAAGGGAATGACTACCGAGATGACGACTAATAGAGAAGTATGCAAGAAAAAGACATATTACGCTGACCCCAAAACAATTGGGATAAGGGCAGGAGAATGATGATGTATGTTGGACTAGCTTCTGCCAGGGACTTCGCCTGCGTGGATATCGGAAATTGTCCCACGGGAACGTACTAGCGGGATAAAAAATAGTCCAGTTTAAAAAATATCTGTGGGCCAAACTTTATCCAGATCCGTTCACCCGTTCTGTCGTGATTGGATAACTTCCATCCACTCAAACTTTTGCATTTATAATAAGTAAGATATATACGGTGATTTTTAATTCACTGTTAACATTTCAGGGCGTGGAAGTACCCATGATTATGAGCAATTTTCACTATGAGACCAACTCTGAAATTTGGAAAAAAAAAACGGCATTTTCATACAAAAATGCAATATTTAATTGATGAAAATGTATGAAACAGATGTATATTTTTTTGTTATTTCGGCGTTGGTCCCATAGTGAAAGTTGTTTCTATTCATGAGTACTCTCATCTACTGAAAGGTTGACAGTGAATTAAAATTCACTGTGTATATGTTTAATATTTTTTTCTATTACGGAGCATTGCAAGTCCACAGTAGGGCTATCCTGTAAAAATCTCACCGTGGAAATGAGTTTAAAGTGAGATGTCAATCGTGTCAATCGCTAGCATTAGGTAGAACGAACGCTCTTTAAGTTGTCACGGGGCGATTTTTACAGAATTGACCGGCAGTAATCACTTGCTACCGTGTAGCTAAAAAAATTGTTTTGCTACCGTGTAGCTAAAAAAATTGTTTTTATCTACACGGTTTTTATAAACACGTGTTTATTTTATTATTTTTACTCATCTTAAATTATTTTTTTATCTGATATTAAATCAGGTGCAAGATTTTAAATAGTTTGTACTTCGCTACTGTAGCTATCGATAGGTACGTAGAATTTTTATTGAAGTTTTTGTTTATTACCAACTAGCTTCTGCCCGCGGCTTCACCCGCGTGGATGAAGGAAATTGCATGTTATTATACATATAAACCTTCCTCTTGAATCACTCTATCTATTAAAAAAACCGCATCAAAATCCGTTGCGTAGTTTTAAAGATTTAAGCATACATAGGGATATAGGGACAGAGAAAGCGACTTTGTTTTATACTATGTAGTGATTAGGTACTACCATGTAATCTTACCTGAGCATTTGAATATGCACAAACGTGAGTCGGTCGATTCTGTTAAAATGTCACCTTGAGAACATAGGTGAAGTGATCGTGAAGTGAGCTGTCGTTCCACCCAATGTCCTCAACATTGGGTGGAACGACAATTGACACTATTGACAGCTGACTTTGAACTCACTTCACTTACGTTTTCACGGTGATATCATTTTACAGAATAGCACTACTGGTGCCGTTTTTCACGCTGTTTTTTTTAAATTGATCTTGAGACGACACGATCTCTCGAGTGTTTTCGAACTTGCAAAACCGTGTGAAAGTTCCGTAATTTTGCAAACGGCTCCATAAAAGTCCTTATAAGAATAAAAACTTGTGTTTGCAGTAAAATGAATCTTTTACAACGGTGCATCGATTCCTTGAACTCGATTGCAAGTATTTAAATACTACAACGAGTATCACAGATCAAGTTTGTAATGTAGGTTTTAGTACCAAGGTGGTCAGTTGACTGTTATTGATAATGATCTTACTTAATATGTTTATACCATACCTTGCGTGAGTACTAAAATATTGTGTTTGGCGTGCTAATGGTACAGTTAGGTTAGAATGCAAATAGGTATCATATATATACCTTATCCGCTTTATGGTATTACAGAATTGGCATAATATCAGTGACCTACTAGGACAATCTTCTATCTTGTAAAAGGATACAATCACAGAAATATTAAAAACAGGATACTTAATTTCATTTCATCTACGTCATTTCATGTAATACTCTTTTCAAAGAACCGAGTTTTTTTTTGTTACGTAAGGTATATAAAAAAAAAGTTACGTAAGGTATTACGTAACTTTTTTTTTCGAGGGTTGGGATTCATCAAACCTTTTTTATTTGCCCTTTATTTTCCGGGGTAGCGGTAACCCTTTTGGACAATGCCGGTGATGCCTTACGTAATGTCACCACATTTCTAACGCTTCATCGACAAAGTTTTACTGTTGAGAAAATTCTTGGCTATTCGCCCTGAAACACTCATCGTGAAAACACTGCTTAGACGGTCAAAACTCAAACTCAAAGCATTTATTTCAAATAAACCAATTACAGGCACTTTTGATGTGTCAAAGATGAAGCTAATTCCCCATGCCAAAGCAGTTGGTACGTATGGAGAAGAACGGGCAAGAAACTCCATTTTGCTACTGTTATTGTTGCTTTAGTTTATGGGTGCAAGTACACTAAGGTGCAAGTACGCGAAATTAAAATTTTCTTATGTACAACTAACGACTTGCATCATGAAAACACTGTTTTGACGGTGCTACTTTTATTGTTGCTTCAGTTTATGGTATGCCATAAGTGTGTAAATCAGGCTCAAGGTGCGAAGACGCGCTAAGGTAGCCCGCGAAAGGGCAAGGCAAGTCTGTCAGGCAGTCAAAAGATTGACCTGCAAATTGAAAAAATATTCTGGCACTTTCGCGTTAATAGATTTACTCTACCGTGTATTAATTAGATCTTCCACCCCATTAACTTTAGGGTTGTTACTTGTTATGTTACGCAAGTCTACAATATCTTTTGCTATCTATCACTTGTTTATCTTCTTCTTCTTGTTTCGGCTCGTTTATGAAGAATATCAATGTTGTCGACAGGTCCGGTGGTGTCGGCATTATGCAACAAGTTCGGGTGTCGGGCTGTTTGCGTGGCTGGGTCGTTTGTCGCAGCCATTGCTTTCGTCCTGTCCACCTTCAGCAAGAGTGTCACCATGATGATGATCACTTATGGTTTGATCGGAGGTAAGTCCAATTTATATTCAATTTAGGTAATAAAGAAAATAAGAAAAATGTTGGTGTCTTATACAGCATTACATCACACGTTGTTTCTGTCTGAAGGGTCAGGCAGAGGTGTACTCATAGTAGATACACCCACATTTCGCCAGTTATGTTTAATTCCCATGTAATAGGGGGCGAGCTTTTGTGGTTAATTCATAACGCTTAATGTAGAATAACTCATTCACAGAGGTTCTCGGTCTACCTAGGTTAGGAACATGAACTAAAAAGGCCACAAAAAGTTGTCAAACTCGAGAATAATTAAAAAGGGGTAAGACAAGTTTTATCCTTCTTAGGGCTGATAAAACTGAACGCGTTCAGAACAGCTGAACCGCGTATAAGACCTGTCAGTGTCAATATTACATAGAAAATAATGACGCTGATAGCACTTAAACTGGGTTTATATGGTGTTCGCGATTAGTGAAATCCGGCAAGGCAAGTTACTAGGCGGTTCTAAGGCCAGTAGACTAGCGGAAGCATTTCATTGATGGTTCCTGTAGGTACTATATGGGAAATCAACTATTAATAAAACATAGATTAATCTTTTCTCACAATTCCATCAATCAACGTCGAGGTTACAATATTATGTCAAGCTCGAGAATGTCATAATTATGTCTTTGCCGTACTACCATATTCGCTTCAAACGACCCGACTTTGATGGATTCCTCGATTCTATGATCTCAACATTGTTGTTTCTTGAAATTAGATATTGATCGCGTCTACCAAGAAATCTTTTGTAACGTAATCACATAAACTAATGTTAGTAATCACTAACGTCAGTTTGAGTAGGTACTCTGCTATCCTCATACAGAAATTAACGAGCAAATTTAACGCCTTCTATATAAAACTGGAATTTTCAGCACCGAATTCCTGAAACAGTTTCATCCAAGCGGAAACACGTCATCGAGTTTTCATGTCGCCTTTTCCCAACTATGTTAGGGTCGGCTTCCAGTCTAATCCGGTTAAACTGGAAGCCGACAGGCAGCTGAACCGTGAGAATAACACATTAGCATTTTTAAATACGTTTTCAATTCACTGTTATCGTATTTCGTTTAGATTTAAATGTGAAATCTTTACGGCGAGGAAATGATTGAGTTTCCAGCATTTTCTTTCGTCTCGCCTCGGGGGAATTAGGGTGATAGCGTCAAGATAGCCCGCGAAATTCAAATTTTAGTATGAGGTTTTATGTTCATTAAAATATGATTCGCGGCCGTAGCAGGTACGTATTTACAGAACTCTGTAATAATTAAAATCACTGACTGAACACACAACCCTCTAAATATAACCCTACCGACTGACCATTTCATGAAATCATGACATTTGAGAGCAATTCTAACTTAAAGAATTGTATTAATGATTCTAATGATTATAATTTTAGCTACGGCCGCGAATCATATTTTGATCAACATACAAACTATACATATATACTTATTATTTCTGTATATATTACTATGAACATTTTGCTTTTAAATGTAAATACAAAGAGTTGTATTATTAATTATAATGAGTACACATTATGGTAGAGCAATAAAAATAAAACATACAAACTGACATTGACCTTTTTATTATTTGAGGGTGGGAAATCATCAAATGACTCCTCCCGCTCTGGGTGAAGCAGAAGGAAGTGTCAGACTCTTACTGACTAAAACCAATCCATGTTCCTTCCTTAGCCCTTTATGTTCCCTGGTAGCGATAACCCTTTCGGACAATCCCGCTGAAACTGACACTGACCTGCAAATTGCATAAAACCTATTGCAAAATTTGAATTTCGCGAGCTACCGTGGGGCATCCCCCTTAAGTCGAGAATTGTATTGCGTTTATGTATGTTTAAAATGGCTTGGCAATAAAACGAACTGCAGGACTCATGTGGAACGTGAGAGTTATGTAAATGTCCGCTGGCCTTGGCACGTTAGCATAGTTATGGGGTGGCGTCGCCCAGTCGCTACCAGCCGTCCTTCAAACCGTGGTATAGCGAACATAAACTTAAAGGATACCCGTCCGTTGTAGTTAACATTTATTCGATTCACATTACGCACCGCAAATGGTCATAATAACAGATGCGAAATGAGGCCAAATGAAACCATTCTGTTACTGTTATATAATTATTATACAACTAGTGAGTACTAGAACAATTATGTATAATTACATCGCGACATAAAGTACCAGAGTTAACGTTTCAGATTTCCAATTATTCTGCTTAGCAACAACTATGACAATTTGAATATGCGGATTATTCCAACAGCTCATTGGTGATGACTCAATTATGTCCGGCATAAACAAATGAGTCAAATAGAAGATTGATAATACTCTGCAACACAGTAATGCATCAACATTGAAAATTGCTATGTAATAATAATGATGAGCATTCCCCATTGCATGCAATTAAAATTATCCGTCGCGTTGAACAAAGTCTTTTGTTTTCATTAGACACAGTAACAGTTTATTCTTGACAGAATTTAAAGTGTTATTGTGATATTGTATTTGGTTCTCTTTGTTGTTCGAAGAATTATAATGCAGCTTCGTCATTGAGGGTTCAAGCACCACCACCTCTTATAGCAGTATTATAATAGCATCGGTTTAACTGTCTAGTGGTGGCAAGCGGTACGGCTGACCATGAAGTCCTGGGTGTGATTTCCAGGTCGGGCAAAGTGTTATTGCGTTGATGGTAGTAGGCTCGCCCCCTATTACATAGGACTAAAACATAACTGGCGAAATGTGAGTGTACCTACTATGGATACTCCACTGCCTAGGCTTTCGGGAAATCAAGGCGTGATCTTATGTTCACATTGGGAAAGAGATGGAGCTATACCTCCTGCTCTACCTCCATCACCATCTCTTTCTCATATTGAAGTAATATGAAAATAATATTGCTCTTAGGTCTTTCTTTGGTAGTTGGCCCCCGGCTCGTATTTAATTATATTTATTTTGAGTGCAAAGTTGTTCTTACATTCAGAAAGTATAATGGTGAATGAAATGTTCCTGAGAAAGTTCTTACATTCAGGTGCTTCTTTTATATCAGGAGGATACGTTTTACGCGATTTGATTTGGTTCAAGTTTGGTCTTACTTCCTGCAAGTTAGATTAGGTTAAACTTTGAGATCATAAAAGGGGAAACTTATATACAGCTGTCTTTCCTTCATTCTGAATAAAATATTTGATCTGTGCCAAAAACCTGTTGGTAGAGAACCCTTTCATCAAAGTTGATTCTGTCTAATATTCCACCTCTTTGGTAACTGTTTAATTAAGCATAAAAAATGTGTTGCGTTGCGAGGAATCATATGTCAGACTACTTTATAAAGTTTTTAAGCCTAAAGCCTAGACAAAGTTACATTTTCATTAACGATAGCAAATTAGATAAATCCGAAATGTATGGAATTGGCATAAGGTTTCGAAATGTTACGTGTTCAATCGTTTTCGAACGCTAGGTTTTAGACAATGTCAAATTGTGTAACGAAACTCGATCAATATTTCCATACAAACGAGTTGACAAGTGGCGTTCTTGACAATCCGAATCGCTGAGGTAACGAACTGTTCGTTCAACAATTTTTGAAATCGAATCGACTCGGAGCGATTGACACTTGTTTGGGCCCCCAGCTACTGCTTCGACTTCGTTCTCGTTGAATAACAGATGCCTTCGTCATAATAACTACCTGTGTGCCAAATTCCAGCCCAATCCATTCAGTGGTTTGAGCTGTGTCGATAGATCAGTCGGTCAGTCAGTCACGATTTCCTAATGAAGATTAATTATTACTTTAATCCAGGGAATATTGTACAAATTAAAATCAAATAGAATTCTATTAACATCATCAACTAGAACGCCCTTAGGAAAAGTACATCGTTCTTAATTCCTTTAATCGATCTATCGAGTTCTTGAAAGATAAAGGCTGTCTCATAGAGTGATGTTGATATAACAACATTGTATCGAGTTACAGATCCTAGGGGAAATTACCTACCAATGATCGATATATGAGTACAGGTATCGAGGTTCCGTGTTAATTAAGTAAATGTGTACAATACTTCCGTAATTACTTGTCTGCCACTGTCATGGCCAGACACATCAATAAATAAAAGTGTTTGGAGGACGTACAGACGCCAGCACATCAAGCTATCCCTAACTGTCAAATTTTCTCAATTAAAAAACAGATTGTGGTAACTTGATGTGCTGGCCTCTGTACAACAATACAGAAAGCAAACTATTTACTACAAACTTTTTACTTTGTCACCTACAAACACCAATTAAAAAACTTAGTAGAGACCGACCGAAAATGGATTTTCTTTTAGCGGAAAACTTAAGTCTCTGATTTGGGTGTTCGGCGAAAACCGGAAAATTTTTAAGTTAAATGATATCTATCTAAAATGTTTTGTTAGATAGAACCACGTTGTATTTACTCCGTGGATAGAATTAACAGAAATACAGACATAAAAACACGTTATCTTTTCCACAAAGACCAGAAATCTGAGATGATGCAAATTCTGGGCATCTTCGATGTTATTGTGATAAATGAAATGTAAATAGGTACTTTGACTACCCGCAAATTGAGACGGCCGAAAATGCATATTTTGGCAGAAGATCGATCAGTAGTGTAAACGAAATTCGGTCGGACTCTTTTATTTTATAGCTCATGAAGTTTCATTCAAACCAAAGCGTTCGCTATGATATCCGGCGGGATGATCTAATAACTAATCATCCATTGTATTTACACACAATTCGCAACGTAGAATTTACGTGTTTTCATTTTCGCTGTCGTCCTTTACAAAATCCTTTGGACGAATAAGAAAACGAAAGGTGACCGGCAAGTCTCAAACGAGACAATATTTGAATTTTTATTCAAACAATCTTGTACCTCAAGGAAGATCGGTTTTTGTCCTCTTTTGTTCAATAAAGAAGCTGAGATACTTCAAATATTAAAACCGTTTCGACACGTTCTTTGTTCTCTCAAACCCTTGAAAACAGAGGCAACAGCCTATGTGTGAAGTTGGACTTATGCCAACAAACACCAATGTGAACGTAGAGGCTTAAATGTCGTTTTAGTTCCAAGTGTTAAGCCCTTCAGGGAATTAACTGAATTCGAGGAAAGCGGGCTTTTCCATTCCACGAATGCAACGGTGTCGTGCCTGGCCGTTGAAACTGATACGGGGACGCTATAAGTACTTCGTGTATACCTATGCCGCTTTGTAGAACGGGCGACTAGTTCATGAAAGGGGAAAGTTTCCTGGATAATCTCGCTGCATTCTCGGAAAACCCACGTTACCTCTTTTCAGCAGACTCAATTACGTTACTCTGTATTTCAGAGTAAAACAGTCCTCGGCAAACAATTAGCCTCTGCTTGTTTGATTGGATTAATTAGACAAATAAAGTCTACAGAGTCTGTGGCGTACAGAGAAACTTACTTCAAGGTCATTAGAACACGGGACGCTTGGCCAGCTGCCAGATAGTGCAGACGACATGGCGCCTTACTAGGCTAGAAGATAAGATTGCCTTTAATTGTACACACGTTACAACTTACACACTTTTTCTATTTTAAGCGTACAAAACTGGCAATTGATTGCTTTACAATCTTGCGCTCGGATCGTTAATAGTATTCTGAATATCCAATGCGACCTAATTCTTACATCGTATGGCGGGCATTCAAGGTTTCAACGATGGAAAAATACGACGTCAACCTCAGTACGATTCTGAAATATACTGTATGATGGTTATTTTAGTATCTCTTTCGGTTCGTGGATCATTCACCTTCCGATCTTTCAGAAACATCGTGATACCAAAATGAACACGTGAGAAAATCCCAGGAACCATTCAAAGACACCATGTCAGTCTTAAAATGTAAAGGTTTTAATAATTAGCACGTTCATTTAGCACCAATTTTAGTGATCCCTGTTGGCAGCCGACCGCTGAGATCATCGAGTCTCAATGTCGACACTATTCTATAATACTGCTTCACGCCAGAAGTAGACTAGAACATTCAAAACGTGGTAAATAAACGAATGAATTTAGGTATTTATCCGGTAATGAATTTTGAAACAAACGATTAAAAGCAGATTTGTCTAGCCTGCGCGATGTGTTATCCTGAACTGCTATTTGACCATTATATTACTAACTAAAGTGTATGCTAAATATTGACAACTTGGCGCGCTGTATATAATATGATACGAAAACACGTTATCGTCAGTTGCTAACAAAATAAAATAAAGCTATCTTCAACAAATTCTGTATTCATGCATCGACTGGTTTGTATGACATTTTGTCTTATGCATTCTTTTCAAAATATCAGCTTCCTGCCAAGCTCATCAGATAAACCAAACAGTATTTTACGACTGATCAGAGAATAATTAAGAAAAAAATCCGGCCAAGTGCATGTCGGACTCGCGTACGTCTTCCGTACATAAAATCATGGCAAGGCATAAAATCATGTTTCTTGTAAGGGCTCCCATACAGAATTAGGTCGCATTGGATATTCAGAAGAGATTATTTATGCCTTTTTTATTCTAACATAATTATTTTATTCTTTTTTTGAGTATTTGTTGTTATAGCGTCAACAGAAATAAATTGTCAGTGAAAATTTCAACTGTCTAACTATCCCGGTTCATGAGACTCAACCTGGTAGATATAGAGATAGAGACCAGACAGACGGACGGACGGACAGCGGAGTCTTAGTAATAGGGTCTCAGTTTACTCTTTGGGTATGGAACCCTAAAAAGAATGAAGACAGAATGAAGAAAAACCTTTAAACATTAACTCTGTCTAATGACAAGCGGAATTTTAAGGCACGTAGGTATACCTCGCAAAAAAAACCCTATTATCTCTCAAAATACAGTGCTATGTACAGACGCCAGCACATCAAGCTATCCCTAACTGTCAAATTTTCTCAATTAAAAATGAACCTTATGTCTTTGCAATAAAGTTGAAATACTATCGAAGAAATTTGACAGATTGTAGTAACTTGATGTGCTGGCCTCTGTACGTAAGTCTTTAAAGGAAAAGAGTTTTTTCTTTTGAAACAGCGTTCAGTTGTGAGAAAACGAAACTGTGAAGAAACGTTTTCTTACATAAAGCTTTGACCTTTAAAGCCGAATCGCCTCAAATGCTTGTTGTTCGAATTTTCAGCGAAACAGTTCTGAAAATTCATTCAACTTTTCAGTCTTGCTGCCAATTTTTCGTTTACGACCAAGTCTATTGGGTATTTACTGTGCACCGCTTAGAATTTACTTCCTTAGTATAACGACTGTACTTTAAAATAAATGGTTTTGATACTTTGTTTTTATTTCGCATTCATATCAAACTGAGGAATGTATGAAAATAGGTCAATTTGTTATGTGTATGTTTATTATTCGGTGAATATTTTGAAGAGGATTCTCTAAGCTTAGAGTTAAAGTATTAGTTGTACATACAAGTAGATTTTACTGGTTAACCACTTAATACTACTTAATATTATTTACTTGAATAATAAAACCTCACCTATAAACTGGTAACCGGGCTTTCTTTGAAAAGAATCTGGGTGAAATGTCGATTCATTGTACCCATTCCAGCTGCTAACATTGTGTGTAAATTAATGATTAATTTATTTGACGAGAAAACTGGAATATGTACTGGGAAATGACGCATGCGTTTGTAAAGTGGCGACGACCTCTTTGCAGCAGGCAACAACCCATGTGCTCCTTTGTGCGGTATCAAATACCGATTTGTGGGCCGACAACAAACACTGACTCACTCTGTATTATGTTCAGCATATGTTTTTACACGTTATACAGCTAAATGGAACACTAAAATATGATCACGTAATTAAACATTACGGGATAATGCTTTCTTGCTAATGGCTCAAACGAAAAAGCTCAGTATCCAAGGTCATAGACAGGGATGAAGTCAGAAGGGTTAACATCACCTTTAAAAACCGGTAGGGGACAGCGTGGGAATGTATGGAGAGTAGAGACTATATGTAACAAAACTTGAGAATAATGGTCCTAAGTATAGCAAAGAGGATGTATGATAACTGCACAAGTGAATAACTCCTGTTATCTCCAATGACCTATAATGTCCTAATTAATAAACGAAATATATTATATGCTTAAACAATCGATAAGAAGTTCGTTAGCATATTGTTTGTTGTTGACATAATACAACGTATGATTTGGGAATAAGTGAAGTTTGCTCGAAATATTTTATTCATGGCTAAGAATCCTTTGTAAACAAAGGGCATCTGTGACTTGTTTCTGACGATGCGAGGCAGATGTCAATGTCCACGCGCAGTGGAATACCGGCGACTGGATGACGGTCTCGTGTTTTTTATCGCACGCCAAATTATGTGACGTAGGCACCTCAGGCAAATTGGTCAAAGTTCTCTGTAATTTGGGAGTGTGCCAAATTGAGCAACGGTCACTAATCATAGTGTTTCGCCTCTTTGATGATTTTGTTTTGCATAGTGACACGGGTTTATCCAAACATGTGCAGGTGCTGTGGCAAAAGCAAAATGGTGGTATTGTGAAAACAAACCTTCTTGAATGGCACGCAGCTTTTGAGAGCTTTACAAACAATGCGTTTGTGACTGCATAAAAACTCTTTTGAGTCATGGATGAATGAACTCCTGGTTTTGGTCAAACCTGAGACTCTTAGAATTACTTTTTGTTTTCATCGACTTCTTAATTCATTATTACTGGTGTACTACAATAAAAACAATTGATGGCTGTATCGTACACATAGGTACAACCAACCAATTGTTTAGAGACCATGTTATTCTTTTTTCGAATCACAAATTGCACAGCACTCAAAGTAGGTCACACATTTATTTGTCCTTTGTTATGAATAAAGGCTAATCTAGTATAAATATCAGCAAAATACAATATTGTATTGTTTTCCTCCTTAATAATTAAGACCAACGTTTGTTCCCAGGTCTCGGCTTCGGTATGATCTACCTTCCTTCGGTGGTGGCCGTGGGTTACTACTTTGAGTCCAGACGTTCCTTGGCAACTGGTATCGCCGTCTGTGGCTCAGGAGTTGGTACCTTCAGCTTTGCGCCTTTAGCGGCACTTCTGCTCAATGAGTTCGGGTCATGGCAGAATGCTAATCTTCTGCTTGCTGGCTTGATTCTGAACTGCGCTGTTTTCGGCGCTCTGATGAGGCCTTTGGTCTATCCTAAGGTTAGTGCTTGTTTTTTTTAAATGTAAGGGTGGCCTCTTATGACCTCCTTTTTAACGGATTCCTATGCGAGTGGGTTCCCAATAAATGCTGCTCTGTGTACTTTGGGAATTACCAACCAAGTATTACTGACCTAATTTTAGAATACTGGTATCCTAACCACGTTAGGCTAGTTAAGTTAACAAAGGTCAGGCAGTTGTTTTGTATAAAATAGGTTCTACTGTTGTCACACGTGAAACCGATTCATACATACCTATTTACTTGGGAAGTGTAAGAATGATGTAAAAAATTAATAGTTTAACGAATATAGTAAGAGGTTTATTTACCTATAGGTAAACAATTGAAGGGGTAAGTGGACAAAGGTGTTATCTAACAAAACTGAAAAAATCGAGTTTCTTGCATGTACATAGGTTTTAAGTGACGATAAATCGACTGGTGGGCTCAAAATATCTAATTTAAATCATATCCATATATTTTTTTACCAAATATGCATACATTTATGCATTAAAAACCTATGTTCATGCAAGAAACTCGAGTTTTTCAGTTTTGTTAAGTAATACCTTTGTCCACTTCCCCTTCAATTGTTATTTAGGTACCTATAGTAATTAAATAAATTGCACTTGTTCTACCTTGTCTTGTAAGTAGGTACTTAAACGCTTTTCAAAAGTGGTTTACACATAAATCCCCTGTGCAATAATGTAATGCTACGAGGAAAAAATTTCTTGTATTTTCAATACCTTATATTATAATATTATTTTATTCTAGGAATTTTTTGTTACCTTCACAAACAACAAAACTAATTAGTTATACTAGGTGGCGCATAAGTAATAACCGCAATGGGAGATGCTCTAATTTTTGAAAACGGAATGTTTTGTCATTGCCGCTTTGACATTCTTGAAGTAGGTACATATTGTAAAAACATGAACAGTGCCACCGCACACATAGCACGAGTGACGATGGATATTCTGCGCCCATCGTTTTAGACTCCTTTTTTTTGTTTTGCGGGTGGGAATCATCAAATGACTCTTCCCGCTCTGGGTGGAGCGGAAGGGAGTGTCAGACTTTTGCTGAATAAAACCCATCCATGTTCCTTCCTTAGCCCTTAATGTTCCGGGGTAGCGGTAACCCTTTCGGACAATCCGCTTACCATCGTTTTAGACCCCTTAATTTCTCGATTTGGCGATTTGCAGTGGCCCACAAGATTGTACGATTCCACAGCTGCAGACTTTTTTCTATGGGGTTTTTGAAGTCACGTATTTTTACGAACAAGCCTCAAACCCTGGCTGCCTTAACAGTACTGAGAAAAGTAAAGCAAAATGCTCCGAATGCGCCCAAATGTGCATCAATACTGGTGGCGGCCGATTAACGAATATTATTTTTTCGACTTAAACAGTCCAAATAAACAATTTTTCAACAACGAGAACAATTTTTCTTATATACAATAAAGGGGTCAGGTGATTACGAGCGCCACTTAGTAAGGATATCTAATCATTTTATTATAACTAAACGAAAAACACTATTAAGTAAATTCTTAGTTGTCCCATTTTTTTTCCATTTTATCCGTTTTAACAGGCATATGTCAATAATTATACGGCATCTTTTATGCCACTTGTAAACACTGCCCCAAATTACAGACATCAGGCGAAAAGCCCTTATTACAACGTATGGCCGAAGAGAAACGTCTGCAAATGGAACGAGGGTCCATCGGAGGATCCTACTTCGTGGTGCAGCTGCCCGATGGTACCATGGAGAAGAGGTTGAAGGTGAACGTTGTAGACGATTCTGTATGTAGTTGCTTTCACTAATGTTACTATTTTAAGTTTTTTTTAAGGTGATGCGTTTCGTCTCGAGGGAAACTTAAGTCCGCAAATACAAATTTACAGGACGAGGGTCTAAATTAATTTTCTATTTTACGAATAAGAAAGTAATATAAATAAATTAAATAATTAAAGTATTTGGTAAATATCGAATAGACTGACTAAATAAATCCTTGCAAGTATTTGTATGAATGCAATAAAGAAGCAATTACCTAGTCAAATGGTTTAGTTCAATCAATTTTGGATACAGCATAATTTATAATTATTCGATTTTTCCTGTCCTGTAGAAGTACAGCAATATTTCCTGTATAAACAGTGATTTCAACTACTTTCTTCAAGTTTTAATTTAATTTTTATTTGAAATTCGTGACGAAATGCTTCCCCCTTGAGGTGGTGGTATACCTATATCTAGCGAACGACGCTAGACACTGTTAAGTGGTCTTGTCTTTCGGCTTGTTGTGCTAACAAAATTATTAGGAAGCATGTTTTGAACACGTATAATGCATGTGCAAGAAATTTTAGAGCTTATTTGCACTGTTCGGGGAATAAAGGCTTCAGAACTTTACTTAGGAAATTACTTGAAACTTTGATGCATTAGTTACAGTTTGTATTCAAAATGCATGAACGCACGTGTAGATTTCGCTGAACGTATACAGTGTGCAAACGTGAGGCTAACGCCACGTTAACGTGACGTTAGTTTCGCTTCAATCACAAGATGTCAGGGCAACGGCAACGCGCCGTGTTATCAAACAACTCTGTGCGAAGACATACTAAACGCCAACTGACAGTCGAAGTCTTAATTCTACTTATATCTACCATACAAGGTGTAATTACAAAACATAGCTATACTGCTCGAGTCTCTAGGAAATGCAGGATTCTCAAGCCGTGGATGTCCCCCGGCTTAGTTCGCTGCATCAGAAACCGAGACCGGCTTCACAAAAAATCTAAATCATCCCCCGATAACGATATTCATAAAACAACCTATACCCGATACCGAAATTTCCTCAATAATCTTTTAAAAAAATTGAAAAGATCGCACGACAAAAACGAGCTACTTAAAGCCAAAAACAATACCAAGGCCACATGGAAAGCTATTAAAGGTATAATAAACCAAAACTCTCTTCCGCAGTCATCAAGTGCGCTTCTGCAAGGTTCGACAGACGCCAAAATATCTATTAACCAAGTAAATAGCTTTTTTGTTAGTGTGGGTGAAGATCTAGCCTCAAAAATTAAATCTCCTCTTGGATCCCCTTATGTTGAATGCTCATCACAACCCCCGCCGCTCAATTCTCTTGTCATTATGCAGGTCGACGAAATGCAAGTGAAAGGGGTTATTGACAGCCTACGCAGTGACTGCGCCACTGGCTATGACTATATCCCCGCCAGTGTTCTCAAGCAGTCTAGCTCCGTCCTAGCAGTTCCCATAACACACGTCTGCAACCGCGCCATTGAGTCGGGTACTTTCCCCAGGGCGTTCAAGAGGGCTGTTGTTCACCCTATCTTTAAGAATGGAGACAGATCTAATGTCACCAATTACCGGCCAATCTCCGTTTTGAGTTCCTTGTCTAAAGTACTTGAAAAAATACTTAACAAGTGTCTTACCACATACCTCTCGAAATTTAAGCTACTAGCAAATAACCAATATGGTTTCAGACAGGGAATCTCTACTGAGGATGCAGTTCTTGACCTTACAGGTACGGTGGTGGGCAGGTTGGATGAGGGATTGAAATGCTTCGGTGTCTTTCTTGACTTGTCAAAGGCGTTTGACTCGGTTTCTGTACCTATACTCATTTCTAAAATGGAGGGCATTGGAATACGCGGAATTGCACTTAAGATCTTCTCAGACTATCTGACAAATCGCTCGCAATGTGTTAAAATCGACTCATTGTATAGTGACTATGGGAGCATCAATTTCGGTGTGCCACAGGGCAGCATTTTGGGACCTACCCTCTTTTTACTCTACATAGATGATTTGTGCCGCCTGTCAATACCTAACTGCGATATATTCACTTATGCGGATGACACGGCACTGATCATTTATGATGATAACTGGGATGACTGCAGATTGGGGGCGGAGCGGTCGGTTCAACGAGTGATGACATGGCTCTCTGCGAATTTGTTAACCCTTAACATCGAGAAAACCAAGGTTGTTCGCTTCACTCTCCCTCACACGATCATATCTCCTGTGGGTACTGATATTGTCAAAGCCCACACTTGCCAGAACGCTTTGGATCACAGCCCAAATGCTTGCACTTGCCTAACCCTATCACTGGTTCCAAGTACCAAATACCTCGGAGTTCAAATTGATGGGCACCTTAGCTGGCGTCCCCATACTGAAGCACTCTCCTCGCGAATTAGGAAATTATTATATATTTTCAAAGAACTTAGACACTCAGCTGATCGAGAAACTCTTTTCCTCGTGTACCAGAGCCTGTGTGTCTCTGTTCTTACTTACTGCATTTCTGCATGGGGAGGAACCTGCAAAACCCACCTAATTCAAGTTGAACGAGCCCAAAGGGCAGTCCTAAAAGTTATGCAGTTCAAACGTAGAGATTATCCAACCGCTCTGCTCTACTCTGAGTCAAAGGTCCTAACAGTTCGCCAACTGTTCATTCTGCGTGCTGTTCTACGCCGTCACTCTTTGCTTCCTCTTGACGACAAAATTTTAAGGAAACGCAAAGGTCATCCAGTCTGCAATCCTACCCAATGTCGTACTTCTTTCGCGGGCCACCACTTCGGCGTACTCAGTGTTAGAATTTATAATAAAATCCATCGTCTTCTCCATATATATCCTCTCACCAGAAGTACATTGATGACCAAACTTACCAATTGGCTCCAGGACTTATCTCACGATAGTACCGAACGTGTCCTTTTAGTTAACTCCTAGTCCTTTAAGTTATAATATTATTTACAACTATTCCATATAACACCTATATCGACGCGTACAGTAATCTAACACCACACAAACACACATACACACACACACATACTTCATGTACACCTAATACACAGCCTCATTTACCTCCCACAACACTGAACTTGCCGCAACTAAAGGTGTACTGACATTGTTACTCGGGGTGGGGACCTGGTGTCCTATAACACAGGCCATTAGCCTAGCTTAGGCACCAGTCTCCCACAATATATTATTAGAGTTTAACAATATTCCCATGTACATAATCTCTTTAAATATTGTGGTGAGAAATAAATGAATTTATTATTATTATTATATTATAATTAAAGCTCTTATTCCTTCAAAAGTGCAAATTATTAGATAAATTGGCTATTGATGTAAAAAATCTGAAAGTACAGACCTACACTTAGCTATTTTATACTTTAAAAGTTTAGAAAATCACCACACTACAACGCCTAAAATGCTGCATAATATAAAACTGCCATAGAACTAAAAATACCCTAGCAACAATTTAAAAATCGAAACTGTTCTATAAATCGCCGTTTCTACGGAATGAGTTCATATATTATGTAGCGTTCATGTGCCTTGTAGAGGGCAATGCCTTCAAATGATTGGTAAGCTTTGTTCCCCTTTTCTTATGTCCCTATTATTACCGCAAAGTGAATAGTCTGGTATTGATTGTATTTCTACAAACTTTCCAACTTGAAGGGAATGGTGCACGCAAAATTTTTCTTTGAATGCTATCTTTCTTTAAACTTTTCTGCTGCATTGGATGTCGTGGTGCATGAAGTTTGTGACTACCTGTGGGTAGTTAGTTGTCGAAAATACAGTCATACCTCGAAGTTATTACGGTTGATTTGAACCGCGTAATTCAAGTATATTAATTAGTCAACTTAATAATTCGTTAGTGAGAGAGGTAGTTTAGCATGGTAGGTAATTATTTTTACCAACTCAACTCATCATAAAACCTGTCTCTCCCTAACCTTTTAGTAGTCTCTAATCAGTAGCTAGCGTCAAATCTCATGTTGGCCGTTGTGATTGCTTGACCAAAATTATAATCAATCAACCAACAACCAATCGAATCACTACACGAGATTTGACTTTGACACCTGTCAAATTGAATAGAATCATAAAAAACCTACGTAACTCGAAGTATGACATCCCTATTTGAAAATCGACCCCAAACTAAACAAAGAGATCTTGTATCGCCAGGCCCCGTTGAACATCGACCCCGGAGTACACTCTTCGCTGAATCTAGAGGCTTTAGCACGCGTGCCCACAGTCCCTAACATGCCCGGAGTACCGCCTGTGCCTACCCTGCCCACTATCACTGAAGCTAAGGTCACTGATGATGGCGAGGAGAAAAAGAAAAAGGTAAGTTTTGATTCGCTTTTTTAATATGCCATTGTTTTTAACAATATACCGACGACAGTGGAAATGTCTAATGTAAAGGACATTTAAATCTGTCCCATTTCTATCGTCGATATTTTTCATCACCTTTCTTTCCTATACTTTTTTTCTTGCTTTACTTTTTTCCCGATTAAACCATTAAGAGGGTAATGTTTTATGAAATAGTGTTCCGCCTTTACCAAGTGTGGGGTAAGTCTACAGTATTATCGTGATAACAGAAATATATTTTTTGTTTTTATTAAAATGACCCAATAAAAATAAACAGTGGGTTACGTCACTTTATATGTTCAGTCAGGTTCAGTTCCCACTGTGTAAATACTTTTATTAGTTTCTTTTCTATCACTAGCATGGTTAGTCCAACCTCAATGCCAACTTAATCAGGTTAGAGGGTCACCAACATTTGCCATGGATTTGACCGAGTGTAAGTTAGGTATAACAGGATTTGTCGTTACTCGAGGGAGGGGGTATTAACTAAAATATGTAGAAATTTTGAGGATGGAAATAAGTTCTTAAACGAACTTATTTATATATTTTATTTATATAACTTAACACGGCAATAAAATAGACATGTTTGGTTCTTGTTATTCTTAATATTGAATTCTTAGTATATTTAAAATATTGGCAGCGTAGGAAATGTCCGTAAAGTCCTTCAGCGCGGCCACACGCGTCTAGCTAGGCCAGACACGGTTGCACGTGCAAAATATTGAATAGATGATATAAAATATGTATGAATTTTAAAGATGTGAATAAATTATTCTATGGATGTATGGTTTTTATTCTTCGTGAAGCTAAATTCTTAGGGCGTTTTTCATATTCGATCTCATTCGGTTGCACCCGAATGAGATCGTCACATAAACCCCGTTGGGGCTGTCAGTGGTCTTGAACGCGGGTTAGCGCTGATCGCTTTCAGTTTCATTGGTAAAATTGGCACTTAGTATATTTAACCTTTAGAACGCCATTGTCGTGTCGTGTCACGTGACAAATAAGAGCATGCCCTGTACGCCAACGACACAAATATGTGACAATGTGGGTACACTATAACACGAAATATACAATTAAATCATTACTCTAATGTGTGTTTATATAGATATCTTAAAAATTGAAGCTCTCACACAATTAATATTGGGAAATTCATGATAACAAAAAGAAATAAACTTGTACCGTGGCGTGGAGGGCACGCGCGTGCGTTTATTAAATACTCTGGCGTTCAAAAGGTTAAAATATTGGCAGTGTAGGAAACCACATTAAAGGTCCTTCAGTGCGGCCACACGCCTAGGTCAGACGCGTGTGGGAAGATGCACAAAATACTAAATATTGAATAGATGCAATAGGTCTTCTTAGTAACTAAACTATGTTACCTACTGTCGATATGTTGTGTATCTATACCGTAATAATGTATGTGCTTAGGCTGCTGATAAGGCAAACGGATTTTTCAAACATGTGTAAGACAGAGAAACATAACACGTGCCGAATGAACAGCCGGTCGAATCTCACCGTGATAACTTAAATGAAGTGAGCTGTCGTTGCCCCTGGATGAAGCTAATGACAGCTGACTTTAAAGTTACTTCACGTACATTTTCACGATGAGATTTTTACAGAATAGCATTACTGTACCTTCATTTACAAACTTCACCTAAGGACTAAGGGCGAATTTCACTAATGAAACTAAACGCGATCACCACCCCATGCAAGGGCAGTTAAGCGGGATTGTCCGAAAGGGTTACCGCTATCCCGGAACATAAAGGGCTACGGAAGGAACATGGATGGGTTTTAGTCAGTAAGAGTCTGACACTCCCTTCCGCTCCACCCAGAGCGGGAGCAGTCATTGGATGATTTCCCAGCATTAAAAAAAAAATGCAAGGGCAGTGTCATTATTTCCTATGAAATATTGACACTGACAGGTCTTGAACGCGGGTTAGATGCGCTGATCGCGTTTAGTTTCATCATTTGTGAAATTCGCACTAAGTCCAGGTAACTTGGGCAGCTGCAATGCAAGATCATGAAGTATTCTTAAAAATCATAAGTACTTTAACTTTATTCTCAAGATTGCTCTAGGAAGTGTATCAAACGAACTATTGACTCTTTTAATAATAAAAAACGGAAATACAGACGTTAGCACATACAGCTATCCCAAACGGTCAAATATTCCCAATTGAACATGAAATTTTGTAATAAAGTTGAAAATCTATCAAAGCAATTTGGCAGATTGGGGTAGCTTAATGTGCTGGTCTCTGTACCATAGCATCTTAAATCATTAAATATGGAGCACGTGTACCCCAAGGGAACATTATAGAAAGTTTTCTTGTTTAAATGTTAATTAGCAATCTGAGTTTCAACGAGTTGGCTGTTGCTCTTATAGACTGATTTTATTTTTCTTATTAGTTTAATAACTTTAATTTTTCACTTTACACATAGCATATTATACAAAAGTAAAACATGTTTGTATGTAGAAGGTAATCTTCGGAACTACTGATCCGATTCTGAAAATTATTTCAATGGTAACTACATTTCTTTTTTAAAGTCTACGTGGACGAAGTTGCGAGAGCAGCGCTAGTAATTATCTCTATTTGTATCTTTTAACTCATTTAGTACAACCGTTCTTGGTAGTTTCTTCTGTCTGCCTTAAACCAAAAAAGTGTTTTTTTAACCGACTTCAAAAAGGAGGAGGTTCTCAATTCGGATGTTTGTATTTTTTTTTTCTTATGTTTGTTCGCGCATAACTCCGTTGCTTGCCAACCGATTTTAAAAATTCTTTTTTTGTTGGAAAGGGTATACTTCCCAAATGGTCCCAAAAAATTTTTATCGAAATCGAATAAGCGGTTTTTGAAAAATCAACAAAAATAACCTACTTAATATATGTGGACGATGTTCTAATAAGTTGATGTCACTGTAATTTACATACCAGGTAGTGGTATTAAAATTTTGGGGGGAAGAGGGGGGGGTTGTCTAGGTAGGTACCACAACTAAAAAGTGAAAAATAAAAACTTTTTTACAAAAAATAAAACCGACTTCCAAAACAAACACTACAAAGTGACAAATAATTTTGATTTCGGAAGTCGGTGGCAAAAAATTAAAATACAAAACCGAAGACACCGACTTCCGAAATCAAAATTATTTGTCACTTTGTAGTGTTTGTTTTGGAAGTCGGTTTTATTTTTTGTAAAAAAGTTTTTTAAAGATAAGACCGCCACTTGTGCCACCCCTAGTAAAATTTTCTACATTTAGTTTGTAATTTTGAAGGTGTAGGTACAAATTGAAGAGTATTCTATTCTATAAACGTATTCGCATAAACGATTTTATCATATTATTTCAGGCAAAACCTGAAATAATATGATAAAATCGTTTATGCGTCAAATGACAAATATTAATAATTTACTAATCATCTGTTTGTATTTATATAAATAAAATAATGGAGAATCATCATGAGTCAAATTGTAATCACTTATTATCAGTTACTATGTAGGCGTAAGTACGTATTATTCTGATTAATAAAACCCAATCACAGCATGTGACTGAAAATTCTCGATTAAACTGAGTACATGAGTGTGATGATAGTATAGTTAACCTTTTGACCGCCAGAGCGTAAACGCATCGGCGCCCCTTCCACGCCAAGCCCCAAAAAAATATAGTTTTCTTGTCAGCTTTAGCCGACGGTGGCGTGTTGGGCACGTTTTCATTTGTAGGCTACATCCGACAGAGGCGCTCAAAAGGTTAAGGCCTATTTTCGTATTATTATCAAACTTACACCTCATCTGCATCGTTGTTTTTGTGGTCGCATGTCCTCGGTTCGATTACCAGGTCAAGCATAGTGCTATTCGGTTTTTCCATCTGGATGGAATTAGAGCCCATCAAATCAACAACAAATTATTCGATGCAGATTTAACCCATATTCCATTATTTTATCCCTCAGGGCGAGAATGGCAACGTGACGCTAAACCCGCAACAACAGCTGCTGTCCCGCAACGTATCGTCCCCAGCCTTCAGTGCGCACGCGCCGGGCCTGCCCAAGAACGGCTCCGTCCCGTTCTTTGACAGGCAACGCAAGCAGAGTACCGGCGACAGGTCTGGCGATAGGTAGTAGAATTGTTTTGTTATAGGGCGCAGTATGGTGGAGGTCGGCGTGGGATATGTTGGAAGTAATGTGCATGTACAATTTATAATCAAACTGATCAAAATAACTGCTTTGTTGGTCTAGTGGCACAAAGGCTACTACTGAGCGTCAGGTCTTGGATTCAATTCCTGGGTCGGGCAGTTTTATTTAGTTTTACCATCAGAAATTTCTCAGTAGCTGCTTGGTGTCCGGATTAGTACCCGATAAAGCCTCTTCCGATGATATGATGAATTTATTTTTGATGCTATTTTTTTATCAGTTTATTTACTATGTTTTTTGTTTGTGTGGTGCGTAGTTTGAGCATGAATGTTGCCGGGCCTAAAACGGAACGGTCCGTTTTTGGGCAGGCCCGGCAGCGCAAGCAGAGTAACGGCAATCTGCGATGGGTAGAGAGTTGATTATTATAGAGTGCTATCTGCTTGGAGCATGGGATATGGTGGAAGTAAAGTGTAGATATGTTGTAATTTACAGTCAACAAAAAAGCCGATAAGTTGTTGTTTAGATTTTTGTAAAAGGCTATTTCTGTTTTAAAATGATATTCGATCATAATTCTCCAAAATGAAAATTTGTCTATTATTTAGACTTAAACATTGCTAATTTTCATTGATATCATCCTTACTTATTTCTCAAAACTTTAGTTTTTGATAGTGACTGTACATGCAACCCAACAGGCACAACACGCTTTAAAAAAAATCATAAAATCATACTTATTCTGTAGTTCTCTGAGTGAATTCACATAGAACACATTTTTATAATGAGTTATAGATGTTAGTATGGATTATATTAGGATAACCGCACTAATCAAATTTAGTTATCCTGTATCGGTAGATGTAAATAGATCAATAAATAAATATTAGGTTGATACTACAATGGTATACACACACACTTACTAAAACGGCACACTTTGAAATGGTAAACATTTGACTTCTCATAATAGTTCCTGGAAAATTCCAACCACGCTAATAGTACTATCAATCCATAAATTAACGACAGACAGCAATCTTAGTATTGACTGGAGAAAACAGGCATGAATGGCGTCGCAACGGTTTGATTTAATTTGTCAAATATTTTGATTGAAACGCCGCGTAGTAGCGCATAACATAGAAATCATTGGAGTCGCCTTATGTGTAAACATTTATATACATTTCGTGTTTATAAGTGGTGATGGAGTTTTGTTTGCATGCATGTTTATTGTCTAGTGTTATTATTGGAATTCTCGTTTATTAGTCATTGCTTCATGTTTATCTGCGTAACTGCGCTATACTACCAAGTAAACTCTCAAATCTAGTTTGCCAAAGAAAATTGGAATTAATTGAAGATTTCATTGATCTATATTTGTATACAGAAATTGAATTGCTTATGCTGCTAGATATGACATTCCATAGGTTTAAAGGACAAAAAACTCCATGCAGCTGATTATTTATTGTCTCCAAATCTCAACCCAATAATAGTAGCTTTTCGACGGTCTTCTTGCGTCATATCAATGCGCTGAGCCTTTTCCCATCTATGTTGGGGTCGGCTCCCAGTCTAACTGGATTCATCTGAATACCAGTATTTTGCATGGTGCGACTACCAATCTGTCCTCCACAACCCAGTCAATAACCGCGTAATACGATACCCCTTGGTAAGACTGGCTGTCAGATTTACAGGCTTCTGACGACCCGTAACGACTGTCAAAGGTCCACAAATGACAGCCGGGACGAACAGTTGACGTGCTGACGTGCTTTCCGGGGTACGGAGAAGACTCGGTACGTAAAGATGGTCACCCAACCACGGAACAACCCCGGAAAGCATAGCTTTATCTGATCGACCCATGTAGCTGTTATTTCTTAGTCGCGAGCTCCTCCTACGGTCTTCTTGCGTATTAAGTGATTATAAATATAATCTTTTTCAAATTTCAGATTCAAACCGTCTCTAGCTGCAATCAAAGCGACTTCCAAAACTTCAATGAGCAGTCAACAAAGGAATGCTGATGTAAGTACAATGACACAAACCTACCTCAATCACACGTTCTACATTAAATTTATTATAAAAATAACATGACATCATACTTGTAAACACTGAAGGGTTAGGCAGATGTATACCCATAGAAACACTTACATTTCGCTAGTTATATTTAAGTCACATGTAACAGTGGGCGAGCCTGTTGCCATCAAACAAATCCCAACTACAGGCTGCTCTGACGGGCGTTAGGGCCGATGTCGGGTAAGCGGGATTGACCGAAAGGATTACCGCTACCCCGGGACATAAAAGGCTAAGGAACGAACATGGATAGGTTTCAGTGTTTTATAGTCAGTACTCGTAAGAGTCTGACACTCCCTTCCGCTTCATCCAGAGCGTCATTTGATGATTTGACAAATTCCTGATGAAAACACATGCCCGACCTGAGAATTAAATTAATTAGATACATTCTTAATTAATTTAAACAATACCATTACGATACTCTTTTGTGATGCAGCCCTTCGTATTAACCGCTTGCCAAATTTTATTGAAATTCTTTCAGGCGTAAAACGTAACAAATGAACTTATTTTCACATTAATAATATTAGTTAGGATTATCATGAGCTTTAGTTGTTAAGGGTTAGTTCGCCCTTAGTAGTTTTAAGAGAAAAAAACACTAAGGGCGAACAAATCCCTTTTAAGGGCAGCTGTCAATGTCATTACTTTCTGTGGAACATTGACACTGAGAGGTCTTTGAACACAGTTTAGATGTGTTGATCGCGTTCAGTTACATCACTGAAATCAGCCTTCATTCACGTACACAAGCTGAACTAAATACCTACAGCAGTGTTGAAATTGTATTTAGTTCAAACCAATTGACCCACTTTTAAAATGAGAATTAATAAATGGTTGTCAAGGGCATTAATATGGTCGCATTGTCACAATATCCCACATAAGATCGTTCCACATAACTTAGCCTTGAACTTCAGTAATTGTTTGCCAAATGTACGACTGGCAAGTCTCCAACACAATATGGTTCCTGTATGTACGCGAAAACTTTAAAAATAGATGTAATTAGTTTACTCAAATATACTTGTCATCAATCATTCTAGAACATTTAACTGGGAAAGAATCAGTGACTGATATTATGTAGGTATGTCTGAAAACAAGCAATTTGTAATGTAACCTGTAAATATTCTGTACTGTATATGTGCTTCAAGTATTATAATATTTATGGGTGATTAATTATTTCTCTGATTTATACACATAATATTTACATAACTAAAAAGTCGGAAGATATTAATAATAACTATGTACAAGTTAATAAAACGGGAATAACCATTATGTTTTATTGATCCACATCTTCTTGCATTATTATTTTAATATTACTTCGCAATGGGAAAGAGATGGAGCTAAAAGTCCTGTATAGCTCCGTCTCATTCTTCACACTGAAGTAATGTTAAAATAATAATTCTATAAGGGGACTTGATAGGTCCTGGAGACATGAAAACAGAAATTCCCTTGTAAATGAATAAGTAAAGTTAGTTACCAGCTATTCTACTATTAAACATGACACATACTGCTGTAACAATACATTGTTTAAATAACTTACGTAATGTTATTTTATGTATGTACCTATGAAAAAGACGAATGGACTTCTCTTCTGTCACAAATAAATATAAACTTAGCACTAATGGTATAAATAAACTTACCTATAAATCATCACTATTAAATCGCAAACCACATTAAAATATTTTAACCCACGTAACGTATATGACATCTTATCTATCATATGGATGAGTTTATGTATAAATGCGCTTAAGTATGTCCTGGCGTATTTATACATTAATTAATGTAATTTATATATTTATAGTAATTGATTTAAATGGTACAACACCAATTTTACATTAATTAACATTTGTTCTTTTAATTAAAATTAACATGGAACAGTGGACACCCATACATATATAGGGCGCATAGAATCACAAAATTTACAGAATCATAGAGAAAATCATAGGTATGTCTACCATATAAATATACCATATATTTCCAACTACTTCGCGGGACGCCCTTCTTTTTCTTTGTCTAATTACTAAAGACTCCTGCAAACAGGCGCGACCTGACAACGCGATGCGACTGTAGTAGAACATTTTCTATGAACATTTTATGGAAATTGTTCTACCAGAATCGCGACACACTGTCACGTCGCCCCTATTTGCAGGAGCCTATAAAGAAAATAATAATAATTTTATTTCAAGCAACAAGACTCATAGTGTTAGTAACAACAATGCAAAAGATTTTTAAATATGACGCATTTAAAAAAAAAATATAACAATAGAAAACGCTAATAAAACATCTTCTACCTTTCAGGGTGACACCGAAAGCATGATGTACAACTCTAAACTGTCCGTCTCCGCTGGTCCTAGAGAGCCCTCGCGCATGGTTCGCCCGATGTCGCGCAAAGACATCTTCTACTCAGGATCAGTACTCAACTTACCTCAGTACCAGAGTCAGAAGTCGCTGCAAGGGTATAGGAACTCAGTGCTTAGCCTACCACAGAGTAGGCAAACTGGCGATTTGGAGAGACAAGAACGTGAGTACCATAAAAAAATGTTTTATTCATACCAAACATGACATAACAATACGGCTGTTATACTCGAAGGGTTAGGCAGTGGTGTACCTATTTATCTATAGTACGCCCACAGTTCGCGCCAATTATGTTTAACCAGAAAGAAAGAAGAATTATCATTATTGGGCAATAGTTCGTGAAACACAAAATCATTTGACTAGCATTTTTCCCAACAATGCTGGGGTTGTTTTCCGGATGGAGCTGAATACCATTATTATGCATTCAGTGACGGCCTATTTGACTTTGGTGGTGCAGATGGACACAATACATCTTGGAAAGACTGGTTGTCAAACTTTCAGGCTTCTGACGACCCCTAACAGCTGTCAAACGTGCTTTTCATGCCACGGGTATTACCACCAGTCCAGTCTTAGTCACCCATCCACGGAGCAAGCGTAGCTTAACCTGAACGGTCGATACAGGCTTGTGGCGACCGCTGTCAACAGTAACAGCTGTCAAAGATCTATAAATGGCAGCCGGGCGGAACCAACGTGCTTTCCGTGGCACGGGTGTTGGTATGTACCCATCCACAAACCAACCTCGGCAATAACCTGACCGGTCAACCCGCGCGGCTGTTATGACTAAGCCACAAAGAACCTCCTCGTGAAACAAAATATAAATGAAAAAAAAAATAGATAAGTATATCAACAACGACGGACATTGCTTCATTGGACAGGTCAACTGATAACAAAATGGAACTTGTTTTGGCACAAAATACTATGTTTTTCCAATAAATACCCTTTTTTTTTTGGTGTCAGACTTTTTCTGGTTAAAACAACTGGTGGAACATGGATGGGTCCATGTTCCTTCCTAAGCTTTTATGTTCCGGAGTAGCGGCAACCCTTTCGGACAATCCCGCTTAAATAGTTAACCCTGGGCTTGCTAAAAGATGATTATTTTTCTAGATTACGATCTGGAGAGACAAGAACGTGAGTTTCATGAACTGAAGATTTATTTTAACTTATAGTTGAATGATTTGCTAAGCGGCTTTGTTGAGTGTTGTTAACTTCTTGTGGCATAAAATAATATGATTTGAATAGTTGTTCAATGAATGATGAAGAAATTAATGAATGAATGATTATCAATGTAGATATTACACATGAAATTGATCATCGATTCACAATTCCGCCATAAATCATACTTTTTATCAATAATTACGATTCAGAACCATTAAAAATCTCACTTTATAGTGTGCTGCGTTAAAGCTGCTTTTTGCACGCGCATAGGCTTCTTCGATTTTTTTTAACGACTCCTGAACAGTTCTTTGTACGTTTTGACAACATCACCTCACTGTCACCGCCTTATGAACAAACTTGAAACTTGAAGCCTCGTTATAATTAAAAGTATTCGACTTTAATAAACAACTTTAATTTCGGATATTTATGTGTTTTTTTATCATTATTGATATAGTTTGTTATTTAGTTTATTTTTATTGTATTACCCTATTAGATGTTCGAAGCCGTTTGCTTATAAGAGCTCAATGATTTATACGGTTGTGTATATTGTCGTTTCGAGAGAATTTTTCTTATGAACCTATAGGGTTCATACGATATTTGAGAGGTTAATAAATGCATCCATTACACTGGAAGCCGACCCCAACATGATGAATATGATGTATAACAAATTCTCCTTACTGTAATTTTCAGAATACGACCTCTGCCCTTGCCTGCATTTACCGGAATCCTTCAAATCGGCTCTCTCGTCAATGTTAGACGTGAGCTTACTCCGCGACCCCGCTTTCATGTTGATCGGCGTGTCCAATATCTTCGGCATGGCGGGCTTGTATGTGCCCTTTGTGTACATCGTCGATGCTGCAACGCTCAGTGTGAGTATATGTTATTAAAAGGCAGTTTAAAACTGATTGAAATCTAATTACAAAAATTATCCCATATATGAAATAAATCGAAATCTGTATGATCTCTTTTTCTTTACCTAAAGTATACATAATAAAATACAATTTAATGTCGTTATTTTATCCCATAACCCATAACAAAGTATGTACTGTAAACCCTAGATTTCATCGGCCCAATAAAGAATACCATTTAATTTTATGTTAATTACTGTGGACATTGCTCGAGTTCTTGATAAATTCTAGAAAAAAAATCTAAATATAATAACCGACAAAATATTTGTCGGCTATTTTCCGAAGCCCTTACGTCTATGTTTGTAGTCTATTAACAAATGGCTATAATTACTCTCTTGGCATATTATGTAGTTTGTTAAGTCACATGTTTATTCTCTTTTTAAATCCAACACGTTCACACACACAATAGCCAATGTCATTATCTCCGAATTACATAATTACACATGTCAAGTTCCTGTATCCATCACAAGTGTGATGATTTAATCGTCATTCAGATGTAATCTTGCTTCAAATTATTTTTACTTATATTTAATGCACGCGGCAAGTGCGATAGTACTTTGTGGGCGTTTCGTGACGTCATTGTGTCATATATTCTGTTAGAGCATGCTTGAGAAAATTTATGAAGGTGTGTTTAGGTACTTTTCGAATGCCAGCACATCAAGTTACCACGAACTGTTTTTTTTTTCAATCGATTTTGAACTTAAGACAACTTAACTTACTTTTCAACGTTTTAAGGTTGAAAATTATTTGGAGAGATTTGTTCGTTTGTGTAATTTGTTGCGCTGGCGACCGTACCATTTGAGCTAAGTTCGTACCGTCCAATGTTTCTAAGAAAATCTCGCGTTGCATCTTATCCGAGAACCTACTTGCATTATAATCAGAATTCCTGCAATTTTAATACAAATCTCAATAACGTCAATGATTTGTGGTAGATTGCGTTAAACTATTGCAATTAACAAATTAAGTATCGACGAGTTTCTATTTTCTAGATCCAAAGCTTGGACATGGAAACACAACAATCGATATCCAAGACACCTGACTTTAACAAATTTTATTTTATTATTAATAAATAAATAATTACTGATGTACGCAACACATTTCCCGATAGTCACTGAACTGATCGCATGATGAGAAAAGAACAGAAAAAAAATCATGAATTTTCTTACTATTTTCCAGGGTGTAGAACCTTCTCAAGCATCATTCCTGCTGTCAATCATCGGCATCACGAACACGATCGGCCGTATCGCGTGCGGCTGGGTCGCCGACTTCCCCTGGATGGACTCGCTCTTGCTCAATAACGTCTGCCTTGTGATAGCCACGGTAAGACCACCTAGTACCTGAATATTGCATGTGAAACTAGGTCAGAGGCCCATGGGCAGCTTAAAAACTCAGACACCAGGTTATTCACTAACCACACGAAAAGAAGAAGACCTGAATATTAACAAACCTCGTCAGCTCTTTGATCAAATTCGGCGAAATATAGGTCCTACTACAAACAGAACAAATCTCAATAAGCATACGGTGTAACTGCTAAAATGTTCCCGAAATTGATGTAAAAATGAATGATACAAAACATTAGAAATAAATCAGATTTACAGACAATTAAATCAGAATTCTAGAAGAGTACCGATTTCGTCGCGATGTTTTCCTTTTGAGAGCAGTGGTGACGAAATAATTCACGCAAAGCGAAGTGACTGCTTGGGTTCGGACCCACGACCTATTACTGGTACTCGCAGCCGTTACCACTGGGCCACCACTACTCCATTCGTCTGTACTGATGAGATGATGGTTTATGTTACAGATATCAGTTGGATTGATTCCCTTCTGCACCACGTACGCTACATACGTTGCGATAGCCATCGCTTTTGGAATCGCTATTTGTAAGTAATAGTATCCTTATCTATACCATCTAAGTAAAATAATAACCGAGTAAAAACTGTACATTGAATGTTTAAAAAAAAAGCAATTGACACAAGGTGGAAACGAGTCTGATGCCAAAAATATAGATTTTAGCATTTTGTGCGTTTTCTGGATGTATGTTCCGAATTGGCGCAAAAACGGCTGCACGGATTTGGATGAAATTTGGTATGCAGATAGTTTTTAGCCGGGGTTAACACATAGGATACTTTTTATCCGATATCCACACAATAAATCTAAAAAAATCTGCGAGAACTGCCTTTATGAAGAACGATATGTGATATATGCCAAGTTTCATCATGATCGGTCAAAACATGTTGGAGTTTATTAATTCAATCATATTTAGTATTACTAAATGTATCATGTGTTACCTTCCAGCTGGCTACATCTCCCTTACCTCAATCATCCTGGTAGACCTGCTAGGTCTGGACAAGCTGACCAACGCGTTCGGTCTCCTCATCTTGTTCCGTGGCGCGGCCGCCATGATCGGCTCTCCTCTAGCGGGTGCGGTGTACGACGCGACCAAGAACTACGACGCCTCGTTCTATATGGCTGCGGCTTTCTTCTTAGCTAGTACGTTAACTTCATTCGCTGCTCCGCTGTTCCGCAGGTAAGATATAGATGTATTTTAAAGTTAAACTTTGACTGAATAAAATGCATATTAATGCGAGCTGAAGAGGGGTTGATGAAGAAGAGAGGCCAGACTGTCGACGAGGGGAGCTTGTGGATAGTTTGCAAATCATTTATTTCAAATACGCAAATGAACGGCATCTTTGCATGTTAAAAAAATTAGCAATGATTCTAGTAGCTATCAACTAGAATCATTAGAAACTTTTTTTTGTATACTCAATAGTTTTTTTTTTTATCACAATAACAGTACAACTGGCGCGCGCAAAGTTCAATGACCTTCGCGCCGATAAGCTGTTAGCAGCTATTGAGTATACAAAAAAAGTAGTAAATATTGAAACACGTGATTGTACTCATGATTACAATCAACTTTCCCAAAGAAACTTTTTTTGTATGCTCGATAGTTTTATTTTATCACGATAACAATACAACTGCCGCGCGCAAAGTTCAAAAACCGCTCGCGGGCCTTTACACCAGAGGCGGCTCGTGACAATTATTTGTGGGGGTTCACTAAAAAAACGTAAAACTAGAGTTTACCATTTATTTTATTTGTAGAGAAAATCCATTCGCCGATCTTTTTGGCGAGCGAAGACATCTATCATTTTCTTATGAAAATCAGTTATGGAATGATTTCGTTTTGAAATATTGTTCAGATTTAAAAACACGCGTACAATAAAAGATTTATTTTTCGTAACACACTTTTGAGTAAGTTTAATTTCGGCACGTGGTGGCCCCTTAGCTTTCAGTTCGAGACGCATTTCGAGAGTCTTTTCACAATTTTTAATAAAAGATACACTGTATTGTTATAACACAAATTTCGCGCACAAACTATTATTTTATACGTATGTAAAAGAAAAACTGCGTATCTACCCGTAAACTGACAGCCGATCGTTTGTTTACATAAGATTGGCAACAGCGCATAGGCATAGACCGTATTCCCGCGCGCTGCGCGCGGTTTGGCAACAACGCGCGTGAGCGGCGCTCCAGATTAGGCTAATTTCTCATACAAAATCTTCTGTTTCACGCGTCGGTTTGCGTTGATGTTTCTCTTTCGCACTCATTGAACACAGCGCATGAAATTGTACTGAACTTTGTTTCATAGGATCGCAATCGCTGGCGCTCCAAACGTTACAACTTGACGAGTTGACGCGAAATTTACGCGTAGGAAATAGTTTCTACGTTTCTAGTAAACTGCTATTAAGAGTGTAGGTATTGTACAGACATAGTAGAAAGAATGTATATTATTCTATAGGATTATAAAGAAATAACGATTATGCAATTTGCCTGGGAGTTGGGAGTGCACTGCACCAGCGCTCTTAAGGACGAGCCGCTTCTTCTTTACACGATCAGCTGTTAGTAGCGAGGCGCCCGCGCACGCGTTGCGATGACGTAAGCAATGTAGTAGAGAGCAGAGACCTCACGTGCGGGGAGGCAGCGGGGGGGGTCCTACAACGCGCCCTTTGCTATGCAGTAGTGACGTAAAAAACAGTCGCTCCGGAAAGCGCGTCGTGTGCACGATGACGTACAACTACACCGCGAGTGAGTACAGGGATATGGTGATGTGCTATTATTCGGCAGGGGCCAGTTGCTCGGCCACCTCGGTCACCAATGACAAGTAATAATATAATTATGTGATATATATGTATCTATCACATAATGATATTATTAACACCATGTGGTGTTCACATATTTAAGAAAATCCTAAAAGTGGTCGAATTGCATCGGCACTTGATTTAATTCGTAACTTTTTAAACTCACGCTCACTTTTTCAGAAAACAAGAAGAAGTCCAGCAACCGATGGACATCCTCACGCCCATCGACGAGGACCTGGAGGAGGGCGACGAGGAGGACGAGGACGACACGCCCATCACCATGGGCGCCGGCGCCCTGGCCGCGCGCGCGCCCGCCATCGTGCGCACGGCCGCGTCGCCCAGCGAGCCGCCCTCGCCCAGTGACAAGCTCACGCCGCAGCGGGAGAGCGTGCTGTAGTTTGAACTCTGTGGCTGAACGCATAAGGTCTACGATTACATTGCGCATTGTAAGGTCTGGGGATCGGAGGGGCTCGATGAGCGTAATTTGCGAAGTTCAAAGTCAGCTATTAGACCAGTGCCGAAGCCTAAGCCTTTGAAAATGGTAAAAAGAGAAAAAAAGTTATAGTGGGATGAAACCCTTTGGAGAAGGAAGAGAATATAACAAAACTTAAAGGAAAAATAATTTATGGGCGATCTGAGGTCGGGAAGTGGATGGGGGTGCGTTTTTAAGGGTAAAAACGGTTTATCTCGATTTCTGGCAAAACTACAAGTCCTATGGAGAAAAGTTTAATAGCAAAGTTGTACGTAATAAAATGATCTACAACTTTTGTATTTACACTTTTTTCACATAACCTCAAAATTTATGTGAAAAGTTCACATAACCAAGTTTTTGGTTTTTTATTTTTATCTTAACCAAAAAAAAATTTTATTTCCACGAAATTTGGTGAAAACTTACCTTTTTATATTCTAAACGCACTGTATTTTTTTAATTTCATATATTAATTTTTTCAACTTATTTTGACTTAATATCGAAAATGCACCCTATTTATCGATCGAAAATTCTCGCGTCAAAATTTCAGCCTTTTTAAAAAAGTCGGTGAGCTTTATGTTCGTTGATATCTCTACTTTCTGATGGTGTAACAAAATTTATACATTTCTATGGTAAATGTTCTCAGAAAATACAAAGATCTACAACTTTGCTATTTAACTCATATCCATAGGACTTGTAGTTTTGCCAGAAATCGAGATAAACCGATTTTTACCCTTAAAAACGCACCCCCATCCACTTCCCGACCTCAGATCGCCAGTAAATTATTTTTCCTTTAATTTTTGTTATATTCTCTTCCTTTTACAGTAGGTTTCATTGTACTATTTTTTTTTTGTTTCCAAAATTATCGACACTGGTCTATATGTCACTTTAGGTCGGATGTCCGACCGTCTGGAATACGCGACTTAATTTTTGCGATATTGCATAACGCAAATTTTGTTCGTATCGATCTTCTATTACATTTACTACTTTACTTGACTAACTATAAAATATTGTACAATTTGTATGTGGCACAATATTTTTTAGATCAGTGTAAACACTGAATAAAGAATTAGCAAGTTAACACAAGCATTATTCTTGTTGTATCTTTATTCAGTATTTACTAGTAAGGTGGATCACTATAAGGTCAACCATCACCTGGAAGACCATATAACATGAACTGCTATGAAGAGTAGTCGGCTAATCGGGTAAGCGGCAAAAACTTAAGTTTAAAAATTCGACTTGAAACTGTGATCTATTTTAAATATGGAACTGTCCTGCTCATTTTCTTGTCTATGAATTTGAAATTATTGTCTTCCTATCGAACGATATTGGCCAGTATTGATACTTAGTACTTATTTATCATGTTTTTGTCGCTACCGAAATTAATCATTCGAGTTCATCAGTATGTCGGTTTGAGACCATCAAATCGATTCATACACATATACATTAAACTTTTTAATGCCCATATTAGCCGACGATGTATTCTACCTCCGAATATTGGGCGTTTATAACGAAATTATAGGTGATTTGATATACAATTAGATTTCACGAACCCTTTTTATTCTCCAATAACAAAACTAATTATACGATCTCAATACATTGGAGGCACTGTGATAAAGGTTTCATGAAATCCATTAGGTATTTATTAATTCTCGTAATTTTTACGATATACGGAAAAAAAAACGACGAAACGAATTATTTTCCAACATTAATGTACAGTGCTATTAAATATTAAGTTAGTATTGGAAAATGACTCCTTTAGTTGAAGAAAAATAAAAAAATACAACAAAAAAAAAACACTTCGATGTGAAGATTTATACAAAGTTACCATAAGTTTAATGACATTAATAAATAACTGGAATTGACTGCAAGCAATAAAGCGTAATGTATATTCGCTTTGCATTTCGAAACTAATGGAAGGGATATTTAAGGTTCTATATTCCAACGTGCCATATATGTGTCGTGGTGCTAGCGTCAACAAGCGATTAAAAATATAATGCGTACTAATACTCAAGCACCGCAAGTTTTTGTGAACAGAAACTAAAATGTCCATAGTTGTCATTAGCAATAATATTTGTACTTATAAGCTGTTAAGTACTTAGAAGATATAGAGTGATACATAGACACATAGACACTATTTTCACCTTCTATACAAACGCATATCATGCTGGAATTATTTCTCTTTGGTAACTGACAATATTTCTGTCAAAAGGTCTAAATTCATTCATGTTTTCATTAATAAAAAGTGTTAAATAAATGAAAGTTTTACAAAATGTAAATAGTATGCACAGTTGTAAATATAAGTTGCAGTTGAAGTGGTACTTAGTAAACAAATTCATGTCCTCTTGATATTATAATACGGCTTAAAATGTAAACTCTTTCGTCGAAGGTTGATGAATGAACTGAATGTAGTTGCATGTCAATATCTATGGTATGTTAGGTGCCAGTTTTAAAATACTGTCTATGCGTGAATTTTGGAACGAGGCAAGGGACTATCTATCAATTTATACGATTAAACCCTATTAATATATTTTATATTGTGTGTACATCGTGTTAGTGTAGCATTTTGCCTTTTAAACTTGCTAGACTATGTTAAACTTTTCGAGCTTGGCTTTTTTCTATACGAATCTATGACGAGAGAGATATTTGAAGCAGGTTTTCCGCGTCATACTCGTATAGCTATTTCTAATCATGATGAAGCACTTTTAATGCATTAAAGTACAATGCGAATTGCAGTGACTATTCTCACTTCCAATCTTTGACTTTGTATAGAGCTCTTATAGTGCCATTGTGACGAACAACTTCTTGTGTAAATACGCTAATATTAAGTGAGTTTACATAGTGAGTGAAACGGAACGCAGTCAATTGTACGTGCATCTAACATGCAATACCATACACTTGATCTTTGATGGTTAGGTGACGTCATATAGGCTTTATGTACTTGCCACATTAGTGTGTATATATTTTTGTCATAGATATTTTTCTGTCAATAAATTGCATAATTTAGCTTTAAGCATTAGATGTACTCTATCGTTACGAATGTGGAAGGCAATTAGCTGTTAGGAGAAGGTATTTTATGTGATAATCGTGAAAAAATATTGAGAATATTTCTTTTTTAACAACCTGTATTGTATTGTATGCCTATAAGTAAATGATAATTTTAATGAAATTTCCTTTGTAAGGTTTAATGTAATCTGATATGAAGTTACAAAGTGTATAGAACGTATTAAGGAATATTCAGAAAAATATGAATTAATGTTACTGTTGTTATATAGCTTTATGTAAAAACCAAAAGTGTTATTATGTTTTTAAGATTAAAAATTATTTAGGAGTCGAGGGAAGACACTAACTGAAGTATCGATGTAACCGAAGAGTTTATTGTTGATCGTGATGATCCAAGTAAAAAAATCATGTTAACTACGATATATTTTGGTCTAATTTCTAAGACCGCGAATACAATCATGAATTTGTACTATCTCATGATTATTTTTAGAGGCGATTTTTATGTATTAACTTTGAATGAAGGCACAGAGAAGCACATATAACATTGTCATTCTTTGTGAATGTTTAACATATTATTTAATTACATATTCAGTATTGGCTCAAAGTATTGTTTATATATTCATTTGAAATGTTAGGAGCTGTTTACCTTTGTGTTTGTGATTCTGTTTTAGTTGAATTTGTTTTGATTGAGCGCATGCATTAGGCAAATTATGAGTTATTAAATGATAAAATTGATATTTAGTTTTATTTGTCATTTATATGTGTGTAAACAGCTCAGTCGATGTATTTTGATAATATTTTTAGCATTTTAACTGTGTGTAGTGAGAAACGCGTCGTTTATGGTTTCTGTAGAACTGTCTTAGACATAATTTCATTCTATGTGATCGTATGTATCGTGCCAAAAAGGCATATCACTCGTAGTTTAAAAATAGCAGTCGTACTTTCGAATACTGACAATATCCTTCAAAATTAAACCCCAGTTAATGTTCGAAAGTACAGAATTGGGTAAAAATTGAAGCTCCGTGGAGATTCGTTCTTGAGGTAGTATATACCATTCCAGAACGAACACAAGAAACTAATAAGCTCCGTTGAGATTCGTTCTTGAGGTAGTATATACCATTCCAGAACGAACACAAGAAACTAATAAGCTCCGTTTATTGTGTGAGATTGTTCTTTTTAATCGAAAATTTGGGCTTATTCACGCTAGAGCACAAGCTACCGTCGTTACTGTTGCATTTTGTTCGTTCGGCACGCCGAATTTTGTGCCGAGCGAAACGTTGCGTCGGTACTAACTGGTTCATGTTTCTGAAAAATGTTTTGTGACTTGAGCCCTAGTGTGGAGGAGTTCTAAGGGTGGCTATAGGCAGTTAAAATGTTAATTTTTTAAAAGTTTATTCAAGGAGCCTTGCGCACGCCTCGCTTGCGCTAAAGGTACAACATGCAAAGAAGCTTATTGTTGAAAAAGTCCACCGAAATCTTTTGTAAATAACAGATTCATTAAATGATAATGATGACTGAGTTTGGAGCCGTTTTATTTTGAACATCCTGTATGAAGAATGATTATGTATTAAGTGCTCGTGGGACCAGGGCTTGAGTTGAGTGCTGTGTAAACAACTAGACGAGATAAGGGTGCCGAAAATTTTAATACTTATTACTTCACAGTCGGAATAAGATGGAGATATAAGCCATGAATAGCTCCGCTCCGCCATGAATAGCTCATTCTCACAATGAAGTAATACTGCTAAAAGAAGTGGCGGTTCAGGTCTACTAATGTTACGTTTCGGAACTTCGGATCTAATATTAGAGATGATAAAAATCTGACATGATTTATTTATCACAAAATGACAAAATTAGAAATAAATGAAACACTACTAATATAATATATACAATGTGCGGCCTTATCGCTTTATGCGATCACTTCCAGTTAAACTGGACATAAAATGGGGCTGTCGTCGTGCAAATAATAAGTATACTCATTGTCATTTAGTGGTAAAGGACTGGTATACAGCTGCATCCGGTTGGACTGGAAGCCGATCGCAACATATTGGGATCGACTTTGCGAATTATTAACTTCATTGGGTAGATTGGGTTGACACTTTTTCAAATACCACTCCCTCCAAAAAGCCCCCAATCTTAGTCCGAAATTAATTTGGACATTTGACATAAATTCAATCAACACAAGTCATTCAGGAGAATCTCTGCGTATTTCGTAACCACCTACATGCCGTCGCCGTAAAGTTACAATCAATCTACTAAAGTTCCAGCGAATCAATCGGTACAATTGACCCCCGCATATGATTGAACCGTCTGCTGTAACAGGTTAATTGATTACATCAGCAGTTCAACACTTTAAATTGATTCCTGCGACCTCGAAGGGTGAAGAATGTTTTTTTTTATTTGTTAGCCTTACCGTTACCGCTACCTTTCTAGCAATATTTGTGTTCGTGACAGGTACCTACCTAATATGCTCCGTAGGTTGGTGGTTTTTTCACGTCACATAAGAGCCTGTCATGATACCATTGCACCTACTTTTTATTCACGAATATTATAAATGGGTAGAAGGTGGCGTGTTGTATCTTCTGCCTACCGCAAACACTGCCACTATTTTTTGTCAGGTGCAAGGTGAAGGCACTGAACTTAGAATGGATCAAAATGTATTGAGCACGTACCAATGTGTGGGGCAGGGCACTGTGAGATAGAACAGAAAACACACAGCTGTGTTCATGGCAGAGTACGGGCTACCCCATTTGGAAGAAGAAGTTTGTTTGTAAGGATAATAAAAATCATAAACATTACACACCCAATCAACAGCCTATAACAGTCTGTTTGACATGGTTCGCTCCTAAGACCACGCGTCCAGTTTGTCCCAAGCAGCAATACATAAAAGGTACGTATAAGCTGAGCAATGCTTAGTTTATTAGCGTGATTCTTTAAATAAATCATTTATAAAGTTGTATTTGTATCAGATCCCTTTAAGTAAAGAAGGATACGAACTTGAAGTCGAAACTGATTGATAACATTGCTGTAGGGACCACAATTTATTTGTAGGCAGTAAGTAATACTTGATCTTAATGTCATTGATATCACCTATCAATATATAATCTGTCTACAAAGCCTTATGTAGAATATTTATTAAATCCAGTACCCAGCCCTATCGTATCTAGTAGACATAATTTATAGAATCGGCGCACTTATTACTGTGATTGATTGCTATGCAGGAACTATGTATGTTGTGTTCTGTAGAGACTAACCTGACATGGTCTTGCTGGCAACCTCCGCGAGTCCCTGAATTATATAGGAAATGAACTTTTTCACCTCACAGGCTCGGAAAGAGTCTGTCTCATCTGTCTGACATTCGAAATCTAAGTGTGCGTCCACACTGCGAGCCTGCCGCGGTTGCGACGACGGGCGCGAAGTATCAAACATATGAAACGCGCCTTTGCGTCCATATTGTAGTGACTAAGGCGGAAGCCTAGTGCGACGGGACTGAGCGACACAGCGCGCGTAGTTTTCAAACGCTCCTGTCCGCGCGTTCTGGCCGCACTACGGGCCTAGTCAGCGAGCGACCCAATGCGCGGGTGGCGGGGGTAACAAACCAGTTTGGTCTTGTCGCTCGGCGTATGCGCGTCTTTTTTTTTTTTTTTAAGGCTGGGAAATCATCCAATGACTGCTCCCGCTCTGGGTGGAGCGGAAGGGAGTGTCAGACTCTTACTGACTAAAACCCATCCATGTTCCTTCCGTAGCCCTATATGTTCCGGGGTAGCGGTAACCCTTTCGGACAATCCCGCTTAGAGCGTATGCGCGTCTGTGCTTGGAAAATTATGGAGGTTATTCTACTGGCAACTACCCTAATTATTAATTTGATTATTACAACTTTTTACTTATCTACTTTTTTGATTACTACTAAACTACATATAAATACAAAACTTAGTAAAATCTTGTTTTATTCTTACCTCAGTTATGAACAATTTCTCCTCAGGTCTAATAATTTTGCGAAAGTTAGTATCTTCTTTGGTGATTTTAGGGGCTATTTTACTTAGTATGTAGTCAAACGTTGACATGGGCATTCGCGTATACTCAAATAATTTTGTAGGGTATAATCTCAGTTCTTCATATAAGTTAAAAAATTCACCAGATATTCTCTGTTTTTATTAATTTCGTGCACACCATGTCTAGTGTTCAACACATCCCATCTCAGGATCGGACTGTCTAGTAAAAAAAGCAGGTCCGCGTCCATGTTTGCAACACCTGATATACGTCGAACCGCTACAAGAGCTCGCGCTTAAGTGTGGCCACCGCACGCCCCCGCTCGCCGCGCCCGCCTAGGCTCCAGTCACCGCGCATTCAGTGTGGACGCACACTAGCGCGCGCGCTAGCTTGGAAAGAGTTTTTAAAATTCGAATCTTTCCATTTCTTAATTTTCTATACTGCCAGTCCACTAAAATGTATGACACGGTCTAAAATAAAATATTAAATCACATACATAATACCGCTCACCTTAAAAACTTCCATCACAGTACAGAAATTAAATATTTTGCGAGGATATAATTGTAAAATTGGAATTAATGTTAATAAGTGTTCCATTTGATTTAAAAAATCTGTGACGCCACATTTGAATATTGTGTTTTAATTTAAGTTTAATTTTTAAATAAAAGAAATACTACTTATTATAATATGTTATTAATTAACCCTTTGCTTGGCAAAAATAAATATGTATTAATATTATATTACATAGTTAGTTATTTGCCTATTTTTTGGCCAAAGGATCTCCATCGCCATACAACGTGGCAATGCAGCCAGCTTTTAGGCACTTTTCCCGTTGTTTTTTTTGTGACCTTTGAATCTTTTCTCTCTTTTTTTATATGCTTGTATATATTATTATTATAAGAAGCTTTAATATTATGTAGGTAAATAATTGCAAGTTGAAAATAAATGATACTTACATTTAGTTACGTCTACCTAATTAAATGAGAAAAAAATTGGCAGTCAGCTGAGTGACTGTTAAGTTAAAAATAGAGAAATGTTTATATAAAATATCATGAATAATAACGCTATAATTATTAGAAAGAGGAGTTTTATTTATCTTTATACCGTCAGCGCTCTTCCGAGCATTCGCAACATACATACAGACATATCTACCATACTTAAGTATGTCATTAGGTTTTACCGTATATTATTTGCACTTCCTACTTTTAGTTCCGCTTCAAGATCCGAGAAGTTAAGATTTCTGCGATCTTGCAGATAAAATATGTATTACTTCCGACCAAGATTAAGTTTGACGTGTAGTTTTTGCTCAAAGTGATGACAAAAAGGATAGTTGCGAATTTAGCGCCTCTCTAGTCCAGTGTTTATCGGAATATTAAAAAGCGGGTAGAACCTTTTGACCGCCACGTCAAAAATGAAAAAGCGTCAAGCTCCGAAATCATCCTTTAATACCTACAAAATAGTAGTGAAGTCGAAATTATTATAATTATTATTTATTTACGTTGTTGACGAATCAGTGAGCTCTCGCGTCACGTGACCATACCGCTGCCGCACCCTGTAGCTACCTCAAAAACGGTTGCAATTAAGCGGTCGGGTTATAGGTACCTTCTAGGAACCTACCCAAATATACAATGCCACTGGGAACGAATTCTGGAACTGACAACGCCAAACAGCCTAGCTAAATCAACAAACCGTCTCATTAGTCTAGTGATCGCAATTCACATCATATAATTCATATACTTACTTAATACCTATTCGCGATGTTCACCATAATTTCCATTTGCGGTAGACCGTGCCGGCAAGGTCATTGACCGGCGTGTCTGTTGCAATGCGCGCGTGTGTTACATCAGCCGACCTTGTCCGACACGGAACAATGACAGCTGTAATGTACGCCCCTGGCTTTCAGCTGCCCTAGGCTAAGCCTCGCTAGTGTTACAGTCTAGAATACGTTCTAGAAACTTACTAGACCTGAAAATTTTAAGTAATTAAAAGGTAGGTAGTAAAGTGCAGTCATAAATCATAATTTAATACAATGTCATATTATAACGTTGAATTAAAGCACCGACCTGAAAGTATGTTTCTGAAAATAAAAGGCTGCATTGGTAGCAAAAGCTTTCAAAAAAAATCTCAGCACGACCTTTGGAATGAAAGAATAACCGAGTTGCGAAAATTAAAATGAAATACCTAAGTAATAGGACTGTCCACAGCATGGTCACCCATCTCAAGGTCACGGTCGTTGATCGTCTCGACTGAATCGGTAAGCCTCGCGTCGGCATTTCGTCAGCAGAATTCGAGTGTTTTGTCATCCAAACAATGAATGATCTATAAAAGAAAGTAGCTACCTACTTATTGCATTTTTTGTTTACCTACATTACCCGTATTAAATTTTATGAATGAATGGATTAAGTGTGTTACCATCCTTACAAATAACATTTTCTTTTCGATTCGATTCGATTTTATAGCCTCCTCCTTCTTTTTTAATTTGGGAAATCATCAAATGCCACCTCCCGCTCTGGGTGGAGCGGAAGGGAGTGACAGACTTTTACTGACTAAAACCCATCCATGTTCCTTCCTTAGTCTTATGTTTGAGGTAGCGGTAACCCTTTCGGACGATCCCGTTTATCGACAACTTAAGATCTTATGGATTATTCCCTAAGTTCATGTTGACTTGACTAATTTCATCTAAACTTGTACTTCACTGGACGTAATTGAGGAAGCCACAATTTTGTAAATAGAGGCATTATCTATGTGCGTCACTAAAGTCTCAGGTTTTCCACGTAGGATTTCTAAAATCCCCTTCTTAATTTATCAGATTTAATCTGAAGTGACCTCCATTTGTCTCGGTATGCGCGGTGAATCAGATTGATTAATTGGGATTTAGGTACCTAAAAGATAAAGAAGCAAATAAATAAAAGCTCTGTTGGGTGCAACGATTTGGGAACTCAAACTCAATTTTCACTACATAGTACCTATAAAGCAAAGTCGCTTCCCGCGTCTGTCCTAATGTATGTATGTATGCTTAGATCTTTAAAACTACACAACAAATTTTGATGCAGTTTTTAAATAGATAGAGTGATTCAAGAGGAAAGTTTATATGTATAATAACATGCAATTTCCGTCATCCACGCGGGCGAAGCCGGGGGCAGAAGCTAGTTTCCAATAAACCAATTACAAGGACTTTTGTATTGTCAAAGGGTCGGGCAGTCAGAAAGCTAGTTGCCCATTCCAAAGCAGAAAGTTAACCTTTGGAGAAGAACGTGCAAGAAACTCCACAGACGGTTTTTAAACAAACTATAAAGTGAATTCAAAATCTGTTGCTAGATTTTAATTGCATCTGACTAGTTGCCTTAATTAGGTAGATTAAATCAGGAATTTAGTATAAAACCTCAAAAATTTTCAGCCATGTAAAGTTTTTGCTCTTTGTGTTTGTTGTCCTTTAGTTTTAACACCGAGACTAATTTTGTGTTTTACTGTTCTACTATTTTTTGCTCCTTAAAAAAACTGATCCTCGCCATGTTCAGTCATTGTGAAGTACTTTAATATCTTGTAACTTTTCATTTAAATTACATAAGCCGCATTGGATTTTTCTTCTTAATTATTATATTTTTTTAATTAATTATTATATAATTGGTTCTGTACAGATTTGATGCGGGCTTATGTCGTAGCAGGCTGGTAAGAAAATAACATCGGTTGCATTCGAGCTTTCAAATAAATTATAATAGGTAATAGTTTTAAATAATATTACTGTGTAAATAAAATTATAATTTTATTTGGAAAGCAGATGATTTTTAGGGTTCCGTGTCCAAAGGGTAAAACGGGTCCCTATTACTAAGACTCCGCTGTCCGTCCGCCTGTATTTCATGAACCGTGACAATTAGACAGTTAAAATTTTCACAGATGATGTATTTCTGTTGCTTCTATAACAACAATTTAAAAAAAATATTTAAGGGAGCTCCCATACAACAAACGTGATTATTTTGCCGTTTTTAAAGATAATGTTATGGCACCCTTCGTGCGCGATTCCGACTCGCACTTGGTCGGTTTTTTTAATAGTAGAGCCTACTATAAAAATCATCTGTTTATAAATATCTATAAAGAAATATGTACCTATAAGATACGAACTAAGATTCGAAATATAGCGAGCACTTCGCCAGCGCTCAAGAGTGAAGCCCCTCCAGTACTTAAATGATTAAAAGTTGAAGGCACCTGAAGGTAAAGCACATTTGAATTAGAGACAGGTCTAATCTCGAGACCGATAAAGAATACGCTGATGAATGCGGATGTAGAAGAGAAATATGCGCACTCAGCATCATTATCAAAAGAAAATAGCACGGTCGTATATCAACAACACTTGGATGAAATTCCAAATAGCCATGAACAAACGAATCACGCAATATGATGCCAAGCGTGTGTACACGCGCTTACTACGACCTCCAAGTGACGACATCATCAACAAGACACGCCTTCCATTGAACACTACAACCTCATTTGCATACAAATGTCTCAAATCTTGACAGCAATGAAACAAGAAACAAATTCGCCAACAAATCCTCGCTGACTCACGTGGATGATGTAACATCTCTCAAACTTGCACCAGACGAATTCTCGCGAAAGAAACATTTGTACTTTTATTAGCAAAAAATATGCAACTGGTCTGCATCAACCTTGGTGTTTGACGGCATGGGACATAAATCAGCAGAGGCAATTAAAAAAAGAATGGAGATAAATACAACGGGAAGTAACCGTTATTCGTATAACCGATTGATATCAGAGCAATGTCTGTGTTTAATCTTGAGACATGATTATAAATTCTAATTAAGTTTGCAAAACTTGTCGAGTTGTCGACTCAAAAGGAATTGGCAGAATGACACAAAACCAGTTGTCCTTTATTTTTTACAGATGTCTTGTGACTCTACATCATAGAGACGCTTTACCTAAACTGGTAATCGATACTTTCATCGATAAACGTTGACATCACGCAACTTTTTTACCGGATCGATTGCGAATACTCGGATTTAAACCTTATTGTCTTTGGAAGATTTTCCACCGACTGGGTATATCGGTCAAGGCAGCCTGAGGAGGTCAGTAAAGTACTAAATTGTTAAATAATTACTCGCTACGCATTTTCTTAAGCCATTCTCAATAATTTATTAATTAACTATGTTTACAATGTAATTAGTTTAGAATAGTTTTATCAGTTGAGCTGTTTGACTTGAACTAATTTGGAAGAAACTACGACTTCCTAATCTATTTTAAATGTATGCCCAATTTTAAGTTAAAATAAACCACACAATAGTTATTTGTTATGCAAGGCTGGAAAGTTGATTTTTGGCGCGAGTACTTCTATTGAAACCTGAGTAAGCGAAGGATTCTAGGGTTGAACCATGAGCGAAGCGAGTGGTTCAAATATAGAATCCTGAGCGTAACGAAGGTTTCAAAGGTACGAGACGCAGAAAAGCTTTGCTGCCGAGCGCAACACACAATTTTTCACCTCACTACAGCGAGGAAACTGCTAGGTGCAAGAAAACAGGTGTTATGTATATGTTGAGTTTTATTTTGTTCGAGCGTCTCAGATACATTGACTCATGTGAAGAAAATAACAGATACTTGGCAATGTATCTTATTGAGTTACATAGAATATCTCCAAAATTAAATACCCTGTATTTTGTTCTATATCCTACTTGTCCTCTAAGGAGAATGAAAGAAAAAAACTAATTTAATACAAATAACTAACTAATTTAATTTAATACATATTTATTTTTGCCAAGCAAAGGATTAAATAACATATTATATTAGTATTTATTTCATTTAAAAAAATAAACTTAAATTACTACACAATTGGGTATTTGACAGGGTAGTATTTTTATGGCATATTTAAATGTGACGTCACAGATTTTTTTTAATCAAATGGAATACCTACTTATTAACATTAATTCCAATTTTAAAATTATATCCTCGCAAAATATTTAATTTCTGTACTGTGATGGAAGTTTTTAAGGTGAGCGGTATTATTTAATATTTTATTTTAGACCTTGTCATGCATTTTCAGTGGACTGGCAGATCGATTCGAATTTCCCAACCTCAAAAAAAATATCCCTAAAAAAAGATTCAGGCTAGCACATCAAGCTATCCCAAGCTGATGCTTTTGTAATAAAGTTGACAAACTATCAAAGAAATTGACAGATAGACAGTTAGATTGATTTATTGGGGTAACTTGTTGTGCTGGCCTCTGTACATATATGTGTAAAACTGAAGAGGCAATAAACTCTTCGTCGTACATTTCCTGATTGACAAGGTTTCATTGTGATTTGTGACTTAAGGAATTTATTTAGATAGTTATGTAGAAGTAACGTCCGTTCCTTTAGGGTATTGGTTTTCCTCCACATATTTTATGTATTTTATTCTCCTTTTATACTCCTTTTAATGGATATCTTAAGATTTTAGAGTGGAGACCGAGAAAGAATGCTACGGAAACTCTTGCGGGTTATAGATATTTTGCTATCCTATAATTACTTTTTAGCTGCAGCAGTCATTGGCCAGAAGTCTATACATAATGACTGTGACACAATTCCTTCGAGCTTTTCCTAATCCTTCGTACATTTAATTACCTTGGCCTAGACAATGCGTCACATTCTCATTAACGATAATGAAATTAGATAAATCCGTAATGTAGGTATGGAATTGGCATAACAACGCTTATGCGTTCGAAATGTCACGTGATAAATCGTTTTCGATAGCTAAATGATAGACAATGTCAAATTGTGTAACCAAACTCGATCAATATTCCCATACAAATGCGTTGACAAGTGGCGTTCTTGACAATCCGAATCGCTGAGATATCGAATTGTTTGATAAACAATTTTCGAAATCGAATCAAAACGGAGCGATTGACCCTTGACTAGGGCCTCTTCCTTATTCGTTATGATTTTGGCACAGATTTGAGATCAATGTTCCAATGAATCATCATCTGCCTAGTCTTTTCCCAACTATGTTGGGGTCGGCTTCCAGTCTAACCGTATGCAGCTGAATACCAGTATTTTACATGGAGGGACTGCCTATCTGACCTCCACAACCCAGTAACTGGGCAATACGGTACCCCTTGGTAAGGCTAGCTGTCAGATTTTCGGGCTTCTGACGACCCGTAACGACTGTCAAAGATGCACAAATGACAGCCGGGACCAACGGCTTAAAGTGCTTTCCGAGGCTCGGAGGTGTCTCGGTACGTAAAGATGGTCACCCATCCACGGCCGACCCAATGAATATTATAACCTTAAACGTAGAATTGTTCTGATATAATGATTTACCACCACCTGTACACACATACACTATACACGACCGGTAATACCACACAGCCACTATAATGATAATAAATTATTTATTTTATATGCAAGTAAGTCGTTATGTGAAACGTTTCCGTCATCACGGGAACCTTAACAACCGGAACCGTAGTTCCGATCCGAAGTTCTATTATTGTATCCTATTATTAATTTGAATTGTTATACTTAACATACAATGGATAGTAATGTCGAATGTGATCATTAATTCACTGTCATGATCAAGTAGAATAGAGTTACGTGTGCACAAATCACACATAGTATCAAATATGCTTTTTGTGTATGTATGTCTGTTTGACTGCCTAGATCTTTTAAACCGCACTTTGGATTTTGATGCGGTCACCAACCGTTACAGCATTTATCCAAAAAGCTTTCTTACGTGTGTAAAACATTAATATTTGACTTAGAATTACCACAAAAATGTCTATGTTTTGGTATGTCGCAAAACATATATAACTGAAGAATTAACAAATCTATGACAATCTTTGTAAAATAAAAAAAAAAATCCATTCAGGTGCTAAGTAAAATGCCACAGACAGACGCAATACACAATACAAACTTAAAACACTCCTCTTTCCGTCTGAAGTTAAAAAGAAGACCGATGATCATCCAACATTTTGCTTTGATTAAAATATGCATCTCCTTTCTGCATTGCTTTCAGACGATCTACTGGTAACATCGAGGTTTGTCTGTTCTACATTACTAAAAATTGCATTGAATACAGAATTTATGCGACTTTCTCTACGATATGCTTACACTACGTCATTTAGTGATACAGAAGGTAAACAAACCAACGAGACTGGTGACGCAACGGATGCGCACGTCACGGTCACAATAGTCTATTCAACAATTATTATAAATTATAATGCGATGATTTGCGTACTACCTTCCGATTACGATCGCGCGTGCTATTGTTATTAATTATAATCACAATAATGACGCTTTTTCTTTGTAATATTACTTTTGTACGATAGGTAGGTTCTTTAAAGCTTAGCGAGTACGAAAGGCTCTGCCCATACCTATTGTGCAGCGCCACAGGTAAAATTATCATCATAACTAGTACCTATTATAAATGCGAAAGTAAGTCGGTTTGGTTTGTTTGTTACTTTTTCACGCCTCCACCATTTAACCGATCATCCTGAAATTTTGAATATACGTTGTCAGGTGTACAAAAAAGGACTTCTCATTCCAAAAAAAAAGAACTGTTCCCGTGGAAAACAACAATAACGTTATAATGATAATAGATGGCGCCACGTGTTTATCGAATCACGATTTTTTAATTTTAATATTATTATAAACCTGAATTGATTGTTAAATTCTAAATTAATGCGAGCATTGCCGCGGGCAAAAGCTTAGTGGTGAATAAAAGTATTAATTATGTAGGTACATGTGAAAGAATATAGCTTGCTTAACTTCAGCTTCTGCTAAACAGTTGCTAAACACTATCAGCAAAAACTATGAACATTAATGTTGTATTTTTCTAATAATTGCTTAAAGGCAGGACCATTTAACAAAATAAGGAAAACGTGCTTGATGTTATTAACGAAGCTGAGCTCATAAAAACAGTTAATTAACCACGTTATTATTGCTATTGGGGCGAGACCTCGTCGCAATATGATGATAAGAAATTATGTGCAAAATCTGCGAAGTAAAGGAGATTGCATGGATTTTATTCCCCTATCGCGGGTAACTCCTTAACTTCCTTGTAGCAGTTTGCAGAAAACCCGGTCATTTAGAGGGCTCAGGTCATGACCTACCTGTCTTTGTGCCTGGTGTTTAGAACTATTTCGATTTAAAAATGGAATCACTAACCAAGGAGTTACCAGAGTACAACTGTTATATGTCATAGGATTTTTTTTTTTTTAATGATACGACGTGTATAAGTTATTCCGATACACTCTTTACGAAATAAACAATTTTAATTCATTAAATTTAATTTCACTTACGCAGGGATCTACATTCTACAAGCTGGCTATTGGTATCTTGCTGCCTATAAATAGATAAGAATTTTTATTTGTTGCACGAATGATTAATTTAGTCTCCATATTTTCGTCCTTGCATAATCTCAAAAGATTAATGGATTTCTTGAACGATTCTGATGATCACCGCAAAGTACGGTGCTGGGATTTTCTTCAATCTCTTTTTTATCTACCTACTGGTAAGAATCACGTTTTACATGAAAAATTATGATATTGCAGTCTCGTTGTTGCATTTAATTTAGATAGACGTAATTTGCGTTCTGCACGGATCAGAGATAAAATCTACTTTTTTTTTCTAACAACATAAAGTACACGAGGCGCAAGTCAATGTCACAGTGCGATATGAAATGTTTTTATTTTGAAGTTATACTTCTTTAGGCGCATTATGAAAAAATGAGTGAAATTTTAAGATGCACGCGCACCACCGTCACACGAAATTCACTGATTGAAGCTGTCCGCAAAACACGCTACCAACAAAATACAAATACAACCTCTATTAGTCGCGCATGTTGGCACGCTCTCGTCGCCTCTGATGATCATAAATTATATTCAGTAGTGATTGATTGAATATTTTGATTAATATTAGTTACTAAGTATTCGTAGTGATTTTACTACTAGTGAAAATAATGCCAAAGAAGTATAACTTATGACGTGCGTACACGCACCCATTTTTTTTAAATTTACGTAGCAGTCTATTAATTGTAGTTCTTAATTTTCCATTATTTTATTTCCTAGACGGTCCTTTTATAAACCTACTTCCGTTGACGTATTACGGAATTTGGTTCCGTAATTTATTACATTTCACAGGGACATAAATACCTTTTTAATCAGTGATTGGATTTCCTACCAATCCCTGTCTAAAGGACAAAAAAAACGTGCGAAAAATTCGTCGAACTATCGCTGACGCTTATTTTTTTTTAATTTTTTGCGAATCGCATCTGCGCACATGACCAAAAAATCAATCTGCCTAGCCTTTACTCAACTAAGTTATGTTCGGCTTCCAGTCTAACCGGATGCAGCTGAATTTACATGGAGCGAGTGAGTAACTGGGTAATAAGTAGTAAGTAGTACCCTTTGGTAAGACTGGCTGTCAGACTTTCGGGCTTCTGACTACCCGTTACGATTGTCACTGATGCACAACGGCTTAACGTGCTTTCCGAGGCACGGAGGAGTCTAGGTATGTATAGATTGTCAGCCATCTACGAACCTACCCTAGCGTACATGACCAAACAATGATAAATAAATATTATGATTTTTATTGACGTCATGCACCACTTATTTCTTCAAGGGTATTAAAATAAAGTATTAAGACAAAACTGAGATTTCATGCTAAATGCTTAATAAATAAAAAGTCTCCAATTAGTCTTTGTTCTGCACAAATTAAATACCTGCTTTTCAGGCCGGAGTCGAATGAGTTGGTTCTCGTAATTGTAAGCATTTGTGTCACTGATAAATGATAATGGTTGAGCAATTAACAGCTGCACATAAAGGTACAAACGTACAACCTTCGTTTTCACTACGTATGAAACAGATAAGATTGTTAATGGTTCTCATCTTTTCGTATAGTAAGGCCTCGGAGAATTGTAGATTTTTGGAGGCAATTCCTGATAGCAAAGGAAGTTAATTAACATTATAGCAAGTATGTTTATTGATGCCATTTATGTCTTAAATGTTTATTTTTATCTGAGCGGTACTTTTCCTTAACCCAAGAAAACCGCAAATGCGTAAGCGCCACATCTATCACAGTAAAAAGTCGCACACAAATCTGTATTGCCCAATTAGAGTTGAGTCTAAGAAAATGTCATAATAAAAATAATACTTTAAGACCAGAGCTGCTGGCTTGTTCTTAGGTCAAAGAATTAGCAGGCATTCAACGTGACCTTGTTGCCAGTCTTCTAGGCACGTTTCCGGATGACAGCGATGCGGACGAATACTTACTTCAACACCTAAGTGTCCTTTTGTTTTTTGTATTTATTTCTATATCTAGATAGAGCTATAGCAGTGGTTTTTTTTTTAAGGCTGGGAAATCATCCAATGACTACTCCCGCTCTGGGTGGAGTGGAAGGGAGTGTCAGACTCTTACTGACTAAAACCCATCCATGTTCCTTCCGTAGCCCTTTATGTTCCGGGGTAGCGGTAACCCTTTCGGACAATCCCGCTTAGAGCTAGAGCAGTGGTGGCCCAATGGTAACAGCCGTGACTCATAAATAGTGTCGTAGGTTCGAACCCAGACAGGCGCTTTACTCTGTGTAAATTGTTTCATCACCACTGTTCTCAAAACGGTGAAGAGAAATATTATAAGAAAACCGGCATGACCTTGAATAGTAAAACCAAAGACATGTGACATCTACCAACCCACACTGAGCCCGCGCGGTGGATACGGCTCATTTCCTATCCTCGAGAGGAGGCCTGTATCCCAGCAGTGGGAACATTATAGGCTGATTATGCTTGTTAAGCAATCAATTGATTTAGTGCCTAGGGTAAATAGTTAGTAGCGTCATATATTGTATAGTACTTTGAAAGAAAGACCAATTCAGTCGCATATGTATATGTATACTACATACTTGGATAAACTACGATAAGATGGCGCGTCTCCACAAATTACTACTATGAAATACCACAAAATATTACTATTAATTGTTTAAATGTTTCAATCAATCTGCCTGCCTTTACCCAACTATGTTGGGGTGACTACCCTATAGTTGGTATTCAGCTGCATCCGGTTAGACTGGAAGACTTTCCAGTCTAACCGGATGCAGCTGAATACCAGTATTTTACATGGAGCGATTGCCTATCTGACCTCAACAACCCAGTCAATAACTGGGTAATACGATACCCCTTTCGGGCTTCTGACTACCCGTAACGACTGTCAAAGATCCACGAACGACAGCCGGGACCAATGGCTTAGCGTGCTTTCCGAGGCACGGAGGAGTCTTGATATGTAAAAATGTTTGTAGTACTTAACTCCTCTGCTTAAATGTTTGTAGTACTTAATAAAGAGTTTTTATGTAGTTGTAAGTATTCGTCTTCAGTAGCAGGCCTGCAGCGTTATATGCAGCTTTACATGCGTTGTGAGTCTTGGTGGCGCATGGCGCTTTGTCTAATAAGGGGCGGGCCAGTTCATCTCTATTTTCAACGCGATTCTAACATTAATTCACAAGTTGATCACTTGTTTAAATTCCACGATTATCTGGTGATAACTCAGTGTTCAAGCATAGAATGCAAGATAATGCGTTCTGTAATTAAGCGTACGTAAATAGAAACGTGCATCGCTCCTCGAGGAATGTGGGGTTTTGTAATACCCTTTTACTTTTAAATAGAAACAATGCAACTAGATGCACGAGATTTAGGTTGCAAATGGATAGTAAAAGAAAAGTAATTGGTCTCCTCTTTTTTTTTGCGTGTGGCCAGTGACTAACCTGATGTCAGAGTTTTTATGCTGCCCATGAAACTTTAACTTAGCTTTACGTGCTGTTTAAAATATCTCTAAGGCATGCCGGTTTCCTCACGATGTTTTCCAAGTGATTAATGTGAAATGTTATTGGTGTGAAATGTTTATAATATCCAGGTGTGCACACATATAAACACTGATCATCTAATGTACGAAATTTTGAAAAAGCTCAGGAAAAAAAAAACACTTTCTTCTTTCTGAGCTGTTCCAATAGGTAAATAGGGTGTAGACTAGGGTACCTAATAATGTGAGGTTTTAATGATCCGAGCTCGGTAATTCCCAAAAACTTTAGAATCGGTGTTCGATCCCTGAAACATAAAATAAAATTGATTCTAGTCGCCTCTTCCAAAAGGTAGTTTCCTATGGAGAAGAACGGGCAACAAACTTAATCGTTACTAAATGTTTTACAATATAATGTGTGAGTTGTGTTGTATGGCACTTCGGATACAAGGAAAGATTGTCACCAACCTGAAAAATGAATAAACAAACAACAACCTTACCCATCAGAAGATTTATCACCGCCATACAGTTTTCCTTCGCACATCAAACAATGCGCATGAGTTTCCTTGGTCCCTTAAGGTTACATTGTAAAGGAAACGCCAAGAGACGTGTTAAGTGAGCATACTGATGAGGCGATGACTTATTGTTACGGCAAATGCGTAGAAATTCATTTTGGCAACAAAAAACAATGTCAAATTTTTGTTGCCAAAACTTCTGCACATTTGAAAATTACCTTATTAAGGTGCTGGGTAGCCTGCGAAATCCAAATTTTATAATGTTTTTTGTAATTTGCAGATGAGTATTAGGTTGTATGTTGATCAAAATGATTCGTGGCCGTAGTAGGTACGTACGTATTTACAGAAATTGTAACCATTACAGTCATCATAACTATTTTTACTGACGTTCCAAAGTTGGTATACCTGTCAAATAGGTTCGTTCTAATGTACTTAAACACTAAAAACTTAAGGAAAATTCGAAAGGAAAATGCTACAAATAAATCATCGTTTTGTTTTTTTTTTTGTAAAATACAAACTGATATGGGGAGGATAATTAGCAAGTATCCGCAAAAATTCAATGTTTTTTTTTCAATTGCAGTTATTGAGGAAAATAACGAGGAAAAGATAAACGCGAAACTACATATTTAAACTTAATATTTTACTGTTTGATTGCGTGTCTCTGTTGGAGCAAGTGAAGTAGGTGACCAGCCGGGGGTTGTGGAAGGATCTTACGTTCCCGCGACCCCGGCGTAAGTGTGAGAATTTACAATATGTTCAGAATTAAAGTAAAATGCACATATACCTTATTATAACTAAATAGATCTTCTTTTCGTGTGGTTAGTGACTAACCTGGTGTCAGAGTTTTATGCTGCCCATGGGCCTCTGACTTAGCTTCACATGCTGTTGAGAAATATCTCTCAGACATGCTAGTTTCCTCACGATGTCTCTAAAAATAACAAGAAACTAAAAATATGACGTTGATAAATTCCGCTGCATCGCTGGCGACTGCCACGTTGTATGGCAATGCTTTGCCTCCGGGCAAGATAAATGCCAGCCCTTGCGTCACGGGAAGGGTCACCAAGCCATTTGGAGATCTCGTTTAACAAACCCGGAGCACTCAGACCCTATGGCCCGAGAGTTCAACCCCAAACGGTTCGAAAATATAATTAACGATGAGGTGATTATACTTTCGCCGCTTGAAAAATTTACAACAGGAGTGCAAATACATGTAAATACGTGCAATTACATACAATATTATTTAAACAATGTTGTTGTCGTAACATCAATGATGCATTTTTCATTAACACAACGGATGGGTACAGGTTTCATATTGCAGGGATGCTCAACCTTTTTTTTTTTGAGAGTGGGAAGGCATTCAGTGACTTCTCCCTCTCTGGGTGGAGCGGAAGGGAGTGTCGGACTTTTACTGACTAAAACCCATCCATGTTCCTTCCTTAGCCCTTTATGTTCCGAAGTAGCGATAACTCTTTCGGATAATCCCGCTTACCCGGCAGGCTCGGCCCTAACAGGCCCCTTCAAATGCTGACATCTCTTTGAGGCGCGCGTGGAACATGTACGCGCCGTCCGGCACGGGCCTGGTCCTGATCGGACGGTGAGCTAAGGGATGCCCAACCTGTGGTCGATATCGACTTCTTGGGTGATATCACTGTATAGATAAGTATACAAATACCAGATAAACAAATAAATCGGTTGTATAAAGTTTACATAGCACGCGAGGAAAATCTCGTGCTCAATTAATCTGCCTAGCCTATTCTCAATCATGTTTTGGTCGGCTTCCAGTCTATCCAAATACAACTGAATACCAGTACTCGTATTTTACATGGAAACTCCGTATCTGACCTCCACAACCCAGTAACTAGGTTGCAACGACTAGTCTAAATGATAACTTCACACAAAAGTAGGTCACATCTATACTTAGCCTGTAAACTGTAATCACATACCGTAATTTATTACTGAAAATGAGTCTTCCCTTTTACGTTAGTATTTAATTTAAATAATGTTAGATAATTAACTTAAATTACCCGTATGAATGATTCATTTACTGCAAACGTTATTTTTCTAAATGGCCGTGTGCATTTTACTTAGAAGAATAGGTAATAAAACCAGGCTACAGGTACAGAGGCCAGCACATGAAGTTACCACAATCTGTCAAATTTCTTTGATAGTACCTATTTCAACTTTATTGCAAAGACATAAGGTTCATTTTTAATTGAGAAAATTTGACAGTTAGGGATAGCTTGATGTGCTGGCATCTGTACATACTCCCACACTTCGATCTTACCGATCTAAAAGATACAGTCTGGTCTGGATTTTAAACCTAAATTAAGTCCGGTGGGCCGAGCACACGCGCGAAACGTAACGTAAATTCGAACGATTTTAAAATTGACAATATGTACATTTCGGTTTCGCACCTAATATTTGTTTAGTTTTAATTCAGACTTTATTCTCAACTAATTGTGCTTGAAACATAATGCTATGGGATTAGGTAACTATTGTATTTTTGACTAAAATCGAATTTCCATTACCTTTACTTAGCGTATTAGCTTAGCGCGCTACGGCTTTTTTTTTAAAGTAGGAAATGATCAAATGACCCGTCTCACTTAAAATGAAACGGAAGAGAGTGTCAGACTCTTACTGACTAAAACCATTCCTGTTCCTTCCTTAGCCCTTTATGATCCGGGTTAGCGGTACAATTTCGGACAATCCCGCTGACAGAGTGCTACGGCTTAGGAGGCGCTATATGTAGGCTTTAAGCAGCTTTGATTGTCTTCTACTGTAGTCCGTAGTGCCTATTGGATTTATTGGCCCCCGTATTGGTCTGCCTGTAAGATTTCTTCTAAATGCTACAAGTGGTATTTAAAGCCACGTCTTTTCATTTACAGGCACTTTACCGGGAAAAGTACACATAAATCCGATATCTACGTGGCTTATATGTGTCTACGCAACGACAACACCGTATCACCAGCAGCTCGCTCGCCTACGGATGTCTACGCAATCTCTGCACCCCGTCTACAAATATTCCTAAACGAAAGAGCTGGTACAGGTACCTACCTATACTCCATTTATAATAGCATTAGACAATTAACGTCTAAATAACGACAGTTATTGTATTGTCGGAATTACTGCTCTGAGTTATTAAATGTAAATGGTAAATAGATTAGATTGCGTTGTATTAATTATTGTGAAATAGTGGAGTTTATTAGTCGTTTATACACGAAAGGGTGATCACCGTTATTTGTGTAATAATCCAACAAATCGAGTATAGATAATAATAATAATATCCTTGGACATTTCACACAACGCCATATAGTCCCAAGTTAAGCAACCTAATGCTTGTGTTATGGTAACGAGATGGCTGATAAACTACTTTTATTCATATTTATTTGTATTATACATATTATAGATAGAAAAACACTGAGACCCGGAACAAATATTAGTAGTAGTACAGACGCCAGCACATCAAGCTATCCCTAACTGTCAAAATTTCTCAATTAAAAATGAACCTTATTTCTTTGCAATAAAGTTGAAATACTATCAAAGAAATTTGACAGATTGTGGTAACTTGATGTGCTGGCCTCTGTACAAATATTTGTTCCATGCGGGAACCGAACCCGCGACATGCTGCGCAGCAGTTAATCGCTCAACCACTGTGCCAACCGTGTCGTCAAATGCCAAGGTAAACAATTTTATGACGGTACTTATACTTAGCAGTACTAAATGATAAAGTAACAACTTCGCACGCTACGAAGAGGTCGCATCACTATAAACCATGTTCGCCCGTAGAATATAGATAGGGGTAGTCACGAGCTAAGGTCTCTGCGCTTACGCAGATGACGCGCATACCAATGGGTAACGTTAATGGTAATTACCTGATTGGTCATGTCGGTAACATCGACTACATAACTTATTGCCAGGTTATTACCTAATTTTAGTGTTGCAGGAAACTGCGAATGTGGTCATTGATAGAAAATGGTGATATTTTGCTTGGTGAGATCGTGGCTAAGTACTAACAGCCGTACAGGTCGATCCATCAGGTTAAGCTACGCTTGCCGGGGTTGGCCGTGGATGGGTGACCATCTTTACATACCTAGACTCTTCCGTGCCCTGTCAAAGATGCACAAATGACAACCGGGACCAACGGCTTAATCCCGATTGTCATTTGTGCATCTTTGACAGTCGTTACGGTTCGTCAGAAGCCCAAAATCTGACAGCCAGTCACACCAAGGGGTATCGTATTGTCCAGTTACTGGGTTGTGGAGGTCAAATAGGCAGTCTCTCCATGTAAAATAATTCAGCTGCATCCGGTTAGACTGGAAGCCGACCCTAACATTGTTGGGAAAAGGCTAGGCAGATGTTGATTTTAATTTGATTCTAAAATTAACTGTCTGTCAGCATAATATATCATTCCAGAGCTGGGCTAAGATCAACCCAACTTAGGTCCTGTCAAGACTAAATTCCAAATTTATTTTTTTTATTTGCAGCGAGACGTTTCGTATTTGCAGATTAAACAAAAAGAAACAAGTGTTTCATTACAAAATAAATCCAAAGTTTCAAGTCCACAATCTAAATTAGAAAAAACTACATAAGCCTGTCTCTCGAGGTGGCTTTACAAAAGACATCAACGAGCCTCCGTTTTATTAAAAAAGCGGAAATATAAACTTTGAAGGACATTTGAACAAAATTGCAAAAAAAATACTAGCTCAACTAGTTCTGCGTGTCGCTAACTTTATTAAATGCCATGTGATGCGGAAAAGTACGTCATATGTTAATAAGTAGGCAGGTATGAGAGCCACACCCACATAGTCGAAAGTAATATTCGACGCATATTGACGCGGCAGAAAATCAGTAGGTATTGGCAATACTGAAATCAATAATCATCACCAGTTTATGATTGTAGCGATGAACTGAAACATTAATGGTACAGGTAAAATAGGGTGAATCGTGACGTGGAGGCAAGTTAAAATCCCGTTTCAGTCATATTTTTTTTTTCTTCTTGGTATCCATTTGAGGAGCTCGTGGCTAAGTACTAACAGCCGCACAGGTCGATTCATCAGGTTAAGCTACGCTTGCCGGGGTTAGCCGTGGATGGGTGACAATCTTTACATATCGAGACTCCTCCGCGCCTCGGAAAGAACGTTAAACCATTGGTCCCGGCTGTCATTTGTGCATCTTTGACAGTCGTTACGGGTCGTCAGAAGCCCGAAAATCTGACAACCAGGGTTACCATAGGGTTAAGCGGGATTGTCCGAAAGGGTTACCGCTACCCCGGAACATAAAGGGCTACGGAAGGAACATGGATGGGTTTTAGTCAGTAAGAGTCTGACACTCCCTTCCGCTCCACCCAGAGCGGGAGCAGTCATTGGATGATTTCCCAGCCGTAAAAAAAAAGGGTTACCATAGGGTATCGTATTGCCCAGTTACTGGGTTGTGGAGGTCAGATAGGCAGTCGCTCCATGTAAAATACTGGCATCCGGTTAGAGTGGAAGCCGACCCCAACATAATTGGGCAAAAGGCTAGGCTCTTAGATCTTGGTATCCATTTTATTGCAGAGCAAAGCCCTCTTGTTCCTCTTGTCCAGTTTTCATTGCACAACATTGCCACAAACCAAGTGCTAATATTTCCAATAAAATTGAACGGGAGCAGCATCTTATAAACAGAGTCCAAGAACTATCAGCGTCAATATTCCAGTGATACTGGTAGCTTTTAAAAGTGGTTTATGCGCTGATCGTGATCAGTTTTTGGTGAAATTAGCCTTAAGGATACTGAGTCTTCAACATGCTCGTGAAAGGCAAAAAATATCCCCAAAGGATCATGTGACAACGTAGTTAATTAATGCGAATTGACTATTTGAAACGGTCAAAAATAAAATATGAAATCACATCCTACTACTATTATAAAGGCGAAAGTTTGTAAGTATGGATGTATGGATGTTTGTTACTCTTTCACGTAAAAACTACTGTATAGATTTGGATGAAATTTGACACAGAGATGGTTTATATCCTGGATTAACACATAGGATATTTTTTATCCCGGTAGAACATTCCTGTGGGATAATTTCCGACCTCCACGCGAGCGAAGCCGCGGGCAGAAGCTAGTACATATATAAAAGACAGCTCGTCTTAAAAACTTCCATCACGGCACTGAAATTAAATATTATGCGAAGATGTAATTGTAAAATTGCATTTAATGCTAATAAGTATTTCATTTGATTCTAAAAATCTGTTACGTCACATTTTTATATTTCATACAAATCACGTACAGTCAACAGCAAAAGTAGATGATCAAAATCAGAAATTGAATACTAAATAACGGAGTTCGCGTCAGACCTGTGTGGCGTCAGAGTGGGTCAAAAGTTTGTGATTGGAAATTATACCAAATATTTACTACTAGTACAGCTGCCTTATATTCGTGACCTCCGTTAATTAGTATTGAATTTCTGATTTTGATCATCTACTTTTGCTGTTGACTGTACAAATTCCGCGTTTTGGTAGTTCATAAAACGTAACGTTATTGACTACCCTTTCAAATACCCAATTGACAATAATGTGATCACCGTCATCAACCCCCTACCTTTGGTCCAAGAATATTAAGGGTTTCACCTCGGAATGAGAGATAGTCAGCTATAAAGTGGTTTACAGCTGACTTGTTGTTTGTTGTGTTGTTTTTGTTGTGAGATTCTTGCCCTCACTTGACTATTTGTTTGGCGTCTTCTTTCATATACATTCTTCTCTATTCACGTCCATCATAGACATATCATCTTTCACACAAAATTGATCCATCGCGTTTGAAAGTTTCAATTGAAATGTGACCCAGTGAAAGCTCGGAGCTGTAATTCGGTTTTTTTTTCATTAGCTTTATTCGTCCTAATTGAATCAAATGACCACAAATATTTTAATTGAAGTAACTGCAAACGTTAGAGACAGACCTCGTAAACATATTTTAGTGCGACTTTTTTTGGGTTGTGTACCTAATTCAGATAGGTACTAACGTTGCTCTATGTAAAGTCCGGGTACTCCTGCAGCTGAATAAAGTTAGGCTGGCAGCCGAACCAAAATCATTATAATATTGATTGAGTTTAACTATTTTATTGGTCAAAAAATATCCGTAACCGCAAATACTAAAATTATGTCTTATTTAAATAATTACCCTCGAGAGGGTGAACTATCATGGTTTATTTATTATTAAGGTCCACTTAGGATGCAATTACCAACATATTGGTAAATACAATAGATGTCTATGTTTTAGAACACACAATAATCCTACTCCACATCTCTAGTTCCCTTCTACTGCAAACATTTATACTTAATCTTTGACGGCTGTCAATTTTAACTAGAATTTTTTACCGAAAGGTACAAATATTTTCTTCTAATTACTTCAACTCTTACACCGTATAACTCAATCGTTTACTTACCAATCAGTTCGATATTCAAATGTCACCAATCGCCATGTTTCGATAAATGACGTTCGTGCTCCATTTGCTTGATGAGTGGCCGATGGCCGATCGTGGTCCGCGGAGAATTCCAAGCATTTTAGTTAAAGCCGGTTTGGAGACAAAAAGTTACTGAGTGTCTATTTATTAAGTAAATGATTAATTTGTAGAAATTAGCTCGTAATTTAGCGTAACGGCAAATAACTTGCGGTGTCAAAGAAAGTTATCGGAATTGGGCTCTAGTAGTAAGTCAGGTAATAAGATGAGCAATGTTATTGTGTGTATTCTTGGGTTTAGGTCGACTGTAGATCTGTCGGGTCAAATTAATACCTACATAGATAGAGCCAACGTGGTCCTTAATTGTTTCTAATTATTATTATTTACCTTCCACCTGTATGGATACAATAAATATTGATTTGAGTATTTTACGATTTTCTGATTTAATTCAGTTGTCGTATGATGCGTTCAACAATTTGGTCAATCCAGCAATTGACCAAATTAAAACAACAGCCGATTCAAAATCAAGACGATCTCTTTTTAACCGACTTCAAAAAAGGAGGAGGTTCTCAATTCGGTTGAATTTTTTTTTTTTTTTTTTTTTTTTATGTTTCTTACCTCAGAACTCCGTTGTTTATGGATGGATTTGCAATTTTTTTTTTAAACTTTAAAGGATATGCTTCCAGATTGGTCCCATTTTTTTCAAAATCCAGTTCTGATGATGGGATCCATGAGGAATCGAGGGAACTCCTCAAATATTATAGGCAACTATATAGTAATTTTAATATTTTCATCGAGAAATCAAGCGTTTACAGTCAAAAAGTAACATTTGATGGAGTGGAACTGGTGAAGAAGATCAGATATGGCTAACGGAACTTGACACTCGCATAGATATCACAATCAAGATAGTTAAGCAACTATGACAAAACAAATAAACATACAATCCTGAATAGTTTTGTTGAAAATTTTATCATTGAACTTATCTGGTGATGATGGAGCCGGAAGACAGGCACCGGAACTCCGTAATTAATCAATCTATTCTAGCCGTGTTTGGGCTTATTAGAATTGTCATGAAATGCACTCTGGCTATAAGGTACTATCGAACTGATCTGATGATGGAGCCGGAAGGTGCAAGGTTGGCATGAGAACTTCAAAATAAAACAATGTATCCTAGCAGTATTTGGGTTTATTAGAACTGTCATAAGATACATTCTGAATGAAAGGTGCCATTGAAAATTTAGTTCTGATGTTATCATCAATGTGTCCACAAAACAACTTCTGAAATATTAAAGGCATTTTTACATACCAGGTAGTGGTATTAAAATTTTGGGGGGAGGGGGGGGTTGCATAGATACCACAACTAAAAAGTGAAAAATAAAAACTTTTTTACAAAAAATAAAACCGACTTCCAAAAAAAACACTACAAAGTGAAAAATAATTTTGATTTCGGAAGTCGGTGGCAAAAAATGAAAATACAAAACCGAAGACACCGACTTCCGAAATCAAAATTATTTTTCACTTTGTAGTGTTTTTTTTGGAAGTCGGTTTTATTTTTTGTAAAAAAGTTTTTATGTAAAAATCTCACCGTGAAAACGTAGGTGAAGTGAGCTGTCAATATTGTCAATTTCTAGCATTCGGTGAAATGATAGGTCCATAACTTAACCTAAGTTTTTATGGTGAGATTTTTACAGAATTGACCGTCAACGGTCAATATTAAAATTGCAAAATAAATAAAGCTATCATATATAGATTATATATATGATAGCTTTATTTATTCATACTGATTCAATTACCCTGTAGAATGCAATCAATACGGATATCTTCATCATAATATAATTAACTAATGAGACAGTTAATTATAAATAATGTCATTATCAATTATTAATAATGCAATACTTATTACCTAAGTCTTCCTGGATCGTAATCAACATTTATCGCAAAATATACGCAAACACATAAAGACTACTTCAACTGAAAATCACAACAACATTCAGATAAAATAACATTATAAGAGTGTCCGTCATAATATGTACCTAGAAGAGGAAATCTCTCGACTTGGCAATCAAAATACACTCTCGGTCTCCTAAATCGGACCCACGTGCATTTTTGTGTTTATAGGTCTAAAACATTAAAGTATCGATATATTTATATCTAATGCAGTATATCCGAATAATAATATATTGCAACACCTGTACGTTACAAACTGATTCTGCTTTATATTCCGATAAACTTAATGGTCTCGTAAAAGTCCAGCTAGAAACTGATTTAGTATCTAGCAAAAAACTTTGAACCGTAAACTCTCCCGCGATTAAAACCTCGTTTCAATAAATCCGCATTTAAAAAACAAACTTTTTAAATTAAGGTAGAGGCCAGCACATCAAGTTTCTCTAATCTGTCAAATTTCTTTAGCGTTTTACATCTTTATTACAAAAGCATAAGGTTCATTTTCAATTGAGAAAATTTGACAGTTTGGGATAGCTTGAAGTGCTGGTGTCCAAACCTCCAATTTAAATGGTTTGTATCATTTGTAACCTTGCATCATTCCACTTTTAGAAACAGTTTTTATTCGAGTTAGCAACCATGCCAATAAAATACTGAAGAGATGATTTTTTTGTTAAATAACCGTCGAATAATTTCAACTTAGGCATGTTCGGAATCATGCACTAAATCTATGGTAACCGTTTTCGCGTCGGACTAACCTGTGGTCTTTGACCACACCAGAATAAGTCTTTATTAAACTCAGATTGGTATTAATCATACTGCGGTGTCAAGATTTTTCTCTTTTCGGCGCCAAATACTGAATGAGAATTAAGGGTTTACCCAAATTCCATCAGCGTGACTCATTTTTAGATTGCAATGAAAATTCCCCGATCGCCGACAAAATTACAAAAATCTGCTCATCCTGTTTAATTTTTCGATCATTCCGTACGCGACTGAAAATGTCGAATGAAATACAAAATATTGAATATGCATGTGATTCAAATAAGAGTCAAATATGTATTTAAAGAAACTTTATTATATCAGAATTGTGCCTTTATCAATATTTTTGGGAAAAAAAAAATTAAGCAAGAATTTCGAGGGAATTTCAAAAACACGACGCCATTGATGGACTATATGACGTCACACTAAGCGCGCCAAAATGAAGGGCGTTTAGTGCCCGATTCAGTTGGCTATTTTAAATATTTTTTTATACTTCATATTACTTTTTCGGTGTTGATTATTTTTTTACCATTCTATAGTGATGTCATCATCTAGCTAGCCTTTTCCCTTAGCCGTTTGATGTCAATTATCAAATATTTAAAAAAAAACATACATATTCGCTATTGATCAAAAAGTGAAGCATCTGATATATGCTTATGAGTCTATAAAAAGCAACGATCAAGCCGCTAGTAATAGTCTAATCGTGACACCTGCATGATCTAATTTCACGTGCCAAGAACTAACTATAGACTGTTAACAGTGTTTATACAACGCACATGCGTGTGATAATAGGCCAGGTCGTAATACCCGAGAGGTAAACGAAGGTTCTTAGAAATTGTACATAATGGCGCTGTTGTAGCTACCTACTGTAGTAGGTAAATAAAGTATCTAATCTGTGCCTTATTCTATACTAGCACTTTGCCCGCGGCTTCGCTCCCGTGGTATTTCCCGTGGGACCCGTTATTTTTCCCGGGATAAAAAGTAGTCTATGTTACTCCTAGAAAACTAAGCTTTCCAACGGTGAAAGAATTTTTTCGGTCGGTCCAGTAGTTTCGGAGCCTATTCATTTCAAACAAACAAACAAAAAATCAAATCTTTCCTCTTTATAATTTTAGTTTAGAAAAATAAATAATATTCAAGTGTTTGTGTTTTTAATGACATAATTACAGCTTTTTAATAAAAGCTTAGGTATATACGGTACTTATAACAAGATATCTATTTTTAACGGCTGGAACGATTCTGACAGGACTACTACTTTTATTTTAGAAAAAGATATAGGGACTCTTTCTCGAAGTTGGGCGAACCTAACTGGACAGTTGGCCCTAGATAAACAAAATCGTCCAGAACTTCAATTGAGGAGTCTCCGATCTTCACAAGGGTGTGATTATGGAATTCGCGTTCGCATCTCGTCATTATTTCATGGGAAAAAACCAAGTACCCAAGTTAATGCAAGAAAACAGATTTTAATGAAGCATTCCAATTACCGTTACGTTACATCAAATATTTTTAATTAAATTTAACATCAATTCCGTTTTCTTCGACGGGTTAATAGGCAGAGATACAACGACGATCGACATTACGATAGTTATGTAATGTTATATTATATTATGTGACTTTATAACCATCAGTTGCGCGTGCGACCCTTAGATCAACGAGACAGTCAAGGTTTCATTATGTTCCAAAAACAGGAAAATCCGGCATTGTAAGTAATTATTTGACTGCTGTAACTCATTAGAGTAATTTATGTTTATTTATTTTCCAAAAAACGGCCACGGTCAACATTAGCTCAATCTGTGATTAAGGATAATATATATTTTATAATTTTATTGTATAGGTACGTAAAGTCTACGGGACAGTCATCGCACAATGCACTAGCCATACTGATAAGATCTACTAATTGGTACGCGACCAAGATTTAACCGGGATTGTCCAAAAATAAGGCAGATTCTTCTCAGGGTATAGGACAACAAAACAAAGCATAGGGAACCACTCAGCGGGATTGTCCGAAAGGGTTACCGCTACCCTGGAAAGTAAAGGGCTAAGGAAGGAACATGGATGGGTTTTAGTAGAGACATTAGAAGATTTCCCACCCTCAAAAAAAAAAGCGTCCAAGATTGAAACTATTTGAAAAAGTAAATTGAAGATAACACCCGTGCTAAAGCGAAAAAACTCAAACCGTAAATCACTTTTTTCCTATTGTAACTTACGGTTTGAGCTGTGTACTTAATTCGTAGCGTTAACTATCTTCACTCTATAGTATAAAATTATATTCTATTCTTACTCGACGTGGCTAAAACAAATTAAAGTCGTATAGTCGTATGTAAGCTCGAATTTCTATGTAAAAAAATTAAGTTAAGAATTAATTTTTATTAGGTTTTTAATGGTAAAACCTCCTCAGTTCTACGAAAATTCACAAAACAATAAGTAAAAGCGAAATAAAACAAATACATCGAATTAATTCGCAGGATTTTTTATTAATTAAAATCGTAGCCAATATCTACAATACTCATTGTTGAATTTATCAAGTTCCGCTCCGATAACGTAAACCACTAACTAATATATTTTCCACTAGTTGACAGATAATATTGATACTGAGCCACTTTAAAAATATTAATATAATAACATTTTGTACTAGAGTCTGCTCTAGGGCTAGTAGTAGGGTTTCGCCCTAGTGGATGTAGGAAATTGGCCTACGGGAAACTATCCTATCTGTTAAACCAGGTTATCCAGATCTGTTCAGCCGTTCTGGCGTGAGCAAGTCACAAACATCCATTTATACTTTCCCATTTAGTATTGTTAGTATATATTAGTAATTACTATAGATTAGTATGGGGTTTTTGTAGGTAGGTACTGATAAAAGTTAACATTAAAATTTACTAAGCACTCTATGTGTATATCAAGTTTATATAATATCACGGGAAATAGCTATTCATTATTTGGAACTCGTTGTAATATCAAGGTCACAACATGGTTAACATGATAACGATGCCAAAGTGTTGTCAATATTGATAAGTCTAAATTCTAAAAAATAAAGCTTAATTTCGTTCCGAAATGTGTATTTTCAGTGCCGTAACTTTTTTGGAAAAGCGATAAACACCAATTCCTGTATACATAACCTATCACAATTTACTGTAAACAATGTGCAACTCCACGCTGAAATCCTATTCGTTTTTTTGTGAACTAAACTAGCGTGTGCTTTTAAACATGGCTGCGAGCGAGCGCCGTCGTTTAGTGTACTCGCAACCGGTGACGGAGGCACGCGTCAACGCGTTCGATAATAAATTGCGGGCATCAATAAATAAAAATAAGATTTAAACAAATGTGCCAAAGGAACTTCATTCCAGTTTCAAAAACTTGACGTGATTAAAAAATAAACTGAAAAGCGCGGGAGTGAGTGTTTGGACGCGTTCGTATGGATGTAAATTAACCGGCGTTACGAAGCATTCCAAATAATTTGAATTGGTCAAGGTCCATTTAAAGATTGGAATATTATTGGTGTGAAATTGTGCGCTTTCGTATCCTGATTCACGTGACCATAGGTGAGTGACATCTCGTAAGGCTAGTCTAGTCCCAGCTTTATTTTTAACACAAGAACGCTAGGATGCGCGGCCGCAACTATTTTTGGTTCACAGTGCGTTCACACCTATATTCTAAACTACATTCTCAGGTTACAGAAGAAAGTTGTAAAAGTGTTTGTACACATAAGAATTCGATTTTATTGTGGCACAATATCTTAAAGAAAAAAAAAATATAGTTTTTGTAGCAATTATAGGTACCTAAATAAAAAGGAACACTGCCAAATAGTAAAAAAAATTGAATGACAAATTATTATGCCATCACCGAAACTTAATTTAAATTCATTAAACGTAATGGGCTATTGTGTTCGCAATCGCAAAATCTGTAACATTAGCTGATAGTTTGTGTTTCCCATCAAGATGCTTCGGTTAATTATTAATTATATTATAATTAATTATTTTGAAAACACAACCACTGTGTAAAAATAAAATCATAACTTATTTATTATTATTATGATACGCTATTTTGCTCCATAAATTATTTTTCCGCAAACAAGATTGGCCTCAATAAAAAACAGTAGGTAATTACTTACACTTAACCCAGAAAATAATGGCATAATGCAGTTATATTATCTTAATTAGCCATTTAGAGAAAAATGAATGTTGATTGGTTTGTACATAATCTAAACGCATGCATAATGAGTTCGTTCACTTTAAATTAGTAGATTAACAAGAATTCAGTCACGTAATTCATATGTTTGTAAACGACGGAAAAGTGGGTTTAAAACAGATTTTTTAAATAACAATACTTTAATCATCTCATTAATGCTAAGCAAAAGTGATAGAAAAAAGCATGCTAATTATTATAAGTTATCCAAGTCTAATAATAGAAAAACTCCCGAGAGATAAACTTGAAACATGTATCTAAATAAATAAAGACGTATGTCTTTGCATTTCAATAAGCTCCATGTGTAAAACGTGATGTTGATATGGAAATTTGTGTCCGGAAACAATAATATACGTAAATAAATAATTACATCCTTTACTTGTAAATGAATACATTTTATTTATTATTATGCACCCGCTATGTTTTTTCTTGCGCTTGCGCACCAAGTAAGCAGAGCTTCAGAAACAGAAATAAAGAACACGGTTTAATCTTCATAAACCAGTGAGGTAGAAAGTAAAATAAATAAAACGCAAAAGTAATCTTAAATTTGTATTAAGTCCTCTTCTACTAATTAATTAATTAATTAAGAAGACGCAACAAGCTTTGCAGAAAATGTTATCTAATAAGTCAACGAACTTTCGTAATACAATAGTCTGAAATCTGAAAACAGAGAAAGTCTCAACGCCATTGTTAATCCGCTTTTGTTGATTTAACAAAATTTGTTGCATTTGCTTTGTTCACTTTTTAGTAAATAGCAATACAAAGAAAGTAAAAGCCACAAATCTTCCTGTATCAATTCGGTTTTGTTTAGTTTTGTAAAAGTAGTTGCAAACTTTTTCAGATTTTGGACAAAACTTTTTCGGAAAAGTTTATTATTTGCTATCAAAATATGAATCTTTAAATTTGGGACATCCAGTACACCATTCGCTAATCATTAGCTTTAACCATCGTTTATACCTAATTAAAGAGGTATTTTTACAGTAATTAAGAAAACCTAAAAAAGAAACAATACGGTATTAAAATTTAAACTTTTTTATAACCAGCCAGTGGTCAGTCACTAAAACATTGACATGCGGGTGCCACAGCTTAAAAATCTGCTGGTAGGTCAAACGCGACCTTGAGTTTAAAAAAATAAACTAGTTTTTTTTTTCGGAACGTGGTAAACCGCGATCGCGGCTCCAACAGACAGACGTTTGGTGACTAAAGATACACGTGTATTTATAAAATTAACATATTGTTTTATCTATTTTTCTAATTCAGAGATATGAATCATGGTAGATGAATAAGTTCAAGAGCAGATACGCACCACCGACCGCTTTTAAAAAGAGCAGGCATATATTTATTACGCATGACATAAAGCTGGCGCCACACACTCAATGCCACTCATTTGTTTATGGCTCGAACAGGATAACTTACACGTGTTAAAATAATTAAATGAGGATATTCACTCGAAATATCACGTGAGTTGAATAAACTGAATACCAATTGCCAAATTAAGGTACAAAATTGTCTTTCAAGTTGTATTAAATTGAAATACGAAATTACATAAGCCAAATACCTATTAAAAATACCTATTAGACCCAAGCTGGGCATGAGTACGTAGTTAAATGTTTGCTTGAGTTATGATAATAAACTGTCCTAAAAAGATAAGCAGAATTTTGAAACTGATGCACTGTTTATTTTCACTTGTTTGTCGATTTTATACCGTGTAAAAAAACCTTAGAAGAAAATAAGTTTCTTATTTCCTCAGGGCACATATACTTGCTCGTAGACATATGAATTATGGCAGCGTTAGGTCCGTAAGGTTGGAAGGCCTCCCGTAAGGAGGTCTCGCGAATAAAGTACGAAAAACTCTCTAATCCGAGGTTCTGTCGTGTTTACAAATCGTACGCACACTTTGTCCAGTATGGTGTCATTCGCATGGTTTCTTGTCTTCAGCTTTTCATTCTTGACCACACACCTCTATTTGCAATTAGTCTAATGACCCGCAAACGGTTTGCGGTTGCGACCGTCTTCGAAAGAACTTTATATTCCTGCAGTTTCCACCGAACAAAACACAATCTCCAAATAAAAATACGTATTCAACGGTTTTTCTCTACTAATTTAAACCCACACGCAACAATCAAATCGAAGTAATAAACTACTGAACTGCCACTACTAAAGAACGACAATCAGACTGTTTATGGATTTTATTGCATGCTTACAGTATGTATGTGTCTGTGAGTCATGCTCGAAAAACACCGCATACTGCTGTAGATTAAAACTAATCGGTCCTAAGTGACATTTTTATAAGGTAAAACGTAGATATATCGAATTCCAAGATTTGAAATGACGCAGCGCAGGTCATTCAATAAGCCGTTTTACTTGGCTGCGCTTAAGAAAATGCGTATGAAAAGTAAAGTAAGTAAAAAATAAAGTCCACAGTCTTGTCTATGATAGATCTAAAAAGTTTCTATTCAGGAATCATTTTTGCCCTTGACTACTTCAGGTCTGCACACAGATCTTTATCCGTCTCATATTTTAAAGGAACATGTATTTGTATCGCACTTTTCTGAGATTAAGGCCTGAAAATAATGGTAGACTCGAGTTGCCATCATAAAAATTGATGAAACCTAAATATTCTACAACAATATGCGTGCAAGAAAACGACCATATAAGACAACTCTAACCTAAAACGTCTTTTAGGCACGCATTACCTAATTACCCGCCAAATAATAAAACCAATTTTTTGTGTAGTTATTATGGTTAAAACGTTGTATCAAGCAATTTGCGCGTATTAACTTGCCACACAAAAAAAAACACGCTACTTACGATAAAAGCTGTCTGTCATCTGTTGTGGCCATATGGTGAACACGTTATAAATTAACTTTCATTTATCGTACTTGCTTGATGGAGAAATATCGATCAGAATCGAAAACAAAATTAAGAAGAGATAAATTAATGATATTGCCCTTTTTTGACCTTAACCAATCAATAAAATTGAAAAAAAAAACAATTTATGTTTCAAACTAACTGAACCGATATACTGTTCTGTCAATATTTAATAGGTCAAAAAATCCAATTAAAAGATACGTTCTGTTATTTTAGATTTTTTAAATTTATGGAATACTTTTCGCATCTTTCCTCCCATTAAAACGTAATTCTGACTATAACGAACATTTTAATTAAAACACGAATTAGCCAAATCGGTCCAGCCTAACTCAAGTGATACGGTTACCAAAGAACAGCATTTTATAGCAGAAAGATAGATTCAAATGATCGACATGACGGGCGTAAAACTTTTAAACTGCAAATCATCACTAATGATTTTAAAGATATGTCGTAAAAACAACGTTTTATGTAGAACTAAGGATTTCCGAATAGATTGGTGTAATTATACTATAATTACCAGCTGAATTGATTCGATTATTTACTCACAAAGTTAAAACGAATCTTTTAACTCGGGTTATGGTAACGGCTTACTCATGGTTCTATTTTAGAAACACATGTCCATCATGACACATGACGGTATTTCCCATCGGCAAAATTAACGAACTTCCATACAAACTTTCATTCCCTTTTTAACCCTTTATAGGGTAAAAATTAAAGAAAAAAGATTTGTATTCAGTAAACGTCCTGAATTTCTGTCACGATGGTTTAAAAGTACGAGGAAAACTATTGATTCGCTCTACATGGAAAAACCCATTTACTTTCTCGTCTCCACATCTAGTAAAGCTGTGTACCGTGAAATTGTATAGGTAGTTTCGTTTCATTTCAATACCGTTCATTCGTCTAGGCTCTATAGATACTAATCCTAGACCGAGATTGTCGAATACCTCGTTCATTTAAAATGTAGACAGTATTTTATAGACGGAGAGCCAACTCTTGATGAATTAATCGTGCTAAGTAAATTAACGTTTACGTATGATGTCAACACTATTATACCCCATAAGTTAACCTAGTTTCTTGAAGAACACTACCACTTCAGTGTTAATATAGTGAGCAAATTATGAGTAGGTTAGATGAATGTTTGAATGAATGGATAATTAAATTGTACATGTTTATATAAATATTTTAATCGGTCGACACTTCTACGCATTGATTTAATGCGGAAGTATCAATATGAGCAATAAAAATTCGAGCAAATCATTTAAGATGTAATTCACATTGCTATTCACATTCTCATACCGGGATCATTCACCAATTGATTGAATTATACTCGTTTTGACCGTGACATTTACCAAAGTATCTGTCGCCAAATGTTAAATCCACCTTTTCATTCGAAGTTTGACTTTTTATTATGTCGTTTTATATGTGAAATATCGTGAGTTTTTACGTAAAATTATAGGTTTTAGTTGCCAAATCACAGGCCTTGACAGTTATTGAACGAAAATTGTGACGGAAGCTGTAATGTATGTAATTGTAATAGGTATAAAATATTTGGAACAGTATTCCCCTTAACACATATTTTGGAGAAAAAAAAGGTCAGTGCGGTGTGGAGAAGCGTGCCTTCTAACAAATAAATAGAAGCGCCGCCCGCTCATTCATGGCTATGAAATATTATCTTTAAAAAGTTTCACCCCAAACCAATATCTATGGCGCTAATTCTGGGAAGTACCGACCCTAGCGTGGGACACAGAAAAAAAATCGGAGTCTTTGAGAATAAACTTTGTGATGTTTGGCGCCAAATTCTATGGGGTGTAAAGGCCATTCATTTTTAAATTACAGACCGCCGATAGACGGGGGAAATATTTTTTGTTACACAGTCATTTAAAAGCTATTTACAGATTTCTCATTAAGATTATTTCAGTGAATTGTACGTAAGCAGATAATTATTTCCTGGTGTTTTTCGGCGAATACTGTATATAAACACTGTCTGTTTTTAAACAATTCAGTTTTTTTTAATGACATAGTCTGTTGACTGTGTATAACATTATTTAATCCTCCAAACCGGACAACACCACTGTATGCAGAGACTATAGATAGTGAATTATGTGCTTAGGAGCCGCGTACCGCGTGTGAAATTCAAACATACCTAAGTCCCAACATATTGTTGTACCAACATTACTGATGACCAAATTTTCGGCATACAAACAAAATTAGCTTATTATCACACAGTATCAAATATATTCAAGTATTTAGCAAAACTATGCGAAGCAGATTTTGTGTTAAAAAAAAATCAAATAAAAACCAGTTTTCTTATGTATCTATCAATTATTTCCACTGACTTCCTCAAAGACTCGCAAATTATATTTACACCCTGTATCTTATCATTTATATCTATATTAAAACATTAGTGTTTCAACTTGGCCTTACAATTTATCTGGATAATAAAATGCTAAATTGCATTTATGTATCTTAATAACTATCTTTGTATTGATGTTAATCGTGATATACTGGTATCTAATAGAAGCCTGAAGTTATGTTTATTGATAATATATTTTTTTTTAAACTACGTCGTAATATCATAAACTATCTGCTGCCGCGCCCGCGCTGTTTCACTGCTGCTCGGCTCCTATTGGTCGTAGCGTTATGTTACATAGCCTAGCCATATAGCCTTCCTCGATAAATGGACTATCCAACACGAAAAAAAAAATCAATTCAGACCTATAGTTCCAGAGATTAGCGCTATCAAACAAACAAACTCTTCCAACTTTATAATACATATTAGTATAGATTCATTTAAGTGTAAATAAAATGTTTTACTAGCGGAAATGGCCTCAAAAGGCTACCCAACGTAAATGGGACTGGCCAGAACATGTCTTACTCAAGCTGGACCAACTGTGGCCTCAGATAGCGCAGAACTGGTGCCCTCAGACAGTTGCAAGACGGCGTTGCGGTAGGTCACGTAGGAGAGTGCGGGACGAACTGGACTGGTTCCGTCCAAACTGGTAGGAGTACCGCACGGGCTCGCGCAAGATAGAAAGAGTGGATGGAATCCTTTGCCAGTCTTCTTCCATCTGTTTCTATTCTACCTCTTCTGAGAGAGGTTAGAAAAAAAAAGACCAGTAGGTAAAGCATAATTATTCAGTACGTCATTTTAGAATAAACAGAATTATGTTAGGTGTGGTTACATGTGTTTCGAAAAAAAAGTAGGTAGGTATGTTTTATGCAACATTCTATTTGCATTCAGTATTATGTTTAGCGAACGGAAAATTTGCTAGGACTTACAACCTGTTGAAAACCCGTTGTTCCAATGAATAATGTAATCTCTATATACATGTTTAGGTATTATGTATATCTACAGAATGTAACAAAACATGTGTAGTTGAAAAAAAAACAAAATGGGGTGTTTTTTTTCCCTCATCGCTACATAGGCTACATATGTAGTATAAAACAAAGTCGCTTTCTCTGTCCCTATAAAGTCAAAGTCAAAGTCAAAACATTTATTCCAAATAGGCACAAGAATGGCACTTTTGAACGTCAAAATGAATAAGAAATAGAATTGATTCTAGTCGCCCTTCCAAAAGGTAGTTTCGTGTGGAGAAGAATGGGCAAGAAACTCCACCGTTACTCTTTTAAAATGATTCACAATGTTTTGTATACATGTATATTACATTAGCATTATATGTGAAGACGATGCACCCAGAATAAAAACAATACACCACAAAAGGTGAAAAGAAAAACACATGTAGCAGTGGCAAGTAAACTTAATTATATCATAAGTACATGGTGCTCACATATTTACAAACATTCTAAAAGTTAATAATAATAAATTAATCAATGTGTGAGAAGTTATTCCAATATAATAAAATAATATGGTACAAATTATAAATTATTACCTAATTTACTTAGCAACCAGTTTGATTTTGTCTAGACACTAGATTGTCCTGTGGAGCAGGACCAGCATGTTTCCATGTATATCCCTATGTATGCTTAAATGTTTAAAACTACGCAACGGATTTTGATGCGGTTTTTTTTTATAGATAGAGTGATTGAAGAGGAAGGTTTATGTGTATAATTTGTCGACATATTATACGTGCGAAGCCGTGGGCGGAAGATATTACAAAATAAATGTTACGTTACTACATTTTGTATCAACATTTATTTTATTGTTTTTTTTTAGTAACACGTACGTAACTAATATTAATTTCTTATATTCAGTTCATATACGGTTAGTCATTAAAAACAGGAAAAAAAAATAGAAACCACCGATTTATCGTTTTTGGCCAAAAAAACAATGTATAATGTAACAAAAAGTTTATGCTAGATAATAATAACATTGAAGTTTTTATTTAATCTTAGTTCATCGGGAATAAAACGTAAAATGGCAGAGGTTGTGAACTGTAGATAACTTTAAGAAATACGTCGAACAAAATAACTGATTACGTTGATTTTTGTATGTACTCGAAGAAGGTTGTATTGAATTGTTTGTGTAAATGATAATATTATTCGTTTCATCATCATCTTCTTTAGCAGAACTTCATATGAATTAACTATTTTTTATTATTTATTAATTAAATTAAGATGTTGAAACTAAGCCATTTATCGGCTTATTGGAAGATTCGCATGAATTTAATTCGCACAAAACGTGCGAATCGACTCCTTTAAAACATATAATTTTTTCTGTAGTCGTTTCGCACAAATTTTATTTATTGGCGTGCGAATCGACACCCTCACAAAAATGTAGTAGGCTATTCGCACACATTTCATTTTAAGAAATAAAAAACTTAAAGTACAGTCGTATTCAGCCATCACTGAAATAAAACTAAAAAATAATCGAAGTTTAAATAACAGATATTTACTTGAAAGTAAGAAAAATCTGTATTATTATTATATTATTTGTATTGATTTGTTTAGTACTTAGTTTTAATTTTAATACAGATATTTTTTATTATAGATTGTGTTTTTATTATCTATCTATTACAAGTAAAACACATTTGACCTTACTACTTCTGTACTCAAGTGTAATTTATCTTAACTGCATTTCATAAAAAAACATTATGTGTGCGAATAGCCTACTACATATTTGTAAAGGTGTCGATTCGCACCCCATTAAATGAATTTTGTGCGAATCGACTACAGAAAAAATAATATTTTTTAAAGGAGTCGATTCGCACGTTGTGTGCGAGTTAAATTCGTGCGAGTCGTCCAATAAGCCAATTTGTCTCGATGTGTATCATTGATGATATCTTCGAAACTACTCATTTTTTGATCACATATTATAGGACTATTTGTATTATTAATTTTACTTATAAAATATAACCCTAGAGTTATGGGAGTTATCGATCATCGATTAATGATCGTTAATTGATCATTAGTGTTATTAATTGTTCGGAATATAAAAACTATGTGTTTCTGTTGTTTATAAATAACAACGAACACCAATTAAGCTTATATTTCTTATACCTTACCAATATAAGTGATACGGGTTTTTCTTTAGCATAATCAGCTTATAATGTCCACTGCTGGGAAACAGGGCTCCTTTAATTCTGAGTCTAGGACATGCCGGTTTCCTCACGATATTTTCCTTTCTTGTGGTAATTAATTAGTAATTACTAAAAACTTCAAACTATTAGTGGTACAAACAATGGTGTTTTAATATTGTAGTTACATTTGTTCTTATTTTTATTCTGAAGATTTTGCTAGACGTGTTAAAGATGCAAAAAAAATAGTATAAAATAAGTAACAAAACATAATTTGTTTCGTCCAACAGAAAAATAGACTTGTCGTAAAACTAAAAATACAAATACAAGTCGGAACGAAGAATTCCACAACAGTTAAACAGGTCGACGTTTCACAATTGTTCAAACACATATTAACTTTCAGTAACATGTGACTAGAGGCATCATTCCTAACTGTTAATTTTTAAATAATAAAAACATAACTTTATCTTTCTTTAATTGACACACTTTTTGGACATCCTTTCTCTTTCTTAAGTCCTTGTAAAGAAAAGGACGACATACCTCAAGAATTCAGTCTGTTTAAGACCTCGTAGAATGCATTGAAAGTCGCATCAACCACATTCCTTGCGAAATTAAGTGATGTACCTATTTATAAAGGTAAGTATGTGTTGTTTGTTTGTATACTAACAATTTATGTACTTATCATGATAAACCCTGTATACAAACATACTACATTATCGAGTTCTCAAACGACTTTGCGTTTTTGTGCTGTTGGTTTTTCTCTTCATTCTATTCTACTAAATGTCAAAATGTTATTAGACATTTAAATAATAATTAAAATACATATAAACGTTACAAGAATTTTACGTATCGCATCTAAACAAGCTGTAATTTCCAGACAGAAGTATAAAATAATAATAGTAGCGACATATCTATACTCAACATTTTAAAATTCAGATCATAACTTCAATTAATAAGAAAAATCCAATTTATACCTCTACATCATTTTTAGATGTCGTAAATACTCAGATTATTAAGACTCGTCTTAATTAAATAGATTTTTAACCATAAACGACAACGTTGAAGATTTTAAACGCATTTTATTGCAGATAAATCAAATTCAAATTCCCTACTTCTTGATTCGATACGATACTTTTTCTTAATATAAATTTTAAGTTGATGACTTAAGCTCTATGAAGTTAACATTACACACACACAATTTTGTTTGCCTTCACATCTGACGTTACTCTAGCATTGGCGCATACGCGGCGTAGACGTTGCTGCGTATCGTTGTTGCTGCTATGTAGCGTAGCTGTTGCGTATCGTAGTCGCTGCGTATCGTAGTCGCTGCTGCGTATCGTAGTCGCTGCTTCGCACCATAGTTGCTGCTACGTGGAGTAGCCGCATCTACGTATTTCGTAGATATGATACGTAGTAGCGCGGCTACGCAACGTCAACGCTACTTTAGACACACCCCCTTACTTTTGGGTTTTGCCAAGTACAGTTCGATGGACGCGCTGTTGACTGCTTATTCCGGGTCTGCTTTTAGTGCATGTGTTTGTGTGAGTTAACGACCTTACGATACGGAAGAAATGCTACTAAAATATTTTGAATGCCCCTATTTTAAGACTACACGTTCTCTTTCAACTATGCTCACTAATTTAGTACAAAGCTTTATTTATAGCTTCTTACCAAATTATCAGTCACACCACAAGATCAATACCTCATACTCACTTGACCTCGGCTGACAATCCAACGAAAATGATCTGACGTCAAATGTGACCTAGCATTCAATACGTCATCATTGACATCGATAACCGTAATAACGTCAATTATCACTCTTTGTTAAACAAAATGAAAATAATTGTTGGCTATAGTGTTATTTTTTGTGCCTATTTGAAATAAATGATTTGACTTATTAGCAAACTAAGTCATTGTAACTGAATGACTAGAAAAAATCCATAATTTGGTCTGAAACAGATTTCAATACTTCTTCGTTCTAGCCTATTTGGACTTGGAGGATCCCAAAAAAATTGGGAGTAAGTAGAGTAATGTTTTCTAAACAGAAGTTGGCACGAATAATGGCGTGACTAGATTATGGCTAGCGGTCACCAACCCTCTGGCCCAGTGATTGAATCTGTCTCAGTTTTTTGGGGGTATTGTCCAGCAAAAGACAATTTCGCATTATGACTCGAGTAGCGTGTGACCCATAAATAAACAGAGGAAAAACACATGAACCTCTACGTAGATACAAACTCAATCAAAATTATCTAAAGACTTGAATTAAATTCTAGACTTAATAAAAAAACAAGTCGTCCAGTTTTGGGTCAAAAGATCAAATTCCAATCGTGACTAAAATGAGAAACGGAGAATTTAATACTCTTTGACAAATGATAATCCGTTACGAAAATAATGTAGACTTTCGACCGGTTACATACAAGCATAGCTTATGATTATAAAGCTCTACGAGTAAGAACATATTGATATGCACACTATTTTATTACCGGGCCTTCCAAAAAGGAAGAGGTTCTATTCGTATTTAACTATTTTTTTAATTTTTAATTTTTATTTCGGAAGTACTTTCGTTTTTCACTTTATAGTGTTTTTGGAACTGGTTGTTTTTTTTTAAGTTATTTTTACTTAATAAGTCGGAATTTAAATTACAAGATTATAGGTTTTAGTTCTTTCATAATGAAACCCATTGATAGGTCAGTTATTATGTTCCTACAAGCAAAGTAAAAACGTGAGAATGTACTCAACAGAACTATTCAATTAACTCTGCTCACCTCGATGAATAAAATATTACAATACCTTCATACTTTACTCCGTCGCAATCTAGGGCATGATCAGGGCTCTAGACATCAAACCAGTCGGTCATTCCATGTAATTTCTGTCTACAAGGATTCTTTGCTGCCATAGAAGGCTCTACGTCGCTTATAGACTGTGTGAAACAGACTCGTAATATTTATAGCTGGCACACGATGATTTATGCGATACCGGTCTCATTACTGAGGTACTGCGCAGCCCTTTAGGAATACTGCGAACTTTTGTGCCGCGAACATTTTACGATACCGCGAACTTTTGCAAGAAAATGTTTACTATACCTACTTATTTTGAATTTCAAAAGTGGAATAGAAGAAGCGTGGCGTTCCTAATTAAAAAAAAACATAAATATTAAACATTGATCGAATCAAATCGATTCCAAAACTGAACATTAAATATATTAGTGTCTTTAGTTACACGTGATGACTATATTTTTTTGCATACAGACAATGTGTTACGAACTAAAAAAGTTTGCATAATATTAAGATTTTTTGTACAGTATTGTTGACCATGAATCAAAGTCACGTTTTTAAAACTATTTTTTTACTGTAAGTATGTTTTGATGAAGATGTATTCGCGTTGCTTATCATCAAATACAATGTTATTGTGGGATGGTATTAGGTAGGTATATATACAATGTCAATGATGATTATTATACGCTTAAATTACGACACAGCTTGTCTAATTATTAAATACTAGGTCTTTAAAGTTCTTATATGACGATGCTAGATCTCGCTGTCGTAGATACATTTTATTTATTTATATATTTCTGTGCGTGTTTAAATCATTTTTCATTGTGTTTTTTTGCAACTGTATACAGGTTTCATTGTTTAGAATTATTTTAGGCATTAATTAAATCCAAGATGTCTATGGATTATTAAGTTTTTTGTTTTTAAATATTATAATAATTATGTATTTCACAACATTGTGCAATTATATTAAGCAGCACGTGACATGTAAATATGCATGGCTGTAAAACTTATTCATCTATTTAATGCTCTTAGGCCCGTATTACAGGAGCTCGCTCAAGACCCAAGCATTACTTAAAACTAGTTTCAACCAATCAAATGGCTTTGATCGAGACTCAAGCAATGCTTGAGTGTTGAGTGAGGTTCTGTAATACGAGCATTAGAGCAGGAGAAAGAATCCAATAATTTTAATTGTGTTTTAAATGTTTTGTAATATAATATACAGGCTGTAAAAATCAATGGGCTCTGAAGGGAAACCACTATAAATCCTTATGATAGATAATGTATGTCGAAAACATATACATATTTAATAAAATATGTGTGCCCCAGTCCTTCATAATTACTTCAATGAAAGTAGGCACTAATGACGCCCGCATCCTATTATTATCATTCAATGTCAAGTGATAACTTGTACAAATCAATATCAATTTTACTGCGAAACAAAATGACATGATGAAAAGGGTAAAACTGTGGCCAAAGTTAAAAAAAAAACTAATTAAGACACCTACATCTATTTCAAAAATGGAACTAACCTCTGTTTTGCTTTTTTAAATTAGATGCTTTGTTATTGGTGTTGTCTTGTTTATTGCTGGTGTTGCCGCGTCATTATTTTTGCAAAAAGATTTTGGTTGCGTTCGTTTCGTTGTTCGGTTCCTTTGAAACAAAACAAAAGTAGATACTTACAATTTCCACTTGTATTATAAGGTCTGTAGGTTCCTGATCTACAAAACCTGCTACACCGGTGAGCTGAATGACATAGAACTTGAAAATTAACATAGCATTATGAGATATAAACATAATCATATGATTATTTAACACAGTAACCGATCAACTGGCATACGTGAATCAAGTGATTTGTGTGACCTATGTGTGTATCTAAGTACTGAAACTAACAGAAAGTGTGACATTTAGATTTAATTGTTGTCAGGTGAGTGGATATGATTAAAACGTTAGTAATCTATTAAAGTGAAGTAGCTACAATATACACTTAACATAAATGTATATCTATGAACGTCGTATCTTAGTCTTTTAAGTTCTAGACTTACGTCCTTTCGTTAACGCGTGCCAACTTTAACTGGTTTCATAAATGTTTAAACACTGTTCGAATTTAGAATTCGGTGATTAGCGATTCAATGATGACGCGATGTATTTGACATAATGGACACAATCAAGTTTTTTTTTCTCACTTACTAGTCCATTGAAATGTTACAATTTAAGGACCGAATATTGCATTTCTTAGAGGACGCAATTTTATTTTTGGGACATGTTCGGGGGGTCAATAGAAGCTTAACCTCAAGTTTGTGGGGTCGCCACCCTTGTCCCCCGGCCGCCATCTTGGAAAAAGGGTGAAAACACTTTTTTCGCGATATCTCGGAAACAATGCGTCTGCAAAAAATTGCAAAGACATAATTTGTAGCAAATTGTTTTGCCTACAAATATGTAATACAACTTTTTGTCCTAAATTAAAAATTATAGAAGTTATAAGCAAAAAACCGGCCAAGAGCGTGTCGGGCCACGCTCACTGTAGGGTTCCGTAGCTTCCCACGCAAACTTAGTTTTTGTACTATTTTTCAAAAACTGTTTAACCCAAAAGGTTCAAAATAATTTTCCTAGAAAGTTTACATAAAGTTCTGCTTTTGAGAATTTTTTCAAATTTTTTAAACTTATGGTTCAAAAGTTAGAGGGGGACACATTATTTTTTACGATTATCGACAAAGAGACACTTCTCTAGGCCGAAACGATGTGTGTTGGGCTAACAAATCATGAAAGGCGCGCACAGCGTCGTCCTCAACATGATTGTTGCGGTTCAAAATATATGAGAACATTTTAATACGCAAAATATAAACAGGTCGAATTGAAAATATATTTTTTTAAACAAACAAATAAAATGCACTAAAAAGTTCAAAATAATGAAGGTGATGCCAAGTAAAACTATTAATCTTCTTTATTAGGATATCTAAGCTAACAAAAGATTAAAGAACCAACTAGGTACCACTTATTACTAAACTAACCTACCTACTCAAAACATAAAATGAGAAACTCAGAGAAGAGAAATATCTAACAATAAGTAGTAAGTAGAACTTAACTAAAGAAAATGTAAGAACTAAACTAAAGAAATAAATCAAACAAAGAATTTATAATTAGCAGTGTACAGTAATAAGAATAAGCAATTTTATTTTTCTAAACAATCCAATCCTTATCGCAATTTCACACAAACGATTAATATAAGTTTTTTTTTTTTTTTGATCATGGCATCTCGCAGTTCAACCAAAGGGTTGTCTACTGCTTAACCGGGCTTGCCTGTGGCTGCCACAAAAGAATTGTAGCCTCCAGCCAGGGCTTAATAAAAACTATACCTAACTTACAAAACTAAGCGACTACACGCTAAGGGCACCCCCTGCGGGGTTCGGACCTCGGCTTAGGGCGTCGCTGGGGGGGGACAGCAAAGGACAGCTGGATCGGGGGTTTTTAAAACTACTGGCTCAGCGGCAACGCGGGCTGGCTCGAGCAAGGGTCGGGAGGGTGAGAGTGGACAGGGTCGTCGCGACGGGCCTCGACGGCGAGGACGGAACGACGGAAATTTGTATCTGTATGTTACTCTAATAGTGCTAGTAGCCGGGCTGCTCTCCTGGAGGAGAGTGGTGGCATCGTCAGGGGCAACGAGGGTATGCCGTGGACGGCGGACCTTACTGATGCGGGACGGGGTGTATCGGGAGGCGGCCGCAATCAGGGGATTGCGGTGTTTTATGGCAGTGTCAAAGAAACGCTTCGAGAGGCGTTTCATGAACTGCTGAACTGTGGGGAGTTTAAAATCTACATGAAGGTCCATGTTACGGACGTAAAAGGGAGCTCCTGAGACCTTACGGAGGAACCGGTTTTGAAGTGTCTGCATTCGATGCAGATACTTGGGTTTGGCGTGCGCGAAGACGACGCAAGCGTAAGTCATGATGGGGCGGATTACAGCCTTATAGAGACGCAGTTTGCACCGGAGTGACAATTTGCTGCGTTCTGTAAGCATGAATTGGAGCCTACCGAGAGCGAAAGCGGCCCGCGAACGGACCTGCTTTATGTGCTCTGCGAAACTGAGGTGCTGGTCGAGAGTGACACCCAGGTACTTGGCATGCTTCGCCCAAGGGATCGGCTTGCCGTACATGGTGATCGGATTAGGGGGGTTGGGGAGGGCCCTACGAATTCTCCTAAAGAGAACAGCCTGGCTTTTATCGGGGTTGACCTCGATTCTCCATTTCCGGAACCAAGCGCCGAGGACGTTGGCCGCGGTCTGGAGAGTCTGAGCTATAGCTGGCGGACTGGTCCCTGTGTAGTAAATGGCCGTGTCATCGGCGAATAACGCCAATTGGGCCTTTTTACTCTTGGGGATGTCGCTAGTGAACAGGGTAAAGATTAGGGGGGAGAGAACGGAGCCCTGGGGGACTCCGGCGCGAATCGGGTGGGGGGCGGAGAGAGCGCCCTCGATGCGGTAGCGGAAGGTGCGGTTCGACAAAAAGTCCCGTAAGATGAGCACGAGACGGTCGGGCACGCCGAGTTGGTATAGCTTATATATTAAGCCATTGTGCCAGACTTTGTCGAAAGCCTTCGCTATGTCGAAGAACAGGGCGCCAGTCATAGCGCCACGCTGGAAGCCGGCACTGATGTGCTCGACTATGCGGTGCGCTTGCTGGACGCACGAGTGTTGGGTACGGAACCCGAACTGCTCGTCCGGAATCAGGCTCTTCGCCTCGGCATAGTCCTTGAGACGCTTATAAATAAGCCTCTCGTAGATTTTGCCGAGCACGTTGAGCAGACTGATGGGGCGATAGCTGGTGGGGTCTGATTTGGGTTTGCCGGGTTTGGGGATACCTATAACAGAGGCCTCTTTCCAGGCTTGTGGGAACATGTTATTACTCATGGCGCCATTGAAGATGGCGGTCATGAGCATGATCAGTTGGGCGGGGAAGAGTTTGAATACCCTATTGGTAATTCCATCTGAGCCGGGGGCTTTACGAGCCTGAAGACCCTTGATGATGTCTTGCACCTCGTCAGGGGTGACGGGGGGCAGAGGATCATCTGGATCTTCGACGGGTGGGAGAGAGGCTCTACGTTCGACTTCGGCGTCGACTTTGGCGAGGTGCTTTGGGTCGACCGGAAGGGAACTGGGGGAGCATTGGGACTCGAGACTGTCGGCTAGGAGCTCGGCTTTTTCAGAGCTATCGAAAGCGATGCTCTTGTCAGGACGGATGAGTGGAGGGGTGGAAGATTCTTCGGGAGCGCGAAGCTTCCTCTGAAGGTTCCAGAAGGCATGGTGATTGGGCTCAAGTTCGCCGAGTAACTTGTCCCAGTTGACCGAACGAGCTTCCGCAATGCGTTTCTTTACAGCACGCTGTAAATTGCGCATGTGGGCTTTGTTCGCATCGCAGGGGAAGGAGTCGTAGGCACGGATGGCTGCGTTCTTCTCGGTTATCAGCTCACGTACGTCAGCGGGTAGTTTCCAGCGGTGGTCTTCCACCACCGGGACTTCCCGTGAGCAATCCGTCAAAACGGATTGCACGTGTTCTGTAAACGAGGCGATCGCGCCGGTAGTGTCATCGACAGAGACAATGAGGTCAGGAATGGATTCCAGCTGAGGTGACAGAGTGTCGGATTTAAGCTTTTCGCTTACTTTCCTCCAGTCGGTCACCAACTGGGTGCGGGGCGGGTGGTCAGGGTCAAGCGGACCCCCCGTGTAGGGGGTGAGGTGCATGACGACGGGACGGTGGTCGGAGTTAAGCTCTTGTAGCGCCTCTAAAGATTGCAAACGAAGGTTCACATTCTTGAGGAGCGCTATGTCGAGGACATCGGGAGTTTGGTCGATTAATATAAGTAATATCCAAATGTTTATATAGTTTACGCGGTAACGAAACCATAGCGCGATCTATTTCGATCTCAACGCCATCTAGAGAAGAGTCAGGTAAACTTTTTCACGTACAAAATCCAAATATTGAACAATGTCAGTATATTACATTTTTGTCATCAAAAATTACGAACGTGAATCATTTTTAGAATTATTTTTCTTGTGTTATTTTCATTTTTCTTTACATACTAGGTAAATTTGTGTTTAATAGTTTTTTTACTTGGCACCGCCTTCAAAATTGCGAGTTTTAAATTACGCAGTTATTTTGAACTTCGTAGTGCATTTTTCAAGTTGTCTTTTTTTGTAAACAAAAAGTGGATAAATGAACTTATTTTTTATGTAATATACCTAACATACTTTAACAGAAAGATTACGTACAGCGCCATCTCTCGGGAAATTTTGGATTACGTGAACCGATTTTTTATTTGAAAGGAGATACGTTCAGGATGATAAAATATAAACTAAATTCAAATAAAGTAATCTAAACTCAAACAAGCATAGATCAGGGACAGTACCTGTCTATGACCATTAAAAATACCAACATTTTTCGTCAGCAAAAATAACTTTGTTTTTCATAGTATTTGTATGAAAAACAAAGTTATCATTTGCGTTTTTTTGAAAAAGTGCTATATAACTCAAAAACTATTCAACTCATCAAGTTGAAAATAATTTTCCTAGAAAGTTCATATAAAGGTCTACTTCTGTGATTTTTTTCATATTTTTTAAACTTATGGTTCAAAAGTTAGAGGGGGGGGGGACACATTGTTTTTGACTTTCGGAGCGATTATTTCCTAAAATATTAATATTATCAAAAAATGATTTTAGAAAACCCCTATTCATTTTTAAATACCTATCCAACAATATATCACACGTTAGGGTTAAAATTAAAAAAAAAATCGCTCCCCACTTTACGTCTGGGGGAGGTACCCTAATAAAAATGTTTTTTTAAATTTTTATTTTTGCACTTTGTCGGCATGATTGATATACATATTGGTACCAAATTTCAGCTTTCTGGTGCTAACGGTCACTGAGATTATCCGCGGACAGACAGACAGACAGACAGACAGACAGACAGACAGACATGGCGAAACTATAAGGGTTCCGTTTTTTGCCATTTGGCTACGGAACCCTAAAAAGTGAGATTTTTTTAATAAAAATTTTGCTCTATAACTTTTTTTATACATTTTACAAAAAAAAAATACCTCAGACCAATCGTGTAGGGCACGCCACGATAGTGGCGGTAAGGCCCCTCTTTGAGGAGTGGCTAGAGAGGCGTCACGGCGCCCTCACCTACCGCCTGACGCAGGTCCTCACCGGACATGGATGTTTCGGGAGGTTCCTGCACATCATCAGGCGGGAGGAAACGCCCGGGTGTCACCACTGCGAGGATCGCCCAGAGGACACTGTAGAGCACACGGTGCAAACCTGCCCCGCTTGGGCGGAGCACCGCCGTGTCCTCGTAGAGGCGATCGGCGGCGGCGACCTCTCGCGCCCGGCCCTGGTGCAAGCCATGGTCCGGGGCGAGAGGGAGTGGGAGGCAGTCACCTCCTTCTGCGAAAAAGTCATGCTCGCGAAGGAGGTGGCGGGATGGGAGAGAGAAAGGTCCTCCCGTCCCAGCCGCCGCAGGAGACGCCCCGGGCGTCGGGAGCCACGTGACGACTCCCGGCCACCGTAGGCGCGGGCCTGCGGACGGTGAGTAATGGGTGACTCACCGTCCGATCAGCACCAGACCCGTGTTGTACGGCGCGTATATGTTCCACGCGCGCCTCAAAGAGATGTCAGCATATGAAGGGCCCCCCCAGGGCCAAGCCTGCCGGGTAAGCGGGATTGTCCGAAAGGGTTACCGCTACCCCGGAACATAAAGGGCTACGGAAAGAACATGGATGGGTTTTAGTCAGTAAGAGTCTGACACTCCCTTCCGCTCCACCCAGAGCGGGAGCAGTCATTGGATGATTTTCCAGCCTTAAAAAAAAAAAAAGACCAATCTTGTAGATGATCTTTTGAGGAATTTTTTTCCCTATTTTTTTTTTAAATTTCATTCATTAATAACGCTGTTACAGCGCTCCAAAGTTGACCGGGTTCGTCAATGTTCATGAGAATCCGGTCGAAACGAAACGTTTAACTTATTTTTTTTTATTGTAAATATATTCTTACAAAATTTTGTTAAATTAAAAAAACAAATTAAACTTGATAGATCTTCTCAAAACTGCTCTTTCAGGGGTTGGTTTTTCTGTCGACCAAGCTGAATCAGATGCAGATTCAATCATCGTCTCTGCTGCGCTTACTGCATCCCGATCTCATGATTCTGTTATTATTGTGGCAGAAGACCACCTAACATAAATTTTTCAAAACCTGCTTTTTCAGGATGTGATACAACATCAGCAATTGAATTAGCTGGTATAAAAGCCGTATAAAGATATGAAAAAACGTTCGCCAACAAGAGTGAGCAAAGATGGAATAGCGCGGTACCACCAGCTAATTAACGATGTTTCTCCATAATTTTAATACATTTTAATTTCCCCATTTTATAGGCTGCTGATGTTGTATCACATCCTGAAAAAGCATGAAGAAACAGAAAATTCTGTGTTATGAGATCTCCATGCATAAAACTTGAAGGGCTATATCTGAGCAGATGTGCTCCCTTTTGAAGGTTTTGAAAAATAAATATTAGGCTGTCTTGTACCTAGGGCACGCCACGTCAGAAGCGATAAGGCTCCTCTTTGAGGAGAGGCTAGAGAGGCGTCACGGCGCCCTCACCTACCGCCTGACGCAAATCCTCACCGGACATGGATGTTTCGGGAGGTTCCTGCACATAATCAGGCGGGAGGAAACGCCCGGGTGTCACCACTGCGAGGATCGCCCAGAGGACACGGTGGAAACCTGCCCCACTTGGGTGGAGCACCGCCGTGTTCTCGTAGAGGCGATCGGCGGCGGCGACCTCTCGCGCCCGGCCCTGGTGCAAGCCATGGTCCGAAGTGAGAGGGAGTGGGAGGCAGTCACCTCCTTCTGCGAAACAGTCATGCTCGCGAAGGAGGTGGCGGAATAGGAGAGAGAAAGGTCCTCACGTCCCAGCCACCGCGGGAGACGCCGGGCCACCGTAGGCGCGGGCCTGCGGGCGGTGAGCAATGGGTGGCTCACCACCCGATCAGGACCAGGCCCGTGCCGGACGGCGCGTATATGTTCCACCCGCGCCTCAAAGAGATGTCAGCACATGAAGGGGCTCTTTAGGGCCAAGCCTGCCGGGTAAGCGGGATTGTCCGAAAGGGTTACCGCAACCCCGGAACATAAAGGGCTACGGAAGGAACATGAATGGGTTTTAGTCAGTAAGAGTCTGACACTCCCTCGCGCTCCACCCAGAACTGGAGAAGACATTGGATGATTTCCCAGCCTTAAAAAAAAGCTGTCTTGTGCCTAATGCCGTGAGCAATACAAGAATGGCAATGTCCTCTGCCACAATAATAACAGAATCATGATGCATCTGATTCAGCTTGGTCGACAGAAAAACCAACCCCTGAAAGAGCAGTTTTGAGAAGATCTATCAAGTTTGATTTGTTTTTTTAATTTAACAAAATTTTGTAAGAATATATTTACAATAAAAAAAAATAAGTTAAACGTTTCGTTTCGACCGGATTCTCATGAACATTGACGAACCTGGTCAACTTTGGAGCGCTGTAACAGCGTTATTAATGAATGAATTAAAAAAAAAAATAGAGACATAAATTCCTCAAAAGATCATCTACAAGATTGGTCTGAGGTATTTTTTTTGTAAAATGTATAAAAAAGTTATAGAGCAAAAAAGAAAATTTTTATAAAAAAAATCTCACTTTTTTGCTTATAACTTCTATAATTTTTAATTTAGGGCAAAAAGTTGTTTACTTATTTGTAGGCAAAACAATTTGCTACAAATTATGTCTTTTCAATTTTTTTGTAAGACGCATTGTTTCAGAGATATCGCGAAAAAAATGTTTTCACCCTTTTTCCAAGATGGCGGCCGGGGGACAAGGGTGGCGACCCCACAAACTTGAGGTTAAGCTTCTATTGACCCCCTAAACATGTCCCAAAAATAAAATTGCGTCCTCTAAAAAATGCCAAGCTAATGTAACATTTCAATGGATTATACCTACTGACATTAAATTCAGAATACAAATCCAGCAATGCTTGATGAGGTCACTACCACGCCCATTAAGTAATGTATTTGTTTGTTCCGAATCACGAGTGGATAATTGCTGTACTTGAGTTTACATGGGAAATAGATTATGTCATCATCATTCAGCAATTATTATAATCATTTTATCCTCAAATATATACTGGTTAATTCAAATCAATTTCATGCAAGCTGTTCCGTTCCGTATCCTTTTTTGTTTAGTAATTTCTTTGTTTCCTTTCTACATTCCAATTTCTGTTGACATGTCAGCCTAGTTGGAATAAATGATTTTTGATTTCTGATTCATTGGACTGTAGTTGATATATTAAGTTATTTTGTGAGCATAGAGTCTTGTTAGAAAGCTTTTAAGTACAACGATTTACGGTATCTCAGACCCAGATTAGGATTAAGTCTAGAGTAAAGATCTTAATATAAGATTAGTTTTCGTTTACTTCTATCTTATAAGAGTGATTAGTAGAATGTACCTACCTACCTAAAACCTACCTAATATGTTGTATACATAAAACTGAAGTCGCACTTAATGTATATCTGTCTGAAAACGTGTTTCTTTTAAACTACGCAACGGATTTTGATCCGGTACACATAATCATTTAGAGCATTTATTTATTCCGAAAGGTTTATGTGTTATTATAAAATACCGAACATTTATATTAAAGGAATCTCAATGTTTCGTCAACTCGTACAATCCGTGCGTAGTAAGTATAAGCGGTTCGCTATTTATAAATCTATACTAATATTTTAAAGAGGTAGAGGGGGTCAATTCCAATTCACTTATGGGAAACTAAATTATCCCTGAGTGTCCATAGGCTTTAATAAAAAAAATAACACGCGGAAAAAGTTTCGGGTAGCAAATCAGCTGAATGTTAACACACTGAAATGTCACAAATAACGTTTCCATGCAATTTATTATTAAATCTCGGCGAATAAATCATCAGAGTCCCCGTATCACACAGTTCATTAAAAAGCCAGAGGTCGAACGCATACATGTAATATCACTGTACGCAAATCATAACTGATTTATAAGCGTAAATTGATTAATGTTTTTGAGTTGGTTATCAAAGTAACGATAGTTGTGGCGCCAAACGATACTATTTGGTCTTCTTTTAACACTGGCTGTTTAAAAATAAATCATGCAGAAAATTTTAAATGCTGATCGTGCGATTAGTGATGTGATAAAGATTTTTTACATACTACCTTCCCCACGCGGTTTCACCGCTGCTCGGCTCCTATTGCTCGTAGCGTGATATTACATAGCCTACAGCCTTCCTCGATAAATGGACTATCCAACACAAAAATAATGTTTCAATTCGTACCAGTAGTTCTAGAGATTCGCGCGTTCAAACAAACAAACTCTTCAGCTTGATAATATTAGTATAGATTATAAGTTTCCCATCCCTCCATCCTTCACAATTAGGCACGGTTTTAACAATATGTAATAAATGACTGTAAAGAGATCCCTGTTTTTGAAAATGTAGCTCTTACTGGGTATTTTTATTATTATATACCACTCGAAGTACGACTTCAGATAAGAATTTTTTATTACATTCCTATGATGTAGGCCAAGGCATTCCAATGTAATGTTTATAAAAATGTAGGTAGCTTTTTCTGGAAGAGGAAATTTTCTTTTGCTTAATTAACCCGGCAGGTAAAAAACATTTATTCTAGAATATGGTTATTATCTGCCTAGCCTTTTCCAAACTATATAGGGGTCGGCTTCCAGTCTAACCGGATGCAGCCGATGCCTGATGCGTGCTGATGTCTGGTCTAGAATATGGTTATCTCATACTTAATTAAGCTCTTATGTTCCATATACTTCATGGAAACTTACCGTAAATACAAGAGATAAATAATAATATAAGTATTGTTTTCCTTTTTGCATAATATTATGTTAACTACTATCTCCGGTGCATTGACCGTTAACGTCAACTGTGATACCAACGACACGGTTCCGACGATACACGGCTTCGCACGGTTTTTACGACTTGGCATAACATCGAGATATATTTGTTATTATAAAAGTTTATTATTAATGACTACCTCGTTGGTCAAGAGCAAGAGGTCGTAGGTTCGAGACCCAGGTCGAGCAAAGTGTTATTGGGGTTTTCCATAAAGAATTTCTTAGTAGAAGCCCGGATATGATGGCAATAAGCTCGGCCCCTGTCTCACGGAACTTAAACATAAATGGTGAAATGTGGGTGCAGTTACCAGGGGTAAACTTCTGTCGAACCCTTCGGGGTAACAAGGCGTAATGTTATGTATAATTTATTATTTATGTGTTACAAACATAAACCTTCCGGAATAAATTGACTAAGGTCTAATTTTTCAATAGTCAAATAAGTTTTATTCTTCAGATAAAAGTTATCTGACTATTGAAACTCATCCCTTCATGATGGTAAAAACGCAAGAAAATCCATCCACAGCGGAGACAGATAGACATATCGATAATCGATGGCAATTATGGAATAAACCTAGGTCGTCTAGTTGCCAACCGATATTAATGTAAGTAAACTCTAGGGTCAGCCGAATGTCAAAATATCTAGAGGTCAATAATGTGCCTAGATACCAAATTGAATAAATATTCAAACGTGTTTCGACTGCTTCTGTTTTGGTTTTAAATGTCTGTAAATACGTACACTCCGCACTACGTAAGGCCAGCTCAAGTTCGAAGTATTAACACTGACGTGCGGCCTACTGTACTTGCAGCATGCATCTCAAACGTGTTGATCACCACAGTTTATAAATAACCTAATTAACTCCACAGCATCCATTAAAGTGCACATAACACATTCGTTATCATTATTCCATTCAGTTAGTGCCATGTCGTAGTTGATAACACAGTCTAGTCACGTGATTAGATTAATGTTCTTTTGAGACGTATGATCAATGGTCAACTGAGTGGTTGTATCGTGCTCATTGATAGTTTTTGGACCCGGATTACAGAATCTCAGTCAAGACGACTTTCACAACTTTAATTTTTCAATAAATTTATTCGATAACAATTTACCTACATTGCGTCTGAATGTGTTACAAAACAAAAAATACCATCACATCATCTCAAATTTACATAAATTAAAACACAGTAATAAAACAATGTCAACATAATACGAAATAATTATAACCATTAACAATGGTTTTCTATCCTCAAATGACACCTCCCGCTCTGGGGGGAGCGGAAGGGAGTGTCAGACTCTACAACGCATTACACAAAGCTTATCCTAAGGAGATAAGTGGTAGAGCTCATTTAGATACTGTGAACTACAGTAAGTACCTAAATTAGTTGAAGAAGATAACATGTTTATTTAGTTTACTTACCTAAAAGAACATGCCTACCACTAGTTCCATTCCAAGTCTATTCAAAATAAGGGCAGTAGTAATAGCGATGCCTACTGATGTTATTTACTATGCAAACACCGTCAGGCTATTGTATGACAGCACCGAAACAATGTCGTTGCATAACACAAAGAGATATGCTAATATGTAATTATTTCACTGAATACAATAGCGGCCTAAGTACTAGCGTGTGTACAGATGGGACCACCAGCTGGTATTCTTACCCCGCGTCCATAAACAGGGTGAAATTGAATTTATGGGCAATATTTTGAGGGATCATTGTACTCATCATTATGAACAACTTTTACTATAAGAACACACCTGAAATCGCGAAATGCGCCCTACATTTTGAAGCATAATGTAAAAGTTGTTGTTTTTTTTAATTTTTTTATTCAATTTCTCCCTGTAGAATGTCATCGTCCCGTTAAGGGGAATGCACTAAAGTAGCCCGGTAGTATCGGTGATTTTAATTATTACTGGTCTATAAAAACGTGCTTGCTACGGCTGTGAAGCATATTTTGATCAATATACAACCTACTTAGGTTGGTGGAGCTCGTGGCTAAGTACTAACAGCCGCACAGGTCGATCTATCAGGTTAAGCTATTCTTGCCAGGGTTGGCCGTGGATGTGTGACCATCTTTACTTACCGAGACTCCTTCATGCCTCGGACAGCACGTTAGGCCGTTGGTCCCGAAATGAAGCCCGAAAATCGGACAGCCAGTCTTACCAATATGTATCGTATTACCCAGTTACTAGATTGTGAAAGTGAGAAAGGCAGTCGCTCCATGTAAATTACTAATATTTAGCTGCATTCGGTTAGACTGGAAGCCGACCCTAACATAGTTGGGAAAAGGCTAAGCAGACAACCTAACACTGACCTGCAAATCCAAAAAACAGAATTCCAGAAAATTAGAATTCCGCGTCTTTCCCTGGCGCTTACCTAAATAGGTCAGTTTTTGTTTCACTAATTGAAGGATTGGCTTAACTTACAAAACGAATAAGTTGTTACTTATTCGTTTTGTACAAATTAGGCCAAGTTAAATAGTATGTTAACTATTTACCAGAAGGAAATCTTAATGGCGTAAGCTTTGCTGAAAAAGCTTGAAACATTTTATTCATATTTTTGTGTTAAACCTTTTCACCTTTGATAACGTGGGGCCGCAATACATTATCCTGTAATAAATTAGGTGATAACTTTATCTATCACTAAATCATAAAAGCTTTGATTAGAGCTTATGTTTTAGATAACGGGACATAGCCATGCAAATGAAGGTCGTTTCATATCACTGAGTCTTGTTGGCTAATAATTACTCTTTAAGTCATGGTAATGAGTTCAAACGATTTTTATTAGACACAATCTTTTTCAAAATGTTCAAATGATTGTTTTTATAGTAGGGCATAAATCTATGTAGAGGTTTTCAACCATTTAAAACCTTCATGTCAACCATTACATCAGAAGGGAAGTAATTCGCTTTCGGTCATGGTCACATTGTGCTAATAAAATAGGCATCAAGTTATCATGAAAAACAATTAGAAATAAATATATAATTATAACGCTGGAGTCCCTTTGTTTTGAGGGTGGGAAATCATCTAATGATTTATCCCGCTCTGGGTGGAGCGGAAGGGAGTGTCAGACTCTTAATGACTAAAACCCATCCATGTTCCTTCCTTAGCCCTTTTTGTTCCGAGGTAGCGATAACCTTCGGACAATCCCGCTTATTTCGGACAATCCCGCTTAGACGCTGGTGTCCCTAACAAATAAGACCGACTTTACACTTCCAAGTTACAATTCGAACTTCAATAGTCAATCAAAGTTTTCTCGCAAAATTGTTTGTTCACGTGAAAACTCGGCTTTACACGTAATAAACACGCCCGAAGCTCATATATAAGTAAACATTTTAAGTAACGTTCACTGAGGTCACCACGTCCGTCCTTATCACTGTTATCAGTGCACAATGGTCATGATTTACACTGGTAGGTAGTTTTGTCAGCCCCGGGTCGAGCAACGAACGTGCCCATATCAAATATTTGAGCGAAGTATTATTAATTTGTTTTGTTCGACCTAAGTAAATTCACGTGTTTCTTAATGTGATTGGTATAATAATTGGAACTATTTGGTGTGCTTACCGAACTTTAGGTACATTCGAATTATAAGTATCTAAAGATATCGAAATCATCAAATAACCCCTCCCGCTTTGGGTCAAGTGGACGACCACTCTTACTGACTAAAACTCATCCATGTTCCTTCCTTAGCCCTTATGTTCCAAGGTAGCGATAGATAGTAGATCCCTGGTTTATTTTCTTGCTAAGCAGCATCAATAAGACCATTTATGTCTATGAATAAGACGCAAAAACTCAATTAATCTAATGCGCCATTAAGCACCATCCAAGTAGGTTAGTCGTTATAAACTTTGGCCGATACGTTATCAGTGAAGGGCAGCGACATAACAAGAGTTGCGTCGACTTACCACATTCTAACACTCCGAGATAACAAAGTTTGTTAAAACATAACATCACATCCTCTGAAGAATTCGGCAGAGATGTACATTATATACTTGTACTTTATACTTTGTTTTCTTTTTTTTTTAAGGCAGGGAAATCATCCAATGACTTCTCCCGCTCTGAGTGGAGCGGAAGGGAGTGTCAGACTCTTACTGACTAAAACCTATCCATGTTCCTTCCGTAGCCCTTTATGTTCCGGGGTAGTGGTAACCCTTTCGGACAATCCCGCTTACCCGGCAGGCTCGGCCTTAACGGGCCCCTTCATATACCGACACCTCTTTGATGTACTCTATTATAGTATGTACTTTTAAGAACACACTCTGTCAGTAGCCGTGCTACTGAACGCATGTATTCTTAAAAGTAATATAATACAATAGCTGCTGCCCCGTGTGTTTCTATTTGTAGGATAGAAATCCCTACAACACTACACACTACACGAGCTCTACCACTGAGAGCTCTCTAAGCTAAGGCCCATCTGGTCTTTACAGTACACCCACATATCGCCACTTCGCCAGTTATGTTTGAATCTCATGTAGGGGTGAGCCTATTGACATTAACCGGGCACACACCAGACTACGGTCTTCTACTGAGAAATTCCACATAAAAAAAACCCAATATAAATTGCCCGTACCGGGAATCGGCCCCAAGACCTCATGCTCAGCGTTAGAGCAACTACTAAACTAGCGAGGAAGTTTCTTATAAATACTTACAGGTTGTAAATAACTGTACTTTTTACAAAGACACGCTACACTCCAGAATTACTCGAACATTTTACCCCATTCGTGTCGCCTCTGGCGAAGCGAACGCAAGTAAACGAATGAAAATTCTTCGCCTGAATAAACGGATAAAAAGTCTGTACAAGGCCAACGTTTAAAAAAAACCTGTATCACAATTTACATACACTTACCATGCGTCATGTAGGAATTCATTGTAAATACGATGCCGTCTGGGCACGGTAATACTGATAATATTACCGTGGTGTGGGATCGTTATGAATTCAGCAATGGAATTACTATCGACATAAGTTCAGCTGTACAACTCAATGAAAAGAGTGTTTCTCTTGGAGCAGTTTTGTTATTAATAGATACGTTTTTTATTTACTATTTCTTTAAGTACTAGCTTCTGACAGCGACTTCGCCCGCATAGATATCGGAAATTATCCCAAGGAAACCGTACATTTTCAGCGATAAAAAGTATCATATGTGTTAATACAGGTTATAAACTATATGTGTGCCAAATTTCATCGAGATCTGTTCAGCATGAAGAAGTGACAAACATACAAACGCACACACTCACAAACTTTCGCCTTTATAATATACTAGCTTCCGCCCGCGGCTTCGCCCGCAATATATGTCGACCAATTATACACATAAACCTTCCTCTTGAATCACTCTATCTATTAAAAAAAACCGCATCAAAATCCGTTGCGTAGTTTTAAAGATTTAAGCATACATAGGGATATAGGGACAGAGAAAGCGACTTTGTTTTATACTATGTAATGAAGTGTGATGTAGGTGGCCTACCAGTCATGAGCTTTATCTGGGATTTTTATGTCCACTACTTAGGAAGTAAGAGTCCTAGATGTAAGAGCATGATTTGTAATGAATGCTTAAATGGCATAAGCATAATCAGGCTATAATGTTTCCGCTACTAGGACACAGGCCTTTCTCTAAGAGGGAGTAGACAATGATCCACCACGCGAGCCCAGTGTGGGTTGAGGGATGTCTTATAATTTTTGATTCTAGGACATACCGGTTACCTCACGATGTTTTCCTTCATCATTTTGAGAGTAGTTGCAATGAAATTAATAACACAACGTAAAGTGCCTGCGAGAGTTCGAACTACAACTCGTAAGTCAGGGCCGATACCACTTGGCCTTCACTGCCCAGTGCCCACTGCTTACTGGCCATTGCCTGAAGTAGTCTATGGACCCCACACTTAAAAGACCCTTATTTACATTTACATAAAAGAAGACTATGTTAAAAAGTTTAGGCCGTATAATCTTTGGTTTAAGCCTACAAACATGACAGAAGACTTTAGTATTACTGTTTATTTACATAAAAAGTTAGATAGTGTTATCATATCAACTTTTTGTCCCTGTTCCTTATATAAAACAAATGGACCTAACATAATGATCAAAAATATCTTGAACATTGGACTTTATAGTTCATGTTTCCATTAAACTTTTTTTTTACGCGTTGTCTTTATAAAGAAGTTTATTTTCTGAAACTAATAAATAGGTAGTACTTTTTATAGTCGGTAGTAATTAAGTGAATCAGCATATAACTTTTTTTTTTTTTTACTAAATTAAAAGGTAGGTTAAAATACATTTATATTTGTATAAAAGTTCGAATAGTTTCGAACGGTCAGTGCCTTCGATAGTTATTTTTGAATAGGATAAATCTGCCACAGTCACTAACTTCCTTTCAGGAAAACCGCAATTTAATATGGTTTAGTCAATACTTCAAGGTTACCATTATTTTTAATAAAATAACACAGTTTCGTCAGCGTTTCGATAAAAATTTTCGATATCTGTTTACGTTCAGAATAGGATGCAGCGTCACAGATGAACAGTCTTTGTATTGAGCTATTGTTTGTACAACTGAATTCACTGTGTACGTATCGAACAAAGACAAGTGGTTATATTTTCTATGGTATCGAATATGAAAAAACATGGATGGAGGATAACCATGAAACTCAATTAAGTCAAAATATGTACATGCTGTAGAACATGTGAATGTAAAATAAATAGAGTCACGCAATTGAGCGATATTATGAACTCAACTTCTGTAGTTTGCGGCCATTCGAAAATAACTTCTATGAAGAAACCAATCCTGATGCAGATAATAGCGGTATGGAAATAATACGATGGATTTCAGAATACTTTTCAAATGTCCGATTCCATGTTCCATGTTTGTTCCGATTCTCTTACTGCGGGAAAATTTAATAGTTTTTAACAGCTTTGTAAATGAAAACTACTACTAAAACGAAGAGTTAAATTTGGTGAAGACAAACATTTAAGCTGTGAACAGTATCTTTTAGAAGTCTGATGGATATAGGTCACTCAGAGTCAGTATTCAGTAATATAATTATATGTACCTATAGTCAAACTTGAGTTTTAAGTCTTGACCTACCACAATGTTCTACAAACATTTTAATAGGAATATTTTGATCACAAACATTGGTGATAGGCTGAAAGACTCAAGTTCAGAATTGGCAAACTTCGGAGTTTTTTCAATTCCGGCCTCGAGTCTTGCAGTATATCATCAATGCCTGCCTCAGTAGGAAGTAGGATTACAAATGTAGGACCGTAGGAACATTCCCGGATATTCGAGAATTCTATCAGACATAATTTAAGTTGAGGCGATAGTAGCGAAGGTTTATTTGAAATTATCTCAATGTGATATCAATTCCGAATACAATTTCACTTGATAACACGGTGAGGGCTTAGACTCAGCTTAACAAGTGTATTCTGTCCAAACCATACCGTGAAAACTAAAGTGAAGTCCATAGTGACAACCCTGTCACTATTGACAGCTGACTAAGCATCAAGCACCATCATCATGGCATCATATAAACAGAAGCATCAGGTAGAGAGACCGCTTCTTGCAAGCTCACTTCACCTTAATTCCACGGTAAGTTTTCTACAGAATAGACTGGCTGGTGAATAATATTCATGGAGTTTCGGGCCTCTGGTCCATAGGACCTTATTTTTTAAAGTATAAATTTAATTATGCTGTTTTCCACGCGAAAATTCAGTTGTTTCATACTTAAAGTGAACATGCTATGGAACAGGATTTTTTTTAAACCGACGAGATCGCAAGGAGGTTTAGAAACATACACTGTACCCATGGTAACCGGCTTCACGTCGATATCCATTCACAGTATTTTGTTTAACAAATAAGGTTTATTAGAACTGCACTGTGCTATATCTATGACGGATACCATTAGATTATAAAGAGCACTTTAAAGTAGACAGAGACAGACTAGATTTTGACAATGTTATCAGTGCACTCCAGTCATATTATATTACTCTTTGGTGCACTCTCAACAGAAACGGATTGGTTTACATCAAATAACCTAGTTCTCAATGCGAAGAAAACAAAATGTATAAAATTCGCCTTACCGAATGTCAGAAATCTAGGACCACAAATCATCTAGATAAAGAGGTGCTTGAAACTGTAGACACAGCAGTCTTTTTGGGAATAACAGTAGATTCTAAACTTCAATGGAGCCCACATGTATCAAGTCTAGCAGGACGGCTCAGTTCAGCCGCCTATGCCGTCAAGAAAGTAAGACTACGTATACTAAGTATACACTGACGTTAATAAAGCCCGGTTAGTGTATTTTAGCTATTTTCATAGCGTTATGTCCACAGCCTTCTGCTGTGGAGCAAAGCCACAGATATAAATAATATATTTTTCTTCAAAAACGAGCTGTTCAAGCAATTTACCAGCTAGGTGCCCGAGTTTCTCTGAGAGATTTTTTTTAAGAAATGGTATTCTTACGGTAGCGTCGCAATTTATCTTCGCCAACATTTTATATATTAGACAAAATACTATAATAAGTGTATACTTATATACTAAAAACAGTGATATTCATAACATCAATACTAGAAATAAGGATAAACTACGTGTTCCCTTTCATCGGCTTCATAAGGTTCATAACTTATTTGTGGGGCTTGGTATATAACCTTTGATAACAAGCTACCCTCTTCTTTGCTTGAATTGCCTTTTAATACGTTCAAAACTAAAGTAAAATTTATCCTTTGTTCAAAGGCTTACTATACTACCAACGACTACTTAAACGAGAAGAAGAGTTGGTCGCTGTGATTAACACAAGACAATGTTTATGTTCTTTCTCCAGAATTAGCTTCTTAGAATTATTTTTGTAATGTATTCTATTCATTGCGTTTTGATTGTTTTTTTATTCATTTATTATTGACATAATTACAATGTTTATTTTAATGAGTTGTATTGCAATATGTGGTTAGCTAGAGACCTCGACAGTTGATCATATTTATTTATCCTGATCCTTGTTAGTACTCATTAACAATTCATTGATTGATTTTACTTCGATGGTCCTAGTTTTTAGTACAGCATTGCACAAGTAAGCGGGCACGCCCCCACCTGGAGGCTTTTTTTTAATTTACGCTTGAGTACAGACAGTTTTTAATGTTTTAATTGGTATATTGGCGTGTGCTAGCTGACATGCGGCAAATGATTGATTTTAATGTGATGTGTTTCGTAATTTTAATTATTTCTCATACGATAAATGTGTAAAGACAAGTTCTTCCAACTAAACAGATAGCTGTGCTGCTGGGGAGTTTGTTGCGCCACTTCTTCTTCCCAGCTAAAGCACTAGGAAGTGGTGAAGGGTGGGCGTTTTTGGGGGACTGTCTTATGTAACTTTGACCTTCAAAAAGTGCTGATTTTCAGCCTAATTTGAATAAATGACGTTTGATTTTGATTTTAGCACGCTTGATAACGATACCGCGCGAGTTTTCGCGCGTGCTGAACGAGCCTTCAAACAATAACTGAAAAGCACACACACAACACAAATATTAGTATGGAATTGCGTTGTATATATTTAGTGGTTGACTAGAGTCCTATTGTATGATGTACCTACCCAGGTTCTGCTTCGCCTCACACTGTTTTTACATTACTTTATTACGCATTGTTTTTTGGCATTTGAATACCGGTCAGTCCGCTCAATTCTACGTAGTTAGCGTAGACAACTACGCACTCGCAAATATTTGAATTATTTGTCTGTAATATAGTTATTATTTTATTTATATATTCATAAATGCATAGTTGTTTGTTAAGTTGCAAAAGGACCAGTTTTTAGTTATCTACACCAAATTATCAACATGTCTGCCAATGTTTCTGGTATCTGCAGATGTCCATCCATTCATTTACCACACTTTTAAGGCTCCCGCAGACAGGTGCGTCACAGTCTTTTTTTTTTTTAAGGCTGGGATATCATCCAATGTCTTCTCCCGCTATGGGTGGAGCGGAAGAGAGTGTCAGACTCTTACTGACTAAAACCCATCCAGGTTCCTTCCTTAGCCCTTTATGTCCGGGGTAGCGGTAACCCTTTCGGACAATCCCGCTTATGCGTCACGGTCTGGGTCAAGCTTTATCGATCACCCAATTAGTGTCCATCATATAGGATCTATTTGTATCGTTTTTAAGATTTTCTAAATTGCTTTTTGTAGGTAGGTATTCACTTTTCTTTTGTAAAACTGTTTTCAGCAGAAAAATTCAGTAAAACGAGGATAAGGTGGACCCTGAACACGATAAATTGACCTTCTCCTTCTCATGGGGAGTCATCTCAGTAGCCCATGTTTATGATAACAACGTAAGAAGGAGAACGCATCGATACTTATGGTCTCAAGTATTTTAACCAAGACTTAGAGAAATGTACATTCTAGTACATAATGGTAAAGCAAAACTTGCACTAGACTTCACTAGAGAGTGCGCTGTATAATATTCACCCATAAATACTTATTTTTTTTATAAGTTTATACTTTAGTACCTACAGTAGTTGGCATGAATAGTCTACTTACTTAATTTGTACAGAAAATTATAGAATTCCATCTCCTTACAGTGAAAGCGGGCTTTTGAATCACTTAAAGCGAATTTCACCAATGAAACTTAACATAACTAAACAGTCCGCTGGGTTCAGCCTATTACCATTGTGGCGACATCTATCCAGCCACATAGGAACTACACTGATAGCGAGGGAAGTGTCAAAAGCTGACATGTGACGACACTCTACGTCACACAAAACCTACATCGCGCAAGCAGAGTTTACCGCGCGATCTAAAATATATACTCAGCCCCGACTAAGAGTTGTCGGGCGGTAGCCCGACAGACGCAACACCTTGCTGGTTGGAGGATCGGGAGGATCATTTCATTTTCAATGGAGGGACTTGCTATCCTATTCCTCCATTTCCCCTAAACCATCAGCCATCATAAATATATGGTACATAATTATGATGATAAATGGGCACCACTTTACACAATGTGCTACTAGTACTAAGTAACACTGGTAATGGTATCTTCTTACCTAGAGGAAAGCTCATAGAGAACAAACGTGTAAGCCTACAAAGTAGTGCCATTCCTCCAATTTTGAGGGGGCGTTATCACGTGGGTAGAAATCGTAGATTAGATTACTAAATCTAATTTGATTCCAGTCGCATATTGTACCAGGTTCTGTACTATACATACATCAAAAGAATTCTATGATGATTGTAGATTGTGGAACCTGTACCCAATCATGTATTATTATGTATTATTTCTGTACATATTATTATAAATATTTAGCTTTTAAATGTAAATATGTAATCATCTCATTAATAAATCATGTCTGGCTTTCGAAAGACATTAGGTACTACTGTGCGATTTTAAACAGTATAAAAACACAACCCATGATGCAATAAAACTCATGTTCTTATTTATATTTAACAGGGCTGAAACACGATGAAGCAACGGGTCGCGACGGACGAACGGCCCTTTAAAACGGGCTCGACCGATGTCTCTCGCTCCAGTGATGAAGGACCAGCAGCGACAGTGGTAAGATGTCAACAAACTTAGCTCTTATAGTCAACCCCATTTTAGTACATATCAACTTCTCATAATTAACAGCAAAGAGTCTGAATGTATTAAAACCTCATTTGATTGCAAAACACCATAAACAAAAAATAAAATAATAATGACAAGAAAAAGTTTACTGTCAACTCCTGTGACACAAAAATTTTAATAGACATAGCCAACAGATTTGCTGGAAATTAAGATCAAATGGGGCGAAGCGAGAAGTCCCCGTTCTGCCAAGCCAGTAGGCTATGATAGAACTTACACATATTAATGCATTTATAGCTTTAATTGTCGGCCTCCACATATGCTACGTTGTGTTAGGCTTTGAACGAATCAGTAAACCTGAAGGACTCTGCGCGAAGACTGCCCAAAGCCAGACAGATAAAATAGAAGTAAAAGCCGAATGTACAAGCGTCTGCAGTTGCGAAGTTCAAAAATGAAAATTGGGATACTATGAACAGCGCCAATCAATATTAGCAAGGTATGAAACAGGTTAAGAGTCAAGATTTGTGTTTCGATGCTCATCTACTAGAAAAAGATGACAGCACTTGAAAAAAAGTTAAAAAGAAACAGAATAATACGTAAGGTTGCCGAACGAGTCATAAACGCCATTCTTCTCGCTACAATTTCCTTGGCATTCGCTGAAATTACTATGACTGTACTGATTCTATTACTTTAACTGAAAAGTTTTGTTATTACCGTGACTATTTTAATGCAACTCTGATCAATTCACAATGGCTTTTAGAAGAATTTGGCAAAGGAGGAAGGAGATTGCACAGAAAGCAGCTGAAGCAATGCTTGATGTGCTAGCTTGGGCCACGCTAGTATTAGGAACCTACATTTTGTTGGCATGTTAAAGCATTTTGAACTCTGCGTTATTAAACGGACTTACACTTAACACCCAGAAAAACAGTATTCTTAGAAACTAGCTGGATTACCTTGCATTATTAAGCTCTATGTAACAACACTTCAAATGAATAAGAAAACAGCAAAAAATGCAAGCAATGCAAGCAACAGCAGTGTTCAAACGATAAAAATTGTAACTTGTAAAAAGTTAGTCCGGAATGGATCTACATATGTAGAAACAGAAGCTCAATACTTCCAATTTCAAAACTCACCGTGCCTTTTTCGCATCACATCGAATAAATCTTGCATAAACTAGTTCCATTCCGAAGTATAAATATTTGATTTCTAACTTACAACAACCTTTTTTAATGTAACCAAATAAATATGTGTTAAACTTAATCTAGTGTTTTCTATGTTATCTTTAAGTTCTTACAAATTAATTTGCTAATTGCTAACGATTTCACCCCGTAGCTCCAACGGTCAAGCTATCACATATCGCTTGATGTCTCCAAGTCACATGTTCTCATGTGACCTTCATATGGGGTCAAGGAAACTTTCCGGTTCTCAGGAATTATCGCTCATCGCAGATTCGATCATTAATTGTAATACTGTACTAGTATATTTACGAACAGAGGTGTATATTTTTCGTTAAACTACGTATGGTAAAACGGGGTGAATAGGGATGCAGGGGTGAATCGGAACGAAACTTATAAAGGAATAACATTGAAATAATATAGTTTGTTGCCAACCACAACAATTGATCATTAATTATTAATATTGTTATACATTAAACACATAACGAATCGTTTTTGGCCACAAACTACTTATAGTATTTAATGCTTATATAGCTTGTAAAAGTTTCGTCCCGATTCACCCCTGCATCCCTATTCACCCTGTTATACGGTAGTTTGACGGAACAGAATTCCTCGTGGTCAAATTAGTCCATTAAGTTTGACCACGAGAAAGGAAGGTATTATTATTATGGGTAATTTCATGAACGCTAGTAAAATTACGAAGAAAATTTTAGCTACATCTCTTTGAGGGTTGGTAGTTACACAAATTCTATGGTAGTAAACGCCGCGCCGTGCTATGAAAATAGACAAGAGTCCTAACATAGGAACTCCTTTCACTTCCCGTGCATGCCGCCACAAATTTATAATGCACCTTCTTGTTTTTGATATTGTCACAACAATTACAAACGTCAAGCAGACAATAGTAACCAAAAGAAAAATTGTAAAAATTAAAAACAACAAACTATAAAAATAGGTGTATCAGTATTTGTAAATTGTGAACTTTATTATGATTGATGTGGACGACGAAACCGTGATGAGCAGAGGTAAAGGTGACGTGAAAACGAGCTACATTAAAGAAGACTGTGTGAAGTATCTTCCGCTCTTGAGTAAAGCCTGCTATTAATCTTATTACTTTAATAATAATCAGTGATTATCGATGAGGTAGACCTACAGACTAACCCTGAGGTATTGTTTTAATGCCAATAAAAATCTAAATCAATCTGCCGTCAGGAAAATGAAAATGAACGTAGATACGAGCTACAAAATATCCAGATTCATATAGAACCTTCTGTCCATGGGCAGATGTGATCCAAGTCCGGTAAAGCAGTAGACATCCCTATGGTTGAACTGCGAGATGCCATGAACAAAAAAAAAGCAGATGTGATTATGGTTTTCCTGTAATCTGGTAGATATCATGATCAGTCGTGTTGGAGAAGCGTTTTTGGGCTTCCATTTGAACGTGATGTTCGTTTTCTTTAGTAAGACTGTGTTGAATATTAAACTGAAATTTAATTTTCTTTCAGGTCGTACCTCCAGATGGCGGTTGGGGTTGGGTGGTCATGTTCGCCTCCTTCGGTTGCAATTTCGTGATAGACGGTATCATGCTGTCTTGTGGATCGCTGCAGCCTGCGATCAAAGAAGAATTCGGCGTAAGTTTACGATTAATTTCTAGTCTTCTACCGATCCCAGACCCGGATAATTTATTTCCTTCGTTCGCAAAACCAAATGATATAAAAACGAGGTTTTAATGTGTTTTATAAAAAGAAAACCGGCTACGATATACGAATGATTGAATAAAAAGCTAGAAAAAATAAATAATTGCCTTTGTATCTCAGATGGATGTCTCGTGCGTGTCTATTTCCGTACCCACACCCTCACATATTATAATGAATAGCGTTACTAAGAATTGCGTCATAGCTGTGCCTCCGTTTTATAAACTGTAAAATGCGACCAGAAACAATAGATCCGTATAAACACACACGACATGGACAATCTCGTGAGGATTGACAGGCCTTCTCAATTTGGTCACTCCATTCCACTAATTTTTAACTGTCACCAGAGCTGGCTGTGTGACCAGATGTCTGCTGTTGTTCAGGCGTTTCCTGTTGATGTTTAATCTCACATCTGCCACATTGTTGGTATAATATCGCTTTCTTCAATTATTGTTTTGATCATAGGCTGCATGGGATATTAGGGGCTTTATTTGCAATATGACGTTTATGCCCGTATTACAGAACCTCTCTCAATATTCAAGCATTGCTGAATCTCGATTAAAGACATTTGATTGGTCAAAACTAGTTTTAAGTAATGCTTGGGTCTTGAGCGAGGTTTTGTATACCTTAGACTTAAATGAAGTTTAAGCAGGATTGTCCGAAAGAGTTACCGCTACCCCGGAACATAAAGGGCTAAGGAAGGAACATGGATGGGTTTTAGTCAGTAAGAGTCTGACACTCCCTTCCGCTCAACCCAGAGCGGGAGGTCATTGGATGATGTCCTAGCCTTAAAAAAAAAAAGACTTAAATGAAGTTAAATGCCTTCAGGCAAATTTGGTCTGTTCCTAACGATTATTAGCAAATAGCAAAGTTCAAGTTGCCTATTCCATCGCATCTGAAAACACTATTCGGAAATCATTCATGAACTGGCGCAGTAGTATCTCTGTGGTCTGTATCGTGAGAAATTAAGTACAGAAGCTACGTGCTCAGAGATCGTCAAGGTTGCCGGTTAGCTGAAGTGGGTCGCTAAGAAAACGAATAGGTACCGATTATCGAGTGAGTGTGAAATCGAATAGCATTTTGGTTATCACACGTCGATGTTATGTTGGGTTATTGTGCTAGATTTTTGTCTGAAGACTCACGTGCATTAAGCATTTATTCTATAATCTATCTATATAAATAAAAATCTAAATGTTTGTCGTAGTCCAGGGAAGGTTTAAAAGGTGAGAAAAGCTAGGTAGGTAGGGTAGGTAGGTAGGGTAAGTAGGTAGGGTAGGTAGGGTAGGGTAGGTAGGGTAGGGTAGGTAGGGTAGGGTAGGTAGGGTAGGGTAGATAGGTAGGTAGGTAGGGTAGGTAGGTAGGGTAGGTAGGTAGGGTAGGTAGGTAGGGTAGGTAGGGTAGGTAGGGTAGGTAGGGTAGGTAGGGTAGGTAGGTAGGATAGGTAGGTAGGTAGGACAGGACAACATCTGTCGGGTCAGCTACTATCTTATAGTAGTTTTTAAGTTTATTTTTTAAATTATGTATTAGTTTATAGTTATTATTTTTTTACATGTACTCTATTTTATGGGCCTTCGTTGCCTGAAATCTATACTAATATTATAAAGAGGTAAAATTTGTAAGTTTGTATGTAATCTCCGGAATTAATGATCTAATTTCAAAAAATTTTTCACTGATAGAAAGCTACATTATTCCTGAGTGCTATAGGCTATAAATTATATTTATATCATAATTATTAGCCGAGCTATCGCAATTTTCGTCTAGCAAGTCGGAAAGAAATACCTCCGAAAACAGAATTATTTGCATGCGCTGCCTAAACAGTTGTTTAAAATCGAAAGCTATAATTTCCTACTTACACGCGGGCGAAGCCGCTGGCAAAAGCTAGTAAAGGATAAATAAATAAAAAATGAAATAAATATGAATCTAGCTTAACCAATCTTTTCGTACTTTCGCTTATACTGGAGATTCAAACCCAACAAAAATTACGTTTTCGGTTGTATTGTCCTATACAACCGAAAACGTAATTTTTGTTGGGTACTATAGATACTAGACTGGTTCTACTTTGTCGTACGTAGGTAATTTTTAAGGTCAATTAAAAATTCGCTGGCATTTTTAGCCTTTGTAGGAGCCAGGTTGACTCATCGATAAGCGACAACACATAAAACCCGTGTCTTAAACTCACAGAACAGAGAATACGACATAAAATGAAGATAATCTGAAATTCTGACTGAAAACGATCGTAAATTTACCCTTTAGAACCCTGAATAAGAACTCAAAGGTGACTAGATTCTCTGAATTATTAAGTACTAGCTTCCGCCCGCGACTTCGCCTTTTTTTTTTTTTTTAAGGCTGGGAAATCATCCAATGACTGCTCCCGCTCTGGGTGGAGCGGAAGGGAGTGTCAGACTCTTACTGACTAAAACCCACCCATGTTCCTTCCGAGGCCTTTATGTTCCGGGGTAGCGGTAACCCTTTCGGACAATCCCGCTTACCCGGCAGGCTTGGCCCTGGGGGGCCCCTTCATATGCTGACATCTCTTTGAGGCGCGCGTGGAACATATACGCGCCGTACGGCACGGGTCTGGTGCTGGTGCTGATCGGACGGTGAGTCACCCATTACTCACCGCCCGCAGGCCCGCGCCTACGGTGGCCGGGAGTCGTCACGTGGCTCCCGACGCCCGGGGCGTCTCCTGCGGCGGCTGGGACGGGAGGACCTTTCTCTCTCCCATCCCGCCACCTCCTTCGCGAGCATGACTTTTTCGCAGAAGGAGGTGACTGCCTCCCACTCCCTCTCGCCCCGGACCATGGCTTGCACCAGGGCCGGGCGCGAGAGGTCGCCGCCGCCGATCGCCTCTACGAGGACACGGCGGTGCTCTGCCCATGCTGGCCAGGTTTGCACCGTGTGCTCTACCGTGTCCTCTGGGCGATCCTCGCAGTGGTGACACCCGGGCGTTTCCTCCCGCCTGATGATGTGCAGGACTTCGCGACTTCGCCTACATAGTATATCGACAAATTATACACATAAACCTTCTACTTGAATCACTCTATCTATTAAAATAAATTGCATCAAAATCCGTTGCGTAGTTTTAAAGATATAAGCATACATAGGGGGATATAGGGACAGAGAAAGCGACTTTGTTTTATACTATGTAGTGATAGTGATGTTTCAAATAAACCACTAGGCACTAAACAAAACTGTCTCTTCTTAGTATCAAAATAACTTGTTTGTGTGGTTGTTATACTGTTAGTGCAAGTTGGTTATAATAAATAAAATAAAATAAATCTTACGGTACTTTGGGGTTTCCCCTGGGAAACTCGGTTGATTGCACAGAGGCCAGCACATCAAGTTACCACAATCTGTCAAATTTCTTTGATAGTATTTCAACTTTATTGCAAAGACATAAGGTTCATTTTTAATTGAGAAAATTTGACAGTTAGGGATAGCTTGGTGTGCTGGCGTCTGTACTTTACGTAGGTATGCAAGTTGACTTCAGAGAACTAACTTTTGCAAATCGTCAATCAAAGTCTTTTCGGACCAAGAATCGCTTGATTGGCTTTCCTTATTAGAGTCCCGTGTCCCCGTCCGTTTTTTAAGGCAAACAGCATTGTTTTTCTTATTTTAAGCCGTATTTCTGATTAAACTGTTAGATAAAATGCTAACAAAAAATAAATAAACGTACCGACTTTACCGTCAATGTTGAGTCGAACAATACAATTATCATATTGTAAGGCCAAGGTTCCATCATGGCGCTACAACGATCCATTCATTCGCTCACTCAGACAATCATTGAATGAACTTTACTTAGATAGATACCTACATATTATTATATTGGCTTAGGGTGGACGGTTCAGCTACATGTGTAAACGGTTTATTGCAGTTGTGGTAGCACTATGGTATAATATATATTTTTACTGAAACGAGATTGCGCGGGAAAAGAGTTCCTACAAGGATTTAGGCAGGAAGACAGTATAGGAATAAAAATTGATTTTGAACGAGGTTGTGAAAAGCTTTTGGACGCGGTTTAGAAGTACAGATCACGTTGTTTCATCGGTGAAATTGGTACTCCGTATACAGTGTGTCCAGAAGCCATACTGCGCTTAATTAAGCTCAATGTGCTTGCTGAATTGAGCGTCAAGTAGACCATTGAATACCTTCACAATTAAAGTCACTAGATAGAGAGAAGCCTACAGTTGCTCTTTTTCTGTAACAAGGCGATTTTCGTCTAACCATGTATTCAACAACCTTACTACCTACCTTACTACGTATATACTGGAAAAACCTAACAAGTTTTCTGGATCAGTGACCACAAATTTCTTTAAAATTATCCTTGAAGAAATCGGCTATATAATTGGCTTGCTACATTCCCTCCACGTTGTCACTGGCACGCTTGCTTAACACTTCATTTTCTTAGTTTTTTTTTCCTGAATGCACGAAAGTTTGAATGCACGAAATTTCAGATAGATTGACAAGGACAGAATTTAAGCTTAGACTTGAAAATTTACGTACATAATTGAAAGAACAATAAAGAAAAATCTGCCCCCTAGACTCGTCGTTTGCTTCCCTCAGGCTTGTTCCAGCCCATTACATTTTTTTCTGACTTCTGTGCTAAGTACAGAGGCCTCAATTTCTATAACGACCTTACGTTGCTTGATCCAATAATTAAATACTGAACGCACATTCCCGACACTAGACACAAACAGCCCGAAAACAAAACACTTCCAATAATAAAAGTCAACATCGCTTAATAAATAATTTTAACGTGCTGTATACGTCACAGAAGCCCGCACTCGATCTAAAGGCAATTAATTACACAATTTACACCAGTTCGATGTCAAATCGATGCCAGTTAATGGAATTTGCCGTGAACAATCCTATGTAGGGTTGTCCCTTGAAACGGTAAAGGAAATTCTTTAATATTTTAGACCGGATTTCCGTGTGAGATATATCTTTAAAGCTGACGGTTGTAATTACTGTTATGCCGGTTTTAGTTATCGTAGGATACGTGATTTTGCCTTTGTTAATTTTGTACCTGAAATAATATCCGCCAAGGTAAGCGGAATTGACAAAAAAATTTAGCAATGAAGATTGTTTCGTAAAGCTCGTTCCGTTCTCTGCGTGATGAATGACTGGCCAGATCCAGTGAAACAGCTCTATTAAAAGTTTTCCACTATCGCAAGTGCACTAACCCTTGCAATGCTAAAGTACATAAAGTTCCCACATAACAGCGCGGGGGCAACGAACGATCTCGGCCTCGAGACGCCATTTAACCAAACAGGTTGCATTTTTAATCCGTTTCGTTTCGAATCAGTTCGAATGCATTATTATCGATTAGCGATTGTTAGGTTTCTATTTTGAATCTATGATCACTTTCTTTAACAAAAATGAAAAACAATTTGATTAAACAGGCAACACGGTGGTGACGAAACATTCTTACTTTTTTCACGAAATAAAAATAGTTTTGTCTAGGTAGGTATGTTATGCAACGTTAAAAAACAAAGTTCGTCTGATAACGCAATGTTTATGATAATAAATATATTTTTTCACGTGTGGATGCAATAGCTGGGCTTCTGCCAAAGTTTTTCAGCAAAACAAACATTTTTTTAAGCTGAATTTTGTAATCCTAAAAGCTACAGTATTATGAAACAGTTGTGATGAAAACAAATGCGGAATATCAGATCGACAACTATTGAACACAAATAAAAAAAAAACGCTTTTTTCAGAGACTAACGTAACTTAAGGAGAGAACCGGAAAGGAAAAGGTTTTTCAATCTGTTTTTTACATTAAAGTGCTAAACATAAAGCTCAGTTTAAAACAACCTAATTGCACATTTCCTGGACATATAGACACGACGATTTGCATTGGTAATAGCAGGGTCAAGTATGCAAGCTGGCGTCAACCGATTTACAGTTACAAAAACAAAAACAATTTGCGCTTGTTGTTTACAAAACAGTTATCAACATCTCTATTTGTATTGTGATAAAGTTGAAAGTTGCGCATGAAATGTTCAAGATTATGCGGACTACGTAATACCATAGTGCGTAAACGCCACCACGGACTTATAAGTACTCATTCAGTGCGTTAAGTGCGTATGCACTTGAATAAAGTTGAAACTTTCGTTGTTCGGGTGTTTTTCTTTGAATTAGGTTGGTTTTTTTAATCTGTGGTTTTGAATGGGATACGGCTCTCTTTACATATAGAGATTCCGAAATTATACTTATTTCAATTTATGAAAATTGGTGTGAAAAATGAATACTTAGATATATTTTGAAACGCAACGTGCTTAGTTATATTACCTACCTAGTTATTAATAGGTCCTACATAAAACAGTAAAAAACTAAAATATCCTGGATATAAATAGCAACTCAAACTCCATCTCCAACAGCAATCGATCAAGACTAAAATAGAAAAAGAGAAAATAAACCGCCTTCACATCCAAGTAATCATATCACATCAACTATAATTGCTGGAAAACATACAATTTTACTAAATATGGACTCTTGATCTAGATAGTTTTTACCTTGACCAATTACTAACGAGTTTCATACTAGTCCTGAAGAAATCCGATGGTAGCCGTAGGTAGGTAATTCTTAAATGGATTTATCCGCCGTAACAATCCGTTTTTTTTAAGGATGGGAAATCAACAAATGACCCTTGCCGCTGTAGGTGGGCTGGAACGGACTGTCAAACTCGTCAAAAATACTGACTAAAACCCATCCATGTTCCCTTCCTTAGCCCTATGTGTTCTCGGGCAGCGGTTTACCCTTCGGGCAGTCCCGCTGAAACAAATTGAATTGAATTTTATTTTATGGATTGTCTTATTGTGAAGACGATTATTTATTTATTAAAATAACCCCGGCACATAATTGCGCAACACACTTTCTGAAAAAAGTTCACATGATATCTGTCAAAATTACAGGCATTGCGATCGATTGAGATGAGATGATCCACTGATTGGTTTACAATATATGCTAGGCGACTTAGCAGAATATCAAGACAAAGATAGAGGGTCGAAATTGACTTCTGCCAGAGGGAATGGCCCGCAATGGCAGGAGGCAGAAAAGAGGCGCTTGCCGAGCTTTGAGACTTTATGGGGCTTATTTAGCCCCAACGGAACGGGAACGGGAACGGGTTATTTTATCTATCTACCTATTTGGTAGATAGATAAAATAACCCGTTCCACCTTTATGTAATACTAGCTCTTGCCAGCGGCTTCGCCCGCGTGTATGTAAGAAATTATCCCACGAGAACCGTACATTTTTCCGGGATAAAAAGCTTATATGCTATTCCAGACTATCATTCACCTTTGCGCCAAGTTTCATCCAGATCCGTTCAGTAGTTTTTGAGTTTATTCGTTACAAACATACATACAATCTTACCTCTTTGTAATATAAGTATAGATACAGCATTGCCTACTTTCCTATTCAGCATATACAACAGTTGTGGGTGACCTGTTTGCAACATTGTTATCACATTTATTACTGCTCAATAAAGATTCCAATTAAAGATTATGCTAATCGCATCGGCACAGTTGCGATGTTTTTCTAGGAATTAACGTAAACACGCATTTAAATCTATACTTCTTGGTAGATACAGCTTCTATTCTTCCACAATTTCAATAACAATAACGCCTCGTACTTCGTCTTTGTTTATTATTTCACCCTTTATTTTTGGGTTGAGAAATCTTCAAATGACTCCTCCCGCTCTGGGTGGAGCGGAAGGTAGTGTCAAACTCTTACTGACTAAAACCCATCCATATTCCTTCCTTAGCCCTTTATGTTCCTTTCGGACAATCCCGCTTTTGCACTGGCCTGCGTAGTGGATTACGGATTTACGGTGCACTCATCAGCAAGAGGAGGCCTGTGTACCAGCAGTGAGAACATTAAAGGCTGTTTATGCAAAGCCTTTCCGCTATTTTGTGGCCTTTTTTTCTATCTTCCTTCTCCTTCCTTTCTTCCTTCCTTTTTTTCTATCCCGTCTATACTCCCTGAAGTGTCAGGCAGAGGTGTACCTCATATAGTATACCTAGATTTTGCCAGTTATGTTTAAGTCCCATGTAATAGGGGGCGAGCCTTTTGCCATCAACCGGGCTCAAATTCAAACTCCGGCCTGCTACTGAGAAATTTCTAAGGAAAGATCACAGTACCTGGATATGCATATTTTGATTTAAAAGAGTGTCCATGGAGTATTTTGCCCGTTCTTCTCCATAGGTACCTGCTGCTTTCGAATGGGTAACTAGCTTCATCTTTCTGACTGACCGACCCCTTGACAATTCAAAAGTAATGGGAATTGAAATAAATGCTTTGAGTTTGATACTCAGTAAGCAATCTACAAACATGCAATAAGACATGCAGACATTACTGGTCACCCCGGTCTAAATGTGTTAGTAAATAAAAACAACAATCCACGTGCAATGCCCTTTGGACAACGGGCGTCGTTGAAATTCAATATCTATTACATAAGCCGACGGTCCCGTTATGCTTACATCCACCGTGCAACGTCGCACGCCTGAGAAACAGCCTATGCATCTTGCCTAAGTAAATAGGACCACACATAGACTGCAGGCAACTAAATGAACGTGCCTAGACGCTGCAACGAGATACGGTACATAATATGTTCGTGTTTTACCATGTAGCTAACTGGTTAACTAAATGTATTTGCTTAATATACAGTTATTTTCCCCAATAAGACATATGTCTATGTCTTTTTTGGGCATTTGGGACATTTGGAAAGCCCATGCTTTTGATAAGGAAGGTTAGTGGTATAACCAATATTCAGGGCTCGGGTTTCCCAAAGGTTGTGTACGTTCGTGCAAGGAAACTAACCCATAGCAGTAAAAAAAACCCGCTTTTGTTTATCACGGTACATTTGAAGACATAATTTGCGAACTGAAAAAAAGCGTGCGGGCGATAACCCGTTCTTTTTTGACGCAAATTATTCGAATTGCATTTTTTGTGCTGCACAACTTCTAGAATGTTAAAAACCGGAATAATAGTGAACGACTTTGTAATTGCCAAAACTTGTCAGATCCAGTCCTAACTTGTTGAAACTGGTTTTAGTTAAAATTAACCTATACTGTTAAACGGTGCAATTTCTAACACACCAATTCATTATTAACATTCTGGGTGCATATGCTCTGAGCTGGGCTAACAAGACCCACATATCCATTGAAATGTTACTTTAATTAAAATTAAAGGTGCATAGAGCGTATAGCGTCTGTCACATGTCTGTCAGAATAACAAGGCCAGTGGGCCACACGAGCAGAGTACATTGACAACGGAAACTTATTTGACCACGGGAAGTAACCGATTTACTTCGACACAGCACTCGAATCACTGAATTGTCACGATTTGAAAACAACACTAGTATCACATTCGTTTGACTGCCCCGTTGCTCCCGTTTTCGCATGCGCAACTGCTGAGCGTGGAGTTCTCAAGTCCGATTCCCGGTTTGGACAAAGTGTTATTGGGTTTTCCATTCAGGATTTCTTTTAACAGCCCGGAGTTTGAAGTTGACGGTGCGATGCTCTATGGCCCTGCGCCTGATCTTTCTCAGGTCGTGTCGGATTGCCGTCCCATTGGACTATGAACGTGAAGGAAGAGAGTGCACCTGTGTCTGGCGTGTCTGCGCACAAATTTGTGCATATTATCTTCCGCGCTGCAGGCTTTTTTTTTTGATTGTGGGATATCAAATAACTCTTCCCGCTCTGGGTGGAGCGAAAGGGAGTGTCACATTTAGCCCTTTATGTTCCGGAGTAGCGGTAACCCTTTCGGACAATCCCGCTTACCCGGCAGGCTTCGGCCCTAACGAACCCCTTCAAATGCTGACATCTCTTTGTGGCGCGCTTGGAACACCTAGCCCCTGTACGGCACGGGCCTGGTCCTGATTGGACGGTGAGCTACCCATTACTGACCGCCCGCAGGCCCGTGGCTACGGTAGACAGGAGTCGTCACGCGCGTGAGTCGTCGCGCTGCAGGCTACACTGAGATTGGTCACCATAGCGGAAATTCGGCTGGAGGACTATTTATTATTAGTTTCGCATTAAAAGCCTTATACCTTCGGTCATGTGTATTCAAATCGGAAGTCCACCAATCAATGTACATACTAACAATAATCTTCTCGTATTTTTTGCGTATCTTCTAAGTGTGGGCCGCCTTGAACGGGTCCGCCGTGGGAATTTGTAGAATTTATTCAATGACGATTTCCTTTTCTTTTACTTCCAGTAAATAATGAGGAGTGTTTGCGGTTTGCTAAGTATTTGCATATTAACGGTGACCGGTTAATTGTAATTTCTTCAAACTAACATGTAGTACGGACGGTGTAGAATGTCGCACTAAAAATATGTGGGTGTCTATGACCTATCCGAACTATAATAGTAAAGATGGCTGTTTACAAGAAGTATGTATTTTCACAGGTCGGTTTTCGTCTAGCGTGCCAACTTGTTCTGTGCCATTTGTGTCAAGGACAGAGGTTCATTGAGATTTGAGTCAGAAATATATATTTTCTTGCAAAGATCACTGAGGAATCTCGTGAGCGAAACCCGAAGTGAAGTGTCTCCCTAGAATTATGTTGGTTGCTAAAACGAGGGTCCATATTGATCTTTTACTTTGTTATACGGCTATGTTATACATGGAATGCAATGAAGAATTGAGTATTTGAGAGATAACTTTGTACGCTATCGCCCTCTTCTATCTGTCCATGTCCCACGTTACATGGGGTCGGCGCAATACGGTTTTACCCAAGGGGTTTAAGGTTCCGTACCCAAAGGGTAAAACGGGACCTTATTACTAAGACTCCGCTGTCCGTCCGTCCGTCTCTCGCCAGGCTCTATCTCATGAACCGTGATAGTTAGACAGTTGAAATTTTCACAAATCATGTATTTTTGTTGCCGCTATAACAACAAATACTAAAAAACAGAATACATTATATGTTTTAGGGGGCTCAAATACAACAAACGTGATTTTTGCCGTTCTGTAGATAATGGTACGGAACTCTACGTGCGCGAGTCCGACTCGCACTTGGCCGGTTTACTTCTTTTCTCCTCTCTCAGCTATCAATCTACATATATTTCAGTCCTTTTTCTTTCATATCATTCCGCATACAATCCATCCATCTTTTCTTTGGTTTTCCTGCCCAATTGGGTATTTGAAAGGGTAGTCAATAACATACAGGGTGGAATTTTGTAATGCCCCCTGGAGGGAAAGTACCCTTAATACTGTAGATAGCAAATTTGACTCAAAGAAAACATTCCTTTATTTTTGAATAGAAAGAAAACTGCATTCAAAGATTTTCAAAAATTCGCTTGCCACGCCCGGGAATCGAACCGACTAAAATCGGTAAAAATGACAACCTGTACTTTTATTGCATTTATCGTTAGGATCAATTATAAGGATAAAATCCTTCTAAGAAACTTGATAAATTAAATGAAAGGAAAACCATCCAACCAACCAACATCCAACCATCTGAACTTATAAATTTAATGAATCAAGTTAAAGCTCTTTAAGTTAAAGATCCATCGGTTTACTTATGTTAGTAATAAATAATTTTATCATTGACGTCATTTATCCATGAAAATTACGAGTTACTATTTAGATAAGACGATTGAAGATTGGTACAAACGGTACAATGAGATGGCCTACGAGATCACCAGATCTCACCCGTTGAGATTTTTTTTGTGGGAATATGTGAAAAATCAAGAAGCCCTACCCCGACATAGTTCGGGAAAGGCTAGGCACATCATAGAAAAATCAAATTTTCATTAAATTTTATGCGAAAATAAACGAGTTGAGAGTTGAAGTTCAGAATACGATTTATAATATTCACCACAACACGATATTAAAGGTTACTAGAAATGAATTTGTTACAAGAATACATTTGTGTATCCAAGAAAATGGAGCCCATTTCGAGTAACTAATTAGTTAGTTTACTATTTTTTGTAAATAATTTAAGATTTCATGGTTTTCCTATCATTTAATTTATCAAGTTTGTTCGAGAGATTTCATCCTTATAAGTGATCCTAACGATCGATGCAATAAAAGTACAGGGTGTACTTTTTACAGATTTTAGTTGGTTCGATTCCCGGGTGTGGCAATCGAATTTTTGGAAATCTTTGAATGCAGTTTTCTTTCTATTCAAAAATAAAGGAACGTTTTCTTTGAGTAAAATTTGCTATTTACAGTATTAACAGTACTTTCCCTCCAGGTGGCATTACAAAATTCCATCCTGTATATTACTTTTTATGAACTGTCAAAACGCGGCATTTGTAGTGTACGTGACTTGTATGAAATATAACAATGTGACGTCACAGATTTTGAAAATCAAATGGAATACTTATTAGCTTAAAATGGAATTTTACAATTATATCTTAGCATAATATTTAATTTCTGTGCGGTGATGGAAGTTTTTAAGACGAGCGGTCTTTTTTATATGTGGTTTCATATTTTATTTTCGACCTTTTCAAATAGTCAATTATAATAGTATACCTACATAAAGGTCTAATCACCTTCAATATGGAAACCTCACAGATACAGTCTGTTACATAAACTTAAAACGGCAACACTGGCCGTCGTCAAATCTATGAAAAACACGATACGAAGGAAATAAATTATCACATTCATTATCTCAATAATTGTGCGTATCTTTAATAATTAAAACTATATTTATTTTGATTTTCAGGCGAGTGAAAGTCAAGTGGCGCCAATAAACTCTTTGCTTACTGGATTCTGCCTTCTTCTTGGTCCCGTAGCATCTGCTATGACAAACAAGTGAGTGAATTCAGCTGATGTAGCTTTGGGTATTTGAAAGAATAGTCAATAACGTTACTTTTTATGAACTATCAACACGCAGCATTTGTACGTGATTTGTATGAAATATAACAATGTGACGTCATAGATTTTTAGAATCAAATGGAAAACTTATTAGCATTAAATGCAATTTGAACAATTATATCTTCGCAGAATATTTAATTTCTGTATGGTGATGGAAGTTTTTAAGGCGAGCGGTCTTTTTTCTATGTGATTTCATATTTTATTTTTGTCCGATTCAAATAGTCAATTCCCTAAGGTGACCTGTTCGCTCCTTAGCCGTTGGGCTTTATGATCATCATTTTGCCTTTCTTGATATCTATTTTTAATTTTCAGGTACGGATTCCGATTCGTAGCAATCGTTGGAAGTATAATCGCTTCATTGGGTTTCGGCTTGTCCTACTTTGCTACCAGCACCGAATTCCTTTACTTAACATACGGGATGACTGGAGGTAAGATACCTTTTACCTACTCCTTAAACAGTTTATTCAATAGGAAGTAAGATTGTGTCTGAAGATAGGTTTTAGTTGAGAATGGAGAAGATCGTTATCGTTCTTCGAAATTGTAACTACGCTGAGTTTCCCTGGTAGTAACCGGGAATATGAGTTTTGTTGTACCCTGTGTGCCTAAGTCCCATTTATTGATTTTTTTGTTTTTTTCGGTCCCATGCCCTATATCCATTTCTTTTTTTTAAATATATAATTCTAGCACTTTGCCCGCGGCTTCGCTCCCGTGGTCTTTCCCGTGGGACCCGTTATTTTTCCCGGGATAAAAAGTAGCCTATGTTACTCCTAGAAAACTAAGTTTTCTTAAACGGTGAAAGAATTTTTAAAATCGGTCCAGTAGTTTTTGAGCCTTTTCATTACAACCAAACAAACAAACAAAGTTTTCCTCTTTATAATATTAGTATAGATATAATATTTTGTCATAGTCCATTGCTAAATGGGCTCGTCTCATATGAAATGGGACTTCAACTAGCGTAATGAGGGATTAATACATGATACGCTTTTGTTTTCCTCCCTTTCGGGTATTATATTATTATTATATTAATTCAGGCGCGATGTAGATATTTTGAATATATTCAAAAGATTTTCCTAATTTAGAATTTGTTTTCAGGTTTCGGTCTCTGCTTGCTATACATGCCTTCAGTGTTAGCTGTTGGCTTCTACTTCGAGAAATGGCGGTCTCTTGCGATGGGCATAGCTCTGTGTGGCTCCGGAGCGGGCGTCTTCGTAATGTCACCTATCACGTCCTCGTTTGTCGAGAACTATGGCTGGAGGATGACCGCGGCCTGTCAAGCAGGTCAGTAACAAATGTTAAGAAAGAAAGTATGTTCATTACATATCATGTATATTGTAAGTACTATAATTTTCTCTCTTTCCATAAACATTTTGCTAGATTAATGTATGTACGTGTGCTAAACCTAATGTTCTAAGTAAATCCTATATTGCTCCAGGTTTGATACTGCTAGGTGCACTCTTTGGTTTAACATACAGACCAATAGAGCCAGTCCACGTAGTAGTAGAAGAGGAAACAGCTGCGGCGAGCGAAGAGGAACGTAGCAGAATAGCAGCAGAAAAACTGGAGGAAACGATGAAACTTCAGAGCAGACTTGACTCAGGTATCAGAATGCCGAGGGACACGAAGTTCCATACCCAAACTGGCCCTCATACTTGGATGGGTGTTTCAAACAACACTCGCTACCCGACAGCAGAAGAGGTCTTCCGTAGAAGCAGTACTGCTATTAATGCTCAACACCGACGCTCCTCCGCCACAGCAGGAACTATCAAGAGTAACCTAACCAAACCTCATTACGCAACAGTCACTGAGAACGACGAACGGGAAGACGCTACTGCCATCGAGGGGACGAAGCCTTTGATCGGATCCGTTCTCAAAATTATGTCACACCAGGAGTTTGCCGACCGACGCTCCTCAACCGCTGACTTGCCTGCCAGACCTTTATATCGTGAAGATATCTTCTTCGGTGCTAGCTTGACCCGGTTGCCACAGTACATGTCTCGGACATCCATTGGGTACCACATGGCTGTAACTCACATACCTTCTTCCGAAGACGAAAAAGAAACCGGAATATGTACTGTAGCTGTGCGCAGAGCTTTGGCTACTCTGTTGGACTTGAGCCTATTCAAATCTCCAACATTCGTAATTCTGGCTCTTAGCGGTTTTTTCACGATGGTGGGATTGTTTGTGCCGTTCATGTACGTGCAAAACAGAGCGAGGGAGAATCACGTGCCGGAGGAAGCTGTTGAGTGGTTGGTGTCATCGATCGGAATAGCCAACACTGTTGGGCGAATCTTATGCGGCCTGATATCAGCGATGCCCAAGGTCTCTCCAATGTTTGTCACCAACGTTGCTCTCACTATCGGAGGTCTCGCGAGTATGCTCAGCAACTTCTGCTTCGATACTTACTGTCAGTACGGATACTGCGTCGTATTCGGCTTTGCTCTTGGTAAGTTGATCATTAATTGATTATTGATAGTAAAAAAAGATAGTAAGTTTTATATAATTATTTCAATTAAAAACTAAAAGATACACCAAACTTACTACTTATTTAAGTGAATCTAGAGATCATTGATGTAATTCTAACGATAACTATACGATACAGAGAGATCAGTATACAAATTAACAGAACTGGATCATTTTAAATAATAATAATAATATCCTTGGACATTTGCTATGATTACAGTAGGTACGTGACGTAGGTTGTATACCTATTTGAGAATGCACACTGCAAACTGTCCAATCAAATCAAGATAAAAAATTCGTTGTGTATAATTTTATCAATGGTGTTATTAATTGTTTTCAATCCAAATAAACACTTAATTTTAATAACACTATTAACGTCTGTATAATTGATTCATGTAATCACTTGGCTTATTGTTATTTGTTTAATTCCAGCTTGCTTCGCTGCGTTGCGGTCTATCGTCGTCGTGGAGTACCTTGGTCTCGAGCGACTCACCAACTGCTTCGGCCTGTTTCTTCTCTTCCAAGGCCTTGGAGCTTTAATTGGTGCTCCTATTGCAGGTGAGATCCATTTCATTTTATGGCAAACAAGCTGACGGCAGAGCAGTGGTGGCCCATTGGTATCGGCCTCGAGTTACTAATGGGGTATTTGAAAGGGTAGTCAATAACGTTACTTTTTATGAACTGTCAAAACGCGGCATTTGTACGTGATTTGTATGAAATATAACATTTTGACGTCACAGATTTTTAGACTCAAATGGAATACTTATTAGCATTAAATGCAATTTAACAATAATTTATATCGTAGCATTATATTTAATTTCTGCACGGTGATGGAAGTTTTTATGACGAGCGGGCTTTTTTCCACGTGATTTCATATTTTATTTTTGACCGATTCAAATACTCAATTGTAGGTCGTGAGTTCGAACCTTTACCATACGCTTTACTTTTTGTATTTAATTTCATCACCACTGCTCTAAAAACGGTCAAGGAAAACATCGTGAAAAAAGCGGCATATCCTAAATTTTCGGAAACATTTGTGACATCCGCCAACCCGCACTGGGCCCGCGTGGTGGAGTGTGGCCCACTCCCTCTCTTAGAGAGGATCCCGTGTCCCAGCAGTGGGAACAGTAAAGGCTGATTATGTAAGCTGACGGCCAATATAAGTCTAAAGTGGCTAACCTGTCTTGAGTAAGCGTGGTGATCCGGCCCACCTGATGGTGAGTGGGCACTGTCGTCTAGAGACATCTATAATACCAAAGATATTGCGTTTCCAACGCACAGATTAGGGCTAAAATGTCGTACTTGCGATTCCTACCCGCATCGTCACTATGTGATCGGCAATCTATACAGACATGGGAGACATGATAAGTATTTTATTGCCGTATTTTATGCCTTCATAATACTCAACTCTATATTACATAATTTGACCTCGTTTTTATGTTATATACCATCATCATAAATAACATTTACATATAATAGCTTTTTATCCGTAGAAGGGTTAGGCAGAGGTGTTCCTATCTTCTTCTTCGTGTGGTTAGTGACTAACCTGGTGTCAGAGTTTTAATGCTGCCCATAGGTGTTCCTATAGAACACCCACAGTTCGCCAGTTATGTTTAAGTCCCATGTAATAAAGGGCAAGCTGATTGCCATCAACCGGGCACAAATCCAGATTCCGGGCAGTTACTGAGAAGATGGAAACCCCAATAACATTATGCCCGACCTAGGAATCGAACCCAAGACCTCACGCTCAGCGCAGTAGCATTTGCGGCCAAGTGTACATACACTTGGCCGCAAATTTAGATACATGTGCGTTTGTGTTAAGTTATTGTTACGCACTCTATGTATATAAATAATTTGATCTCATCTTCATGTTCTTGATTCCTATTTTTGATCTTTCGCAGGAATGCTGTACGACGCATCCAATAGCTACGAGTTATCGTTCCACGTGTCAGGAGGATTCATACTCCTTTCAGCCGTGATGTGCTACCCCATAAGAAGGATTAACCAATGGGAGAAGAAACGTGCGCTTGCAAAGAAAACAGCACCAACAGGCCCCAGCCTTAAAGGTATACTCAAAGTGTAAAAGGACATTTGCAAAAGCACATATTTGGGGACAACACATTAGTGCCAAAAAAACTCTATTGAAAAATAGCGAATGCAGTTTTCCAACTGCCGGATGGGTGCGTAAAACGAAACGTAGCTAGCATTAAAATGTACCGTCTGCCGAAGGATGAGTGTGCACTAATGCGTGTAATGAATAAAGAATTATGCCTTGCATAGTTTGAATACCAGCCTTACTCCCGTATTCATGAATGACCTTATACGTAAGTGACTGCACTCACTGCCATTGTAATGGTTATAACATTCCCTTGGCGCATTCGTTCATGAATATGGAAATTATTATTTTTTGTAAGACTTGGATTGTTTAATCTACATTTATTTACAAAATGTACCTAGTATAATGTTAGTGTCGTCAGTGTTGTCATTCAAATTTTGAGATCAAGTTATTTCATTTCATTTTAATTTAATTGTAAATTAACAAACACAGTCCTAAAAATGTACCTCAAATACGAAATTATAAAATTAGAAACATTCCTAGTAGTGACGGATTGGTCAAGCTGAACGTGTGCAAAACCTGCGCGAGAAAGAAGATTTAAAACTTTGGCAACCATGAACTGTCAAAGATATTTGCTTTTAATTTGTGTCGCGAACTCGCGACTCACTTCAGGTTGACCGGTCCTTAAATCTTTGATAAAACTGCAAGAGATAGTTGCTTTTGCAATAGATTCGATTAAGTCAGATAAATGCATTTAAAATAGGTTTAGAGGTTTTAAAAGTACAAAGACTCGAAATATAAATATATATAGTTTCGCAATTTTGTCCGAATTAAGACATAATATGAAGGAGATCTGAAGCCAAAATGTACTATAAATTATAGTTGTGTTTACTTTTAACATTAGACAATACCGTGTGCCTAGTTTATAAAAGTGGTGCATAATATAAGACTTCTATTATAGTAGAAGTAATTTGTTATAATAGTCTTCCTACTGCATATCTGGGGGGTAATTGAGTAACACACATGGCTGTCATGTTGACAGTTCAAAAACATTCGTTGCGTCATTTACCTTGGCAAAAAAATTTTTCGAACGTATGAAGCAATGGATTTGCGATATTCTCCAAAACTCTTTCCGATTGTAATCGACAGTGTGTTACGTAATTAGGGTGTAGTGCCGTGGAGATTTATGATGATGATGAATGGAACATAGAAATGGGCAAGAATTTTGTAGCAATTGTGCCTTATTGTGTAAACTGTCTCGCTATTTTAATATGGAATATTTATATTTACGTAAATAAATTGGACTCAAGTCATTGTTATTATTGCAGAAGTTTTATTGTAAATAAATTGGTAATATTCCAAATGTATTGCACATCGCATGCAATATTATGGAGTAGCTAATACTATGTGTTACTAACATAATTATTTTATTTAGAATAAGGACTATTACTGTGGCTGTGGTCTTCTAGCGTATTTATACTTAAATTGTGTACCTAATTAAGAAATCATAGTCATTTATTTCCGAATCGTAAATCATTGGTAAAAAAACATTTTTCTTTATCCCCTTTTTTGCTGGTTTTTGACTGTGTACCTCTTTCAATAGATGTCTCATTGTTTGACGATTTAGTAAACTGTTGATGACTTTTGTATAATGAACTATAGGTTTTAAGTACTTACTACCTAAAACCTAAAATTACGTACTTTACGTAAAGGTTAAATTTATACACGTACTTAAATATATTATATCTACATATGTTTTCGAGAGATATTGTGAACAAAAGTAAGTACAATATTTATTTTGTTTACGGGAGTTTTTGAAAATCGTTAATTGTGAGATACTTTTTCATCGTGACTATGATTTTTTTGAGTTGTTTAGTATGTTTATCGATGCCACAGTGCCATATAGTGTTACATTATGTAAGGAATTATCAATAGGTTGGGAGAATATGCAATGAAACTGGCGCGGTGTGAAAAGGTCATTATTAAAATTACCAAAAAAAAAACGAAATTTAAGCAATTTAGTTTTTTTTTGCAACACTGCATCATAAATATGATGGTGTTATTCGCATTTGTTGTGACAGAATATGTCATCAGTGCTGCCAACATCACCAAATGACGTGAATATTTTCGTTCAAAAATTGTAAGATATTTAGAGTGCCCGTTTCACACCGCGTCCGTTTCATTGCGTATTCCCCCTACACGTTGCACGCGTCAGGACTCAATAGTCCTGAAGACAATTTTGTACGTTGTCATGATTAACGGCAAGACAATTCTTGCCGTTAATCATGACAACGTACAAAATTGTCTATTGAAAATATGTCCAATTTAACAGTTTTGTGACGATAAGTTTGTGAACAAACATACAGTCTTCCTTGGCCCTTTTGAAATACACGATATTTGCCAAATAATGCTGGTTATAGTTTTATTTACGATCCTATCTAAAGTTAATAAGACAATTTTCTCTCGGGAACACTCGTTGAGATGAGAGACTCGCGCATGGTACAGAGGCCAGCACATCAAGCTACCCCAATCTGTCTTTCTTTGATAGATTTTCATTCACTTTATTACAAAGGAATAAAGTGCATGTTTCCATTGGGAATATTTGACAGTTTGGGATAGTTTGATATGCTGGCGTCTGTACATAACTACATAGTTTTAAGTAGCTGGTATTTATATGGTTATAGTCAAATATCCAAGCTCCGTGTTCCTATAAAGATTAGCCTAACACATCTACGCATAATAGCGAGTTGTTAACGCTCGTCGCCGTCGCTCATTCGCTACTCGTTGTTAGATCTACTCGCTTCTCGTTACTCGCCGGCGGAGGGACAGACGTCCTAGGTAGGTTCTGCCCCCTCACACTCACACCCAGGGCCGGATTTAGGGGAGGGCGAAAGCCCCGGGGCCTCCACAGACAGGGGGCCCCCACAATAGAGACTGCGGAAAAAAAATCTTTCAAATTCCAACTAGTAAACACTATCAAACATCTTTTCCTTTTATATTTTTTTGTGGCTCTTTTACCTTTATCTACAGTACTTTGTACATACATGATTATTTGATTATACTTAAATATTAACAGAAATCATTGATCTATATTTCTTCACTCCAATCAGGCAATTGGTAAAAATATATCAAAATCTCAAATGGCCCCGATATGCACTCGCAATTTACTACCCATCTTGGGGGAGTATCCCAATGGCTCAATGGCTGAGTGGGGTGACACTTGCCCGCAACCTCCGAGGTTGGGTATTCGATGCCGTGTCTCGACAATATATATTTAAAAAAATATAAACATAAATTAATTGCGGTATGTGTACGATTGGTGTTATTCAATTCTTTAACAAATCAATTATTATTGACTAATTGGTAATTTTTTTCGTATTTCTTTATACAGCAAGATATGTAGCTTGATAGGCAAATAATTACTACTGTGACACTATTAAATGCTATCACGAACTTTACTGCATGCAAGAAATTGAAAAAAATTATAGTCGTTCAATAATAATTTATTTGTATAATTATTGAAGAATATCGGTTGTCATACAAAAGCAAAACCCACCTCATTGTGACAGGAGTCAAACGCTAATATTAACAATCGAGTCGCGAGTCATGATCGAGGAGAGAATGTTTATAATTGGTTGGGGGGGGGTTAAAAATTTGGGGCAAGGGGGCCTCCGCTCCTTTGTTGCCCCGAGGCCTCCAGACCTCTAAATCCGGCCCTGCTCACACCACACTCACACAACTGCTCACTCTCATTACCAGTTGAAGGTAAAGTCAACATGGAAGTGCATTTGACTGACCAAATGAAAAGGTAAAAAGGTAAAAATCTGTGGTATAAACGCAAACTCCAAACGCCTGTAATGAAAGGTGAAGAGCGAGTAGGTAATCAACCCCAGTTGTCTAATTGCCTTGGTTTTTAGATCTCCGTTAAATAAGGTAATTATTCAATTCCTGTTCCTTTTAAGTAAAACTACTAGTTCATCTATGGGTAAAACTAGTTCACCACTGAGTAAAACTTGTTTACCCATGAGTATAACTAGTTTACCTTTGGGTATTAGTAGTTCGCCTTTGGGGAAAAGTAGTTCATCTTAGGGTAAAACTAGTTCAACTCTGGCCTTTGGGTATTAGTAGTTCGCCTTTGGGGAAAAGTAGTTCATCTTAGGGTAAAACTAGTTCAACTCTGGGTAAAACTAGTTACTCACCGAACCAAACTAGTTAAATTATGTTACTTGTGAAATAAACAGTACCGAAACGAAACGAAGTATACGAAACGTTGCTGGTGTTGGTGTTTTGGAGAAACAATAGTGAACCGGCTAGGCCTATAAGAACACTCCATAGGAAGTTAAGAATTGATATACTCAAACTCAAAGTATTTATTTCAAATAAACCAATTACAGGCACTTTTGAATTGTCAAGGTGTCGGTCAGTCCGAGAAATGAAGCTAGTTGCTTATATATTAGCTTTAAAGGCGTTTAATACATGTCTATGATTTTTTGTCACTAATTACAATAGGCACTTTATAATAACGTAATACTTAACTGCAACCGGTACAACAATTTATGATAGATTATCGCCTACTCAAGCATAACTGCAATGTTACTAAAAGAGTTTTGCAATTTTTTTTTTCAGACACTAAAATATTCATAAACAATTCTTTTGTCGATATCTTTATTACCGTGATAGTTACAGTATTATCGTTGTAAAACATAGAGAGATTCAATCAGGAAGTAATTAATAGCCACTGTGAATTTCAATAATACTACCAGGGCACTACGACTCGGTTACCGGCCGTACTGACATCAAAATTAACTCTAAAAATGTTTTTTTTCTACTAGAAAACTATGGAATCAGTTGTTTGAGAATAGGAAGCAAATAGAAGCAATTCTTAGGCGTAAATTCAACGTTAAATACGTCTAGTGACCGTTCATCCTGACACAAACGTTGACTGGTAAAAAAATGCCTATGAACCTACTGCCGCGGTACCTACAATGCCTTCGATTCGAACGAGCGCTTTTCTTGCTTGCTCCTCCTTATTTCTCATGCCCGCCTGGTATTCGTCGTTTTCTTTACCGAATGTACGGAGCATTCGGAACGGAGCGGGCGTATTCGGCAGTTTGTATTCGGAACGAGCTTCTGCATAAATATTTCTATTATGGTTCAATCAAATGAGTTGAACGTTAAACAAATAAATATTACTAATAATGTAGCTATTGGCCTCGAGCCAATGATAATACATATTATTGAAAGATACCTAAAATACACCAAAATGTGTAATTATTTATACCACCTTTATTTTATTTCGAATCGGACGCGCGCAATTTACGCGCCACCATATACCTCCGCAGTTCTCATGCTAGCCTGGTACTCATCGTTTTAGTTTCCGAATGTGACGGGGTAAATCGGAACATTCGGAACAGACCGGCGCGCGGCGCGATAGATTCGGTGAAATTTTCTGTTTCTATTTCTATGCAGGTTATATCAATGACTTGAATAATAGTGCTAGAATTGCAGGCTGCTTATATAGTCTGTTTATTGATCTGGATAAAACAAGTGTACCAAAATATTACCCAAATAATTAAAATAGGTATGTTTTTAGTACCTACACTTACCCTCCTGAATGTTTACGAATTTTTTTGATTATTAACCGACTTCAAAAAGGAGGAGGTTCTTTTACTGAGAATTTATATAATGCGTGCAATTTACGCGGCACATTGCATCTCCGTATTCATGTTTCTCATGCTCGCCTGTTAGTTTTCTAATGTTACGGAAAAATCAGAACGAAGCGATGGGACTCTATTAATTACTTAGGACTTTGTACTTTTAGAAACTTTTAATTCGATAGGCGATATGAGCTGCCGGAGCTGCAGGATGTTTATTCAAATTCAATCGATGAGTTGAGGGATTCTTCCTGTATGTGAATAAAATATCTCGTATGTTGAATAGTAGGTACTGTTTGTAATAATAATTTTATTAGTTTAGCTATTTTGAACTAGCTACGGTACAAACGTCGGTTCACTTTGATCTTGTACTATCTCGTTAAGATAATATGCAGGTAGAACTAAGAGGCCAGCCTATAGTACCCGATATATTACTTTCCTCTATGGCCTATAGTTACCCAGTGGTATTGTTAGTTAATCCTCATGTTGCGGAGTGAAAAGGAGCGATCCGATGAGTTCGCTGTTTACACCATGACGAGACATCTTCAAAGTTATGCATCCCTAGTATTTGAGAAAATTACGACGACGGGGTGAATCGGAAAGATCGGCTGCTAATAAACTAACTCGAACGCGATATAATAGATGGCGCCCGCGATGGCCGGCGGCAAAAAAGTATTGATCTATTATGATTTTTCAGTGTTGTTAATTAAAATGGTGAATATGGTGATACAGGACGTGCCACATAATTTCTTTCTCAATAAAATACCTAAATTATGTCCTGTATAAGGGCTCATGTGAATATGAATCTATTATATCTCGCTTGCTCACTAGTCTCGTTATCATAGACATATCTTGTGTCAATAGTGTGAGTAATCACTAATTAATCAGTACCTAGTTAATGTAGGTGGTACCTTAAAATTGTACATTCATTGGTAAAAGCTATCTGCTTTAGCAAGGTTCTGCACAGAGAGCTGCAAAAGCTTGACCATGTTCTTTGGTTTTGCTGTCAAAGATTAATTTGAAAATAATCGACAGAAGTCATCTCAAGGCATCTCTTGCAATTAGGCTAGCTCATTATCAACGAAAAAATAAAACGGATATTGGCGCAAAAAGATGTTATATTTGCATTTTATTTACAAAACATAAATCTAAGAGTTGGAGTTGGGTCCACGTCTGCGGCCGAAGGTCTGCACAACATTCACGAATCTGAAATACAAAAGTACTTTGTTATTACCAAATTAACTATCAATTGTGCGATACTCTTGCAAAAACTCGTAAATGGCCTCAATGACCGATTTGAATTTTATTTTTTTACGCCTGGCCGCCGCTCGGTTGGTTTAGTTAAGAAAAACCCAAAGGAACAGACGAAAAATCGGAATTTTATCTCAAATAGTACAACATTCCCAAGGTCATCTATTATATTGATTTCTTGATTTGTTTCAAGTTTGCAAAGTTTACACTTGACCCAACAATAATGAAAATTGCTAACTATTGCCTCAATATGCCTCCATTTCGTAATGCAAGCCATTTCATAGTTTGTCATTATAGTATTGCACTTTAAGACATGTAATTTCCATGTGAATGACAGTTGAATGCTTTACTGACACCATTCCTGAGGCAGCTGCATGGCAGGCTAATGCAGGAGGGGGGGACAAGTGTTACAAGTAGACAAATCAGTGAGATGTCTGTTTTCGTATCTGTTTGTGTTTTGTTTGTCTCGTGTTTTTTTTCTGTTGCATACAATGGATTTTGATGAAATTTTATGCATAGCAGGTGTAAGTTGCAATTGAAAGATAAATTATAATTTACCGTCTGTTGTACTGGATCCTCCTCTTAGCACGGCCGGTCTTCTTCTTCTTCTTTTGTTGCTTCTCTACTTTGGGGGTCTGACCTTTGACCTTACCTGAAAGGGTGAAATATAAAATGCTTTATGGTGTTGAATCTTAAATATTCCTCAGGAAGACCATCAAAATCTGGTTGCTACACATAAATAATTTTGACTTCTTTCTTTTTTTCATTAGGGCATAAATGGGATAGTCAATATTGCCATATGCAAAAAAAATAGTTTGTAAAACATCTCTCACAATCAAACCTATGAAAGGATTGAAATGCAATAATAGTAATATTCAATCATCATTATTACTGATACTAATACAATTTAAGTGGCACTTAATTATTGAGATTCAATAACATGCATGGAAATTGCACAATTTGAATTCACTGTTATTTTCACCAATTTGTATACTGTGAATGTAAGACTTCAGTAATTATTATGTTACAGTAAAGTTATATTTGTAAGCTCAGTTGATTTTTTTATTGGGTGAAAAAATTGAGAAAGGCTGAAGAACTTTAATAAACAGAAATCAAACTTCCATCATCTGAATCCAAGAATATGAAAATGTCATTCTTATTCAAATAGGATTGTACGTCAAAATATGCAGATGCACTTACCAGCACGAGCCAAGGATCCGTGCACTTTACCACCAAGCAGTGGCACTGTTAGGTCAAGCTCGTTGGATGAGAGCTCTGATACCAGGCAGGCATCTTCAATGGGGGCTCCGCAGAGGGACAGAGTCACCTCCTCAGCTCCGACCTCAGCAAGGGCGCGGATGCGCTCCTGCATGTTACGAGACAAATTATGATTCAAAAAACATTTCCAGTTTGGAGAACTAACATAACCTACAAATTATTATTTTGATGACTAGTTTTCACATTTTAGGTACATGCAAAGAAATATTAGCGTCTTCAATACGCTCAAACCAGATGTGAGAAACAGGGTAGAATAGACTACTACAAAACAAGCTTCTATGCGAAGAGATCAACATGATTATTCTACGATCATGTTTGAACATAAAATTTTTGTAATTACCTTGATCTGGCCAATGGTCTCCTGTCCATTGACGTCTAAGACGTGCGTCGACTGTCCTCTGATGTGCAGCTGCATTTTGAGGCCTCTGAAATGGAAACGCAATATTCAACGGCGTGGTCAGCTAGCACGATAACAAACTTTTCAACATTCTGACGAGTACGACCAATTTAACACATATTTTGGATTTAAATAAAAATTTATCACATTTACTAACACCAAGACTTCCTTTTTGTCCAGAAAATCACAAAACTTAATGTAAAATGTGGAATCGTGTAAAATACTAACCTTATCAGCTAAGTCTGACAAGCGAAAGAAACAAAGATGGTGGACGGAAAAGGAAGCACGGAATTGTCATTTGACAATCGACTAAATTCAGTTATAACGGAAAACCGACTATTACTATTTTATTAATACAAGATTAAAACAGCTCATTCTTCTTTCCTTATTTTTCCCTGGCAAAACAGTTAGTCAAAGTTGACCCACATACGGCCTAAAGTTTCCCAAAATCCCATTCATAACCGTCTACTATTTGAAATCTATTGCGCACAAAACAAAAGCAAAAAGTTAATTGAGGCCCGTTTAGGTTAAACTTAGAGCATTTATGTTAAATGCTCTAAGAGGCCCGTTAGTTTAAATACTCTACCGTATGACGTTCACTTTGTGTGTACTAAGTAGATACTATTACTCGCAAATTTCATTATTCTATGCCACGACGAAATCTTTACGGATTCATGCCAAGTGCATAGATCGGTAACACACATCAGTTAACGTCGTCGTCCAGTGATGTGGCCGTCTTTTGACCAAAGGCTGACATTGCTATAATATGCTTTTTTTTTGTTTTATGTGGGCCATGGTCGAGTTTACACGATTAGAAGGATCAGAGAGGCTACAAAATAGCCTCATAAAAATAAATAAACTGCGTATTTGGGGGTCCAGGCTGCTCATGCTTGGAATTATTCAAGGGTCGAGAGCATTAGAGCAGGGTCCAAGCTACCGGTAGTTAAGGCTTAAGAGACATGAACCTCCTCACGATGCGAGCAGTATGGAGGAGTTCTGCCTTCCGTATACGAGGGTTTGTCTTGGTTCTACCGCCTAACTAGAGATGGATAGAGCCTTTCGGTCATCAGGCTATGGTCATTATCGAGATCTGTCGGCACATACTTCTTTATACTACTGTAGGACCCTAATCTGTCAAATTTCTTTGATAGATTTTCAACTATAATTCAATTATTTAAGGTGTATATAATTCAATTATTTAAGGTATTTTTATAATTTGCTCCGTATTTTTATGCAAATTGGTTTAGGTGGCAAATAAGCAGGGCGCATCTGATGGTGTGTTGGTGGTCTCTTAAACTCCTCTGCATGGGCGTTTCCATTACCGAGGAATCGTAGGTGGGTTGCCACCCCATCCCAAAGACATAACTTTTGTGCCCGTAATTACACCTGCACCTGCACCCTAACAATAGAAGCATTAAAATCACAGTAGATAGGGTATAGGGTGGTTGTTCTTCCCCGGCTCGCGGGCGCAGAATTGCCGACCAGATGGACTCTACGGGGAAGTTACCCGCCTAATACATACATAAATACTGTTTATGGCTCGCGCCCCTCGACTAAAGCCCGACAAGTGTGTCGATTCGGACGTGGAAACCGGTGTAAGGTATGTTCATTCAATTGAGCTGGTGTCTGTACCTCGATTTACTAGAATTAAGAAAAGAGATTAAATAAATATTTCTAAACAAGTTACTGGTAAATAATCCTGGCCACACGAAAACAACCAGACATAATAGGTTTGATGGACTCACCTGAACGGTGGCATGTCCACGTCAATGTCACGGATCCTTCAGTTTCCTCGGAAAGTTGACTAAAACATAGCACGGACACGATCGCTAAGAAATGCATGTCGAGACTATAAAAAACCTTATAGAAGCGCTCGTGAAGCTTCGTGCTTTGCCATATCTCCTTGCGATCATCGTTAGTAAGTAGTTCAGGATTGCGGTAGTTCTTTTTATCAATAGAGAATGGGCCCCCTTGTCCACTGCGACCACATCACGGTGCATACCCACTTCGTTTGGATTCTTCCTTATTCCATAATCTCCTCTCGCTTTACATGCATGCCTGCATATTTGTCCACACCAAATTCTATAAAAAATTCAGTTACGTCTAGTAACTCAGAAATTTTTCAAGGACGCAAAGAGTTTCAAGTCATCCATGTAGGGGAGGTGAGTCTATATCTCACCTCCTGTGATTTGACACTCGAATCTCTTCTGGTGGTTGTACCCAGACCATACCAAACCTGCTCTCTTCTAACGGTAGTTAGTCCTGAATCTTACAGCAGTGTGCTTAGAGGATCCAGGGCTAGTCAGAACCACTTTGGTTGCTATCGCCCTGAAATATTGCCTGTTTAATCTGCACAGGATCATTCCCCTGGATCTGCCGACTGCTGCTAATGCTGGATAACGCGACTCAAGGAAAGTGCATGTAGTTGCATCTATCTTTATACAACTCTAGCACCTTCACGAGTCTTGAGTCGTAGGCTTTCCTAGAATCTATCCAGTTTGTCGACAGATCTGTTCTGGATCAATGAACCTGTTGCGGTATGACCACGTTGATGATGATTAGCACATTAGTACCGCGGGACCCTTTCGTACATCTATTTTTAAGAGGCAGACATAATTGAGTTAATGTTGGTAACAATGGACCATTGGTTAGTAAAAAGATTAGTTCGTCGCATTTTGATAAAGCTGCCTAGCTTTATCAAAATACGATTATCTAGTATGTCGTAAGTGAATTCCTAGCTTTATGTTTCATGTCTGTAGTGAGCAACATACTACAACATTTGGTTTTTGAACGTTGGCAAGCTTTCTGTCCACCCTGAAGCTCGTGATTGGCTGTCTGAAAAAAGCGGCTGACTGTGCCGTGTGATCTGTCCGATTCTGATGTGATTTCTTTTCCCGAAAAATGGTTAAATAAAATATATTGCTACCGCCAAATATCAGAGCTACTCTGTTAATTCTTTATCATGCTGTCGCGGCTGCTTAGTCAGTTTTTGTTTATATTAGTGCATTTGGTTCTGAATATACTTGTTGCTGTTCAAAATGTTTATTCCCGATTTCGGATCAAAAAGTGCATTTTACCTCAAGATGAGGTGACGAAAAGTGATATTAGAGTTATATTAAAACACTTGCCAAGTGTTACCAAGAAGCTCAATCATTTGGTGATCCTAACGGACACTGATCAACACTCGTTCAGTGACTTGGCTCGCATGGTCATATGGAGCCTCGTAGCCGGGATATCATACGTGAGCTTCTACGATATAACAGGTAATAAACTTTCTGAGTCCCTGTTTGTAAATGCCATAAGTTTAATTTGTTACTGTTGCTCAAACCATAAATAACCAATAAAATGCCCATACTACCCTTAGTATGAAATTCCTTTTTACTTATTTTTTCAGAACAATATTATATGTTTTATGTAGCTAAAATTCCTTTATTTTCATCAAGTCCAACACTACTGTCTCATACAAACATTACATCAGATAGCTATGATGCATTGATATAAGATAACACTTGAAATATCTAGATATGTTATTATTGTATTACTTACAATCCCCAAAGCCTAATATCTTGTGTCGTATTTTGTGGTATGAAGTACTAACAGGGTTACATTAAAATAAAATTTACACAAATTTAATGATAATTTCTTTTTTTCCAGGAGAATTGAAAGAAAATGAAGAAAAGCTATTCCTTGAAGTGGAAAGAAATAAAAAGGGTGTGCCAGGTTGCATAAAATGGTGCAAAAAGCCTGATTTGAATGGCTATACAAATGGGATGCAGGCTCACACAGTGTACATAAATATCTTCACTAGTAAAGATGGAAAACCCACTGTAGCGCAATGTATACGTCGGATAGCTGAAGATAAAGTAACATGTAGTAGAAAATCTGAGGAATATACGGCACAAGAATTAGATAATGCTTTAACATTAATGTACCCTTCCATTCCTGACCCAGAGGTAGTTCTATATACTGGTACGTTATGTTGTACTCATGGGTTATTACCATGGCAAATAAGACTCACAGAGTTTATAAAACTTTCCATAGACCATAGTGTAAATATTGACAATTACATAGGTGCATTGTATAGATACAATAAATGTGATCAAAGATTTGGTAAGTGAGATTGGGGCTAGCCTCAGTGAAAGGCCTAAGTTTATTTAAATATAGATGCTGGTGTTATGCATTGATTAACATCAACAATCATGAGTGTATGTGTAAATAGGTGCTTTAATTAAGTATCAGATTCTTAATTTTATTTATAGATCACATGATCATTGCATTAACATTTTTATCATTATTATTTAGCTGAGGCCTATGATGTGATTCATAAATAAAATGTATTGTCATCAATGTATAATTGGTATGTTACAAATGCTATGTTATCCTTTGAATTGTATAAATTTTATGTAAAACATAGTGAACAACATACAATCAGTGAGCAATAACCTATAGAAATTCATTATATAAGAGCATATATTTATAATTTTTAAAGAAAACGAAATATATAAACTTGATCAATTATGATGTTTTATTTCATTTCGATGGATGCTCTCATTGTTAATGAAGCAGCAATAATTATTATTATAGGCATGATATTTGTTAGTCATTATTTTATATTCAAGTAATTTAAAATGATCTCTATAGATTGCTTTATTAGCATTTCCCATAGTAAAAAGGATGGGTTTATTGGCCTACCACCAACTGTTTTAACTGGTTTGGTTGGCGGTACTTACTAGTAGAGTACATCTGCCTAGTGTTATGAGCAGATACAGGGGTGATGTTGTATTACGTTCTGTTGAGGCTGGACGCCAGACAATATAGGCGGATTAGTTGAATTTCTTACTGAGGGATTAAAAAACGTCGAGCTTAGGACTTTTTACAGCCACGACCTTAACACACTAGTTACGTACATATACATATAGTATATATTGCGATCACTGGCATACCAAAAGAATCTTTTACAGTAATAGAAGCATTGACCTCTGCCATGAATAGTAGATCAACCAACCCGCACGCGAGGCCTGTATCCCAAAAATGGGTGCATTACAGGCTGATTATGAATAGTAAGAGCCTGAAATCTTGTGTTTAAAACGTGGATTCTCTCACATTTTGCTGGTGTAATAAAGTATGCAGAGGATGTCCTTTTGTTAGTGAAGTAGTTCCAGAAGGTCAGGTCTCGTATTCGCCACTGGTACGCGTGACCAGATAATAATATGTAATAATAAAATAATAATAATATATTTATTTCTCACCACAATATTTTGTTACATTTGACATGGTATCAATAATAGGTACATTAACATTTAAAAATAATGTGGGAGACTGGTGCCTAAGCTAGACGACAAGTCTGTATTTCAGGACACCAGGTCTCCACCCCTTGGGTAGTTGTTACATTTTAATGTCTGTACTTAGATCTTTGAACAGTAACAAATTGCGGGACATTATTTGCAGTGTTAGTACTGTAGTTAGTATTAGTTTGAATGTGTAGGAGATTTGTGTATGTGTGGTGTGTGCGTGTGTTTGTGCGTGTCCACGCGTGTGTCTGCAGTCTAAACCGGGGTAGCTAGCAGATTTTCCGTGTCGTCGTAGATGTATGGACGTAGGGGATGTACAATCGTAGATTACGTTTCTGCCAACCAAGGCCTTTTAGCTAACCAAGGCATTTAGTAGCAAATCCATTCATTAGTAGTAGGTATGTTATAAGTAGGTACTATTACTGTTAAGTTTTGAGTCTTATCGAAATACCTGCAGCCAGCAAGATGCGATTATAATTATGAATAGTCACTACACTACATAGTATAAAACAGTGTCTTTCCGCGTCTGTCCTAATGTCTGTATGTATGCTTAGATCTTCAAAACTACACAACGGATTTTGATGCAGTTTTTTTAATAGATAGTGATTCAAGAGGAAGGTTTATGTGTATAATTTGTCGACATATGCGGGCGAAGCCGCGGGCGGAAGCTAGTCTATAAATAGTATAAAGATAAGAAATGAGAAATAAAACGAATTATAAGAGTGAAGTGTTTATTAAAGTAATACGCGAATAATAGTGCACACTAAAATACTATACACAAGGGACTAATATTTACATCTTGCACGCACTAATTCATTGCTCCCACCTGCAAGAGAAAAATAAAAATAATATATCACAGCCTTAGCTTTTTTGATGTCAGAAATGTATTCGGTACTAAATCAGTTGGTTCAAAAAAATTCAGATGTTATCTTGTTACGGGCGATAGTAAACGGATATTCTATACGCGTACGCCTAGATAAGTTTTTTATACATCCCTCCAGGATGTACAAAACGATTAAACTATGACATGAGTAAAATTTGTGCCATACTTGTTGATTCAAGTGATTACAATAACAATAATATGCTTAGGATTTGTTTCATGTGTTTGGACTGGGTTATTTGTACTTTGAATTTGTTAAAATAATATGTATTTAAAATACTACAATGGCAAACAATCTTATGTTAATTGCTTGTTACGACTACGCTGACGTAATGATTGACCCATATTAACGTCTTACAGGCCTTGATTTATTTGTTTTGGACGGGTTGAAGATTTTTGAACATCAATGGTAACAATTTAAGAAATTCACATTTCTGACATCATCCTATTTTCCATGAACGTTAGTAAGACGTCGAGGTAGACTTTTTTTTGTAATAATTAGCATTGCTATATACATAATAATTAATATAATATCATACCCTTAATACTAATTATTGCATTATGGTTAATTTTTAGCACTTAGCTATTGTTATTCTTTTGCTTATTCAACAGAAAATTATGTTTTTTTCTAAGTCGAACACACAAGTTTACGAGATAGATAAAAGTACAACCTGCTGCATGTGTAACCTGATGTTCACCGGCGGTGGCGGGAGTGACTGCCGCTGCGCGATCGACGCCGGTCGTAGTCCCTAGACCGCTCATACCTATCGTACTTGTCGTAGTCTCGGCCCGACCTGTCGTGAGACCGGTCGCGCTTCGAGCTGTCCCTGTCGTATGACCTCTTGTCCCTCTTGCGCGAACGTTCTTCGGATCGGTCCCGCGACGACTTCTTGCGTCCCGAGCGCGATTCGTAGCTGATCGAACGCGACCGCTTTGTACGCTTCCTAGGACGCTCCTCCTCGGAGTCATCCCTGTATTTACTATGTTTTTCGTAGTCCCTACTCCTAGAAGATTTATGTCTCTCGTAGTAATCGTCTTTCTTCTTGGACCTAAGCTTGTCGGACCTCTCGTAGTCGTCGTAGTATTTTGATTTGGAGTAACTTCTGTCGCCTGATTTATAAGACTTGTCCTTACGATGTTTTTCTTTCTTTGATTTTTTGCGAGAGCCACTTGAACTGGACCCTCTGCGTTTGCGTTTCTTGGATTTAGTTTGGGTGATGGCGTCTTGTTCCGCGTCTGAGGAAGATTCGCTCGAGCTGGATGAGGAATCGTCTTCAGAGTCACTGGTGGAGGAGGAGCTATCTTTATGGTTAGGTTTACTGGACGATTTGGAATAAGGGCTCGGGGTGCGGTCCCTCTTGCTCAACTTCTTAACTTTCTCCTCCAGAATGGTATCTAATCTCCTGACTCCATCGATCTTGTCAGACTTATGACTACTCCTCTTGTCCTTAGAGAGGCGGCGTTCAGGTAACTTGTCGGGGGTGTCACCTTCTGGTGGTGGTGTCGCAGACGAACCTGTAGAGGAAGCATAATATTGTCATTCTTAAATCATTTCCATCAGCTTTTTTCTCAAGGATAGTTAGTGGCTTCAACTTCTAACCAGGTTGTACTGAAGATCACTATAATCATATTTTATTTTTAGCGACAGCCGAAGGAATATGAGCTAATATAAAGTACTAACGAGAACGCCGTGGTCGCTCGGGCGTGACGTTGTTGGGTGTGGTGGGCTCCTCGTTGGCCTCCCTCGCCTCAGCGCGACGCACCTCCGCCTCGATCTCCCGCGAAGTGCGCTCGAAGTCCAATCTCTTGCGTTTTATGATTTCCTGGTGATTAAATGAGATAGAATCATAAGAACTATAGATCGTGCTGATCGTTGTTTATAGTCATCAGGAGACTACTCTGCATCATAAATCACTAAACACGTGTAGTCCTAATTGAGGTTTTAATCTCATTCCGTTTCAAAATGAACGAGTCAGAACGATTTTCCAATTACGTTTAGTTTTAAATGTATTCAGTAATCGCTGGTGCAAGCAATCGGACTTTTACCTCTCAAATGTCGTACATTGTATGTTATAACGACATCAATATGATATGTAACATTCATTAAAATTTCATTAAAACATCTTCTATAAAATGAATAATACAGTTGCGGCCACCAACCCGACATACAATACATGTATGAGTAGAATAGTTTTGTTTACATGTGGGTCACGTTAGATTTACCGCTTCAAGTGTGAACTACATTTGTAACTCAATTGGCGGTTATTACTTCAATGTTAATTACTCAGCTATATGTATTATCAGTAATTAACATTATTATAATGAAGTATTCTGTTACACGTAAGGTCATCCATTTAGTTATCGGGAATCCGTATCAGTGGCGAGGTGTGACTTTTTGTAAGAGAGAAGCTGGTTTTGACTTATCGATATAGTAAAAAAAAATTGATTAGGTAAATTAAAATTAAAATAAGTCATTTCTTTATCTGCCAAGTCGAGCAAAAAAGCGCCACGGCCATACCATTCTTTTCTCGAAGTAGCATTTAACATCACCTAATCGTCTAATACGAGAACCAAAAAGACGCTATCACTACCAAACAAAAGTGTATTACAGAATTATTATAGAAATATGTAGAATCGAATACAATACAGTTTAAACAATTGTCATTAAATAAAACGTACAGACGCCAGAACATCAAGCTATCCTTAACTGTCAAATTTTCTCAATTAAAAATGAACCTTATTGCAATAAAGTTGAAATACTATCAAAGAAATATGACAGATTGTGGTAACTTGATGTGCTGGCCTCTGTACAATTGCTTCATCTCATTCTCGCTGACGCATTTTTTTCTATATTTGTCTCTATCGTAACTTGTAGAAGGTACAGAGGTTTGTTCCCGTCGCCGCTTGATAGTCAAGCGGTGCCACGTGACGTCTTGAAGGGATCGCTATTGTAGGTATGAATAAAATTTTGAATTCTCGATTATGGTGTTTTCGCTCCGGGTCATTTTAAATACTGGGATATTTTTTTTTTCAAAGCTTAAATAATAAGGCGTTTTTATTTTAAGAATATTATGGTGAATTAAATACCAGTAACTTTATTTTTTGGCAATAGTAGACACTATTAATGTGCCATTTTTCAATAGCGGTAAAGGTGCTGATGCGATCTTCAACGGAAGAATCTTGTTATAGGGTGCTTTTTCCACTAACGCATCCGTACCGTTAACACATAATTAAAAAAGAGTGATATCACAATATTCATTTAAATCCAAAACTTGGGGTCGAAACTCTAGGGTCATGGGGCCCGAGTGCGCAACTCCTTTTTAAGGAAATTTCTCGCCGATTGGTCGACACTTTGCGTGACCAGAGGGCTGGATTGTTCTTTGGCCAAAGAATTAGCATTGCCATTCAACGTGGCAATGCTGCCAGTCTTCTGGGCACGTTTCCTGATGACAGCGATGCGGATGAGTACTTCGACGCCTAAGTGTCCTTTTTGTCTTTTTTTGGATTTATTTGTATAATATAGTTAGTTAGATAGTCTTTTAATTTAAGTATGTATAAGTTTTTTTTGTAAAAGTAATATGATTGAAAAGAACAGATTGCGATAGAAACTAAATATGGCATAATGATAAAATAAAATAATCCAAAAATAGTTGTGCCTCTGACTATAGTAGAGTTGACCGGATTTACAGGGTGCTTTCGTCACTCATCCGTATTGTTATCAAATTATGAAATACCACTTTGTCGGCGTGATTAATATGTATGTCCATGCCAAATTATTTTACTATTTACCTATTTTTAATGCCATCTTTCTAGTACTAAGAGTCTCTGAGCTAAGTTGCGGACAGACGGACAAACGGACGGATATGGCGAAAATATAAGGGTTCCATGTTGACTACGGAACCCTAAAAAGAGTAACATCAAAATTTTCATATATAAATTCAAAAATAGTGATGCGGCTGACAAAAATAGAGTTGTACGATATAAAAAAAAAAACGTTTATTTTCAGGCATCGAGGGCCCATAGTGTGTTAGTATTAAGTAAAAAACTATGTTAGTAGTAACGTTCAAGAATATAAAAACAAAAACGCAGAATACAATTTTTTGAGGAAGATTTATCAAGCCCCGTGTCTGACGTGTAGCTTGATAAACCTATCCATAGTAGGCCCTTCTAACCTCTCTGAAAAAGTTTTGATTCTTAAAAGATAGTGAATCGATTGACGAACTGGATGTGGAATTCTATCCATTTTTTACCTAATCTTGATTGATTAAGGTAGCATTTGGGGTGCATTAGACACGCACTTTGCACAGTTAGCTCCGATAGTATCATTACTCATTAGGTACACAAAGACTGCAATTTGCGTATTTATAAAATTATGTAATTCTATCATATGGCGGTTCCGTGAAAATGTCAGAAGCGATAAACTAATGCAACATTGTAAGTACAGTACCTAGACTAAATATGACACAACTGAGATTAAGAGAGACTGCAACACATGAATGAGTTGAAATATGAAAACGTTTTTTGAAAAAATAAACCTCTTATTTTATACTAGCTGCTGCCAGCGGCTTCGCCCGCGTAGATGTCACAAATTATCCCAAGGGAACGTACTACCGGTATAAAAAGTGTTTATCCAGGTCTTAAACTACCTATGTGCGATATTATATCCAGATCCGTTCAGCCGTTTGAGCGTGAAGAAGTGACAAGCACATACAAACAAACACACACACACTCGCAAACTTTCACCTTTATACTATTAGTGTGATTTATTTTTTGTTGTTAAAGCGGCTATAGTAGTACATACTCTGTTTCTAGTGTCTAATTTTTACGTTTTGCAGCCGTGTGATAGACTTACGGACAGCGGAGCATTAGTTTTTTTGATAGGGTCCCATGCCATGTTTATGGTCGGCACCCTAAGGGTCAGCGCACATCAAGACGCGACAACGCGCGCATACTTTTAACGAGCGATTCAAAATATAACTTTACTTTCGACACGAAAATATACACATTTCGTTGTGAGAATTCCGAATACGTTGCGCCATGCAGCGCTGCGCCTCGTGATGCCTCGAAATGAAATGAGTATCTTTTCGTGTAGTTAATAAAGTTATATTTTGAGTGGCTCTATTAAAACGGTCTGAGCTGACCCTTATTACCCGATTACGGCAAAGCCAAAAAGAAAGATAATGATGTGTTTACCTGCAGCTGTTGATCAGAAACGTCGTCTTGTTCGTCTTCGTCGCTGTCGTCACTGCTGCTCTCGTACGCGCCCAGCCCTGCACACATACACACACCACAATAGTAACGGCCCAACAGCACACACTCCAAAGAAGAAATGACGTAAGTTACAATGATTTCCACCTACTACTTCATACGCTAGAAGACAAATAATGTTTGTGTATGCATCCATTTTGATCAATTCAATTTGTTCATCAAAAAACTCAGGAATCAGGTAAATTGAAACATCGCATCTAGAGAAAACTAGTGGCATAGAAATAACTTTTTTTTTATATAGACACCAATATTTAATACGACCTCCGAAATCAATAAAACAAATCACACAAACAGTAAACAAAGTTCCTTAAATAAATCATTTACATAAAATAATTTTTACATAAATGTTTAATAATATGTAGGTATAACATCTATAATAAATTCTGTACATTTCTTACCAATTATCCACTAAACACAATGCATTTAAACACTGTTCGATATAATGTATTGCCAATTAGGTCAATACTAAAATACTAATTATGGTGCTGGGCTGCTGAAATGAGAAACTTGAGTAACATACATGGCGGTTCAGAACAAACTGTCAACATTTTTGATAGTTTTTCTGCAAAATTATGAGAAAAACCACCATTTATGTTTTGTACGGAAATATCTGGCAAGCTATTTATTGACAACGATGCTTGATTTATTTTGGTTTGGTTCACTAAGTTCAATGTTGAAGTAAAGTCAATCAATATGTAGCATGCGGTTGTATGAAGCGCTCGCGCAGTGTGTAGCGTAGTTTGCGAGATATTTGCGCTCGCTCGGCATTAGGAACGGAACTCACCGAGCCCACTGGCGATAGCGGCCAGTGCCTTCGACTTGCTCGCCTTCATAGCGTTGAGGCGCGACGCTTTTACCATATAAATAAAACCAACATTAATCACACACACCACATGTATTCAATTGTCAACAGGCAACATCTGAAATAAGACTTTATTAGCGATGATTTAAAACACATTTTTGCACATCACAATTCTTCTTCACACAAGACTGTCTCGATACGAGACGGTATTGTCACAGAGCGTGTATCACAGAGTCAGTACGCGATAGTTTCTCGTAGTACAAAGTAATGTCTTGACGGAGACCGTCGGTCCGTTTGGGATAAGCTTAGATGAGTGGAAATACCTTGTAGCGCGTTATATCGGGCCAATTCTTCCTGGCTCACCGTTTGGATCTCCTGGTCGGTCACCTCAAGGAGTATTTCTGTGAGGGAGCGACGGACTGCAAGCATCTGGAGATAGTTTACGCTATTATAGTAGACCAGCCAATTAATGTAGGGCAGGGCATAGGCAACTTCTCATAATTACAGCGACGGATTGATCAACACGCTTGCTATAAGGCAATTTTTTTATAGAAACATGATCTATGGGTTTCATAAACAACAAGAGGCGCCGTCCTATTGCCATCGCTCGCGGGATGATGCGTCCGTCGGACGAAAATGATCGTGCGACCGTGCGTTCAAACATACTATATCTACTGAATGTTCCATTGAAAGACGTGCGACCATGTGATGCGACCAAATTGCATCTCTGCTAAGAGGCATGTCGAGAGTGATCGCATCGCTCGAAGACAAACGTTTTCTCATCGCGCGATCGTTTTCATCGCACGTTGAAATCGCATTGCATTATCGCACGAGGGATGGCAATAGGACGGCGCCAGACACAACAACAGTCGTTTGTTGGCCGCGACTTGTATGTCAACAGCCAGATAAAAAACGTTCTACACATCTACTTCATTTTATTCGAACTAGTTTCAATCTCACCACTTCTTGCATGATCTCCTCTTTGCTCCTCTTGACGAGTGGGGCTGGCTCCTCCCTCTCCTCTCTGGGGGGTGGGACAGGTTCCACTCGCTCCTCCTTCACAGGACTCGACGATGCTGGCTCCTCCTTCTCTGCATCTTCCCCTTCGGAATCCGATTCCTGTGATAATAAGGTGTTAAATATTTTATGAATCACGCTAAGGCTAGTTGATCGAATAATATGTGTTTACAGTGTTCGCGGTTTAATTCGTATTCCGAATTTGAGATAAATAGAATTTCTCAAAAAATAGAGTTCAAATTTCTTTGCAACAGATTTCTTTTTTGGACCTTTAATTACAAAAGGTCACTCAAAATCAAATTAGAATACAAAACGTAAGTAGTTAGTATCTGAGATAACGAATCAAGTATTTAGGTATTCCTTCATGTAAGCGGGATAAAAGTATCCAACATTATGTCCAAATTCGTTTAGCCTTCGCCTCAGTGTCTTCTTATTTCTTAATTTTCGACCATATCATGTCCCTTGTAAGAGTTGTAAGACACAACTCTTCTGTAAAATTAAATGATATCTTGTCCATTATTCAGGTTTCCCTTTTATGAAAATGATAAAAGGTTTGTTATTCGCCTTCGAAGGTCTGTTGCAGTAAATAAAGATGGTAAACTGTGGGCAAGACACACACTTCTTGCCCGTTCTTCTCCATAGCTACCTACTGCTTTCGAATGGGCAACTAGCTTCATCTTTCTGACTCACCGACCCCTTGACAATTCAAAAGTGCATGTAATTGGTTGATTTGCAATAAATTAACTTTGAGTATGAGTTCAATATAAAAAAAAGTATAAATTGGGACCCCGCTATCTACAAGCATGAGCGCTATGGAGTAAAGAGAACAACTGTAAATGTCCCTTTCATACGCCATTGGGTTCCTAGGCATTTTTATGAGCGATGTTAGTGATTACGCACAGAAAAAACAGGTCTGCCTTGCCAAAAAACCGAACTAACGCTTAGTATTTAAGTACAGACGCCAGCACATCAAGCTATCCCTAACTGTCAAATTTTCTTAATTAAAAATGAACCTTATGTCTTTGCAATAAAGTTGAAATACTATCAAAGAAATTTGACAGATTATGGTAACTTGATGTGCTGGCCTCTGTACAGATTAACTAATACAACTTGTTTTATGGGGTTCCGTACCCAAAGGGTGAAACGGGACCCTATTACTAAGACTCCGCTGTCCATCGGTTCGTCTGTCTGTCACCATGTTGTAACTCATGAACCATGAATATTTCTGTTGCCGTTATAACGAGAAATACAAAAAAACAGAATAAAATAAATATTTACGTTTGTTGTATGCCACAAACGTGACTTTTTTGCCGTTTTTATAGATAATGGTACGGAACCCTTCGTGCGCGAGTCCGACTCGCACTTGGCCTGTTTTTTACTTTTTAGTTGAAACACACATACATCATCACATACATCATGTTTGTCAGTATCTTTTTTATCAGCAGTGGGACAGTGTAGGCTAAATAATAATAATATATATAATAATATTATAGTATCTTTTTTTAGTAATAACAGCCGCACGGGTGGATCTATCAGGGTAAGCTACGCTTGCCGGTGTTGGCCCGTGGATGGCTGACCATCTTTACATTTCGAGACTCCTCAGTGCTTCGGAGAGCACGTTCGGCCGTTGGTCCTGGCTGTCATTCGTGGATTTTTTACAGTCGTTACGGGTAGTCAGAAGCTCGAAAGTCTTACCAAGGAGTATCGTAATACATATAGGCAGTCGCTCCATGTAAAATACTGTTATTCAGCAACATCCGGTTAGACTGGAAGCCGACCCTAACATAGTTGGGATACCCCTTGGTAAGACTGGCTGTCAGATTTTCAGGCTTCTGACGACCCGTAACGACTGTCAAAGGTGCACAAATTACAGCCGGGACCAACGGCTTGACGTGCTTTCCGAGGCACGGAGGAGTCTCGGTATTTGAAAATGTCACCCATCCTCGGCCAACCCCGGCAAGCGTAGCTTAACCTGATGGATCGACCTGTGCGACTGCTAGTACTTAGCCACGAGCTCCTCCGTTGATATAAAAAAGTGTACTAACGAATTTGCTCTTAGGCGGCAACACAGGCTGTCCTCCAGCCTCGGCTTTCATTCTTTCTAACTCTTCTTCCTCTACTCTCTTCTTTTCCTTCTCCGCTTCTGCTCTCGCCTTCATCTCTTGTTCACGTTCTATCGCTTTCTGTTTCTCACGTTCCATTTTTTCTAATCCTGGAAATAATAATGTTAAGGTTTTTTATAATCATAATAATTATTCATTAGGTCTTATAATAACAATAGTGTCAATTAACCATATCCTACCATAAGGCATGCAAATTAACAAGTAAGTATATAGGCATCTATAAAATTAGAATTTAACAATAAAATACATTATTGAAAATATTGTATGGAGTAAGATTACATCAGTTTATCCTGTAAATATTCAGTGACAGCAATTAGTGATTTATAATTTTGTTAGTGTATCTTTAGATTTTTACCGAAGGTCCGTATATTGGCGAGTAGTAAATGATATGACACTATAAGCGGCGTAATTATATAGCGTACATTCAAGTGCTACAACATTCAATCTAAGGCATAAACAAAACAAAAATATCAATCCTGCTAAGTTAAATGCCGGAAACGAAACGAAACCAACGCCATCTATCGAGCCAAGGGTGAAACCAACACATTAATTTGTTGAATATTGATCTCGCCATGATTTTGATATACATTTATTTCCGAACAGTTATGATTTTATAATCTTGTGAAGGGATGACTGGAAGAAAGAACGTAAACGGAGCAAAAGGAGTGCGTAACTGGTGGCGCACTATAGTTTCTGCTGACTCCACTTACTCCTTGCGATGAAGGCGTGAGTTTATTATGGTTTAAGTTCTAAATACATGGATGTTTACAAGTATAGCACTCTGCTCTGGCGCTAGTAAACATTTGTGCAACGTTTTGTGAAATTAAATGTATTAAAAAACAAGGGGCTGTCGACCTGCGTATACTGGGTTTAACCGAAAAGGTATTACATACAAAAGGGTATGCTACAGACCACCAAACTGAACAACTTTTACTATGGCACCAACTCCGAAATCGGGAAAAAACAGCTGTTCCCTAAAGGAGAAACCCATTTCTGGGCCTAGCCGTTACACGAATCAAATATGTACCAAAAATATCTACTGTTCTGCCTAATTAACCCATTTAAATCTTAGCCTCAATTACAATGGCCAAGTGTACAAAAAACTACATTTTTATTTTTTTGTTTTAAACAACCTTTGTAAACCGTCACAGCACTTATTTCATTCTACGTCACTTACTTTGCAAACACTGGCATTAAACAATACAGCGTACCCTAAGAATGTAATCGATTTAGCGGATATCGATAATTACAAATTATAAGTAATTTAATAATACTCCATTATTTTAGTATAATTGCTCTTTAAATATTGAAATCATTGTAAAATAAATAAATCAGGAATATAATTATTTTTAAACGTAAGCACGATTAAAAAATCATTAAAGGAAATAAATAATCAAAAAATCGATTGCAACGCGGATTGCGCATGGATTACACTAGTAGACGGCAAATGTCAATGTCAACGTCTGTCAGTTGTCATTGTTATGATTAGTAGTGTCATTACTGTCATTCGCTTTTCGTATCTTTGCGCAACTGAATGTGTTTTTCGAATTGTCGAGATTTATTACAATATTAAACCTCTGCTGACTGCTCGAATACTGGACTCTAAAATTGATTGCCTTCTGACTGACCCTCGCTTGAATAATGGACACCGTAGCCTGCCATTCCTGGTAAGCGGGATTGTCCGAAAGGGTTACCGCTACCCCGGAACATAAAGGGCTACGGAAGGAACATGGATGGGTTTTAGTCAGTAAGAGTCTGAAATAAAACCTTATCTCAATAATACGGTTTTTATTTAAATAAACCTATTGTTGCAATGTTGCAATCTCAGTTTACTGTAGTTTGAGATAGCATCAAATCCCCTGGTAGTAAATACAATGTTTAAAAATGCAACCTATTAGTGATGTAAATGGGCCTTACTTAGCAAACATAATTTTTAGCTGAGGTTTTCAGTAATATTATTTCTGAATTCACCGCTTTTGTTTAAAAAAAATAACCTAACATGTAAACATTTTCTGATTTTACCAATTTGGCCATTGCTGAGAGACGTGAAAATTGAGCTAGTGAAATCTTCCTAGGTGCTCTAATTTATGGCAAAATTCCAGCTCTGTAACGCCAGGCCCAAGTTTCTATGGAGTTTGGGTTTCTCCTTTCAACGAGTCACGTGACCAAAAATGTATAGAACAGCTGTTTTTTTTTCATAATTTGTGTTGTGTTGGTGGGGTGTAGCATATCCTTTTGTATGTATATACCCTTTCGGTTACACCCTGTATAGTTACGTATACTCGATACGTCTACGAGTTTCCGAGATAAAGGGTCTTCACAGACAGACGGACGGACAACAAAGTAATCCTAAAAGGGTTCTGTTGAAAAAACAGGTCTTTTGGGGTACGGAACCCTAATAACAAGATGGCCGTTACTTTCAAATTTGGCCGCGCCTAAAAGTAACCCTGCAGCGCTATACGTCATCTGACAGTTCATCATCTGCCTAGCCTTTTCGCAACTATGTTGGAGTCGGTTTCCAGTCTAACCAGATGTAACTGAAAACCATTATTTTATATGGAGCGACTGCCTATCTGACCTCCACAACCCAGTAACTGGGCAATACAATACCCCTTGGTAAGACTGGCTGTCAGATTTTCGGGCTTCTGACGACCCGTAACGACTGTCAAAGATGCACAAATGACAGCAGGGATCAACGGCTTAACGTGCTTTCCGGGGCACGGAGGAGTCTCGTTACGTAAAGATAGTCACCCATCCACGGCCAACCCCGGCAAGCGTAGCTTAACCTGTGGATCGACCTGTGCGGCTGTTAGTACTTAGCCACGAACCTCATCTGCCAGTTGTCACTGATATAAGTTTTGTTAAGCTGTACCTTCTCTAATCCATGCCGGGAGCTGTCTTCGCTTAGCTGCGTCAATAGTTGATGTTGTTGTCATAACTGTAGGCATGACTATTGGCTCGATCACGGCCGGTATCGCTGGAGCCTTTTCTCTGAAAAAATTAGAAGATAATCTCATCAATATGTACTGACGGTTTCCCAGCCTATCCAGTTTATTCTAAAGGCAACTGAGGCTGCAGAGGTAATTAAATGTATCTTCTTTCTTTCTATGTATTGCATTATTCAAATCAAAGCAACTCATTATCATGTATTCCAATATCATCTGTTCTCAATCATGTACACTTACTTTCTTCAACCAATGACGAAATCTAGCATGATGGACAATAGATTTACTGATGGTCAGGGATTTAGAATCTTATATGTATGGTAATAGAATAGCATTTTAAAGTAGGCCTTGTGACAAATATATCCAGTCCCTATTTAAGTAGGTATTTATTTTGTTTCATATTTCTCCTTGCAAAACAATAGTTCCATGGTTGAATACTTTTGTTAACTTAATTTTCTTCGTCACGATTTAGCAAGGTCAATATTGAAATGTATTGTTTTTATTCAATTCCAAAAGGCTTCGGCTTTACAAGAATCTTCTATTATATAATTTACGTCATGATTTGTAATAATAGTGCTTGTATTCTGTTTCATAATCAACGTATTTTTTAAGACTGAGACCAGTGCATCGCGTAGTTTGCATGTGGCATCGCCACTCTACTACTCAACTACTTATGTGCCGGTATCTACACTAATTCCAAAGTCAAAGCTGACATATATCTTGTGCTCTAAACCAGAAGGTAACGAAACGAACGAGGGTACGAAATCCAAAGCATCAGCCGAGGTTACAGGCGTTTTCTACTATCACCTGCAAGACCTAAGATTCGTTTTGGCCCTGAACTAAGTATGAATGACAACACGATTTGACGGTTGTTTACACCCTACACCCGAGGTGTTCTTGCCCGACCGAAAAAAATTAATTAATCGGGAGTGTTCACTCTGAAGTATCGAGCTATTTTCGGACAGGCCCGAATCTTCGACTTTGAGAGTAGCTCCCAGAACACAGCAACGCTGTTTCGCGACAGAAATGGTAATAATTAAATAACTGCCTTATCACATAGACATCTCATTCGCAGTCCCCGTCTGTCGTCGCATACAACATCCCGATATCAACAGTGGGTGGAAAGCCCACCAGACACAACACCTGTCTGGTCGGAGGATCCTCCCTTTTTTATGGAAGATGCGTGAACTTTACACCCTGTTCCTCATACCCCTATAATCGCAACGTATCTGCGACGCCTCCGTTTTGCAAGATAGATCATGGTGTTGATAGATCAGTCAGTCAGTCGCGGTTTCCTTTTATCTATACAGATGTCCTTAGGTGGTGGCGAGTTTGGTTATTTCATTATTATTTTGCAGAACATGTTGGGTGCCATTTAGTCCGTGCTATATCAAAGTATTTTCGTTCTTTCCTCTATAATCAGGATAACATAAAGAGTGTACTACTTTACCTTTGTGACCTGGAACTTCTGGAAGGTTTATGATCTCTGTTCTTGCTTTTCGAGCGTCTGTCTCGACTGGAACTACTGCTCCTACTGTTGGCCTGTTCCACTTGTGGGGCAGTCCAGTAGCCATGCTGGAATGTTGGCGCTTGGTTGCCCGATGTGTATCTGTGGTAGTTGGATATTATTGGTTTGGGTTTTTGATATGATGAGGGATTGTAGCTAATGACTTCTTGTACTATGTAACTTCATGATATGCCTACCTAGATTTATTTTGGTAAGAAATTTACAGAACTTCCTGTCGTAGGCGCAGCTCAACAACATCCATAGTCTACCTCATTATCTGGCTCGCCTTTTCCCTACTATGTTGGGGTCGGCTTCCAGTCTAACCGGATGCAGCTGAATACCAGTATTTTACATGGAGCGACTGCCTATCTGCCCTCCGCAACCCAGTAACTGGGCAATACCTGCATTGTGAAATAAAGAGTACTATCTATTTTGATTCGCCCCACATTACATGGAACTTAAACATAATTGACGAAATGTGGGTGAACTACACCTCTGCGAAATCCTTCTGGGAAAACAGGATGTTATGCAATTCTGAGTCATAAAAAGGATCTATCTAAATTGAATGTACTTATTAAACTATTGGAAATTTTCATTTATCCGTTCAATTTTTCGTGGCCCAGGAGAAGGCGAATAGATGAGTCACAATTCATATTAAATTATTATGCCATTGGTTAACCTTGGCATTATAATATTGTTCTAACATTCAGTGCAGCATACCTACTACTTTATTAACCTGTCTGAAGTTTCACTCAATTTGCATAGAAAATAAGTGTGAAGGTAAAGTTATTTAGAATCCACTACGAATTATTAAAACGGTCTGACTGGAGGACATTTCTTTAAGTTTTGACTTACTAAACTACTTATAAAATTCATGGGCTTTTTGTCACTCATGGATGCCCTTCGTCTGTTGTTTGGAGAGAACGGTTACGTATGTTGGATTCCTACTGATTAAAATTGCACGAATCATACCACTACCACGATTCGGGAGCCCGGTAGATTTTCAAACATTCGCTCGCCGCCTACTGATTGGTATTAGCCTGCCATTTAACTCACGTAATTCAATCAATTAGGCTATATCTATCTAATCAGCGTTTGTTTTCATCAAGTTCGAATCTGGAACTCCGAACCCTAACGGCTTTGGCCCTGATTTGTATGAATTTATAAGGATAGACCCAAAAGGTTACAACATTAGTAACTTTCAATGCTAGTATACGGAAGATACCATTTTATGTTCCCTCTTTATAAACCACCCTATTGCATATTTAATTCGAATATCGCTCTGGTATAACAATGGATTTTATACGTTACAAATTGATGCAGAATTTATTTATACCTCATTCATATTTGGTGGGGAGGCTTATATTCGTTCAACTGTTTAGCATATTATTGCTGACTGGAAATTCACCTGTTTGCATTGTTGTTACTATAAGTACTATATACTTTAATACTAGAAATAAAGACAAAATAGTTCAACCATTTTTCAGATTGTCCAAAGTACATACATCTTTTATGGGGTTCTGTGTTAAATGTTACAACAAAATACCTTGTGACATACTGAAATTAAATGAAAGAAAATTTAAAACTCATATTAAAAGTACACTTTGTAAACAAGCTTATTACAAATTAGAGGATTATATCAAGGATAAGGATGCTTAGAAACATGCTGGTCCTGCTCCACAGGACAATCTAGTGTCTAGACAAAATCAAACTGGTTGCTAAGTAAATTAGGTAATAATTTATAATTTGTACCATATTATTTTATTATATTGGAATAACATCTCACACATTGATTAATTTATTATTGTTAACTTTTAGAATGTTTGTAAATATGTGAGCACCATGTACTTATGACATACCTAATTAAGTTTATTTTTCACTGCTACATGCGTTCTTCTTTTCACCATTTTGGTGTATTGTTTTTATTCTGGGTGCATCGTCTTCACATATTATAATATTATAATACATGTATACAAAACATTGTGAAACATTTTAAAAGAGTAACGGTGGAGTTTCTTGCCCATTCTTCTCCACACGAAACTACCTTTTGGAAGGGGCGACTAGAATCAATTCTATTTCTTGTTAATTTTTGACGTTCAAAAGTGCCTTTCTTGGGCCTATTTGAAATAAATGTTTTGACTTTTTGACTTTGACTTAAGATTGGAAATACCGCATACCGTATTTAAAAATGCCAGAGAAAATAGGTTTTTTTTTATTAAAAATTAGTAATAGGAATTTAATATTTCGCAACTTTTATCTGAATAGTTCCAACATAGAAAGCAAATAGTAATCAAAGAAAGTAATCAGTATTAGGTATAAATTATCCTGCATTTCACATTCATGCAAAATCCATATAGTACATAAGCTAATTTATAATAGCTTGTTAAACCACAAATATTCACAACAATGAATGAATGATTTATTTATTTGCGAAAATATAGGTACATACATGGTAAAATAAATAGAGTCTCACTATATTCGACTTAATAGCCGTGCAAATATTTTAGTTTTATAGACATGCTTTGCTAGTTTTCATTAAATTAATTACATTAAATTAAAATATAAAGTACATTAGTTTGTTACATTTGTTATAGTCAAGACAGTCAATTATATTATAGAAACAATGTCAATAAATTTACGTTTTAAATAATTATGTCGTTATGTCAATTTGAAGTTTAAATAGTCATCTATTGAATAAAAACATCTGTCACAAAGCCAATTGTATAGTGTTCTACTAAACTCTAAGTTATTCAAATTTCTTAATTTTTCGGGTAGTTTATTATAAATTTTCACCGCCATGATGTAGCAATTTTTGTTACATAGCTTTAATCTACTTCGAGGCATTATTAAAGGTTTTTGTACTATTTTCCTTTTAAGTGGAGCTTTATCGTCCAGCTCAAAAAGCGATATGTGGTTTCTGACAAATTTGCACATTTCAGAAACATATATGGATGGAAGTGTGAGTAAACGCTTGTCTGAAAATATTGGTCGGCACGAATCAGTCCATTTAAGACCATAAATTGACCTAATGCATTTTTTCTGGGCTATAAATGCTCTCTGGGCATCTGTAGAATTTCCCCAAATGATTATCCCATATCTCAGTACTGAGCATACATGACTGTGATATACCATTAATGCTGTTTCTGTATTTGTAATGTTTTTTATTTTGCGAAGTGCATATACAAATTTGTGAACTTTTTTACAAACAATATCAACATGAGATTTCCAATTACACAAACTGTCAATATTTATTCCTAGAAATTTTATGTCATTTACTTCATCAATAATATTATTATTATATTTTATTGGCAAATCTATTGTGTCCTTTTTATTACTTTTATTTACAATATAGGTAATTCACCTTAATTATAAATTTCAAGGACAATGGGTAAACATAATAATTATTTTCATGATCACATCCTATTTATAAAATAAATGATGAATAGATATTTATTTATAACTAAACTAGTAAAAACAATTTTATGGAATTTTGCCAATTTTCAATGATAAAATGATTTGATGATTTCCTACAGGTAACTAAATGGACATAATTAAAACAATCAGATTATATTATATGTTACAGAAAATGTTTTAAGTTTACTCATACCCGTAAATATTGGTTTAAGGCGTCAACAACCTGAAGTTGCCATGTAGAGTCAAGACTTTTAAACTAAATTGCATTCTTTGTTTGAAATAAATGCAATAGACAAAAATCTGGCTGGAAATGCTTTTGTATATTTCGATCCATTTTTAAACTTCTTGTTTCAACATAGCATTTAACCCATTATAAATAAGGGCCTTGAATTTCTCATATATTTCAGTCAATTTATTACTCAATAACAGATTGTTTACTTTCAACAGCTGGATTCCACCAGAGTTTATTTTTACCTACTCTTCTGGGCATTTACTCAATAAGCCGAAGTATACAATTTTCTTAGGTTATTAACAATATGGGGAATCGAGGCTTCAGAATCTGGCATGTTTAATTTTTAACCAATATAGTTTCAGGTGTTCCGATACAAAGCTAAAAACACTTGAGATTGTAATTAATCAAAGCAGAATTATCAGTTATCAGTCTTGATAAACTTCTTATATTAAGTAGGGCAGTGGGCATTGACATTTACTAAACAAATTTAGAAATGAATAAATGAAAAATGAATACATTCAACTCGAATAAATTATTTTACACTCACAAAAGATTAATAATCAGACAGATTTTTGGGAGTGGTTCGATAAAAGATTTGGGTTTTTTAGTCAATAGATCAAATTTGTGATATAATATACTTGGCTTTATGCTTGTTTTCATGCACAAAACAATTAAAGCACACTGAAGATCTCCTTTTAAATGAGTTTTAAATTCTGCAATTTGATGTTATGGACACCATATTGTTAATAATGCGGTTGGTTATAACCAATAGTAGATACTTACAATTCTCATTGTTAACACATTTTCTAAAGAAGTATACAATAATACAGATGAGTCACCAGTTAGGCTGGACATCATACAATAATAGCTTTTTACTAGAGCAGAACATAATAATTTAAAGGCGGATCTGGCCATGTTTGAATTTGTTTAGGATATTGGAAGATATTTACCTCACTGTTCAAACCAACTCGAGTTATTTCATATAAAATAAAAGTCGCAGAATCATATTTTTTGTTTTATGTAATTGGGTATTGTAAATTGTGGACGCTTATCTCCTATCTGTGTCATTCTTCAAAACTATGCAAGGGATTTTGAAGTGGTTTTTGTCATCATTTCTTATGATGATGAAGACCAAATTCTTAGAAAATTTCTTCAAGAAGATAAAGTACACATTAATATTATACTTTTGTATAAGAGAAACCTCATAAAATATTCTTTTTTGTCATATTTTACATACCGTGTGAATGAGGGGTGGAGTTGCTACTATGTAAATAAGTTGAAGATTATCTTACCCAGAAATAGGAGCAGCTGCATCTGGTGGCACTGTATATCCATCAATAGGTGGCATGCCAGGTTCTGGAGGTATTTTGGGCTCCCCAGGCCCTGAGCCTGACCAGCCCCAACCTTGGAAGGTAATATTGGTGTAGTTATTTTAATAATTGTTGAGCGGAAAGATTGTTTGTAAAACTCATCACGTCCATGGCTTATAAATGGACCTTTTCATTAATACAATAATGTTAGGCTAAGCTTATAACATATAAGAATTAGATTGCTCATTTTTTTAACATATATGTCTATGCTATATCCAAGAACTAGTATTTATTTAAATCTCATTAGTGGATAAATTAATAATGATATGAAAGAAGAAAATTGCATATGCTTTTTTCGCCTTTTAAGATTGATGACTATCATGAACTAGTGACCCAATGTTTTTCAATAACAGCAGTATAATGCCAAAGAGAAATAAACTAAAGTTTGCTGTGGAAGTTTACACTGCATGCCTTTTTGGGTATCAGTCAGCATTTAGGTTTTTCTGTTATGAGCATAACTTATTTTTCTGATGTTCACAGCTTCGTAACTAAGAAATCATTCATAACATGATGTTATCAGTGTTAGTAATAGTTTCATAAAACTACTTGAGTAAGATGGGGAACAATTATAATGCACTGCTTGTAAGTGCAACCATACCCCATTGGTTCCAAGATCCGCCCCATGAATTTGTTGAGGAGTTCCATTCAGCGCCGGCAGGGCCATCTGAGTTATTATCCGGGTTCTCAACCTCCATGGGCGCTTCGCCCTCTTCCTCCGCGGGCCTCAGAGCAGGCGGCGGCGGCGCGGCCACGATCGCCGCCGCTTCCTTCATAGCAATCCATTGTTGAGCTAAAGCAGCCCAGTCTACGTGACTAGTATCAACATTTTGATACGCAGTGGGATTTAAAGCCCATTGCGTGGGATACGCAGTATTTGCGGCATCTCTACCGGAGTACATGATCCTTCTATTACGTTAAATTACACTATAACAAGCAATCCATTTAGGCTCGCATAACACTAGGAACACTAAACACGTCGTACGTAATTGTTTGGTTTATAAATTAGATTAATTATGTTAAATTCATTGAAAAAATCATTTTAGATTCATCCGTCTGCAGCACATTTTCAATAGACTAAAAATATTTGTTTTTTTTTCTGGATTGTTGTCATCCTTAGTTGTTTATGGTCGAATTATTTTATAATGGCAACATGATTGTTATTATTCTTATTTTGACGATAAATAAAATAATACGGCTTAAAAATTAAATAAATGAAATTATGAACAAAATAAAATGATTAGTAAAATACTGAAAAACTCCTGTCATCTAGTGACTACAGTAGAAATTATTGCAATGGTTTAAGTTAAATATCAATAGATGGCGTTGTCCTAAGTAAAAGGAGCTAGTTTTACTATCCGACAAAAGATGGCGCTGCACTAAAATAAACAATATCTAAATATTTTTAAGTTCTCTGAAACTGAATAATATGCATCTTACTGTGGCAGGGTTATTTTAATATCCAGCAATTAAATATTCTAACATTGTATAAGTATATAAGCTCCTAAGGGTAGGTAAACGTTAGGTACCCGATCGCGGATTCTACGCACGGTTATCAAGGGTGTTTTTTTCAGTTCTGTGTCAAAGTATTAATTTTACAGGTACAAAATCTCAAGAACTGTATTCTTGTTTTAGGTATTGCAAAAGAAGTAATGAGTGTACCTTATGTGCGATTATTGTTAGCAACACTTTGGTTCGTTAAATCTAGATCAGTTTTGAAATCGTAGTCTACTTACAACATATTTGATAACGGTACGTATTTGTTGTGTACATCGTTAACAAGGCATGATTAATAGTAAATACAGAGGAAAGGTTTCAAAAATATGGACATAATATTTTAAAATTAATTTATTATTCGTCATTATTATTTATAGATTTACAAACATTTGCAGCCATCCATCACATGTGCATCGAGCCACTTACACAATTTGTCCACAAACTTACATTAAGTATAATTAAATTTAGACAGCGAACTTCTCTCATCACTCTTGGGGTGCGACTCCGCGACCTACGCGTGTCCACACTACACTTCACTCCGGGTACTTTAATCACTTACTTAACGCAAGTCTTTGTATTTGCACTAAATTAACTTAACGCTAATAAAGGTTCCTCCGCATCATGCTTTTGACTGACGAATTTTGAGTTCGTTTTTTTCCATTGCTCCTTTTTGTTTAACATTTTCTGCTTCGTCGCTTCTAACTTTGATTTGGCTTTTGATAACTTTGGTGCACTTGTCGTTTTGTCGATGCGCTCTAAGGTCTCGATAATGTTCTTAGGTTTAGATAATACTCTTCTCGTCTCCTCGCTGATTTCATCCATCGTCGAGTTCTTATTCGCGTAGACTACGACGTAGTGCGAATAGGCGGAATTAGAAGGGGTGTTGATGTCGGCGAAATCTCTGAAGTTGGCGAACTGGTCCTGGTTGTAATTCGGCCTAGGGTTAGCAATGTAGCCCAGTTCATACGAGGGTCTGCCGTGACCGTTGTTGTAGTAGGAGTTGTATCCATCGCCGAATTCGTCTTCATCGTTTTGGGCGAAGAATGTTCCACCTCTGATGATGCCAAAGTTTCCTGAGCCTAGCAAACTGGAGCTCGCGTCGACGAGCGGAGCTGCGGTGGGAGTGCTCTGTTTACCGAAGTTATCTACGTTTCTATTGTTATAGCCTCCGAACAGAGGATAATTAAGGAGTGATCTGTAAGAGTTTGGTCTTTGACTGTAGGCTGCTTCTTGGTTATTGAAGCCGAGTCTGAAATTATTTTGCTGGCGTGGTTCAAAGAGGTTTGCGAACGTCGGGAAGAATGTCTGCGAGCCTCCGACGAGCTCTATGGAGTGGTCAGTGTGGTCATCCGAGGCGGCTGCCTCAGGTTCATGGTATTGTTGCGCTAGACCAGGGGGCGGCGCCACCGCCTCTGATATGATTTCTGATGATTCCGCATTGAGGTCCTGTGTGTCATCTGAAACAAACAATAGTATTTGCATGGGAATGTGTATCGAAGGTCTTAGTTTAACTTATCTCTACTAACACAGTATAACTTATTCAGACCCTCTGGTCAAGAAAGACTGAAGCGTTTCATTAGGGCCTAAGGCCAAATTACTAGTAATTACGGAAGAGATTTCTTGATTTTGTGAGCAGTGGAGCTCATATTACCAATAAGATACAATTACTTCGGACCTTGATTGATCAGTTTTAATATAAATAAGTAACGATACCCAATTAATATCCGACATACGATATCTATGCGTTACATTATACATATATTCAGGTAGCTCAGAAATAATAATATGGTAATTTTGTGGGCGTAGAAAAACGATACGACGTTCTTGTGACAATCTACGCTTATACTCTGTGAAGTTTTAATAAAGAAATCTGCTACCTTATATGGCAGTCTGACATGGTTCCTGTTTGAATAAATTTAATTAATGTTCAATAGAGTGCAATTGATTCTATGAAGGTTTTTGTAAGAAGGCGGATTTGGGTACGTATTTGGAAGGTATTACATTCTACTTAGTCTGTTTTAGTGTAGTTCTTATCTTTATGCTTCCACTGCAACGAAATAGTTTTCTGCGCAATGTTTCAACATCTGTCTAGCTTTTTCCCAACAACGTTGAACTCGCTTTTCAGTCTTAATTAGATCTGGCTGATTATTATTATTCTTCAGAGCTGCTGTGCCAACTGAATTACTGAGAAATACCTGTCAGTCCGGTCCTTTCAAGCTTCTGGACACTCGTAACCCTTGTCATCGGTATGACAACCGTGACGGACAATTTAATGTGCTCTCCAAGTAACGGTCTTAATTTCAAAAGAGTGTCATTAATATTTGGAACTGGTTTTGATAATTGTCAGCGAGACAACAGGATAACATCGGATTCAGAACAGCTTATTAGATAAGGCATTCACAGCTACTTGTGGGCTTATTCTAATGATAATATATCAAAAGGGATTTATAGTTTGCACTCAACTTCGTTCAATCTTATTGACTATTCATGAGAGAAATTCACAATCTCCTCAACATTGTGACACATTGTTAGACAATGTGCAAGTAAAAGCGTTTAAATTGCGACAGGCGACTAATACAATTGTAATGTGACTGTACAATATTGCAGTGTGTCGTACTGAATTGACTCATATCAAGTATTCAAATAAATCGAACTATCGAGCGTGATATTTTATCGGCAAGTCTACATAACTATCTAAGCTTAGGTTTTTTGATTCACTATAATCACTATCTTATTATGTTGTTAATCATTTGTAAAAAGTCCGTTAATAACATCCAGGTACAAAATAACAAAAAAAAACATCCTAATTCAGTCTGGGAAACTCGGTTAAGCTAACAGTTTCAAGCGTCAGATTTCATCATTATTTAAAAATATGGGCGCAATTTCCACGCCGTTAAACCAACCATTGGATGTTCATATCAACAATCAGAATGATGGCGCTGACGTGGACGGTGATTTTATTAAGTCAGGCCTTTTTGAAATACTAGGCTAGCAGATATGAGTTCAACTTGCCTAATACAGAACTTACAGTAAGACTACGGCGAACGCTAAAATGCTGATGATGAGCGCTCTTAAACGTAAACAAACAGGGACATTGCAACCCATAATGACGGAACAAAATAGTCGTGGGTAAAAGCAATCCGGCAATATATGGAAATATATTCGAGTGGAGTGCCGGCTGTTGCAATAATTTGCTATAATGGCGCCTCTAGTTACAAGTCATTACGTGTCGTATTCATGTGGTCAGTGGTTGGTGGTCGATGTCGTATGTATAATGTTGGATAAGTCTTGCTCTTGTTAAGTTGTTAATTATATCATCTAACTTCCCGACTGCTGGTTCTTAAGTGTTTTTCTTCCTCTTTTTCATTTACTGCTACTATAGTAATCCATTTAGGGTTTTACGTCTCGGACTTTTAATTTTCTCATCTATAGTGATGTTGCCTTCTTTATTTTTGTCTTCTGCTTCATCATTTTTAACACGTTTGTCAGAAACATTGGTCTTAGTTTACTCTTTTGCAACACCAATACTATGATCAGTTAAAAGTTTTCTGATTTTATATCATCCTTATAATTCTACTGTTACTTGTAAGCTTATCTTAATTCTCATTATTAGTTCGCAGGACCTTTACAAGGGAGGGGTTTTATTAAATAGGCAGCACAATAATTGTTTCATCGACCAGATTGTTTCTTTAAAAGGTATGTTGACACAAATCTTAGTCATGTATGGCGCTAATATATTGCTCGACAGGATTACTATCCATTGTATTCACGATTCTATTTCCTATATTTTCTTCTTCCTTAAGGTTCAATGTTTTGGATAAACGTTGATTTGTTTTTATTCTCAATTTCTGAACTGCCATGTTTATATTTAAAGAGTGTTTAACCATCTTCATTTTCGTCATTACATCAAGGTTTTATTACATGCTTTGTGTTACTTAAAACATTACTAATAACTATTTACAAGTATATAACAGGAGGGAAACAAAATAAAATAAATCAAAGGGCATCAAAAAATTCGTCCACATCGCTGTCAACAGGAAAAGTTCCCAAAAGATTCAGATAATTCCTTTGTGTTATGATTTAACTCTTGATATCTGACGCGTGTTACGATCATTATTCCATGAACCAATAACAATAAGTATGCACCATTAACAACTTATTACGTATGATTACTCGTCAAGCCGTCTATAGTGTTTTCCTGTATATCACCATCAGGCTGCATTGCTTTTCTGCGTACATTATAGAATCACCGCCATTACTAACTCCATACGTAAAAAGAAAAAGGAGGTGGTAGGGTTTTGCCCAGCTGTGGGGCAATAGAGACTATGATCTTTATTTAAATTACCCCGGTGAAGTTACAGGTAAATTAAATAAGATATTTCAAGTTGGAATTGCTTACATGATTACTGTGCACTAAGCCACGCTAGCATCCACCATCATTTGTCTACATGTAGTCACAACATGAGCTTTTCGTATAGTTTATAACGAGAGACGAAGAAGAGGGAGAAGGGCAAGAAAATCATCGACAACAGGCAATGACTAAATCCGATCCGAATCCGAGAAATGCGCCATAGATCAGAATTATGTCCGTTCAAATTTGAACTCGGAATTTGAATTCGGATCGGGTGAAGTGCAGTAGTGTAGTAGCTATTCTCTAAAATTCTCACACTGAAAACGTAGGTGTAGTGAGTTTAAAGTGAGGTGTCAATAGTGTCAATCCCAAGCATTAGGTGGAACGACAACTCACTTCACGCTCACTTCATTTAAGTTTTCACGGTGAGATTTTAACAGAATCGGCCGATAGAACGGCTCTAATCTCCCAAAAACATCCATTGTCTATATCCTCCCTCCTTACTGTATTATCCATACCTGTATTAATAACCACATGTTGCAATAATTCTATTAGCGTCTAGTTACGTATGATTACATGTCTAGTCGTCCATGTTTTGGTTTCCTGTAGAATGTAGATCAAGTGTGAGACACAACCACCTTGTATGCGGCGATACGTGGTCGAATATGCAATTCTATCACTTAAATATACGTCATGTATACTATTATTGTAACGATACTACTTCCCGTTTGGTCAAAAGGCGATTACGTACATTCCTGTATTGACTTTTAGTTACCGCTAGGATGTATTTCCCATTTCTCAATTCAATCTAATAATTAAAAAAAAATACCATTGATATTTTTTTAATATTTTTTATTTAGCCTACACTGTCGATATACTGTAACTGTTTAGGCAGCGCATGCGGAGGCATTTCTTTCCGACTTGCTAGACGAAAATTGCGATAGCTCGGCTAATATGTATGATATAAATATAATTATAAATATAAATAATAGCCTATAGCACTCAGGAATAATGTAGCTTTCTATCAGTGAAATTTTTTTTTGAAACTGGATCATTAGTTCCGCAGATTACCCCCTACTTACAAACTTACAAATTTTACCTCTTTATAATATTATTATTATATTATTATAATTATAATATTAATAATAATATTAGTATAGATAAAAAAAGAAGAATTCAATTTGGGCAGTTAATACGTGTCTTCAGATGCTTGGTCGTTCATTGCCTTTAGTTTCTGCGCAGGTGTAAGTCGTCTTTGAAATTTAACCTGTAAAAATGATTCATACTCCAATATTGTTGTTTTAGTATCTTGTTGTATCATACAATAAACAAAATCCTAAGTAAATAAAGCTTTGAATCATTTAGAAACAGATTGTTTTTCATTCATATCTTTATTTGTATTTCTCACATTTGCATTATCGACTGCCTTATTTAGATGTGGCATTCCGAGATGCAGTTCTTTTACCTTAATTTGCTTGGTCATATTGTGAAAAAAATTTCGTTCCTTCTGCTGCTAAAAGAGAAGTATCAGGTGCTTCTTGTGCTGGATGAGCTTTCTTTAGAAATAAGCATCATCTTTGTACGTATTTTCGTGTTCCTTTCTTATTGTCACAGTCTACGTGTTACAGCCTCACGAGCGAATTCGCCTCTCGTTCGGGCGCTTACCATGCTTAATGCTCTTCTGAAATCAACACCGGAGTGTGACTCGTTTGCCGGAAGATGGACAGATGAATGTCGTGAATGTTAAAGATTTTGTGAGAAGATAGACGAAAGATTTATCACTTTCGTGTTTGTATTTTGTTTATTTTATTCAGCTTTGTTTACATTTTGTTTTTTATTATTTTTTTATGATTTTGTTTTCTATTTATTCTGTACAACGCCTTGAGGGTTATTCTGTAATGTTGTTCATCTAAATTTAAATAAATAAAAATTTACTTTCTGTACGTGCATATTACCCATGTATAGCTCAAATAGAGAAATCAGCAGTATCTAAGTGAAAACGAAGCTCTTACGTCACATGCAGGTACCTTGGTCCACCAGTTTGTGGTTTGCGGTATCGGCTTCGTGTTTCCTAGTAAAAACTATTTCTAGTTCCAATTGGAATGAATTCGAATGGAACAGAAGATTATGTTGCGACCCCAGATTAATTGAGGGCACGTAATCTGGGTGGATTGGTGATGTGGTCACATTGTGGTAAGGAGGGATATTCCATTGCGATGGGTGAAAGAGGATTTAAAAAAATAAGTAAGATAAAACTCGAGATTCCATTTAAAATCATTTTTACGCAATATCTATTTCGAAATTGTTTTAAAGCAACTGCCGATTTCATTCTAAGGTGCTTTACTTAGGCAATAATTTGTTAAAATACATATTTATGCAGCATACATTTTCCAATTACAATACCAATTTGTAGGTAATTTTATCTACTCGTGATTCGATTTACCTATAAATGTTGATACTGGCATGCAATACACGCAAAGTTATTAATCAACGGTACATCACCAATAAAAAAAAACAATTTAACGTTTGATTGAAACCTCTTTACATCATATATTGCAGCATAAGATTTTACATATTACGTGTTTTGAGATAATCGTCACTCATGCCAGTAACCTCTAACCCGGCCTACTAACATGGGTGTTCTAAAAACTAATATTTTCAAAGAAAAATAACATTGTGTTTTGCAAGCGTGTCACGGGTCGCAGAGAAAGTGTTGGTTGACACGGGGGTAAGTTGTGACACCGTGACAGGACTAATTGAAGTACCTAAATAATGGCGGTGGCGAAATGGTACGTGATGTGATTGGATGTGTTGAGATAATTGTAATGGAGCTTGGCTTACATTAAGAAGACTGTGTTATAATATGTATTTGAAAGATTCAGAAGGTAATATTTGCTAGATTCTCGTGTCTGTTTGTGATCGCTCCATATTTAATCTATTGTTGAAATTCTTCTTCTCATTAAATTGGGTCTAGCTTTGAAGAGACGCGTGCGCGGGGTCGATTCGTGAGGTCAAAACTCAGTAATTAAGAAAAAGACCACAAAATCAAAATGGCTTGTCTTTTTGTTTTCAATACGAAGAAGAAGGATGTTCCCCTCATTTAAATTTTCGCCATATTTATAAAAGTAGCGACAATGACGTGATCGTTTTCCAGTGGATTATTATGTAACACCTGTTTTATTGTAGGCACATTAATAATTATATTGCGGTATAGTAAACTCATCTATACATATAATAAAACAGTAAAAAAACTGTGTCTGTACATTGAATATATTAAAAAAATAATAATTGAGGGGGGTTTAGAAACAGTAATAGAGCACGAATCCAAAAAAAAAATGTTGTCTGTTTGTCTGTATGTCTGTTTGTCTGTTTGTCTGTTTGTCTGTTTGTCTGTTTGTCTGTTTGTTTGTACACGCTAATCTTCGGAACTACTGGACGGATTAGAATGATTTTTTTTTTGTTGTATAGGTATTAAGTCTGGGCAACATATAGGCTATAATTTATCTTGGAAACTTGAACACCTGATGCAGAACCGCAACAGACCAGCTAAACTATAAGAGATACAAAAATGATACCTTAGCAAAAATTGTTCCACGTGATTAGCATTTTCTGCTGAGAGAATAAATTTGAAGATCTGGAACACCTGATGTGGAACTCCAAGAGCCCAGCTACACTGTAACATATATAGGAATGACGTCTTAGCAAAAGTTGTTCAGCCTTATGAGCACTCTCTGTTGACGTATAAAAATTGAAGATCTGGAACACCTGTTGTGGAACTCCAAGAGCCTAGCTACACCATAACACATATAAGAATGACGTCTTAGCAAAAGTTGTTCAGCCTGATGAGCACTCTCTGTTGACGTATAAAAATTGAACATCTGGAACACCTGTTGTGAAACTCCAAGAGCCTAGCTACACCATAACATATATAGGAATGACGTCTTAGCAAAAGTAGTTCGGTCTGATAGGCATTTCCTGTTGACTTATAAAAATCGAAGATCTGGAACACCTGTTGTGGTACTCCAAGAGCCTAGCTACACCATAACACATATAGGAATAACGTCTTAGCACAAGTTGTTCAATCTGATAAGAACTCTCTGTTGACTTATAAAAATCGAAGATCTGGAACACCTGTTGTGGAACTCCAAGAGCCTAGCTACACCATAACACATATAAGAATGACGTCTTAGCGAAAGTTGTTCAGCCTGATGAGCACTCTCTGTTGACTTATAAAAATCGAAGATCTGGAACACCTGTTGTGGAACTCCAAGAGCCTAGCTACAACATAACACATAGGAATGACGTCTTTGACGTCTTTGTTGTTCAATCTGATGGGCATTTCCTGTTGACTTATAAAAATCGAAGATCAGAAACATCTGATGTGGAAATCAAAGCTATCACTAATTTTACTGTGTAATTATAGAATAACATAAACTGGGAGTACCTGCACGCGTTGAAGGCGGTAACAGTTTAGGACTGATTTTTGATGACGATGGTATATCATTGAAAATTTGACTCTACTGGCCAAAACTCCTATTTATTTTTTTATTTTATCGTATGAATTTGCCTTCGGGCTTATGTTGTTTGAGTGTTTAATTTCCTTTTCCATTAATCTTCGTGACACGGTAGCCTACCCGGTAACGCAGGGGAGCAGTCATTTTAATTTAGATTTTTATTGATCAGGTATCTTCACTATAAAACTATGACCATGCCTACAAAGAGGTCAAATCTTTCCCAATGTTCCAAGAGAGCTAAAAGATTGAGGATCATAAGATCCCAAGAATCTACCGAAGAGCGTCAGGAGAGACTTGATGCTGTTCGAGAACATTAGGCTGCAACTCGCTCCGTGGAAACCTCTTCGGGTCGCGAAGCACGCCTGCGTTCTCAGCGTATTCATTAGGTCTCTAAAGACAAGTGAAGAATATGATGCGCGACTGACCGCTGATCGTGAACGTCATGTATTGTCTCGCGAGTCAGAGACGTTCACGGAAAGAGAATTACGCTTGAGTTCCAAGCGTATCTACGCATCGACTTCTAGGTCTCTAGAGACAAGTGGGGCACGTGATGTGCGACTGACCGCTGATCGTGAACGTCATGTATTGTCTCGCGAGTCGGAGACGTTCACGGATAGAGAATTGTGCTTGAGTTCCAACCGTATCTACGCATTGACTTCTAGGTCTCTAGAGACAAGTGGGGAATATAATAATGCGGTTACCAAAATGAAAACGATGACAATTGGACTGTACTGTTGGAATGAAATAAAACTAAAGCTCAGTGTGATAAAAGATTTAAATGGGAAAAATGATAAAAAAATAACATAAATGGCGACCCCGTTGTCGCTGGCATAAGCGACAGGGTCCGCGTACGAAGTCGCGGGCAGAAGCTATCTATACATATAATAAAACAGTAAAAAAACTGTGTCTGTACATTGAATATATTAAAAAAATAATAATTGAGGGGGGTTTAGAAACAGTAATAGAGCACGAATCCAAAAAAAAAATGTTGTCTGTTTGTCTGTTTGTCTGTATGTCTGTTTGTCTGTTTGTCTGTTTGTCTGTTTGTCTGTTTGTCTGTTTGTTTGTACACGCTAATCTTCGGAACTACTGGACGGATTAGAATGATTTTTTTTTTGTTGTATAGGTATTAAGTCTGGGCAACATATAGGCTATAATTTATCTTGGAAACTTGAACACCTGATGCAGAACCGCAACAGACCAGCTAAACTATAAGAGATACAAAAATGATACCTTAGCAAAAATTGTTCCACGTGATTAGCATTTTCTGCTGAGAGAATAAATTTGAAGATCTGGAACACCTGATGTGGAACTCCAAGAGCCCAGCTACACTGTAACATATATAGGAATGACGTCTTAGCAAAAGTTGTTCAGCCTTATGAGCACTCTCTGTTGACGTATAAAAATTGAAGATCTGGAACACCTGTTGTGGAACTCCAAGAGCCTAGCTACACCATAACACATATAAGAATGACGTCTTAGCAAAAGTTGTTCAGCCTGATGAGCACTCTCTGTTGACGTATAAAAATTGAACATCTGGAACACCTGTTGTGAAACTCCAAGAGCCTAGCTACACCATAACATATATAGGAATGACGTCTTAGCAAAAGTAGTTCGGTCTGATAGGCATTTCCTGTTGACTTATAAAAATCGAAGATCTGGAACACCTGTTGTGGTACTCCAAGAGCCTAGCTACACCATAACACATATAGGAATAACGTCTTAGCACAAGTTGTTCAATCTGATAAGAACTCTCTGTTGACTTATAAAAATCGAAGATCTGGAACACCTGTTGTGGAACTCCAAGAGCCTAGCTACACCATAACACATATAAGAATGACGTCTTAGCGAAAGTTGTTCAGCCTGATGAGCACTCTCTGTTGACTTATAAAAATCGAAGATCTGGAACACCTGTTGTGGAACTCCAAGAGCCTAGCTACAACATAACACATAGGAATGACGTCTTTGACGTCTTTGTTGTTCAATCTGATGGGCATTTCCTGTTGACTTATAAAAATCGAAGATCAGAAACATCTGATGTGGAAATCAAAGCTATCACTAATTTTACTGTGTAATTATAGAATAACATAAACTGGGAGTACCTGCACGCGTTGAAGGCGGTAACAGTTTAGGACTGATTTTTGATGACGATGGTATATCATTGAAAATTTGACTCTACTGGCCAAAACTCCTATTTATTTTTTTATTTTATCGTATGAATTTGCCTTCGGGCTTATGTTGTTTGAGTGTTTAATTTCCTTTTCCATTAATCTTCGTGACACGGTAGCCTACCCGGTAACGCAGGGGAGCAGTCATTTTAATTTAGATTTTTATTGATCAGGTATCTTCACTATAAAACTATGACCATGCCTACAAAGAGGTCAAATCTTTCCCAATGTTCCAAGAGAGCTAAAAGATTGAGGATCATAAGATCCCAAGAATCTACCGAAGAGCGTCAGGAGAGACTTGATGCTGTTCGAGAACATTAGGCTGCAACTCGCTCCGTGGAAACCTCTTCGGGTCGCGAAGCACGCCTGCGTTCTCAGCGTATTCATTAGGTCTCTAAAGACAAGTGAAGAATATGATGCGCGACTGACCGCTGATCGTGAACGTCATGTATTGTCTCGCGAGTCAGAGACGTTCACGGAAAGAGAATTACGCTTGAGTTCCAAGCGTATCTACGCATCGACTTCTAGGTCTCTAGAGACAAGTGGGGCACGTGATGTGCGACTGACCGCTGATCGTGAACGTCATGTATTGTCTCGCGAGTCGGAGACGTTCACGGATAGAGAATTGTGCTTGAGTTCCAACCGTATCTACGCATTGACTTCTAGGTCTCTAGAGACAAGTGGGGAATATAATAATGCGGTTACCAAAATGAAAACGATGACAATTGGACTGTACTGTTGGAATGAAATAAAACTAAAGCTCAGTGTGATAAAAGATTTAAATGGGAAAAATGATAAAAAAATAACATAAATGGCGACCCCGTTGTCGCTGGCATAAGCGACAGGGTCCGCGTACGAAGTCGCGGGCAGAAGCTATCTATACATATAATAAAACAGTAAAAAAACTGTGTCTGTACATTGAATATATTAAAAAAATAATAATTGAGGGGGGTTTAGAAACAGTAATAGAGCACGAATCCAAAAAAAAAATGTTGTCTGTTTGTCTGTTTGTCTGTATGTCTGTTTGTCTGTTTGTCTGTTTGTCTGTTTGTCTGTTTGTCTGTTTGTTTGTACACGCTAATCTTCGGAACTACTGGACGGATTAGAATGATTTTTTTTTTGTTGTATAGGTATTAAGTCTGGGCAACATATAGGCTATAATTTATCTTGGAAACTTGAACACCTGATGCAGAACCGCAACAGACCAGCTAAACTATAAGAGATACAAAAATGATACCTTAGCAAAAATTGTTCCACGTGATTAGCATTTTCTGCTGAGAGAATAAATTTGAAGATCTGGAACACCTGATGTGGAACTCCAAGAGCCCAGCTACACTGTAACATATATAGGAATGACGTCTTAGCAAAAGTTGTTCAGCCTTATGAGCACTCTCTGTTGACGTATAAAAATTGAAGATCTGGAACACCTGTTGTGGAACTCCAAGAGCCTAGCTACACCATAACACATATAAGAATGACGTCTTAGCAAAAGTTGTTCAGCCTGATGAGCACTCTCTGTTGACGTATAAAAATTGAACATCTGGAACACCTGTTGTGAAACTCCAAGAGCCTAGCTACACCATAACATATATAGGAATGACGTCTTAGCAAAAGTAGTTCGGTCTGATAGGCATTTCCTGTTGACTTATAAAAATCGAAGATCTGGAACACCTGTTGTGGTACTCCAAGAGCCTAGCTACACCATAACACATATAGGAATAACGTCTTAGCACAAGTTGTTCAATCTGATAAGAACTCTCTGTTGACTTATAAAAATCGAAGATCTGGAACACCTGTTGTGGAACTCCAAGAGCCTAGCTACACCATAACACATATAAGAATGACGTCTTAGCGAAAGTTGTTCAGCCTGATGAGCACTCTCTGTTGACTTATAAAAATCGAAGATCTGGAACACCTGTTGTGGAACTCCAAGAGCCTAGCTACAACATAACACATAGGAATGACGTCTTTGACGTCTTTGTTGTTCAATCTGATGGGCATTTCCTGTTGACTTATAAAAATCGAAGATCAGAAACATCTGATGTGGAAATCAAAGCTATCACTAATTTTACTGTGTAATTATAGAATAACATAAACTGGGAGTACCTGCACGCGTTGAAGGCGGTAACAGTTTAGGACTGATTTTTGATGACGATGGTATATCATTGAAAATTTGACTCTACTGGCCAAAACTCCTATTTATTTTTTTATTTTATCGTATGAATTTGCCTTCGGGCTTATGTTGTTTGAGTGTTTAATTTCCTTTTCCATTAATCTTCGTGACACGGTAGCCTACCCGGTAACGCAGGGGAGCAGTCATTTTAATTTAGATTTTTATTGATCAGGTATCTTCACTATAAAACTATGACCATGCCTACAAAGAGGTCAAATCTTTCCCAATGTTCCAAGAGAGCTAAAAGATTGAGGATCATAAGATCCCAAGAATCTACCGAAGAGCGTCAGGAGAGACTTGATGCTGTTCGAGAACATTAGGCTGCAACTCGCTCCGTGGAAACCTCTTCGGGTCGCGAAGCACGCCTGCGTTCTCAGCGTATTCATTAGGTCTCTAAAGACAAGTGAAGAATATGATGCGCGACTGACCGCTGATCGTGAACGTCATGTATTGTCTCGCGAGTCAGAGACGTTCACGGAAAGAGAATTACGCTTGAGTTCCAAGCGTATCTACGCATCGACTTCTAGGTCTCTAGAGACAAGTGGGGCACGTGATGTGCGACTGACCGCTGATCGTGAACGTCATGTATTGTCTCGCGAGTCGGAGACGTTCACGGATAGAGAATTGTGCTTGAGTTCCAACCGTATCTACGCATTGACTTCTAGGTCTCTAGAGACAAGTGGGGAATATAATAATGCGGTTACCAAAATGAAAACGATGACAATTGGACTGTACTGTTGGAATGAAATAAAACTAAAGCTCAGTGTGATAAAAGATTTAAATGGGAAAAATGATAAAAAAATAACATAAATGGCGACCCCGTTGTCGCTGGCATAAGCGACAGGGTCCGCGTACGAAGTCGCGGGCAGAAGCTAGTAAAAAATAAATATTTCCGTACTACAAATGGAGTGAAAGGGAAGTAAAATGTGAGCGGTATCTTTGATTTCTTAATGCGATATTGTCAAATCTAGTAACCGTGTCATCTACGCGCGTGTTCTGTAAAGTCACGTGGTTGATCGTCTAATTTGTTGTTTTCTATAGTGTTTTTGGAAGTCGCCTCTATTTTTCACAAAAAAATGTCAAAAAGGAGGGAGGGTTCAAAGACAGGACAAAAATAGCCACCCAAACCAAAAGATCTGTTTTCATTTAAGAGAGTTATTTAAGAAACTGCATGGCCTGATTAGGTCTGTATTAAAAAAAATACCTCTGAGTTTTTCGGTCAGTCTGTTCAGAGTAGTGGGATGGAAAACACAGAACTTATCTAGTTTTAAAACATAATTTATATGTAAAGTGTAGAACAGTTTTTTACACCAATTTACAGAAATGAATATTAACATAAATCGATAAACTAACAATAGTCTTACATTAGTGTAGGTACATAGTTTCTAAACTACTTAGATTCATAAAAGTTTACTATATTGATACTTATAAAGTATTCCTAACATAACATCACGCCTGTAATCCACGTAGGGATAGGCAGAGGTGTGCCTAGTAGACCTTCATTTTTAGCTAGTTATGTTTAAGTCCCATGTAATAGGGGCCAGCCTATTGCCACCAGCGAGCTCATATTGAGACTCCAGTCTGACTGATAAATTCCAGATGGAAAAACAGTACATCCGACCCGGGAATCGAACCCAGGACATCATGCTCAGCAGTAGCGCTTGCGACCACTACACCAACGAGGCAGTCTAACATAACATTTAGATAATACAACCAAAAACAACGTGATTTAGAGAAAGCTAGAGGAACTTGACCAAAAAAGTTGGAATTGACCGCATTATCTAGTAACCTTCCTACGCTATAATGATATGCGTCTCTATTGCTATTATGACATAGTCACATAACTGTGTGTTTACGCTTTTGGACTTGAAATATTTTTCATCTAAATGATGGACCATTGAGATTGTTATAATGATGACAGTTTTCTCATTTGTTATGATGTGATAGGTTAAGAAGGTGAACATGCAAAATATTTTGCATGTGTTTCAAAATATTGTCTTCGTTACGGCTTCTTCTATCAGGCACTAGTTTACATTGCGCCAGAGTTCATATTCTGACCTGGCATAAAGAACTGTATTTTATTTATGTCATAAAAAATAATTTATAAATTTAATCCTAGTCATGTTTGCTATGACTTATATTGCAAAAGACATAGTGAAGAAAACGGAAACCAAGACAATCAAACTCAAACTCAAAGTATTTATTTCAAATAAACCAATTACAGGCACTTTTGAATTGTCAAGGTGTCGGTCAGTCAGAGAGATGAAGCTAGTTGCCCATTCCAAAGCAGTAGGAACCTATGGAGAAGAACGGGCAAGAAACTCCATGGACACTCTTTTAAACAAATATTGGTTACATAGATCATATTATTATTATACATGTGAGAACAATGCAGAACGGTGAAAGCATCCGATATAAAATAATATATAGTGTGATTTTACCTAAACTTTAACACCCGATTCCTGGCAGTTCAATCAAGTCTCAGGATGTAGTTAATCTAAATTATGCAGGAAGAGCGCCCCCGATAGGAGCCCAACACACGAACCTTCGTCGACTCGCTTGTAGGTCCCATTAGACCCCAGAATGACGACATACGACATCCTAAATTGATTATATAGATTATACAGTTTAGTGCTTAAACTGTAATCAAAACAATATTATTCACTATTTGCTAACTGCCAATTCCATATTCAAATACTTGCCGATTGATGAAATCATGTATGGGAGTGCACTGAACCAAGGCAGAGTCACCCGAACTCGGGTCATCCAATAATCATGATTTGACCTTACACGTCAAAATAATATAGAGACCGTAAAATATACTATTACCAAACGTATAATCAAGAACTTTATTTATTAGTTTGTAGGTCTAACGGGATTTTTTCTTTAATTTGGGGCAAAGGTCGATAAACGTTCGGCTTACTCACCATAGAGGTGGAAAAGTGTATTTTCCTTTCAAGGGGAGATCCCCTTGAAAGGAAAATACACTTTTTAATAAGTGTTGTAACCGAAGGGGGACGGGAATTAAATAACGCAACCGATACATACAAGCTCATATATTCGACTGGCGCAGCAGTCGTTAAATTGCCCGGAGCCGCAGGTCTACCTTACTTATTCCTAATTATAAAATGTGTAGATACCCGCATAACATCCCTCCGCCTTTAGTCAGAAAAACTTCTTATAATCCACCTCAGTTCTATTTCGTTTCGACCGAGTGTGTCGTTCTGATTCTTCGGAGGGAGCTGCCGGAACTTCTTCCGTTCCAGCGGAATGGTCGCCATGAGGGAGCGCTGATGGCGCCGTTCCAGACTCAGCTGATGTTTCTTCTACAGAGACTTCGGTTGGTAGCTGCCCGGAGCTCGTCGGATGTGTTGGAATTACAAATGCGGGAATGATCTCTTCACGTGACCCATCTTCCCTCCCTTTGTATTTGAGTAACTGGTTAGCGTGTCTTTTGACCGTTTGATTCGACTCACTCACTTGTACTATATGTACTGTTTTACCAATGTTTTTAATGATAATGCCACGTGACCAGTAATGGTTTTGCAGTTTATACAGTTTCACTAAGACTTGGTCACCCACACTGAACGATACGTTACGGTTGCCACGATAATTGTCAATCTGCGAACACTGCTTTCCCTTAACAACTGTGTCGAGTGCTGTGTTGGATGGCGTCGCGGTGGTCGGTGACAGGAGATCCAATCTACATCTCAATTTATGACCGAACAAAACTTCAGCGGGTGATCTGTTTGTGGTCGAATGTTTTGAATTCCTATAACTAAGTAAGAATTCGGATAATTTAATATTTAAATCTCTTGAACATGAACCTGACAGGAAGTAAGATTTTATTGCTTTTTTAATAATCTTAACATAACTTTCTGCTTGTCCATTGCTTGCCGGATTATATGTTGGAGAAGTTAAATGAGTGATGTTATTTCGAGTACAAAATTGTTTAAACTCATGCGATACAAAAGAAGTGCCGTTATCTGAGCAAATCGTATGAAATAAGCCAAACCGTGACATTACTTCGCATAGTTTTTCTATTACTACTCGCGAAGTACTACCCGTTGAGACATCAAATACTTCCACCCATTTTGAATATGCGTCTTCTATAATTAAAAACGTTTTACCGCTAATCGGTCCTAAAAAATCTATATGTACACGATGCCACGGCTGCGCTGGGTAAGGCCAAGGTGTAAGGGGCACGCGCGGGGGCGCGGCACGCTGCGATGCACACACAGCGCACGCGCCGATATGTTGCTCAATGGCACTAGACATACCCGGCCACCAAAATCTATTGCGTGCCTCTTCTTTCACTTTTGTGATTCCTAAGTGACCTGCGTGTAACTCGTTTAACACCTTGTAACGCAGACTTCTAGGGATCACTAGCCTATGACCCCTCATTAAACAACCATTTTCTACCGATAGTTCCAACCGGTGGCTATAGAAATATTTAACCCGTGGTTCTTTAATTTTATTTGGCCAACCATTTGTCAAATATTCGATGACGGTCGTTATAATGTTATCGAGCCTAACTGCATCCTTGATATCCGATAACGACAAAAATCTTTCACCTTCGTAAACAAAACGCACATAACTTGATTTATCAACTAATGACTCATCACGTGTTGACTGTGGTTCGGTCGTTTTTAAATTGTCTGCTGCTACCGATCGACTTAGGAAATCTGCGCAATTATGTACACTGCTTACGTATTCTATTTTATAATTGTATGCGGACAGAAAAATCGCATAACGCTGTAACCGATTCGCTGAAATCTCGGGAATGCCCTTGTCCGGGTTGAAAATTGAAACTAATGGTTTATGGTCAGTTCTTAAAATAAAAGGTTTGTTCCGACCATATAAGTATTGATGGAATTTCCTAATTCCGAATATTATAGCAGTAGCCTCTTTTTGGATTTGGCTGTAGCGTTTTTCTGCTGCATTAAGTGAACGAGACATGTACGAGATAGGTTTTTCTATACCACCTTCGAGCTGTGACAAAACGGCGCCTAAACCGCTCGGTGACGCATCAACCGTTACGATTAACTCCGCTTCTGGATTAAAATGCGCTAAAGTAGTTTCAGAAACTAATTCTCGTTTGATGCGCGACACGGCTACGTCATGTTTGTTCGTCCATGACCAAGGTTCATTTTTTTTTAGCAAATCATGCAGCGGACTTAAAATTGATGATGCGTTTTTAATAAAATTTCGGTAATAGTTGACCATACCTAAAAACGATTTTAATCCTGATGTGTTAGTAGGTACTTGACTTTGCAGAATTGCTTTAATTTTCTCCGGAGACTTCTGAATACCATTACGGTCAATGACAAATCCCAGGTAGGAAACGGATTCTTGGAAGAAGGTGCATTTGTCTATGTTTAAAACAAGACCCGCTTCTTGTAACCTATGGAACACTTCATTCAATCTAGTCATCATCTGATCTTTGTCCGCCCCGCATACTAAAATATCATCGAGAAATAAAAGAGTACCATCTAGTCCCGATAGTAGGCCTTCCATGTTGCGCTGAAAAATTGCTGGCGCACTAGCCAGGCCAAACACTAAACGAGTAAACTTATATAATCCTTTATGTGTATTTATGCAAGTGAGCATTTGTGACTTCTCGTTAAGACACAACTGATTATATGCATGCGTTAGGTCTAATTTACTGAAATACTTGCCACCATGTAATTTGGTAAACAGCTCGTCATACCTAGGTAATGGGTATTTATCGACAAGTAACTGCTTATTGATAGTCACGGAGTAGTCAGCACAGAGGCGTATAGTACCGTCTCGCTTTAAAACGGGCACTACTGGGCTTGCATATTCTGCGTATTTTACTGGTACTAACACACCTAACCCTACAAGTCGGTTAAGCTCCTTTTCAACGCTTTCCCGAAGAGCAAAAGGTAACGGTCTAGCCTTAAAAAAAATCGGCTTTGCGTCTGGTTTTAAAGGTAAATCCAGCTTGACGCCCTTTAAACAACCTAATTTATTTCCAAATAACTGTGGGTACTTGGCAGAATTGCCCGCCAAAAAATCATTACAGTTATTCACTGAACATATTTGCAAGTTAAAACGAGAAAAAAAATCTCGGCCTAGTAAGGGTGGGCCTCCATTCTGTACAACATAAACTCCTATTGGGAATGATTTGTTGTTATAAGTAAACATGAGATTTATTTTACCTACAATGTGTAGCTTATCACCATTGTAACTATGCAAAATAATATCACTGACTTCCAATGTTTTGTTCGGAAAGTGTTTCAGATAGGTTTGCTCAGAAATAACGGTAACTGGAGATCCTGTGTCTATTTCAAATGATAGTTTGATTTCATTGACACAAACAGATTCTCGCATCGGTTCACCGCGAATGGTGCGGATATTATAACACACATGCTTACCATCATCGTCTTCATCCTCACAGCACTCGACATAGTGTTGTTTATTTTGAGTTTGTTTACACATTCGCTTAAGATGTCCTTGAACACCACACTTTTTGCACTTATACCGAACAAAACGACACGTTGACGCCTGGTGGCCTGCGTAACCGCAGGCTGTGCAGCCGCTCCCGCCGCTGCCTTCTCGAGCGCGCTCACCGCTAACTGTGGGTGTTGCTGCCCCATGCTCACGTCGCTTCGCGCTGCTGCCGCGTGCAGTCGTGTCCAACTTCATCACTTGAAGTGTCGTACTTATGTCCGCTTGTCGAGTTGTTTCTTGTGCTCCCATGCGCGCACTTCGCACGCCTTCAGCTATTTCCAATGCCTTACTGAGCGTCAACTCCGACATTGCCTTGGTAAATAATTTATCTCTTTCCGGTCCTGGTGCCATACCCAACACAAATCGGTCGCGAAGCTGTTCATCTAGATTTGACGCCACGAACCCGCAGTGTATTGCCAAACCCCGTACTCGTGCCGCCCACTCTGGTAATCCTTCGCCGACATGTTGCGTGGCACTGTGGAACTTGAATCTTTCTGCGAACGTGCTTCTCTTTAGCTTGAAATGGCCATCCAATAAAGCAACTACTTCATCATAGCTCAAGGTACCGAGCTGCCGCGGTGAAGCCAAATCACGAATCAATTTGTAACTTGATTCCGAGCAGTTGCTGAGTAGAATAGCTCGTCGTTTGGTACCAGCTTTATCCTCCGCTACCCCAATTTCGTTTGCAAGGAACCACTGCTCGAGTCGTTCTTTGTACAATTGCCATTCTTGATGTTCATGGTTAAACACTGTTAACGCACCGACTGAAACTGTGGCTGATACTTTTGCCATAATTATTATGGTAACTAGTACGCGTACTTGTACTTTGACCTCGTCGCCAACTGTTGTAACCGAAGGGGGGTGGGAATTAAATAACGCAACCGATACATACAAGCTCATATATTCGACTGGCGCAGCAGTCGTTAAATTGCCTGGAGCCGCAGGTCTACCTTACTTATTCCTAATTATAAAATGTGTAGATACCCGCATAACAATAAGTATGAAGAAAAACATTGTTAGTTGTTTTTTGAGGTTGTCAGATGCTTATTCTGATTTTTTTGTAGGTCCCTCAATACATTAGGGCCTCCAATTAGGGTATAAACTTATAAACACACTGAGGGCACTCCTGTAGGGTATAGGCCATAGAGGAAAGTAATATTGGCCTTGGCATGCTGGATCGGATTAGAGACAAGATAGAGTTCCTTATGTACATAACGAAAGTGAGCAATAAAGAAGGATTTTTAAAATCCATCCACTAAAGGGGTTAAATATGAGATGAAAATTTGGATGACAGTTCGTAGTTTTTGTTGCTGGCAATGCCATCGGGTACATGACTTGTAATGAATAATTTTGCTTTAAGTTTATTCATGCATTGCCATGATTAATCAACTAAAGTCCATGTTAACAGAGCTTTGCCTTTCACGTCAGAATACACATGTTCTAATAATGCACCAATCCAATAAATCAAGAGTATTAAATTGACGTTCCACAATTACGAATTGAATAAAGAATCCAAATTACTATTGAGCAATGTTTAATTTTACCACACGCAACTTTTTTGCGCACGATTTTTACTTCGTGGGTTTTGGATAAAAGCACTTGCAAAATTGTCATAATCACTGCCATACAACTCACAAGTGAGTTATTAAAAAATATAATTATTTGCAATAAGCTAAATTTTAATTTCGCGAACTACCTTTGCGCAGCAATATTTTATTTATTCGACTTTATACCTACAGGTATTCATTACAACTGTTAATTTAATTATGTAATTATAGAGCATATTTAATAATCTACTTTCCTTCCCGTATTAAATCATGTTTGTTTTACTACATTTTTACAACTGCAGTTTTCCTTTTTATTATTACAAAATAATCTCGTCTAAAGTGGACAATATTTTTTTAAAATTCCCAATATTTAATAAATAAAATACAAGACGATAATTAACAAACAGTTCGCTGACATTGTTTAATTAATTACGCACAGTATGCTCACAGTAATGCATAGAGAATAATCTTTTACAATAAAATGTATAGAATCATATTTTTATATTTCCGCAATATACATTACCATATTATTGTAATAAATACCTAAAATGACCAGATTACAGCTGTAATGTCATAGAATTTCTATAATTCTAGTATGTAATGACTTCCCTTTGCAAATGTCATTACAATATCATGTTTTCCTGACAGCCTGAGGTAAACAAATTACTTTTGTACATTGTTTCCTTCACTTATGCACTTATCTAATGGTCATCAGCGATCAATATGCATATTATTTTATTGTAAAATAATGTTCTTTAATATAAATTAAATATAAAATACTCAAAGATCTTTAGTATCTATCTAAACTATGATTAAGACAATGTATCGTTATTTATGGTTTGTGGCGGCATCTACATCGCCTCATACGAACTACGCATCACTGACGTCACGCAAAATCCTGCATCGCGCAAGCAGAGTGTACCGTACGACCGACCCGAAGTCAATCGTCCTATATATATAATACCTCTACAGGTTTATTTTTGAAGCCTCTGATGTACCTAATATAATCAAATTTTCATTAAGTTAAGAGTTCGTCACCTGGTTTCTAGAACGCAAATTTTCGACACGTCTTTAATGGAAATCAAGTGATTCGATTGGGTGCTAACCAATTCAAACTGCAGTAGGTATTTGTGTTAATTGATTTAAAAATAAGGCACAAGCCTATCAATATTGTAAAAGTTATGATGACCTATGTGTGTTGGACGTGCTGTGTAAATAATCATTTTCCGTATTTTTACTCGAAAATCAAACGTACAAAAGCTTTTCTAAATGCGAATGTTTGCATTTAAAACGATTTATAATTTATTCATCCACACATCAAAAAGCACTCTCAAGATTTATCAACAGATTCAAAGCGCTTGTGCAAGTGACTATACGTTTCCCAACGCATCTGTACTCATCTGTACAAGCGTTACTATATGGAGCGTGACATCGATTTTCTGCACACGCGTACTCCGGTTATGTGACAAATGACAGCATAAGGTACGTGCGTGACGGTACTGACGTTTATGTAAAGCGTAGATTTATGCATGTAAGATTATTTCATAGTGTTTATAGAACATGCAAGTATCTAGGAAGGTACTTTTCGGGACAGATACATTTGGGGCAACTATTGGCACATTTGTATGATTCGATGAGATAAGAAAATAAGAAAAACTTCTTTTTTTTGTGTTTAAAAAGTTAAAAAATAATAATAATATGTAAGAAGTATTTGAAAAAAAAAATGTTGTTGTTTTTTTTTTCTATTATTAAGGTTTAGGGTTCGATTCCCGTCAGCGGTACTGTCCAAAAGGGTAACCGCTGTCCCGAAACACATAGGGCTAAGGAAGGTATATGGATGGGTTTTAGTCAGTAAATGACTGATGATTTGATGATATTCCATCGTTAAAATAAAAAAAGGGTTCGAATCCCAGGTCGGGTAATGCGCTATTGGGTTTTTCCATCTGGAACTTTTCTGTAGCAGCCTGAGTCTGGATTTGTGCTCGGTTAATGACAATAGGCTCACCTTCTATATACATGAGACTTCAAAATATCTGGCGAAGCCTTCGCGGATTACAGTAATCCGCGAATGCTTCGCCAGATAAGGGACACGAGAACCATATAACCTTACATTTACGTAAACGTTTATAACGATTCTGGTGTTGAAACAGTGCACTAATGCAAACGTGAGACTTAGAACACGTGTGTCGTTTTGTTATGTGCACGTCTTTGAGACATTAGTGGCACTTTTCGCAGAAACTTTAGTTAACACTGAGCAACGCAATGTTCGATATTTGAAAACGGAAATCTAGGTACCTTATTTTGTTTAAATGAAATATTACCAAGGAATTTTGTTGAAACTGTGAAAAATCATTTGAGAAATACTGAAATCTGGAGATTCGTGTAATCTACTAAGTTTCCTTTTTGCATTCTTTAAGTATTTTCATCATTTTTATTGTTCATCGTCAGAAGCTAGGACAAATAGAGCTAAAGAATAACGGCCTGGTATCCAAGAAATTTCAAATGAAATAGAAGTAGGCAGAGAAATCGGAAATCACAGGCCGGAGGAAAATTATATGCTCGAATAGCAACATATAGAGAACATTTTAAAGAAATTGAGGAAGTCTTTGTCTTTGGAAGCACACAGACTTAAACAGCCAGTATCAATTAAAGAATTATTTAATTTTTATTTCAATTTTGTATTTACAACTTGTAAATAATAAAATAATAATATAATCTAATTTTATATTAGTAATTTTATGTGGTCTGAATCGATGGCTTTAATATTTTTGACACATTTCCTGACCCTTTTTTTTTGAGGCAGGGAAATCATCAAATGACTCCTCCGGCTCTGTGTGGAGCGGAAGGGAGTAACAGACTGATACTGACTAAAACCCATCCATGTTCCTTCCTTAGCCTTTTATGTTCCGGGGTAGCAGTAACCCTTTCGGACAATCCCGCTTACGTTTCGGGACCCTGGGGTGTCTGTCCTTTAGAAGACGTACGTGGCCCAAAGCCAACTCGCAGAGGCCCTTCACACGTTTTTGATAACACAAATACAGTCGAATTGGAAACCTCCTCCTTTTTTTGAAGTCGGTTAAAAATGAGGAACCAACCGACGATTATCCCTGTTCGCACTATGCAAGTGCACTTATGGACTTTTAAGTATCTTTCTCTAAAGCCTTTTTAGTTTACCGTACCGCCCAAATGTAAAAACACGTTATGCTAACTCTTTATTCAATGCAAAACACATCACACACATTAGGTAAGGTACGTAATTAGCTTTCATGATCTTATTATTCCTGCTTAGTTCTTTTGTTCTCTTCGACTAACAGGTTCAGGTGTGGGCATTAAATCATCACGACATTTCAATGTCGCAATGTAACATAAAGAAATACGGAACTCGCATTAGAATGACGCACAATATTACGAACAATTATTAAAAGCTCATGTATGACTATTAATAATTTCGTTCCTTGTACATTTTGTTACATATTATTGGTCAATAATTAATTACAAACAGTGGGCAGCATAATTATGCCTAAATGTAACAAAGAACGGGCACAAATAATTGAATAAAGGAAACGTAAAACTGATAATAATTAATCATAATTATTTGTCGAAAGAAACGGCCCAGATAATTAGTTGCGTATCAATAACATAGTTATTTTTTTTGGTGAAACTGAACAACACTGTTCTGTATCCGCATTGTCAAAAAACGTTAAAAGTAACGTTGTTATAAATTCAACATTTATAACGTTTGAGGAAACGCTCAACAAATCACTGTATCGTTAACGCCTATCAATTTTTCCGCGTCAATAATTCTAAAAGACGCACGCGAATGTTTTCGATTTACACGCATAGTAACGTTATTCTGCCATACGAAAGTGTCAATGGAAAATGTACACAGACATATAATTATTGTTATATAAAAGAGAGTATCTATGGAGTTTCTTGCTCCATCCGATCCAGCCAGTATTTTGCAGCCCTCCCCAACGACGTTCCAAGTCGAGGTCCGCACCCCTTAGCGTGTAGTCGCTTGGATTGTAAGCTGTGGTTAGAGGACTTAATTTATTGAGGCATCCACACGCAAGCTGGGTTAAGTAGTCGACAATATCCTAGACTGAATTGCTAGTTGCCCTTCACAAAAAAATGAGTTTCTTGCCCATTTTATGCTGCTGCATACGAACCTACGATTTGCAACGGGCAACTAGCTTCATCGTTCTTAAAGACTGACTCAGACAGTTCACCATTGGCTTATAGTTGGTTATAGTAGTAAATAAATGCTTAAAGTTTGAGCTAAAGAAAAGGATTTTTAAATATACGATTTATATTTGTGAAGACAAGCAAATCTGCTCAATGAGTGTAGCTATGTTACAAACGTCAAAAGAAGTAGAGTAGATTGTATGTCGAGTACAAGGCGCCATTAATTAAAAACGTATGCAAAACACTCTGTATTTGGAAGCATAATCAGAATGCCATCGCATTTAGTCGCCTGGCAACACACAAAAGGCATTCGCGTAAGACCTACCACAAGGAGCCTTTTCACAACATTCCAGTCCCGATAAAATCGACCGTGAAGGTCATTCGGCCAACAAAACCGGGTTCTTATCGATTCGGGTTCGAATCGCATTCCGAATAATTTTGTGGGTGTCGTTTCTTATACCTGTTAATGAAAGTTTATAAATAATGTGCGGCGTGTATCTTATCGGGGAGTCGGCGTTTTAATTTTGGTGATACATGATTTGTGTATGTTTTGAGAATAGACTTATTTGATTTTAAGTGGGTGGTAAAAGATTTATTAAATCTTATAAAACCATTCCTGTTAGTAATAGTTTCAGTTCTTAATAACGAAAAAACTGCAAATCATAAGGAATCAGGAAATCACTGACAGAATTAGAACACTGTATACGACTATTAATAAAATCAAGCGCATAAGCTTGCCTACTTCACAAAATGACAATAAATTACAATCACATTTAACAGCATACCATTAAACATGGCTTCCTTAGCTCACCTGCGTGTTCTAACAACATCAATAAAAAAGAGTACATCAATAACTAAATAAAGGGCTAAAAAAATCTTTTGGCGCATTGGTGACATTGACAGATCTTGTATAAAAAAAAACAAAAACAGCGTAAGTTCACCACGCGCCAAAAGTTCCTTGTTCAACTACAACATTAATTTTCCATCAACAAGAGTGACAACACACAATCCATAAAGCAAACATCACTTTAAACCAATTTTCCTTTCTAGGTCGTGCACGCGTTGATGAGTCAGTGAAGCGCGGTCGGCCATTTTTTTCCGCGCGACTTCGCTTCTATCACGTAACGAAACGCGCTGAGGTAACGTTTACAACTTTACTATGTCATTACGTTACGTTACTATCTCAGCCGTTTTGTTACTCGATTAGGGAGGTGCCATGTTGCGTGCGGGCTTGCGGATATTATTGTGTTAAAGATAGTTATTTTAAGAATTTAATGTTTTTAGTGGTTTGTTAGGAATTTTATTGAGCGACAATTACGTTACACACGAAGTACATTCTTACTACCTGTTGCCCGCGACTTCGTCGGCGATACAGTATGAAATATAGCCTATGACTTTACACAATTCATGGTTTATCAGTATGCCAAATTTCTTCTAAATTCTGCAGTTTTCCGTGGAACTAACAAACAGAGTGACTTTCACATTTATAATATTATCTATACTAATATAATAAAGCTGAAGAGTTTGTTGGTTTGAACGCGCTAGTCTCTGGAACTAAGGGTCCGAATTAAAAAAATCTTTTTGTGATGATATCATCGAGGAAGGCTATGTAACATCACGCTACGACCAATAGGAGCCGAGCCGCTGCTGAAACTGCGCGGGAGCATATAGTTTATTATAATTAAGATGTCATACAGTTTTAGTTTACAGTTTAGTTAAGGAAACAATGGATGGACTGCGTGAAAGATTTTATGACTGGAAAGAAGGTGACTATTGAATTGGCCTCCTTGGGTTGGACCCTAAATAAATTAAGTTAAGGATAGATGACTAATGATGATGCTCCTCTAAGGCAGTAGGTATTCTGTGAAACAAAACAGTATTTGTATATGAAACTTGAAGAGCAACCGTTACTACTGGTAGGTATTACTTCTTTAAAAATGCAAAAGTATGGATGGATATTTGTTAACCGACCGTGAACTGATCTGAACGACAGGCACGCAAATAGTTTATAATCTGGATTAACACATACACAGGATAATTATCATCCCAGTAGTAATTTCAAACATCCGCGCGGGCGAAACCTTTGGCAGAAGCTAGTAACAAAATGTATACATTAAATTATGATTACTAAAATTATACTGAACGTGTCTCGAAGCGAAATATTATGATTACTTAATCGCGTTACAGACAACACATTAAATAAACTATCGACATCACATGTTTCTGTGGTACATCACTAATCCAACCTAATTATAACCTATCTTCTAAATTTGATACATGAAAGGTGTTACTAAACCTATACAATCTAATAGACATCATTATTAAACTTCGTAACTCTTTACAGTAATACCAAACAAATACGTGCTTCTGTCAGTCACGATCAAAGTGATCTTTTAATATCATAAGCTGACACGAACGTTATGTGGTGTCTCTGGATTTGTCAGACGCTTATCAAACGATTGAAATTTTATTCTATTTCTTGTTCGTTTTGACGTTCAAAAGTGCATTTCTTGTGCCTATTTGAAATAAATGATTTGACTTTGACTTTGAAACAAGAAACGATTATTAAGCCTTCTTTCTAAAGTCTTAAAAGAGTGCTCTAAGCGGTTTCCAATTTGTAGATCCTAAACATTTGACTAACCTGCCTTCTTTTCTATTAGCCTTATTCTCCGCGTGTTATTCTTTACTTCATACTATAACTTCTCATTCTCTTCCTCTGATAATTCCCATTTCACGTTATCACTACATAGTATAAAACAAAGTCGTTTTCTCTGTCTTATTCGTTGCGTAGTTGTAAATCTTTAAAACTACGCAACGGATTTTGATGCGGTTTTTTTTAATAGGTAGAGTGATTGAAGAGGAAGGTTTATATGTATAATTTGTCGACATAATATGCGGGCGAAGCCGCGGGCGGAAGCTAGTATTTCATATAAAGATTTTGTATCAACATTTTTGACTTTATTAATCTTGATTTTCGGATCCATGTTATTGAGCTAGGTCAAGCTGTGGCTCGGAAAGCACGTCCGCCGTCGTTAAGCAGTTGCTCCCGACTGACATTTGTGCATCTTTGACAGTCGTAACGGGTCGTCAGAAGCCCAACTTACCAAGGGGTATCGTATTACCCAGTTACTGGGTTGTGCAAGTCAGATAGGCAGTCACTCTATGTAAAATACTGGTATTCACCTACATCCAGTTAGACTGGAAGCCGACTCCAACTAATTGGGAAAAGGCTAGGCAGATTGATATGATTTTTTTGATTGTTAAGGATACGTATACAGTTCTCTGCAATCCCATAAGTCACAAACTACATTTATTATTACTACAACAGTGGGCTATTACTGTTTTACCTCTGTATACAACAGTGAGGCTAACGAAGCCTATAATATTGACGGCTCTATGTGCATTATCCCATCATTGGCATTAGAGAGGTCCTCGCTCAAGGATGCATTGCTTAGAGCTAAATTTATTGTGTCGCACTATTGAACGTGTCTGTTTAAATAATAGGGTTTATGTTGTCTTGGTAGCACGTTTTGTTATCTATGTATACATATTATTGAGTTATTCTTCTAAAATACTCAACGAATTATGAAGTGATTTTCAACATTATTTAGATCATTTGTTACGGAAAGTTTCGTTAAATGCTATTTCCGTTCATTTTAAATAAATTATCTTTTGTTTTTCCGTATAAATAAAAGAAAACTCCTAAATTCCGTGCGAAATAGGAGCGTGTCGCTAGATCGAATATGGCTGGAATAAAGATGATGACAAAGTTAAATAAAAGAAATTCTATTTAGTTCAAGTAAGATGTATTATAAAAAAAAATATAAGACACATATTTTTTATTTATCATATTAATAAAAATATATCTAAATTATACGCATTAAAGCGGGGAAGTCGGCTCGCGTCATAAGTTAGTATAAAATGTACCTACTAGACATATCTGTGATGACATGCCACATTTTAACTCGATATATCGACGTCATCTTATGATTGTGCAAGTAAAGTTAAAATACGTATTCATTTCTTTTTTAAGTATCTAGCAGACAAATTAAAAATAATGGCTATCATCCCTATTGTGCATGACTACATTGGATGCAAGTTTGGGGAGCAGTCGCCTCACGAAAAACAAGCAAAGATCGGATATATAAATCAACGCCCTCAATGTTCCCACGCCTTCCTGGTGTACATATCGAGGTGTCTTTGATATTTGAAAATAAATTTACTAAGGATATTCAAATTGGCTGTTGGACTTGCTTTACGATATGCGAATGATTTATTTGACGCGAACATCTTCTTGCTATCCTAACTAATATTATGAAAGCGAAAGTAAGTTTGTCAGTTTATTTGTTACCTTTTCACGCCTAAACCACTAAACCGATCATTCTGAAATTTTGCATATACGCTGTCAGGTATACAGAAACGGGCATAAAGTAATTTTCATCTCGAAAAGAAGTGCTGTTCCCGAGGAAAACAACAATAACTTTCTAATTATTATAGATGGCACCACGTCATCGAGTTGACTGTCAAATTTTAAATTAACGCAAAATCTAGCAATTTAATATATAGGGAAGAAAACTTAATTTAACGCTTGTAACCTCCAAGCTGAAGATATTTATTATTTATTTACATTTTATTTAAACAGCACAACACCAATTACATTAATTAACAGAGAAACATAAAAAAGCTAATTAATAAGGCAAATTTGTGGTAGACAATTAAGTTAAAATTAATGTAAAACAGTGGACACCCTTGCTTACTTTCTTAGTATGCAAGAAAAATATGAATGATTTCACTATTAGATAAATTTAGTTCACAATAAATTCACCTCAATCCATGCACATTCAGTTGTTCTGCTTCCCATTGTTTCCAAACAGGAACTCGAGACCAACCAGTTGCATTATCAAAAAGACGTCTAGAGGATTAAATCGTCACCAGTAATACGGTCACGACTTCTTTCAGATATTTCGAAAGCTTATGAAGACGGTACAATATCCAGCAGTATAAATGTAGAAAGTACAGTCGGACTAAGAGTTTGGTATTCAGGCTAAAATATTTATTCTAATAAGTAACATAACATCATAACATAGCATCAAGAAGGGTTAGGCACAGGGTAAGCACTTTGTGCACAGTTGTGTACACAATTAGTCCAATGTAAAAGGGGTCAACAGTCTGTTGCCACTAATTGGGTAAGTACAGATCCAGATTCTCGATTGCTACTGAGAAATTTCTAATAATACATTTAAATAATTAATGCTTTGAAATACATAGAATGTTAGTACAGTAAAACTTATAAAATTAGTATTAGTGCTAAGAAAATATTATTACTTATTACTCATTTGAAATAAGTCATTATAATAATTTATTCAATTCATTATAAGTTATCTCCTAATGTGAGTATTAACCCCAGTGCTAGACGTAACACTAAATAATGTCTATGAAATAGTCGCTAATGCAAAAATCCACCAAACTCGGAATCGAATCGAGGACCTCATGTTCATATATCATCGAGTAATTTATCTGAATTGTGTGCGTAATATTTTTTTTAACTTTAACTGTTCATTCAAGACATTCTCTCTTTCTCGGCACACACATCATTAGGTACATAAAAGTAAACTGGCTGTATACTGAATTCTTTGCTCGACTGTACTTCGATGCTCTAAGCTCACTTCCCGATGATGTAAGTCAACTAATCGATCTCATTTGTCAAATCACTGAGTCGTGTTTCTTAAATGTGGACTAATGAATTTTTGTGCAAGCAACAAGTTACAAAGCATATGTGAAGATTGTTATTGTTTTGTTAAAGTTACGTGGGCGTAAGGTTTTGTGTCGTGAATACGTTTGTCACTTAGTTGAGAAAGAGTCTGGTGAAATAGAGCAAGTGTAGTGTTGCATGCCGTGGCAGCCTTTAAATAAGGCAACACTATAAAATGGAAGATTAATATTAAGGTAATTTTAGCAAGTATTCTTAGTGTATGCTTTGTTGGGTACCTTAAATAAATAAATAAGTGATAGTTTTGATCTGGGTACGAGTACGATATTGTCATCTTTTATAACAAGGCTTCAATTCGTAATATTTGTTATTTAAGCTAAGGCTAAGCTTTTCCATACAACGTGGCAATACCAGCAGTCTTTTACATTACGAGTCGTCATCGATGAGGAGGAAGTTATCGACGCCATATTTTAGATAGTTAATAGTTTTATATTTTACTTGTACATAATATGTATTTTTAAGCTTTAGTGTTAGATTTTATTTTGTATACTAGCTTCCGCCCGCGGCTTCGCCCGCATAATATGTCGACAAATTATACACATAAACTTTCCACTTCAATCACTCTACATCTATTTAAAAAAACTGCATCAAAATCCGTTGCGTAGTTTTAAAGATTTAAGCATACATAGGGATATAGGGGCAGAGAAAGCGACTTTGTTTTATACTATGTAACTAACACTACACACTACTGTTGTAACTTCTGTCTTATTGGTGTCGAAATACTTATGAAGACTATTAATGTGATTTTTCAGTGTGATGCTGTTATCCCTGGTGAGAAAAAATAGTATTCGACTGTAACACGATTTTCTCCTGAAACCGAATCTTCGGCCCCACTTCTAGTTTTGGTTGAAGTTTCCTATCGTCAAAAGTTTTAATTAGTCAAATTGACATTATTTTCTAAAACCCGTCGTTTTTCGTAGATTTGTTAGATTAAGTGTTTCTCTTGATCAGCAGCAAAAGCTGCTGAAAAACTTATCTTTGGAAAATTACAAACAAAAGTTTTTATTAAAGCTATCGGCACTTTGCTTGTTCCTTATAATCAGTGAACAAACAATAATTCATCATCAAACATATTATTAGAACGCTACGAAGTTCTTTTTATGTTTTAGTTATAGAATTATATTGTTAGAATCTAGAATCATATAAAAGAGGTAACGGTAGTAATTAACGTAATCTCAAGTATTAAGATAGGTATACGATAGTCACGGTCATGAGCTGTTTCCAATCAGATCACTGAGTTGGCTCTCACTTCGTAAGTCGTTATATTCAATACACTGAATAAATAGGTATACATATGCACATCATACTGAAGTAGTAACGCAACAAACCTTTTTGTATATAATTCAACCATAGATAATGTAGATGAAAGGTAAAATGAGGATAATGAGTATTTGAGTATGACATTTGTGTTTTTATCTACATATTATACGCACGTGCAAAGCCGTGGCGGGTCGCTAGTATATTCTATAGTAGAGAAAGAGAATCTTTGAATGTAATAAGCAGATATTTAAATATTATCGTTATCTATGGTTAGTTCTTAATTTCCTTCAGATAAACAAGAATTAATAGTAAATTAATAAGTATCAAGTATCATTTATTATTACAATCATTGGATAATTTTCTCCCAGTCTTGGCAGTAACTTCCTACTTCACAGCTTATTGCATAATCTCCAATAGAAAGGTACGCTTCTTGGGATCCACTTTGCCCTTTGGTGAGTTTAATTTCCATACAACTACAAAATCTAAGACGAATATTTATGGTGGAGGCGTGTCTAAACAGAATTGATGTCTAATTGTTGTTTGTTACATAAACAATTGTTGATACCATGCTTTGTGTTGCAATATGTGCATTATGTTGAAGACTGTAGGTGTTTCAATTAAAGCTGGTATTAGATCTTACAATAAAGTACGGAAAGTATACAGTTTCTGGGTAAATAGTACACACATTATCCCATAAGATGTCGTCAGTCACGCAAGAGATTATATCACGAAGTTAGTAGTAGATTTGCGTAAACAAACATTGGGACATGTCATTTTCATTCATGTCATTTGCTCAGTGTCAATACGCACAGATATACAATACCAAGATATATGTATATGACTATGTGGATAGTGAAAAGACACATAAGTATACCTCTATTCTCTATAAAATTAAGTCACTTCCCGCCGTCTGTACGCTTAGATCTTTAAACTACGCAACGGATTTTAATGCGGATTTTATCAATACATAGAGTGATCAATTCACCCGCGCGATTGCATCTACATTGCACCCGTGCGAAGCCAGGGCGTGTCGCTAGCATATTATAGTCGCTATACTACTGTAGTGACACTTTTGGAAAACGTAATGGAAAATCTGTTAGTAATCAAGCCTTTTATAACCTTAAAAATAAAGATTGTAAACAGATTCGTTCAAATAGCATAATAGTGTGAAAAACACATAACATGAATAAATTATACAGACAATAACAGTTAAAAAAATTAAAATAACAATAAAGATGTCTTTCATTAATACATTAGCAAGGAAACTAGGTGTTTCGAAAATTTTATGAGCCCTGTTGATCTTGGTTGCAAGGTCAGTGCATCCGTACTAGCTTCTAGAGAATATAGAAATTCAGTTTATGCATTGAATTATGATGGGTATGACTTAATTTAAAAAAATAGACCTTCGTTTCTTCATGTATAAAGTCATATTACAGACTCTTGATGAGTTCTCGTTGATACGTTTTATTTTCGTCAGTCTGTCGTGGCAAGCTCTATTGCTGAGCTTGAGTGTGAGGAAATGTGTTATTGGGTTTTTCCGTCCGGAATTTCTCAGTAGGAGCCCGGAGTCTTGTCGGTTGATGGTAATAGGCTCGCCCCCTGTTAAATGGGACTTAAACATAACTGGGGAAATGTGGGTGTACAGACGCCAGCACATCAAGTTACCACAATCTGTCGAATTTCTTTGATAGTATTTCAACTTTACTGCAAAGACATAAGGTTCATTTTTAATTGAGAAAATTTGACAGTTAGGGATAGCTTGATGTGCTGGCGTCTGTACCTCTTAAGGTTACACCTCTGCCTGACCCTTCCTATTTGCTCTTGTCATTCTCATACTAATCATTATCGACGTATTTTTTTTATCGACTTTTATTTATTCGCAATATAGTTCTGCAAGTAACTCTAGGGCTTCTTTTTTAAAGTATGTACTTATAAATATTTTTTGGATGATGAGGTAAGTACTCGTTATACCCGATCTGGTTACATAGTTTGTGTACGACCTATAAGGAGCCTTTGAAACAAATTCATAACAAAGTTACCAGGACATCAGTCCTTAATAGTCAATTAAAATGCGGAATTATCTGAGTCACTTTATTATGTATTATTAATAGCCCTGTTTATACTCCGTTCACTGACCACAATCATAGTCGAGTACGTCCTGTTCAACGAGAAAGTGAGGTCAAAGTTATTAAAGAAAAAAAAAACAAAATAGAGCAGCTGTCTTTATCTATCTGGTCGAAAATATGACACATTGACAACTGTCAATTTGATAAAATGGCGGCAAATGAAATGAAAGTACGTCAGTAAGACACGACAGAATAAGTTTATGGCGTAGCTTGTTTAATTACATCTAAGTTTTTGTTCTTTAGATTTTAATTAACATATATCTCAGAGGTATGAGGAATAGGGTGAAAATACGCTAGTCTCCTATAGAAAAGGGAAGACCCTCCGAACACACGGGTGGTGTGTTTGGTGGGCTATTGCACTGCGATTGATTTCAGGACGTCGCTGATGAGGATGGTGATGCTGTCCTAAGAATATTCGGATAATCTATTAATTAGTTTTATCAATAGCTGTGTTGACATTCTACTGACCAGCACTAAGGGTTGATTCATCATTGACGCTGAACGCAGACCTGTCAGTGTCACATATTCGATCGAAACTACTGACACTGACAGACCTTAAACAGAATTTAGTACCGATCGCGTTCAGATAAATTGGTGAAATTCACACTAAGTATATTGAACTTTAGATACAATATAATACAATTCAAAAATCAATATTTTTGTATCTAGGTATAGACATCTTTTCGAGATAGACATTTAAATATTATGTTTTACGTTCAGTAGTGTGATTCTGTAAAAGTATCACCATGAAAACGTAGGTGAAGTGAGTTTAAAGTGAGCTGTCATTAGTGTCAATCCCTAGTATTAGGTTGATATGACAGCTCACGTCACGCTCACTTCACCTTAGTCTTCACGGTTTTTACACAATCGACCAACTGTACATGTGACATGGCACTTGAAATTGATATGCAACACAATTATCAACAGCAATCTACTTTACCTACGTCTTACATAATGAATCGAGACGTACAGTCAAAGTGACGTGCATCGATTATGCCATCGATTTTATGCGTCGATTGATCGATTACCGACCGGATGTTTGGTGTCATTACTACCAAGGCTTTAACTGTTTGTAAACATTCGAGCATCGCGTTACGACAGATGGTGTACTAGCGGTCAAGAAAAGTATTTGAAAATGCTTAGGTACCTACAACAAAAGAGGTTTATTACCAGGCATTTTACTAAGTGTTAATTCAAAACAAAACTGTTCGTGTGTTCCAAATTCAAATCTTAAATATTGTCCGCCTTAGTATGTCTTGTATTTAAGGAGTTAACTGCAAGGAGGAAAAATACTATAGGATTCTGGGTTGTTTAGATCCTAGATAATGTTGTCTATGGTTTCAGCCTTCTTTCAAAGTGTTTTGAAGGGCTAATGAAAAAAAAAATGGTAGAGACAACAACACAGGCACAGGCAAGGAATTCAACAGACACATGCAACTATGCTTCCATGATTAATAAGCGTGATAAGAACGCATTACAATAAGTACAAACCCATGATAATGTGTTAGGGTAATTAAAAATAATGCGCTAATGAGTATTTCGTTAGATATTAACATACGACCTTAGCATAGAGTTAATAAAGAACAACCTTCATCAACTGTACTAGACATTCCTTTAGTTTATTGTTGAATTAATTAACGGCAATAAAAACAGTGATAGGGTTGATATCGGATTGTAAGAAGATTCTGTACCTACTCGATGTATGTGTGAAGTGTACTTAAGTCATGGCCAAGTAGTTGGTTTTTCAATTAGCCAATGTTTGCCACACTTATGCCTATAAATACATAGTGTATTTTTAATGTGTGCTTTTTTTAGATGCGCGTATTTTTTTTAAACCTAGACTACGCTTTTTTATCACTGAAAACGTAGGTGAAGTGAAGCGTACATAGAAAGAGCGTTTTGTAGACCCTAACGCGTAAGGACGTGAACACATTGCCGCAAGATCTAGGTTAAACGTACAAAAAACGTCCATCCACACATCTTGCGATCTCAGAGGTTTTATTGTTCTATAAATATTCTGTACCAAAATTAGCAAAATAACAGTCTTTTGCAAACATGTATTTGAATCAATTTAACTAGAAAATATATCCATGTCGTAGGATAATTTGATACTTCGAATCTTCGCGGAAATCCTAGGGGTTTTGCGAAAACGCGGATAATTAGACATAGGCGAAAAATTATCAAATCTTACTGGACAAAGTCAGGATTTTTGCGAAAATACTCGTTACTATAGTAAGATTTGATGTGCTCAACACTGATTGGCTACAATTTTGCTGGCTGACTTCTAATTGGTTCCTAGTTTGCCGATGATTAAGACGTCAACCAATCAGAGACGATCTCTTATTGAACGCGCTGACCGACCAATCAGCGTTCTTATTTCATAACAGCCAGCGTTTCGTTTCGCAATATTGCTATAATAACGAGTATTTTCGCAAAAATCCTGACTTTGTCCAGTAAGATTTGATAATTTTTCGCCTATGTCTAATTATCCGCGTTTTCGCAAAACCCCTAGGATTTCCGCGAAGATTCGAAGTATCAAATTATCCTACGACATCCATACCAGTCTTGTATAAGAAAAAGGCAATGTGTCTCTCTGTCTGTTCTTGCGGTGTCTATATAAGGTGACTGGTAATTAGTGACTTTGAACTTAACTTTCAATTGCTTAAGGTTTAAAATCATTTAGAGAAATTTGACAGAAAGGAGAAACTTGCACAAGACTTTCCGTTACCGGTTTTTTAATTCCGTGACAAACGCGGGCATTAAAACCTGATGTGTCCGCTCCGTAAGAAGTCAAGCTGTCACAATATTATGGTGTGACGTAATAGTGGCTCAAGTACTTCTCTATTAGTACCTACCATACCTCGTAATGGTATTTACGTCTATGTACGGAACCTCTCACGGAAGTAAGGATAGGAAGCGAACGTCTCACGTTTTTCTAATCATTATTGAGATTCCAACTATTGCATTGTATGTTGGATTGTTTTGTGTTTTTGGTGTGATAACCTTTTTATTACGTACTGCGTGGAAATTGAGAAGAGTTGATAACGCCCTCAGATAGATAGATAGTTCATCTCGACTACATAATAAGGTTTTCACATTACGTTGGTGCGGTTCACCAACAGCACTGGGTCTGCGAGGTGGATCTCTTTCAAGGAGCGGAGGCGTAGGAACATTTAAGGATGAGAGTGACGTGTAAACGTACACACGTAATACGTCGTCGTCGTCGTCGTCGTCGTTACGTACGTAGTTACTAAGCTACGTTTTACTTCTCTCAAGCTTTTCTTAAGTTCATAGAGTTTGCCATTCAAGTTAAAAAGTACCTTAAATATATGGTAACCACCCTCTAGGATTCTAACCCCTTAAATCAACATATCATCAGGCCTTGTTTTCTCGAAGAATTAGGCAGAGGTGTACCTACCCATAGTAGGTGTCCTCATAAAAAAGGTGGCGAGTCTTTTGTCTTTTAGTCTTTACCGGGCATAAATGTAGACTCCGGGCTCTTACTAAGAAATTCCTAATGAAAAACCCCCATATAATAAATAATGAAAGATCGGTTATAATAAATTAATAACACTTTGTCCGACCTGGGAATCGAAACCAGGACGTCATGCTCAGCAGTAGCGCTTACGACAACAAGACTAACGAGGCAGCCAACCGTCCTCCTAACCCCATAATTACTACTAAAGATAAAGCGAGCATTACCTGCATTAACCATGCCAGCAGCAGTGATAGCCTAGTGGTGTGACCGCCAGACTGCCAAGTCATAGGTCTCGACTTCGAACCCAAGGCACGCACCTCTGATTTTACGGATTCATGTGCATATTCTATAAAATCGGTGAAGGAAAACATTGTGAGGAAACCAGCATGTCTGAGAGATATTTCTCAACAGCATGTCAACAGCAGCATAAAAACTCGGACACCGGGTTAGTCACTAACCACACGAAAAGAAGAAGAAGACCACGCCAAGACGATAGACGGGCAAGACGTAACAATGATGAAGGGTTAATAGTAACTTGGTATCGTGACATAACGAAAGTAAAGTATACCAAAGTGTAGGTACCTTATATTAGCTTAGTTTAGAGACCATATTTCTGCATAGGGCTTGTGTAGTTTAAGAACCGATTTGTGTGTTAAACTAACCTTTGCACGTAATTCGCTGTCTATTGTTGAATCTTATAAACCATAAACTTCATAGAGTACTACCTAGTAGGAGCTACCTAGTAGGTAGAGCTTCTTGTAAAAGACTTCTATTTCTATAGACAATCAGATACTTTGTAACAATCATAAAAGTTGTAAGAACAACTGACTACCAAAAAACAAACACTACTGAAAAGTAATTCTAATGTCGGAAATTTCTTTGTTTTTGTATTTTCGTTTTTTTGCCACGGACTAATGTTTTTGAAGTAATTTTTCACTTTGTAGTGTATGTTTGGATGTCGGTTTTTTTTGTTGTAAAAAAGCTTGTATCTTTTAGTTTTTAGTAGTGGTATACCCCACACAAATTCAATTAACACTACCTGCAGTGATAGGAAGTTATTTTAAAATCACCCACATAGAACAATTGGAAAAAATACTTATTAACTTCTCAAATATCGTATGAGGGGTTCATAGGTTCATAAGAAAAATTCTCTTGAAACGACAATAAATATAACCGATTAAATCATTGAGCTCTTATAAGCAAGCGGCTTTTAATAGGCGAACATCTAATGGGTTAATAGAAAACCTACCCAAACATATAGTAAATAAAATTTATAAAAGACCACCAAAATTTTCCCAAAATCAACAAACACACGAACAAATAATCTCCTTTTTATGAGGTCGGTTAAAAATTGGACACGCGAGACTTCTCTACATTATCTGGGTGACATAGGGCACGTGCACGCGTGCGTGACCAACGAAAGTAAAAACTTGAAACATTGTCTTCCGACAACGTGCTTAGGTAGCTTTGCAAAGTTGAAGGCTCCTGCAGACAGGTGCGGTGCAACAGTGCGATGCTAACATTCTTGTAGAACAAACATGAAGGTTTCATAGAAATTATTGTACTAGAGTCACGTCGAGTGGTGTCGCGCCTGTAGCGGGTACCTTTATATATCGCTATTGCGGTTATATATCAGCTGAAGTGCTAGTTCCGGGATCCCCAGAAATAATAAAGAAGATAAAGCGTTCACACAATATGGCTTGACAAAGTTATACCGTGACCAAATTAGGTTTAAAATGAATATGACTTTACTCATGAAATCTTTATATCCGGTCACGTAATAGTGAATTTCAACAAATTTCACAGTCTGCAAATGTATCACGAACTTGAAAAAGTTTCGCTTTTATGAATGCGATAACTTTAAAAACATGTTTTTTATTTTGAGTGGAATGCAGATGTCTTCGGCCTTAATGTCATGTAAGTCGAAATTACGTTGTGTAGGAAGTTTCGCACCTGACTAGTGTTACAAATGTTTAATATACAGATCTACATGTTTTTCGGAAATAACCTGCATGGGCTTTTTCAATACGAACATCGGTGAAATGTTCTCGATTGAATAAACCTGTCAAAACGCCGTCGCCATCCCCTTTAGATTAAAATATTGGAGTCTCTTCTTGGTGAGCGATCAGAAATCGTCAATTGTTTTGGATTTCAGATCGTCATTTGTCACCTACTGAAGATTTCCTCTACATTGAATTTTGAAATAATACTTTTCAATATAGGTTAAATTAATAATATAAGGGTCACTTCTTGGTGAGTAATCAAAGATCCTCAATTGTTTTGGATTTTATATCGTCATTTGTCATCTACTGAAGATTTCCTCTACATTGAATTTTGAAATAATACTTTTCAATATAGGTTATAATATAGGGGTCACTTCACTCACTTCTTGGTGAGTAATCAGAGATCCTCAATTGTTTTGGATTTCAGATGGTCATTTGTCGTCTACTGAAGATTTCCTCTACATAGATTTTTGAAATAATACTTTTCAATATTGGTTATAATATAGGGGTCACTTCTTGGTGTTTAATCAGAGATCCTCAATTGTTTAGAATTTCAGATGGTCATTTGTCATCTACTGAAGATTTCCTCTACATTGAATTTTGAAATAATACTTTTCAATATAGGTTATTAATATAGGGGTCAGTTCACTCACTTCTTGGTGAGTAATCAGAGATCCTCAATTGTTTTGGATTTCAGATCGTCATTTGTCATCTACTGATTATTTCCTTTAATTTGAATATTGAAATAATACTTTTCAATATAGGTTAAAATATAGGGGTTACTTCTTGGTGAGTAATCAGAGATCCTCAATTGTTTTGGATTTCAGATCGTCATTTGTCATCTACTGATTATTTCCTTTAATTTGAATATTGAAATAATACTTTTCAATATAGGAAACCCCAAAGGATTAGGCAGATACACCCACACTTCGCCAGTTATGTTCGAGTCGCATGTAATAGGGGGCGATCGTATAGCTATCAACCGGGCACGAATCCAGCTTCCGGGCTGCTACTGAGAAAATCCAGATGGAAAAACCCAATGAAACTTTCTCGACCCGGAATTACACCTACACTTATGTATTAAATATTTTTATTACTAACATTGTAACGTATTGCGTGTCGTGTATCGCATCAGCTACTTTAGAACATTGCAAGCAGTGTCAATAGACTAGACTAGAGATGAAAATATCAATCTACCTTCCGTTTTTAATATACTGTATCGTAATTTTCTTTATGCTAACACTGTAATATTTAATGAATGCGCAGAATTAATGCATAAAACATATGCCGCATATGTGCAATTTCTAATTAAAAGGCGATGTAGGTATGATAAAAAAATGAAACAATAACGTTAAGCATTTTACTGCTCATAACATATGTGAAACTAACATTAATTATGAAAATGGGAGAATATAGCAACCCGTATTTCTAAACGTAAGATTTGTTAAGAAAAAAATTTTGTGTAATAAACTTTAGCTTGGTACAAAATTACACTATGTGATTTTCGGTAGTGATATGAAAATGTTGATTAAATAGGTAAAAGAAAATTTGTCACCTCTGTGCCTTACGATGAAGAATAAGCCTATAATGTTCCCACTGCGGGAACTAGGCCTCCATTCTTCGAGAGAGAGTGGTACGTAACCACGCGAGCCCAGTGCAGGGTAGTAAATGTCACATTTCTTACAATTTACGGTTCTAGGACATGTCGATTTCCTCACGATGTTTTCTTTCACCGTTTTGAGAGCAGTGATGAAGTTATTTAGGGTTCGACTTCACGATACAACTAACATAAGTCGGGGCTGTTACCCCAGGGCCGCTGCTGCTCCTTACAAATCCAACAGATTAATTCTAAACCGTTCCATTATTTTACCAACATAAAGGCTTATCAAGCCACTTAAAACAACATCCACATTTTAAAAACAAACATCAATTTAAAAATAACCAATAAAATTAACAAGTTTACTGGATCAGTGGGTGAGAACCATGAAGGTATAGATAAAAATGGAGACCACACTCCGAACTACAGCTTGAGTCAAATACCTACATATCTCTATCTCACTCTCTGTGGGCCGACCTCTCTTTTTGGTGAGGACGATAGTATTGCTATCTTCTTATTTGAATCTCCTAGTAAATTCTTAGGAATAGTCATCACAATAACAAAATCATAAGTTAAACGCTGTCTGGTATTATATAAAGTAATAAATAGTTAAAACGCGATTAGTTAATTGTGTTTTTTTTTTTTTATCGGTCCCTTAGGCAAAGTTGGATTGGCTCATAACGGAGTTAGAATCCCATTTCCTTAGGATTCGATAAAGTGGCAACATTGACCCTATGTCAAAATAAATAAGAGGCAATATGGCGGTTGTTTACTTTGCGGTTCACAGCTTTAAATGAGATTATTCACGGTATAATTGATATAATTCAAGAAATGGTGCAAAATTGTATAGTGCGTGGTTGCGGAAGTAAGTGGTGTCCAGGAGGTGATATAAGATTTCACCCGTAAGTGATTTATGGCATTGAATCATTGCAAACATATTTCTTTGTTTTTTTCACTTTATTTCTACCTAAAATGTTTTATCAGTGTTTTCAACATATTATTTAATGATAATTACGACCGAATCAAATAGTTTTACATTGAATTTAATTGACTATGAGCAATTTTAATGTTTTGTTTACGTTTTTTTTTGTTTTATGTCATGTTGAAGTAGTGTAACCATATTGCGGATATATCTGGGAATTTCCGTGGAACATGAACTAATTAAAAAAAAAAGTCTTAAGTATTATATATGTCTCTTAAGGATTGTGGACTATGTGATTTTTTAAAATATAAAATTTTTGTTTCTCACTATTCAAAAAATTTAATATCCATCAAATGCTTTTTTTTCAGATTTCCTAAAAATAGTACTCATAGAAAATTGTGGTTATCCATTGTACCATTGAAAAACAAGTTTTATGAAAGTGCACGGATTTGCAATTTACATTTTCAAGAATCAGATTATTATAAAAAAACAAGGCGCTTAAAAGAAACAGCAGTTCCTAATATAATAGATCAAGAAACAGTCCCACCAGCCATGGTAAACATTTAACATAGTTTATATATCTGTATGACAATATATTACGTATTTAGAAATATAGTTCAAATGTATGGCAAAAGGCAAAATTTTATAAAATATATTATAATTTTCAGATAATAAGTTCAATGCATGAAGACTATATGGTGAAAATAGATCCTCTGGCTGTACCAAGCACTAGTTCTGACATTTCTGATAGAAATTTTACACTTATGGAAATAGCAGTGAAACGTGCTGGCGGCAATATTGAGGAACCAACTGATAAAAAACAATGTCGGAAAGTTCTGGAAAATATAAGCAATCTTAACGAGTTACCTGTAAGTTTCCCTTTCCCATACAAAATATTAAATACTCATTTACATAACATCATATTATGTATAGATTCAAATCTATACTAATATTATAAAGCTGAAGAGTTTGTTCGTTTGGTTGAACGCGCTAATCTCAGGACTACTGGTCCGATTTGAATAATTCTTTCAATGTTGGATAGCCCATTTTTCGAGGAGGCTATATTTTACCCTGTATTTCCTAATAACTTTCAATAAAACAAACAAATTCATTAATGTAAAGTACTGATTTCACACAAAGTTTTCTTGTTTTGTTAGGTCAGCAGTGAAGATCGCGTTCCTGCGAAGATTAATAGGGGCGTGCAAGTGAAAATAAAGTCAACTAAAGAACAAATACTTCAGAAGAAAACTAAGATGCTTAAGCAAAAAGTGGCGCGGCAAACTAAAAAACATCACGATATGTCTTCCTTAATGGCAACAATTAAAAAGTATACGAGTCAGTCAGAAATTGAAAATATTGTACAAGGGCGTTTTGCTGATATCTGCAAGGAATTCAAAAGGCCACCGAGTAATCCACATGGTGTTCGATATAGTGAGGAAATCAAAGCCTTTGCTTTAACTTTGAATTTCTATTCACCCAAAGCTTATGATTTTTTAAGAAAATATACAACTTTGCCTCATGTAGAAACAATACGAAGATCTTTGTCTTTCTTTAATTGTAATGTTGGTTTCTTATCTGAAGTACTCGAATATTTAAAAGAGCAAGTCAAATTACCGGAAAAAAAATATTTAAAAAATGTTGCTTTAATATTTGATGGCATGGCATTAAAAGAAAATTTGGCCTATGATAAAAACCGGCCAAGTGCGAGTCAGACTCGCGCACCGAGGGTTCCGTACAAACCTGTAGGTATATAAGTAAAAGTTATGGTATTTTTATTGCTAAATGAAATCCATAACATAACAATGTGGAAAGCTGACGGTACCTTGTCAATACATATATGAAAACATTATGTATGTTCGGAAAAATCTTCATCTCTTTAAGAAGAGAAGTGATAGACATAATTTTAATACTAGAAATAGGCACAATTTGGATCAATCTCGGTTTAGATTGGCTAAGGTACGAAATTCTTTTATGGGGAATTGTGTAAAATTTTATAATAAAATACCACTGCGGATTCTACAACTGAACGAGACAAAATTTAAAACATGCATAAAACGCACACTATGTAGACAAGCATATTATAAATTAGAGGATTATATCCTTGATAAAAAAGCTTGGCTTAATGCTGGTCTGAACCAATTTGCATGAAATTTTGTGTGCATATCGGGTAGGTCTGAGAATCGGCCAAAATCTATTTTTTTATTTTTTTTTGTTAATCGCATAACAACGTTTGCTGGGTCAGCAAGTCTAATATATAAAATTCTCGTGTTGCGGTGTTTGTTTCCAAACTCCTCCGAAACGGCTGAACCGATTTGCATGAAATTTTGTGTGCATATCGGGTAGGTCTGAGAATCGGCCAACATCTGTTTTTTTTTTTTAATCGCTGAACAACGTTTGCTGGGTCAGCTAGTAAGTTTATGATTATTAAAAAAAATATACTATGTGATGTAACTAAAAATTTAAGATTTTCGGAATTTTTCCTATATGTGTACTTTATAACGTTGCTTCATGCCAAATTTCAAGATTCCAGGTCGTCTGGAAGTATCCTTTAGGTTTTGATTCCCTTGCGAGTAGTTGCGAGTTTCAAAATATGCGGCTTTAATTGCTGTATCTTTTGATTGCGTTGACGTAGAAGTTTGATTTTGTTACAGCTTAAAGATATTATAGACTTGAGTATTTGTTAAGAATTTCAATATAATACCACTACGCGTTCATGAGTAAAGGGGTAATAAGTTTAAAATTATTAAAAATATTTTTATTATATGATGTAACTAAAAATTTATGCTTTTCGCAATTTTTCCTTTATCTGTGTTATAAGACGTTGCTTCGTACCAAATTTCAAGATTCTGAGTTCACGGGAAGTACCCTGTAGGTTTTGATTCCCTTGCGAGTGTCGAAAATTTGCGGCATAAACGGGAGTATCTTTTGATCGCGTTGACTTAGAAGTTTGATTTTTTCACAGGTCCAAGAGACCATAGACTTGAGTATTTGATATGAATTTCAGCTTGATACCTCCACGCGTTCCTGAGAAAAAAGGTCTTGACAGACAGACAGACAGACAGACAGACAGACAGACGGACAACAAAGTGATCCTATAAGGGTTCCGTTTTTACCTTTTGAGGTACGGAACCCTAAAAATTGGACAAAGTCGTTGGCTACGTTGATTTAGGACCAATTACTGTAAGTGATCCAGAAAAATTAGCTTCTGAAGCTCTCGTATTTCAGATAGTTTCATACGGTGTACGCTTTAAATGTCCAATTGCATATTTTTTTATTGCAAATAATTTGCCTGGGGAACTTCTATCAGAATTAATAAAAACAGCAATAATTGTGCTTGATGAAATTGGTGTCACCGTAAGATCTTTGACCTGTGATGGTGCATCATCCAATGTTAAGGCTTACGAATATTTAGGCTGTACACTTGAACAAAATAATTTAATACCGTTCTTTTAACATCCCAACGGGAAGAGCAATATTTATTGTCTACTTGACGCTGCTCATATGTTAAAACTTGCGAGAAATGTGTTGGCTGATTTTGAAATGAAGTCAAGTACCGGAGATATATCGTTTAAATACATAAAAAAATTACACGAAGTACAAAACGAAGAGGGTTTGAAATTTGCCAATAAATTAAGCGCTTTACATGTAGATTTTAAAAACAAAAAAATGAATGTTAGGCTTGCTGCACAAGTACTAAGTTCATCAGTTGCTGATGCAATAGATTTTTTGAGGGTTAGTGGTCATCCTGACTTTTTAAATAGTGAAGCGACATCAGAATTCTTGCACGTGATTGATAGACTTTTTGATTTAATGAATTCAAAGTCACCCTTTGGAAAAGGTTCCAAGTCTCCATTATCGTTGAAAAACCAACGTTATTGGGAACCAGTATTTAGTGACACTGGAACGTATTTAAAATCTTTAATGATAGATGGCACTGGTATTTTAAATCATCGCAGAAAAACTTTTGCACTAGGTTTTTTGATGAACATACATAGTTTGCCATTACTTGTTAATGATTTGTGTACACTGCAGCAAAATCCACTGAAATATTTGTTGACTTTTAAGTGTTCCCAAGACAACTTGGAAATTTTTTTTTTCATGCATTAGGGCTCGCGGCCGGGCTCAAGATAACCCGTGTCCTCTTGAGTTCCGATATATAATGCGGAAGATGTTGTTCAGACATTCTATTCAACCGTCCATAAATGCCAACTGCATAGAAAATGGTTTTGAAACTTCACAAGTCTTCGATTTCAATAAACCGAAAAGTTTGTTTCGACCTCGGGAAGAACCTGACTTTCAACAAGATGTTGAAAATGTGTTTCAAAATTTAGACGCAATTCATACTAGTCCATACCACGAAAATATATTATATTATATAACTGGTTATATAATAAAACAAATTCTTACCCACATGTCTTGTGAACATTGTTATAATGCGTTAGTAGCACTGCAAAGTCTGCCAACAGATCATACATATTCTATGATTTTAAATAAATTTAATTCATTTACGACATTTGTAAACCGAGGCAAACTGTACTTCCCTTCGGTAGCAGCTTACAAAATTGTAAAATATTGTGACAAAGTTTTTCAACAAGCTAATTTGATGGGCCAACTTAGAGCGAATAATATAGAAAACAAATTAATTAATGTCGTATCACAACATTTTACTCCTCTGTTGCAGGGAATGTTTAACCATCCCATCACGGAATCAATTTACTGTAATGATTTGCATGACACTAAGATAGTTAAGCAAATAGGTAATTCGTTTTTTAACATGCGTATACGTGCTCACTTAAAGAGACATACAGAAAATATACTCAGTGATTTACGTGGTAAGAGACAGAAATTACATAGAGCAATGATATTCAGTCATGTATAATTGAGAAGTTATAAATAAGGTTAAATAAATGATTTAATTCGGAATATGTTTTTTTTTTTTGAGGCTTCACACTGTTCCTATTACAGTCCCGCATAATATATATAAATAATATTCATTTGCCCACATGGTAAAAAATTCTGAACACTGACTAACCCAGAATACTCGAAAAAAGCTGCTGTCCATTATGTTTAAGTAATCTAAAAAAATAATTAAACTGAGTTTTTTTTTTCGCGATTTGTGTATTGTTCCCATAGAAAGAGTTGATAGTAATTTATAAGTACATCCCTAATAAATTCCTTTTAGTTTTTACGCAAAACTAAAAAGTATTTTTCAGCTTCTCCCGAACCCCCACTTATCACAGTCATTCATATCGCATTACCCGCGGTAACTAAACCTATGTCATGCATTCTAATTGCGTATGACGCTATCAATAACAATCTGAATCCATAACGATACTTACATTTTTATGCAGACAAAATTTATAATAACTGTCACAATGATAACTATTTTTCTCTGGTAGAGTGTTGTGCAATTACACCTCTGGTCATGCTCTATTTTCGTGCAAAATTCTGTATAATACGTCTACCCAGAACTTTTTGTATGATTAATGACAAACAGCCAAATTTACACACTCAGAAACATCACAAGTTTCACACTTTATCAAACAACTTTTTTCGTAATTTCATAAACATGCATCATATCATGTTGCATACAATCTTTAGAAGCTAGAATCTAAGTAGTAAACAGTGATGTAGAGAAATTTATAAATATGTTAATCACTAAATGGAAAGTAACTACAAGCGTGTCCCAGGAAAACTAAAATAAAGGTTACCCTACTGAGACAGAGAGGGGCTGCCCACAAAGAGCGAGATAGCGATACATAGGTATAGCTTCAAGTAGGTATTCGGAGTGTGGTCTCCATTTTTATCTATACCTTCATGGTGAGAACCGAGTCTCGACTCCAATGACATTTCGACAGATTATGTTAATTGATTCGATGATATAACGAAAAATGTCTCGATGGCCTGTGAGGTTTTTGACATCTGCGTGTGTTCGTAACCGAATGACGGTCATCGTAGGAGGTCGGAAAGCTTCGGAAATATTCGGAGTTTGTTCATTGCGATGATTGACAAAATGAATAATCGGTTTTTTTTAAGGTTCGGAACGCATCAAATGACTCCTCTCGCTCTGGGTGGAGCGAAAGAAAGTGTCAGACTCTTACTGACTAAAACCCATCCATGTTCTTTCCTTAACCGTTTGTGTTCTGCGGCAGCGGTAATTTAACCCTTTCGGACAATCCCGCTGTAATCGGCATTAATTGATTAATCGATTCAAGTAAACAATAGAAAGAAGTGTCATATTATTAAAGCTCTCAATCATTCAATACATCTGCTAGCCTTTTCCGAACTATGGGGCCGGATTTCAGAGTAACCACGCAGCTGAATACTAGTATTTTACATGTACCGACTGCCTATCTGACCGCCACAACCCGCTAACTGGGTAAAACGTATCCCTTGGTAAGACTGGCTGTCAGACTTTTGAGCTTCTGAAGTCCTGTTTTGAAGGAAAGAGAGACACTGTTGAGCAAAATAATAGTAAACGAATATGATATTGGTCCATATGTAAACGCTTCACCTGAGATAGCAAACCTACTTACTGATTTGTTTAGAAATTAATAATTTATAATGTATTGGTAGATGTAGTTTAGAACAAGTTTAAGTTAGGAAGAGGCTGACATGCCATCCTTTAAAAATTTAGAATAAAAAAAAAGAAAGTCCTGCATTATCAACGCTCCATTAACACATTTACTAGTAGCGTTGTTAGTATCGCCACAAGACCGTCAACCGTGACGTCATTTTATTCGATATTTGAAGTTAATGTTGCTGATTTTGAGGATTAATTAGGCCATTGGCAGAGGCAGTATTGCGTGCGAAATCGTATTGTTTTTGTCTCTGTCGCATCGGCTTTGCGTGAATCCGATTCGGCCATGACCTGATCGATTCAATTGCATTGTGACATGATTGATTTATGATCTCTAATTAAAGGCTCTATGAAGTGAGCTTGTTAAGTGTCTTTAAACCCTTTGTAGTTAGCGCGCTACGGGGATAATTACTTCAACCCACACCAATAATAACCTAAACAAAATATCAGCTGGTCTGACTAGGTTGATTATCGCCAATTTTATATTAAAATTATATTTGAGGGCGATTTTTTTTGATGCCCTTTAATGATTTTCCCTTCCTTTTTATATACTTGTACATATTATTATTTGAAGACACTAATCAGTTTTAACATAAACAGATTTTAAAGTGTCCACTTCACAGTCGTGATGGATATTACCATGAAAACACGATAAAACAAACAAAAAAAAACTATTTTATTTAAAAAAAGAATACGGCATTGACCCGAAGAATCAAATTTTATTTTATCATTTACTAGCTTCCGCCCGTGGCTTCGCCCGCATAATAATATGTCGACATATTTTACACATAAACCTTCCTCTTCAATCACTCTATCTGTTAAAAAAAACCGCATCTAAATCCGTTGCGTAGTTTTAAAGATTTAAGCATACATAGGGATATAGGGACAGAGAAAGCGACTTTGTTTTATACTATGTAGTTACAACGGCTGTGGAGTTTCACTAGCTAAATAAATTTGATCTTTATATTCGCCACAGCCTACAGAACTGCCCGTTTGTCCGCGTCCTTACAGGTCGCGACATTTACATAGTGCGCCTTGAATACCATTCCTCAGTTATATGATTATATCACAAGTTATACAATGAAGCTTTCTCCTCTGTATCTCTTTACTTAATATATTGCCCTGAGGATTCTCTGGCCTATTGTTAATCATACCTTGTTTGTGGAAACACGGTTTTATAATTATATGTATAACTCTATATCAACACCTATAGGTATAATTTTATGAATAGGGTTATAGAAGTGACCATAAAAGTTTTGCTTTTTTTCGTATTGTTATTTGAAAACATGAACGACGCGAGAACGGAATGTTGAAATACTCGCAAGAAAAAATTCTGCTTACTAAGGTAATATCTTGCAAGGGCGTTTGGAGTGATGCCGTCAAACCTACTATAGGAAAATTTGATCCTGTAACGATAAGTGGATATAAAAAAAAAACAAAAAAAAAACCTACAAACTTCAAAAAAAAAACTACAAGGTGAAAAATTACTTTAATTTCGGAATATATATTGATTTGTGTTCCCCACACACGATCAAAGACCGCTACCAAATAAATTATGCAAATAAATTATTCTTATTCTTATACTTAGCTGCTATGCGAGCATTTCAAAGTTAAGGCTAAAACTATGACATGGACATCGCAGAATTTCATGTTTTATAGTTTTCTCCTGTCATAAAAATCTCAAAAAGAGCGACACTCAGGTCTGGCATTAAAGCACAATCATCAGTGAAATTCATTAGAAAATATTTCAATAGTTATTCTCAAAAGGTCAAAGAGTAAGGGCGTAAGTTCATCTCAATCGTTATGGCCATCTTTAGTTACTTCCGAACAGAGGTCACGACTTAATGGGAGGTCAAGTTGGCTTTCTATTGCAGTACCAATGAGTGGGTATTCATCATTATTTGTAATTCGGTTTAGTGTCGGTATTTCTACAAAGACAGGTGACAATCGTGATGCGATGTTGTTTTTTTTGTCGTGCCAAACTGGGTTATCTCTATAATTTACATATATAACTGGGTTATCTATATAATTCACTACATTTTTTCACTACTACAAATAGCCCAGCGTCTTAGTTCATGTTAGGAGACAAGGGCCAGTCATGGTGGTCGAGTGGTAATGACCTCGATTTACAAGTAAGTCGTGGGTTCGAACCCAAGTAGGAACTTTACTTTGTGTAAATTATTTAACTGCCAGACATCGTGAGGAAATAGGCATCACTTAGTAGAAAAATTCGGAGACATCTGACATCTACCATACCGCACTGGGCCCGCGTGGTGGATTATGGCCCATTTCCTCTCACAGAGAGGAGGCCTACGTCCAAGTAGTGGGAGCTTGTAGGTTGTGATGTACAACAACCGTGTCCCTAATCACTAAGTTCCTTAGTGGAAATTGATTCTCTAATAGCTCTTAGATGTATTAATATCCACTAACTCAAACTGGGCTCTCACGGTACATTATAGCCCACTCCCTATCATAGAGGGGAGACCTGTGTCCAATCAGTGGGAACGTTGTTGGCCGATTATCCTTTGTTTGTGTCAATACCTGGATGAATTCGTATAGTCTATACGAAACCCAACTAGTCGATTACCTTGCTGCCATTTTGTATTCTTGCATGTCGGATACGTACCTGAAAAAACAAAGTTAATCGTTACAAGTTGTTACAATTAAAATAAACAAAATGCGTGTGGTCAGGGAAATCGCAATTGGTCTAATATTAACACAATTATTTTCATTATCATGATTATGAATGATTATATTTCGAATGTTAAATTTGAAAAATGTAAAATGTTTGTTAAATGTTTAATTTTTTTTGCGAGAAATCTAGACTGCTTCTTGATTATTTACTACTTATGTTCACACAATAGTAAGACTAGATGAATTAACTGAAACGTAAGTACAGTACAAATTCAGCTAATTTCTTATTCCCAATTTTAAGCTTTCAACGGTTGCCCGAAAGGGTAATCCTTGCCCCGGAACACAAATAGCTAAGGAAAGAACATGGATTGGTTTAGTCATTAAGAGCTTGACACTCTCTTCCGTTTCACCTAGTGCGGGAGGAGTCAATATTGATGATTTCCCGCACTTAAAAAAAAACTGATTTGAACCTTCCTGTCTCGTACATTCTTAAATAAAAATGTAGGTAAACGGATGTATTTATTTAAGCCATTCAAACAATTTATATCTGTGTTAATTAAACACCATTCACACACTGAAGTATTGGCATAACTGTCATGGCTTTGTATTGAGTCAGGCGCATGCGCATGCCAAGCGATTGTAGATAACTGGTCGGTTTCTGGAAGCCGACCTCAACATAGTTGGGAAAAGACTAAACAAATGATGATGATATAAATCAGTGAGTCTTAGGATGCTTAGGTTAGGATTAAAGAGTATTTCTCGTATTAAAAGCTACGAGTTCATTCTAAATATCTGTATAACATGTAAAAAGAAACCGAGATTGACAAGCTGACTGACCTATCAATCTTGATGTCGAAAACAAATCAATCAATCTGCCTAGCCTTTTCCCAACTATGTTGGGGTCGGCTTCCAATCCAACCGGATGCAGCTGAACATCAGTATTTTACATGGAGCGACCGCCTGTCGGATCTCCACATACCCGGTAACTGGGTTATGGTATCGCTTCTGACGACCCGTAACACATAGCGCAAACCACTGGACACGTACAGAAAGTTATAATGACGTAGGCAACTGCTGTTCTATACGAAGTTGAGGGCAAAACCTAGTCACTTTATTCATAGCATTATTGCAAGGCTAGTTATTTAGGGTGAGCTTATCGGCTTTATCAAACACAACAATTTTCTGCCTCACAACAACAAAGCAACATAAATCATTGCTCAACAACTTAAATAGTCGGTTAACTAAGGCGTTCTCCCCTACTGAACATAATTAAATATAATAAGTGTGTAACTATTGCGATAATTGCACTTAATAATTATAATCGCACCATTTAGTCGCACGGTTGCTTCAACTGTTGTCATATTACTTGGAGTTCACGTGATATATTAATATAGAGGAATTCTTAGGAAAAGTTTTTTATGTGTATGATATTATGCATTGAGAGGAGTCTCATTGTCCCTTTCGTGCCCTGCTCTGTTCTAATTTGTTTGTTTGAGAGAGAGAGAAATGTGTTGTCCAATTTTTATTTGTATTTTTATCAGCTAGTTTCAGAAACCCCTTTTTTTTTTTTTTAAGGTTGGGAAATCATCCAACGACTGCTCCCGCTCTGGGTGGAGCGGAAGGGAGTGTCAGACTCTTACTGACTAAAACCCATCCATGTTCCTTCCGTAGCCCTTTATGTTCCGGGGTAGCGGTAACCCTTTCGGACAATCCCGCTTACCCGGCAGGCTTGGCCCTGGGAGGCCCCTTCATATGCTGACATCTCTTTGAGGCGCGCGTGGAACATATACGCGCCGTACGGCACGGGTCTGGTGCTGATCGGACGGTGAGTCACCCATTACTCACCACCCGCAGGCCCGCGCCTACGGTGGCCGGGAGTCGTCACGTGGCTCCCGACGCCCGGGGCGTCTCCTGTGGCGGCTGGGATGGGAGGACCTTTCTCTCTCCCATCCCGCCACCTCCTTCGCGAGCATAACTTTTTTGCAGAAGGAGGTGACTGCCTCCCACTCCCTCTCGCCCCGGACCATGGCTTGCACCAGGGCCGGGCGCGAGAGGTCGCCGCCGCCGATCGCCTCTACGAGGACACGGCGGTGCTCTGCCCATGCTGGGCAGGTTTGCACCGTGTGCTCTACCGTGTCCTCTGGGCGATCCTCGCAGTGGTGACACCCGGGCGTTTCCTCCCGCCTGATGATGTGCAGGAACCTCCCGAAACATCCATGTCCGGTGAGGACCTGCGTCAGGCGGTAGGTGAGGGCGCCGTGACGCCTCTCTAGCCACTCCTCAAAGAGAGGGGCCTTACCGCCATTCAGAAACCCCTAACCTTTACTTTTCAGTTTCAACGTTTTTGACAATTTTATTTTGATATAAACATAAAATCGACTTGAAACTAGTTAGGTGTAAATGCAACGATTAAGTCCACTGTAATCTGATGTGTATGTATATACAGGGCGAAATTAAATTCATAGGCAATGTTTTAAGGGGTTTATTTTATTATGGGAAAATTCTGAAATCGCGAAAAAAAAATCAGCTTTTCCATACACTATGCTCGCATAACTCGTCAAAATGTTGGGGACCGCTGATTTTCTTTCACACGATTTCAGGTGTGTTCCGCTATACTATTGAAGAAAGTCGCGGGTATAAACTAGTACAGGTGCAAAGTGCAACAATTTCAGATAGAGCACTCGATAACGTTACCAAGTCCGTTTACAATAATGTATGTATTTTAGATCGTGTTGAAACATACACCTTAGCAATTTGAAGAGCCTCTACTAAGTTAAGAGCTTCATCAGTAACGATAACTGTAGGGTTCTAACGATACTCGTATGTTATAATGTCAAGTTGCTTCAAGGCATGCGACGTAGTTAGGCAAATGTTCTCACGAGACTTTGCCTAGTTATTTGTGAATATAATATAAAATATAATATCTTAGGTTTATTTAAGTTGTAAGTACTTCTATTTACCCGACTGCCCCAGAAGGAGATTATTGTTTATCGAGAGTAAATATGGATTTCATTTTATTTTATTTGTATGTATGTATGTCTAAACGGATTGATGGACTTTACCATGTAAGGTGTCGTTAGATTCCTCTTTATGGAACTAACTATGCTGTGGTTGGCTTACAGTCTAACCGGATGCAGCTGAATACCAGTATTTTACATGGAGCCACCGCTTGTCTGGTCTCCACAACCCAGTAACTGGGAAATACGCCCCTTCTGATCACACGTAACATCTGCCAAAGATCCACGAATGACAGCCGAGACCAATGGCTTAACATACTTGCCGAGGCACAGAGACATGTAAAGATGGTCACTCATCCATGGAACAACCCCGGCAAGTGTAGCTTTAAACTGATAGTTCGACCTGTGTGCCTGTTATAACTTAGCAACGAACTCTTCGAAGACAAATAATTGGATTTAATTTTACGTCTTTTAGTTACTTCAATGTTGTTAACAAGTTGTTTGTTGACCTTCGGGGTGGTCCTTAAGTGTACAATAATTACATTGGACATTGGAATTATATTGACAATTTACCTCTGAACTTTTTGACTTTTTGTTCGAGACTAAGCACAGCCTTCGCTGGAGTTTACGTTAATGAACGTAAACTCCAGCGAAACGTATTTTTTATTATTATTATTACTTCCTGTACAATAGTTTATTTTCATAATCATAATCATTTTTGACTATTTGAATCGATCAAAAATTAAATATGAAATCACATGGAAAAAAGCCCGCTCGTCATAAAAACTTCCATCACCTTACAGAAATTAAATGTAATGCGAAGATATAATTGTTAAATTGTTTTTAATGCTAATAAGTATTCCATTTGATTCTAAAAATCTGTGACGTCACATTGTTATATTTCATGCAAATCACGTACAAATGCCGCGTTTTTGACAGTTCATAAAAAGTAACGTTATTGACTACCCTTTTAAATACCCAATTAGTACAGTAGTGCTATTCTGAAAAAATCTCACCGTGAGTACGTAGGTGAAGCGAGTTTTAAGTGAGTTGTCAATAGTGTCAATCCATGACACTTTCTGTGGTAAGATTTTTACAGTATCGACCGACTGGTGTTTCATATATAATAGGTCCTCTATATTCTACCGTTACATGGGCATGCAAATAACATTAAATTACAAATAAAAATAAATTAATGTTTGATAGTCTGTATGATTTCACATAAATATATGTAACTAGCTTCTGCCTGCGGCTTCGCCCGCGTGGGTGACGGAAATTGCATGTTATTATTATACATATAAAACTCTCTTCTCTATTGTTATACATATAACTCCTCTTGAATCAATCTATTTATTAAAAAATCTGCATCAAAATCCGTTGTGTAGTTTTAAAGATCTAAGCATACATACAGATATTAGGACAGACGCGGGAAGCGACTTTGCTTTATACTACCTATGTAGTGATTATGTTATGGGGCGTTGTCACCTAAAATAAATGTTATTATTAATATAATAATAAACAATACGAATAGGCAAAATGTGACGTGTGACTTACAATACCACCTACATTTAAAAAGATCCGTTACATAATTGATATTACAAAAAAAGTTGGTATCTGTTTCATTCTTACATTCTTGGTTCGAAACACTAAAGCGACATTCAAAAGGATCTTACCCATTTGTGTCCAAAATATTTAGGTTGGCTAATATCTCGTTCATCTAGTATTTTTTTCCTGCACCTGTCAGATAACCATCTACTATCCAATTATATAAGAATGATTAGGCAGCTGGTCACTGGCCTTGGCTAATTAAGTATTGATAATGAATCTTGATTATGTGTTTAGACTAGTTAAACAGGAACTGTAGTGTCAATTAATTATGGTAATTCACCTACATGCATGGGTTGGGTGAAACGCTCTGATTTCTCCGCACTTTTATGGTTTTATTGGCTGAATGACTATATTCCACAGTCTTGGTTGCTCAATTACAAAAAGCTCGAATATACCGTATATAAAATTAATGTTCGTATCTGGGCAATATCTGTGTAAGTTTGTCTTAATGAATAGTAGTAAGTAAGATTCACAGAGTTGGGCGTTAGTATATGTACGGCAGTGCATCAAGTTATAACAAACTGTCAAATTTCTCCAAATGATTTTAAACCTAAAAACGTTATTTGTTAAGTTTAAAATCGATTGGAAGTTCTTGTCAGTTTGTGGTAACTTGATGTGCTGGCGACTGTACAGTACTCAAAAGTTCTACTGTTATTGAAAACAAAATAAATAACCCTTAAATATTCTGGTTAAAGAAATTTATTTCTCAATAAGAAATTACAGTATTTCACTTACTTGAGAACATTTTGGAACTTAAATAAAGTAATGATACATTAACTATTAAATATTTTATATCTTTTGCAGTTATGAGATTAAAATTGATGCTTGAGGTGAATCAATAAACACTTAATTCGAAGCCCTTCAAACATGTCATGTTTTCTTTCGAACAAAAACTAAGAGCAATCGGCATACAATGAAAAACAAAACTGTATGCCACATCCGTCTTTCTTATGTTTGTGTAAGAAACATACGAAAGACGAATGTCGCATGGAGGGTTGTGAAGTTACAGTTTAAAGGCTTTCCTGCCCATAACTATTAACATTAAAAAAAGAGATATTTGTTACTGGACTTGATGAGTTCGAAGTGGATCGGTTAACTCATTAAAGTCAAGACAAAGAGACCACGCCTCGCTTGAACTATTGTTGTCCATGTGAGTATATTGGTCAATACCCTTTTCTGAAGTGTAGGTAACCTAAATCCACAGAAATATTTCACATTCATACCTACGACATAGCTAGAGTATTTTCTTTTTAAGGTTTTCTCTTTAAGTTCCTATTTACACGAGAAAATTTAGCCCCTTGTAGCAGTTTACGTAGTATAGGTAACAAAGCTGGAAAATCACTCTAGCTACAATTTCTAGCTATTCGTCTAAGGCAGTATACTCGTACTAAAGGCAATAGAATATGCAGTGGTATACCTATTTAATTTATAATTATCACACCTTAAAAAAAATCACTCTCAGGCAAGTATGTTATGCGTCCACCACCCTTTTTAAGGCTGGGAAATCATCCAATGACTTCTCCCGCTCTGGGTGGAGTTAGTTGACTTTTAAAGAACAATATCCAATACCTGAGACACTAAGTTCATTTTTGTAACGTTCTACTGTACAAAGTTTAATTAATAAATAAATAGAAAATTGTTTCCTTGCAGCTCAAGTGTCGTAATTCATAAAGCCAACTCACTGTTTACTTAAAAGTAAGCACTCCTTGCCTTTGACCTGACCTTACACATTCCACGCTCGATTGGTACCAGGGTACCAGCAGTGAGCAAGAAGTGAATCGGTTAACCCACCGACCTCAGTAAGTTTAATATTGTCATGTCAAGGCGAGTCAAGGAGACGCCTTGCTTGCACTAATTCTTGTTGGTTTTCTTCGACACACGGACGTTAAGATCAGTGAACAGTGTGGTTTTATAGAAATCCTATTAGAATAATTCAAGATTTAAAAAAGTTGTTGTGCGACTTCGAATTAAATGGCCAGACTGTATTCTGTTATGTACGAAAATCAGTGTTTGTTTGTTCGTAGTTTATTCGCTGCCATTAAGTCAATCTGCGATAAAACTTTGTCAACTTATTGCTTACGCTTGCCCGAGGGTTCTATTACACATCATAATTAATACATATGTATTTCCACTAAACGCTCTATCGAATTGAAAAAGATTTTATAGAATTCAAAAAGATTTTTTCGAATTCAAATACGAGATTGACGCGCTCGAACAACAAAACAAACAAACTCTACAGCATTATTTTAAGTATGTTTAACTTGACGTTGACAATTACATGGTTCTTCTTGTTTTTCTCTATCTATCAGAACTCCTTGAAAATATTCAGCCCTTTTATTTTAGTACCTCCTAGCAGTTCCACAATCCACAGGTATAACCGGAAATCTATAGAATAAGTACCACTGTTCTTACTCATTTACCTTTACCTCATACAACGTATCTTGCTTATAAATTATAATTAATGTAAATAATAATTAATCATGTATTACTCTGGTGTAGGCATATCGCAAGGATTCGTTTCCTCCCACAGAGGGTACCTACGTAAATAGTTATCTTGTACCGTCATCGTATTTGTATGGGAATGTCAATCACGCTAAGAACAATGGGAGATCATAGCGGGGATCATCATATGGATATGAAGTGTTGTTAAGTTTTTGTTTCTTTGAGAGTCGTCTTGGTAATGTATGAGTAACGAAAATCACAAAAAAAAGGAAAATTATTTTATTGTGAACACTCACAGAAAAAAAAGGAAATTAAAAACTAACATAAGAAATTCGTGCAAGGTCAAAAATGCCCCTCCCTCAGCATAATGCTGAAACACATTACCTGAAAACTGACTGTCTATTGTCAAGCAATGCTTTTGGTGAAGTAGTTAAAGGGGAGAGCAACAAAAGACAGGAACGGAAAGTTAAAGTTATCTATCAAGTAGAGAAATATACTTTTCACCTCACAGGCTCGGAAAGAGTCTGTTTGTCATTCGAAATCTGAGCCCAAAATCGCTTTTTGCTCTCTAGCGTGGAAAGAGTTTTTAAAATTCGAACCTTTCTATTTAATAATTTTCTATACTGCCAGTCCACTGAAAATGCAAGACCCGGTCTAAAATAAAATATTAAATAATACCGCTCACCTTAAAAACTTCCATCACAGTACAGAAATGAAATATTTTGCGAGGATATAATTGTAAAATTGGAATTAATGTTAATAAGTATTCCATTTGATTAAAAAAATCTGTGACATCACATTTAAATATGCCATAAAAATACTACCCTGTCAAATACCCAATTGTGTAGTAATTTAAGTTTAATTTTTTAAATAAAATAAATACTAATATAATATGTTATTTAATCCTTTGCTTGGCAAAAATAAATATGTATTAAATTAAATTAGTTAGTTATTTGTATTAAATTAGTTTTTTTCTTTCATTCTCCTTAGAGGACAAGTAGGATATAGAACAAAATACAGGGTATTTAATTTTGGAGATATTCTATGTAACTCATAAGATACATTGCCAAGTATCTGTTATTTTCTTCACATGAGTCAATGTATCTGAGACGCTCGAACAAAATAAATCTCAACATATAACACCTGTTTTCTTGCACCTAGCAGTTTCCTCGCTGTAGTGAAGTGAAAAATTGTGTGTTGCGCTCGGCAGCAAAGCTTTTCTGCGTCTCGTACCCTAGAATCCTTCGCTTACTCAAGTTTCAATACTTCTATTGCCAAAAATCAACTCGCGCCAAAAATCAACTTTCCAGCCTTGCATAACAAATAACTATTAAATATACTACATCTTTGAGGTAAAATTCACAACGATAACCGCAGGATTTCATGCCTGTGGGTTTTAAAGAGATTGAATAGATACTACTCGTGCGTAACTTTCTTTTCCCTCATTCTTTCATTTCCCCATTTTCATGTTCTATTTTCTTGTATTGAAAGAATTTCGAATGAATACAAGTGCCACATTGGTCAACATGGTAGCTGTTAACATTACAGTAATAATTAACTTCCCTAACAAAAACGGACTGCAACAGAAAATTAATTTTCCCAACAATTTTTTTGTACGCCACGCTCTGTAACCGTATTTACTCTACACCATTTAAATACTATTGTTAACTTGGTGATGCTTTGAGTAACAATCAAGGCTGTTGCTTAGCAACCGTTGTGTTTTTTTTCGAAACAGTAGGTCACAGTTTACAACAGAATGTTACGGTTTGATGGATTGACACGCGACCGATGTTCGTCCTGATAAGTTTGATGCCCAATTTAGATTAGTGCACTTTGGCGAACAATTTCATAGTATTTATGATGTTTGAATATCGAAGTTAGATTTGTACGAGCAGTAATTACTACCGCCATACAATAATTTCCCGTTGGCCGTAAAGTTGCGAGATGCCATTTGAAAAAAAAATGTCCCGTTGTTTTTAAAGCATGAGTGCCGGTAAAATTACGGGCTCATGAGAATTTTTAGCTATCTGGGTGATAGCGATACAAGTCTCTAGGTTAGAGTTGGCCTTAAATGTCATGGTTTTATGAAATTAATATTCTGTAGGGTAATATGAACCTAGAATACGTACTTTTTGATCAACATACAGCCTGTTATTGACCGGGAAATTGCAAAATACGTGAAAAATAAAAGGAATTTCGCCGGTTACCCTGGCACTTACCCTTTAAGCAAATGTCGGAATTACATAGAATGGCTACCATCTGAAGCGAAATGCTACACTGTACACTTCAGTTTGGCATAGCATAGCAGAACAGTTTTGGTATAAAAATAAGTTTTTTTAAATAGTGTGAAGTCGCTTGTATTAGTATATGTATAGTATACGCTTGTAATAGTATTGAACTTAAATGTACGAAGAAGCTAAAATAGGCGTTTAGCCTAAACACCCAAAGTTTTTTAAGATGTCACCTAAACCTATTTCCTAAGACCATGTGAAAAGCTATAAATGTCTTGCAAAATTAGTTCCATTATTACCTTGTGAACGATTGTTAAAGTTTAAACTTTATTTTGATTATAAAACAATGACAATGGCGGGGTCTGGTTAAGTTCACATCCCTCAAGGTTCGTAGTTGCGAGATAATTGAATTTAGTCTTGGGCGCGTCTTATAATGGATATATGAATCAAAACATTTGGAAATATCTTTACTTACTATGGTGGACCGAAATACAGGGTGGAAAGGACATTGACGCGAAGCCGGCTACCATGGATTAATAATTGAACCGACGAATAATTTCAACGCAAGGAGGAACAGAATCATACACTGAATCTATGGTTGGCTTCGCGTCGATGTCCCTTTCACCCTGTATATTTAAATACTGAGTTAACCGGATAACATCATAATGTTCTAAATGTAAATGTTTTAACTATATGGATCCAACATCCGTAATGTATTCCGTTACGTATTTTTATCCAATTTACTAATTTGTCGAAATTGTTGTATAAACCTTTTATTAGTTACCTAGTTCATCGAATTGTATGATGCCCGATGAGCTTTTTTAACCGACTTCAAAAAGGAGGAGGTTCTCAATTCGGATGTTTGTATTTTTTTTTTTTTATGTTTGTTCGCGCATAACTCTGTTGCTTGCCAACCGATTTGAAAAATTCTTTTTTTGTTGGAAAGGGTATACTTCCCAAATGGTTCCATAAAAATTTTATCGAAATCGAATAAGCGGTTTTTGAAAAATCAACAAAAATAACCTACTTAATATATGTGGACGATGTTCTAATAAGTTCCTGTCACTGTAATTTATATACCAGGTAGTGGTATTAAAATTTTTGGGGGGAGGAGGGGTTGTCTAGGTAGGTACCACAACTAAAAAGTGAAAAATAAAAACGTTTTTACAAAAAATAAAACCGACTTCCAAAACAAACACTACAAAGTGACAAATAATTTTGATTTCGGAAGTCGGTGGCAAAAAATTAAAATACAAAACCGAAGACACCGACTTCCGAAATCAAAATTATTTGTCACTTTGTAGTGTTTGTTTTGGAAGTCGGTTTTATTTTTTGTAAAAAAGTTTTATGTATTCTTGTACAATTTTAATTATGTTAATGAACAAATACTAAAATATTTCGTGGGAACATCTCATATGTATGCTAAGGATTTAATTTTTTCTATTATTTAAATTTGATTAATGTGGATTTTATTATCTTATCTGTCTAATTAATTGTATATTTTTTGAAATTCTTTTATTTTCTGAGCGTAGAATAGAAATATTTGAGGAACTCGAAAAATTCTTGCGGTTGTACACGTATGACACTGACCAGCAAATTGAAAAAAAAACTAAGAAAAAATTGAATTTCGAGGGTTATCTCGGGGCATTCCCTGAAGTACAATGTAAGAGTACCTACTTGAAATTACGACATTTATTGTACGTATTTAAATGCTGGGTGATTATCCCTATATGTATGCGTTAATCTCTAGTAAATAACTGCTACATGCGTTTTTCTTTTCACCTTTTTGGTGTACTTATTGTTTTTATTCTGGGTGCATCGTCTTCACATATAATGTTATAATACATGTATACAAAACATTGTGAAACATTTTAAAAGAGTAACGGTGGAGTTTCTTGCCCATTCTTCTCCACACGAAACTACCTTTTGGAAGGGGCGACTAGAATAAATTCTATTTCTTGTTCATTTTTGACGTTACAAAGTGCTTTTCTTGTGCCTATTTGAAATAAATGTTTTGACTTTGACTTTGACTTTGAATCGTGATGATCATCACGATTAACGAAGTATATTTATCTTTCTGAAGGGTCTCTTATTAATCGATATACTGCCTAGGATTATCGTGGGAATGTCCTAGCGACTGCTTCTCTGACCTCCAAAACCCTTTGGCTTGATGTAGGTGAGTAGACTAACAATTACACAAAGTAGGTACCAATTTCACCAATGAAACTAAACCCGATCAGCGGCGCATCTAAATAGCAATCAAGATCTGTTAGTGTTAATATTCCATAGAAAATAATGGCAATAACAACCCTTAAACAGGGTTATGTGTTAATCGCTTTCAGGTGCATTGGTGAAATTCGCCCTAAATGTTGGAACGTTCCATAGTTTACTAGAAGGCGGGATTCAGTTCGCAGGCGGTTAAGAATGTTCCCAAATTGGCTACTGTTACTCAAATCTTTAACAATTCAAAAGTGCCTGTAATTGGTTTATTTGAAGTAAGCTTTGAGTTTGAATCAGCATTAGTCGTACATCGAGATAACAATCTGTAATTTTTATGACTTAGAACGTTCCTCGTGAGTAGTTCTATTTATAGCACACAATAAAGTAATTGCCACTACACAGGAGAACGTAAAACGATGATGCGTGAACGTATCGGCAATTCAACATTATTTATCTCCTCATTGTACACCTCACGAAAACGAGGTCCTTGAACTATTGGACAAATGTATGCTACTTACTGAATGTCAAGATAGTTGGAAGTGGACCAGTGTTTATTTAACAAAACAGCTATGTTAGCAGGAGTCAACAAAATACTCGAATCTAGTCGCATGTACTTGTCATATTCAGTCATAATAAAGTAGGTACGTTATTTTGTCCCCCAGTGTAATTACACTGTCTATACATTTGTTTGACCCAAATTCTCATTGACTTTTCGAGCACTACTAAGCAATGGCGTCACACATTCGATTGACAAATGCACAGTTATTATAAAAATGTGTACAAAATACGTTGTTTCGTGACAAAATGTAGTGTCAAATTGTTCCGGCATTTTTTTCTGTCCAAATAATCGTAGGCCGTTGCGGAATGGCGCGTGCGTTGAATTAGTCACGCCACTTTTTATCTTAGACTTTTTACGCTATCCATTAACCTTGGACTAATTGTTCGGTGGCTTTCTAATTGTTCATATTTTTATCTTTTGTCGGAACGTGATCAGATAGATACTCAATTACGTGTCTGTCATCATTAGTCTTCCGTTTGAAAAACCCGCGAACTGTTCTGCGTAGAAGCCATAGAGTGAACCGAAACGCTTTTTCTTCGATTTCCAAACGCATTTGCAAAGCGCAAGAAACCTTTGTCAATAGCTAGGTTGACCTAGGTATTTAAAATAAGTCTAGTCTACTTCACCAAGCTGTAAGATTCAAGTGAGGAAAGCGGGTTGCTCCATTGCCTGCAAGCGATGGGTCGGCAACTTGTGCAATATCGCAGTTTTTAAATACATCGTTGGTATTTTGATCGATATCAATATATACGGTGCTGGTTCCATTCGAAGCCTGCTGGTTGTAATTATCGTGCATAATTAGTTTTTACTTTCACACGATGCAGTTTGAAGCAATGATAGTGTGTAATTTCATATTATCGGTGTGACATTAGGCGTCTTTTTGTGTAACGGGTGTTAGATTTTTTATATTAAAACATGCATAAATATCCTTATGATTATTAAGACACAAATTAAACCTAATGAGCACCGGAAGAGGAGCAAGTGACGTTCGATGATTGTTTATAAACAAACTAGCTTTTTCCGCGTCGGAAATTATCCCACTAGAACATTCCACCGGGATAAAAAAGTATTATATGTACATATTACTTCAGGTTATAAACTGTCTGTGTGCCAAATTTTATCCAAACTCGTTCAACCATTTTTGCGTCATTGAGTAACAAACATTCAAACTTTCACGTTTATAAAAAAATATTGGTATTGGTTGGGATCGGTCTCACAACCTACAATTCGTAAATCGTAGTTACAACCACTGGGCCATTACTGATCATATTTTCAAATCAAAAATCATCAAATCGGAAGCGATTTTAAGATTTAACAGAATTTTGCAGAAGTTTAATGATGTATTTATGTCTAACTAGCTTCCGCCCGCGGCTTCGCCCGCATAATATGTCGACAAATTATACACATAAAAGGTTTATGTGTATAATTTGTCGACCTCTTCAATCACTCTATATATTAAAAAAAACCGCATCAAAATACGTTGCGTAGTTTTAAAGATTTAAGCATACATAGGGATATAGGGACAGACAAAGCGACTTTGTTTTATACTATGTAGTGATACGTCAATCTGCCTAGCCTTTCTCAACTACATATGTTCGGGTCGGCCGGCTTCTCCGTATTTTACACGGAACGACTGCCTATTTGATCTCCACAACCCAGTAACTGGGTAATACGATTCCTCTTTGTAAAACTGAATGTCAGACTTTCGGACTTCTAACGACCCGTAACGGCTGTCAAAGATCCACGAATGACAGCTGGGATCAACGGCTTAACGTGATTTCCGAGGCACGGAGGAGTCTCCGTATGTCATGTCACCCATCCTCGTTCCAACCCCGGTAAGCGTAGCTTAACCTGATGGATCGACTTGTGCGGCTGTTACTAATTAGCAACGAGCTCGTCAGCATATATAAAGAAATAAAAATAATTATAATATAAATATGCCGTGTTTATAACCTAAACAATTAGTGATTAGAAAGTAAAGAACAAAACCTACTAAATGGTACAATAGTAAGAGTACGTCGTGCCCTTGACCGCTGTAGACAATGGATGCGTGTAAGATATTCTGCCGCAGTCATAACTCACTGTGGGAACTTGGTCGCGGTTACTTGACTATTTGGGACACACAATCATGTATGGGTTCACACTTCATGTGTATAGACAAGTTAGTGTAATGTAATCCTTGGTAGCCGTCAACCGCGCAGCTATAATTAATTAACGTTAGAGATTATTAACACTAGGGCCATGGGGTCCGAGTGCCCACTTTGTTTTTTGAGACATCGCCAAGCGGTCGATCTACTCTTCACGTGACCAGAGAGCTGACCTTATTTTAGGTCAAAGAATCAGCATTGCCATACAACGCGTCAATGCTGCCAGCCTTTTGGGAACTTTTCCTGTTGACAGCGATGTAGACGAATTTTTTGATGCTCCTTAATCATTATACATATTATTTTTGTACCTATTATTATGAATATTTAGCTGTTAAATGTAAATTTGATTAGAGTACAATTATATTAATTTAACAGTGAATAAACAACACGTTAGAGGGAATCCAAAGATTTTTTTTTAGTTCTCATCTTATTTCTTTTGCGTGTGGTTAGTGACTAACCTGATATCTTTTTTTATGCTGTCCATGAGCCTGTAACTTAGTTTTACATACAATTCGTTGGTTTTTAACAATTACATTCCTACTCATGTGTGTATGACACATATTTAGCAATAGTAACACACTATGAAGAGCAGTTGTTCCGAAGGGAAGCCGATAAGAATAGGGTTGTATGAAGGCTTCGCTTTTGGTAGCTGTTGATCCGTGATAAAAACTTTTTTACAAAAAATAAAACCGACTTCCAAAAAAAACACTACAAAGTGAAAAATAATTTTGATTTCGGAAGTCGGTGTCTTCGGTTTTGTATTTTAATTTTTTGCCACCGACTTCCGAAATCAAAATTATTTTTCACTTTGTAGTGTTTTTTTTGGAAGTCGGTTTTATTTTTTGTAAAAAAGTTTTATTTTTCACTTTTTAGTTGTGGTACCTACACAACCCACCCCCCCCAAATTTTAATACCACTACCTGGTATGTAAATTACAGTGACAGGAACTTATTAGAACATCGTCCACATACATTAAGCAGGATTTTTTTAGATTTTTGTTGATTTTTCAAAAACCGCTTATCCGATTTCGATAAAAAATTTATGGGACCATTTGGGAAGTATACCCTTTGCAACAAAAAAAGAATTTTTCAAATCGGTTGGCAAGCAACGGAGTTATGCGCGAACAAACATAAAAAAAAAAAATATATATACAGTCGAATTGAGAACCTCCTCCTTTTTTAGAAGTCGGTTAAAAATCTGTAATTAGGTGACGCAAAGAGTTTTGCTATGTAGATTTAATCAGATGTTGTGAATTAAATTTCTATCATTGTAGGAATGGTTCAAATGGTTGATGGTGCGGTGGCAAAATCATGCAATTTTACAACCTTTTTTTAGCTAATTTTGTCATTCTTGCGTTTGTTAGAGTTAAATTTATACGTTTTGAAAACCCACAACTACTGTGCGTAGGGCATTAAGAGGTGTCAATATAAAGTATTATTACAGCATGAAACCGTGTTGCTCTAAGTTCAGAGATCGCCAATCGTGTAGTGTATTACAACTGACAAGTTCCTAGTGCTTAACACGCAAACGCTGGTAAACATCCTTCAGTTGACTCTTGACTCTTATAGTCAGGGGTGACAAACGGTTAGGAATGTCCATTCCGTTACAATATTGCGTTTATTTCACTCGGTGAAAATTGTTTTGATAATAATTGTAAACAATTCCGTCTCCTGATGTTAGATATATTTGTGTTCAATAGATGAATTAACAACGCAACCATATTGCACAACGAATGTATTGAGAATGACATGAAAAAATGTACTTATAATAAAAAACTAAGTGGATTTTTTTTTTGTACGTACCTACCCCACATTTATTCAGTTTCCAGCTACGTAAATAATTGTGATAGGAAATTGCTATAGCATAACACCAACCAACAAAATCCAAAAAGACTAAGGGTGAAAACTTTAAGCTAACGCAAAATAAACCCAAGCAAAGATGATACACAAAAAAAATACATACCTATAGACGAACATAGCACCTCCCTTTTAAAGTCGGTTAAACACTTTCTACTTTATGGTTATCGACCATAAAGTAGAAAGTGAACAGAGTCCACTCAGATACACTAGTTGGGACTAACACCAGGTTGTATTGAAGCAAACAAAATCCAATTATTACTAAATGATCATGTTTGATGATCTGATGAAAGCTCTACTGCAAAATGCAGTAGATATCACTGTATCAGAGTCGATCATAAATCAGCTATTCTTTTACTTTAACTGTAGGTATACTGTGCTAATTTCATTTGTTTTTATTCTGTGCACAATGATTTAGCACCTACTAATAGTGGTAATAAAATTAAATCACGACTTCATATTAATAAATCTTATAGAATTAAATTCCCGTTACATTAAAATAATTTATGAAGCAAAGAATGGAAATATTCCATTTATGATGCCATTATTTCTCAATGTGTGTCAGATAGAAGTACTCGATGTCATGTTAGTTCAATTTGCTATGGACACAGAGTAGTAACGTTGATGGAGATCCAGCAAGTCATCTCTTGACTTACCGGTCGGTAAATGACAGCGTATACTTAAAATAGAAACTCTAAAGCATTTGTTATAGGTACGATTTTGCCAAATCAAAATTTATTTATTATTCTTCTCACCACACTAGCCGTGTTGGATTGTCTTGTCGAGTTTGATTAGTTTCTTGTTCCCAATTTTCCACCGCCATACAATGGTCAGTTTCAATTCAGATCCTTTACCAACGTCTGTAGCTGTTTAACGATAATCGTTTGTTTTCTCTTTTTGCTCAATACTCTGTGGTAACGAGGAGATTTAATGAGGTATAATATCGTCATCACTCTTCAACAATACTCGATAACAGTTAGCTGACATTTGTTTGGATAATCCGTTGGTATATAATATTTACCGCAACTACCAGTAACTGTAATCCTTGTGGTAAAATAGAGAAGTGTTGGTCAAATCCGTTTTGTATCTGTAACGGTTATACTACGGGATCGATGATTCCACGAATATCGAAGAGATGCTTTTTTTTGACAGTAATTCACCAAATGACAGCTCCCATACTATATGGAGCGGGACTTTCAGAATTTTACTAATTTAAACATATGTATACATGTTCCTTCCTAAGCCTTATGTGTTTAGGGCACGCCACGATAGTGGCGGTAAGGCCCCTCTTTGAAGAGTGGCTAGAGAGGCGTCAGGGCGCCCTCACCTACCGCCTGACGCAGGTCCTCACCGGACATGGATGTTTCGGGAGGTTCCTGCACATCATCAGGCGGGAGGAAACGCCCGGGTGTCACCACTGCGAGGATCGCCCAGAGGACACGGTAGAACATACGGTGCAAACCTGCCCCGCTTGGGCGGAGCACCGCCGTGTCCTCGTAGAGGCGATCGGCGGCGACCTCTCGCGCCCGGCCCTGGTGCAAGCCATGGTCCGAGGCGAGAGGGAGTGGGAGGCAGTCACCTCCTTCTGCGAAAAAGTTATGCTCGCGAAGGAGGTGGCGGGATGGGAGAGAGAAAGGTCCACCCGTCCCAGCCGCCGCAGGAGACGCCCCGGGCGTCGGGAGCCACGTGACGACTCCCGGCCACCGTAGGCGCGGGCCTGCGGACGGTGAGTAATGGGTGACTCACCGTCCGATCAGCACCAGACCCGTGCCGTACGGCGCGTATATGTTCCACGCGCGCCTCAAAGAGATGTCAGCATATGAAGGGGCCCCTCAGGGCCAAGCCTGCCGGGTAAGCGGGATTGTCCGAAAGGGTTACCGCTACCCCGGAACATAAAGGGCTATGGAAGGAAGATGGATGGGTTTTAGTCAGTAAGAGTCTGACACTCCCTTCCGCTCCACCCAGAGCGGGAGCAGTCATTGGATGATTTCCCAGCCTTCAAAAAAAAAGAAGCCCTATGTGTTTCGGGGCAGCGATTACCCCTTCGGTCAATCCCGCTGACTCGGCAGGCTTCGACTCTAACGGGCCCCTTTTGAAAACGCGAAAAATTAGGTAAAGTGAGCGTGAAGTGGTGGAACGACAACTGTCGTTCCACCTAATGCTAGAGATTGACACTATTGACTCACTTTAAACTCACTTCACCTAGGTTTTAACGGTGAGATTTTAACAGAATAGCACTCCAGCCTCGTCAGTTGTATCATAGTGAAGCTAAGGTTGTATTTTATTTCTGTGAAATAATTGAATTATTCATTTCCGTACTCAGTTTCTTCATAAACATGTAAAACGACACTTACCACAGCTGATAGTCTATTCACTTTCATTTTCAATTAAAGTTGTCGCTTGAGGAATAAATACTACCAACGTAAATAAGTCTATTCGGTAGGTTTTTAAGCAAATATGACTTTACAAGTTTAATAACATAATTAATACATAATCATTCATATGTATTTGCGATTCCAAGAACGAACAAAACTAGAGCTTATTAACATCAATTTAGATCCAAAAATATGTCATTTGACATGTTTGAAATATTATTGGGTACTTAAATCAGACAGTAGTTAAGTGGATCACATTGGTAGGAACTCAACGTTTACAGATTGAACTATAGAAAGATGATACAGAAGGTCCAAACCATATTATTATTGTAGAAAAATCGTGGAAGACAATTGTTAGGAGTTTATTTGGTAAGCTTATGTCGGCGCAGTGGAGCTGTCATAGCAGTAAGACGACAAAAAACTATTTAAATATGTAACTTTTTACTTATATTATAAATTTGTTTAGATAATTTGTGTGTACTCTTTAAACTCTTTCACGCAAAAACTTCTGAACGGATATGGATAAAATTTGGCACAGAGATAGATTACAGTTTGGAATAGCACATAGGATACTTTTTATTCCGGTGGCACGTTCCCGTGAGACAATTTCCGATATCGAGCCCCCATTCCCCAACTTTAATGTGTTATACCTAAGTCATTATTTAGTAATATGATATGATACAGCAAAAAATACGAGTCTAATATTTTAAAGTGAAACTTTTATTACATCGTCTCAAACTTTTTCGTCTGTGTGTTGCATGTCGCGTGACGGTCGGCCGCGGAGTAGGGATAAAGTGAAAGGCGTTCGTCAGAGCAGCCAAGGCCAATATGGCGGCGCCTATAGTGTCAAATGTCTTTAATGTGAAAAAAGTTTCACTTTTACCGTGGTTTCATAATTTCACACAATCTTTTTTTTTATTATCTGACTGACGCACTAAATATAACTTCTTTTTTTGACACAGGCATCAACCCTATTGATATCAGAGCTGTTTCAAATGGTAGTTCTGATAATCTTATCTATTTCATGGTCTAGCGGTTTGGCGAACAGTTAGATGTTCGACACCAACAATATTTATGCAGTATATCATAGACAAACAGTGAGTCAGAACCTTTGTGGTGTTTGTAGTTTCTGTTGAGAACGTTGACACTACCAAGTTTATTGCACTTCGTAATTATGTGTTACATGCCTTTTTCATACGGGTTTGATTGATGCTAACTACTTGTACATGCTATAATGAACACCTTTGATCCGTTGAGGAAAAGGTAAATACATATTTACTAAATGCAGGTAGGTAGATAGTTCTCACGTTTGAGAACAAAGAAGTTTGTTTACTCTTTATTGCGACCTCTTTTTACTTATAGGACGAGGTCCAATTGTTCAAAGATCGAAGATTGCAAAATAGGAATAGGCTTTAAATTGTTGTCTACATCGTCGTATAGAAAATTACGATTTTTTTCGGTGCATTTTTATAACAAAGTTTACACACATTTGAAACCTAAACAAAAAAAAACACTTTTTAAAAATATATTCCGTGTTTATTGAATTTTTGAATGGTGTTCCATTCGATGTCGTTATATAGAAAATTATTATTGTTGTTTTTTTTATTGTTGTAAGTATAAAATAAAACTATGTTTCGTGAGCAACTGTCTATTCGAGTATGTTTTCGTGCCAGACGTATTAGGATCCGAACAATTTCCCATTAGTAATATCTAATGAGTTTAGACAGCGATCCATTAGTTACCTACTGGATTGCTGGCGGCAGCACAGAAGCTGCAACCATTAGGATTACGTGAGCAATCAATCAGTGTGTTAACTATGAAGAAAAACTTGTATATATCTATAGGGTTATCAGATGAAATAATTGAAAAAAAGCTGAAGGATTATGCTAAAAAAATATGTACCTACACATTTATGATTGTCTTATATACTTATAAATCGGTGGCATACTTTCATAACTGACATAAAATATTTATATAATTGATCGAAAAGGATTCATTTTGACAGTACACCATTGACATATATATTACAGTACACTCAAGTTCATTGCGTTGTTTACGTTGTTGACAAACGCATTTAACAAACTTATCACGCAATGGATACGACGATATTTCGTCAAAATGTAGGGAACAACTGATTTTTTTTTTCGCGATTTCAGATTTGTTCCTATAGTGAACATTTTTCATAATAATAAGTACAATAACCCCTAAAATAATGCCCATGAATTCAATTTCACCCTCTATAGGTCACTGATACATATTGGGGCAGTCCATAGTTCATCCATGAAAAGTAACAATTTCAATAAAAATAAATCCAACAAAATTAAAACAAACAATGAAAGATTATAAAATAATAAAAGTATTAAAGAGCTTTGAACTCAGGCTCATAAAAGAGGCATGTCTAACTGTAAAGATCTTTAGACTCGTATAATCAATATTAACATTTTATAAAGGCATCGTAAATCGCTATCTGCAGGTATCTGTGTCTTTACATATCCTACTTCCTACTTTATCACACTAGTATTATAAAGGCGAAAGTTTGTGAAGATGTTTGTTTGTTTACTCAATCATGCGTAAATCGTCGAACAGATTTAGATGAAAAATGCTGCAGAGAGAGTTAATATCTTAGATTAACACAAAAAATATTTGTAATCTCGGTAGTACGTTACCGTGGGATAATTTCCGACATCAAAGCGGGCGAAGGCGCCGGCAGAAGCTAGTTATAAAATAAAGACGCTTTTCGTGTACCTACATAACAGACCTGACACACCGACAGCTGACGGACTTATGAACTATGCAATGGATTTTGATGTGGTTATCATAATAATTTAAATCTTAATTATCCCGAAATGATGTGTATAATTAACCTAGAAATAAAATTTAGATTAAAAATAGAAATACAGTTAAACAGTTTAGTTTTAACCATTACCTTTTGGAAGAAGCAACTAGATATTTTTTTGTAAATTAACGTTCAGAAAACATGACTCCCAAGTGCTTAACATGTTGAACGCCAACGCGGTCACCGTGTGTCCGACAAACAATAGTTTTTCTATTGTGTCTGCTGCGTGGCAGTCAATGACTTATTTTAAAAAAAAAAACTCTTTCTTTGACAAAGGTCAAACACCGTGCGAAGCACAGACGGGTCGATAGTCAAGAAGTAAACAAACATTAAAAATAAAGACAAACAGGAAGACTAAAAGGTGTGAAAACAGAGACAAGTCTAGAAAAACCAGTTTGCGTGCCAACCCTAGAACAAGACGCTCTTGGTACAAGCGTCTGGCGTCTGATTCCTATATACACGTATGATATGGTGGAATGAAATTCCGCTTCCTCATAGAAGCTGGTTGTAAGACTTGTAAGTAGTTAACTGATTACCGGTATTATAGGTAAAGCTATGTCCTATAGCTTTTCCAAGAAGATGTTAGCCTTAGGCTTGTGTAAGTGATCATAAGTAAGTGTCAACTTGAATAATTCATTTCTTGTAAAAACAATTATTATATTACGATTATGTGGTAGTAAAAGAAATCATTCATCTTTTTAGAACAAAAAAAAAAGGTAACGCCGATTCATTTTGCGAAAATGTTGAAATCATAATAATATATAAAGTGATACAAATCAAATTTTGTTACATGAACCTTTTTCATATCGATGAATCTTAAGATATCATCGCCTCGGAAGTACTTCAAATACATTGTGATCACGAGATGTAAAGAAATCGTTACGTCGATCAGTGAATCGCTAATTCCGTTTTTCTCACGTCTGCGGCTGTTAGATAACTCAAAGTGCGCTTACGCACTATTGCTTATTAAGTGTTTCTGTGAATGTGTGCGTGATGAAGCTGGTGTCTTACTTGTTTGAGAATGATTATGTACAGAGGACAGCACCACAATTGAACATGATTGGAGAGCGTTCTGCATGATATGCAAATGCAAATTGTAAATCAAATTGCAATTTGTCTACATGACAAATTCAAGGTAGCGCTACGGCTAAGCGGGATTGTCCGAAAGGGTTACCACTACCCCGGAACATAAAGGTCTAAGGAAGGAACATAGATGGGTTTTAGTCAGTAAAAGTCTGACACTCCCTTCCGCTGCACCCAGAGCGGGAGAAGTCATTGAATAAATTCCCACCTCAAAAAAAAGCATTACAATTTTAAAGAAAGATTTCGTTCAGTGAGAAATAACTTCAGTTTGAAACATATTTTTTAAGAGTTAGAACGAATTTATGTTGTTATCTAAATGCACCGTTATTTTTTATTGACACCCGTGAATTTCATAGTTGTTGACCGACTTCAGAACACGATTTCATTTTTTATTAGCTGCAGCCCGCGGTTTCGGCCAGTGGTATCTAATTCTTTGTCTCAAATAAAAGCCGTCGGTCAGTGAAAGTCCCGTCAAAATCGGTCCAACCGTTTCGGAGATAAGCCGGAATAAACAGACAGACATACAGAAATAAAAAAAAAAAAGTTTTTTTGCCTTATATACCTACTTTCCTATGCATTTAGAAAAAAAACTGTTTTTTTACGTTACAAACAGACACTTTAATATGATTTATTTGTAAAGATAATGTTGTTAAATAAATAGTACACATGGAAACAGTTTTATTTGAAGGCCTTCCTAGCTAAATTCTGGAATAACCGCAGTAAATATTAAATTAGTTTGAAACGAGATCATATCTGAATGAAAAATCGCTTCGTATACATAGGTTATTATCCAATCTGTAAATGCAAACTTCTTAGTAATTTAATCCGAGCCAGCAAATTGGTCTAATCATATCAATCTACTCGTAATGAAGTAGATACAAAGTTAGAGGTAAACAAGTGAATGTAAGGTAATTTAACAACGTAATGTATGTTGTTTGTATAGCCTATGTGGGTGTATAATTTAATTTTTATATGAGGTCCTTGGTTCGATTCTCTTGTTTCGAAAAGTGTTATTGGGTTTTTCAATCTGGAACTTCTAAGTAGCAGCTCGCGGTTTGGATGTATGCCCGCTGGGATTTAATCATAACTGGCGAATTGGGGGTGTATTAAAGGCATACTTGCGCGTGTGGACTGCGTATCCCTTCGGAGATATTTCTAAAATTTTGTGGGATTGTCCGAAAGGGTTACCGCTGCCCGGGAACACAAAAGGCTAAGGAAGGAAAATGGATGGGTTTTAGTCAGTAAGAGTCTGACACTCCCTTCCGCTCCACCCAAAGCGGGACGGGTCAATTGATGATTACCCACCCTCTAAAAAAAATCGTTTCTAGAATAACTTACAACGTTTATGAAAGGTAAACACGCGTAATGTGTGTCGTCATTGTGTTATAAAAGTTATGTACAAACCCACTGATTTATAACTTGCATGTTGTTAAGAGATTATTTATGTTGTTGGAAATATAATGGCGACGAAATTGGTTGGAGTAATTACAGGTCGTGTAATTGATTAACGATAGCTTTCGATGGGCGGAATTATTATAAGAATATGTCCGATTTCTCTCAAGGCTTTAGCGAAATGGGATATCATTCAATGGTGAGTATTTTCAAGGGCGTAGAGTTGTATTATCTGTACAAAAACCTTAGATCGTTCGACTGTACTAAAATAGTTAAACAAATATCATGAACCATGTGTGGATTATTGGCTAGTGAACGTGCTAAGTAATTCAGAGGAAACGATAAGTTTTCCTAAACATTAATAGATAACATTCACAATTCCAAAAAACTTTGCGAGTTTCTGAAATATCAATTTCTTTTTCATAGACTTAGGCTCGCCAGAACTACCACAACAGCCTGAACTGTCATTTGAATATGACAGTCCGATGATTTTATGTTTAGCGCGAAATGCGAGATTTGTGTTGCAGGTTAATTAGTTTTCTTTTGGTTTGCCGGATAGGTCGTACCGTTTTGTATCATAAATTGTCTTGCAAGCACACGTTGAATAACAAGTAAACAAGCTTTCATATTTACAACGGGTAAGCATTAGCTAGGAAGAGTTTTGCTTCCTGGACTTTGCCTTGATGCTTTAAACTTAAGTAACTTTAGAAAGCTTTGCATTTAATTACAATATATCCAATATTGTAATTAAATGCGAAGCCATTTATTTACAATAATCCACAATGATATTTAGAATACTACACATACATCAAGTGAGAAAAATCTTTGCATTTTCACTCATGTTTCTTTCATCCCACACAAATTCGAATACCACTGCTATGCGAATAACTGTGACATAAAGTTATTATAACATCATCCACATAGACTACACGGGGAAAAAGCTACCTCAAAAACTACCACCGCTCAAACATTCTCTTTCAAATGAAAAAGACATTTCAAAATCGATCCATAACTGACCGAAATATCAATGAAAATACAAACGGACAAACATAGAACCTCCCCTTTTTTTAAGGTAATTAAAAATAATACCTCACGAACTTTTACGTCAGAATTTACTCCAGGGCAACGTTCTACGGGACAGTAAGTATTATATGTCCTAACCCAGGTCATGGTTTCCTGGGCGCGAAATGTCATCTAAATTCTTTCACCTGTTGAAAGGACAGACAAAGGTACAGAACATCAACCTATCCCAACCTGTCAGTTTTCCCAATTGAAAATGAACCTTAATCTTATGTAACAAAGTTGAAAAACTTTTGAAGAAATTTGACAGATAGGGGTAGCTTGATGTGCTGGCCTGTGTACTTTCGCATTATGATGGTGCATGCTTCTTGAACAGTAACCTATTCAATCGTGGCTTGTAGTTTCATAAGTTCTAACTATAATTCGTCCAAAAACAGCACAAGTTCATGTAATCAAAAATCAGTAAATTTAATATACGTATTGCGTTGCTAAAAGCAATTCATTATTTTAATACTTCCTCTAGTCGACTCTCCATCCGACAAAGTTACAAAAGGTTCGTAATTAAGTGTTAAATGTAACGCTTTTTAAAGTCATAATTGGTATGTAAGACAGTGTATTCATTGTTTATCAGTTTTCGGTGCCTTCCTACATAGTACACATTTTCAGATAAATTTTGACAACCGATACTGCTTACTACTAACCGGTACTGATTTTTAGTTCGTACGGTATCGATTTTTTATGAGCAGTGGTGGACTAGTGGTAACAGCTGCGACTTTTGAGTTGTAGGGCGTGGATTCACCCAAGCAAGCTCTTTACTTTGTGCAAATTATTCCATCACCACTGTTCTCAAAACGATGAAGGAAAACATGGTGAGGAAACCGGCACGTCCTAGTACTAAATAAAAAAAATGTGTGCGTGTACTAGCGTACACTCGTAAGAAGTGAAACTTCTTTATGACGTTATTTTTCAAAAAATAATTTACTATATGCAACTTTACAGAAATTGGTTAAATAAAGTTAAATTAGATAAAGTTGTTGTTGTTGTTGTTGTTTGTTGTTGTTATTGTAATACCAATCCCTACTCCGCTGGAGAAAGTATACTTCGAATCACGCGTGGTAGGGATAAGAAGAAGATGGCGCGTAACGGAAAAATGTGACGCGTAACGAAAAAATGTTACACTAAATTTATTTCCAACCCCGATAAAGAAGTTTCACTTCAAAATCGAAGACACGTGACATTGATCAACTCGCACTGTACCCGCGTAGTGGATTACGGCCCACTCCCTCTTACAAAAATAGGAGGCCAAAGTCCTAGCAGTAGGAATATTATAGGCTGATTATGTATGTCGTTTTTTGAAGTGAAACTTCTTTATCGGGGTTGGAAATAAATTTAGTGTAACATTTTTTCGTTACGCGTCACATTTTTCCGTTACGCGCCATCTTCTTCTTATCCCTACCACGCGTGATTCGAAGTATACTTTCTCCAGCGGAGTAGGGATTGGTATTACAATAACAACAACAAACAACAACAACAACAACAACTTTATCTAATTTAACTTTATTTAACCAATTTCTGTAAAGTTGCATATAGTAAATTATTTTTTGAAAAATAACGTCATAAAGAAGTTTCACTTCTTACGAGTGTACGCTAGTACACGCACACATTTTTTTGTATAAATCGATCACTAAAACCTGCAATCTATCAATTGCTATATTTAAGTAAACTACTAACTAAAACGCGACGTTTGGCGACCTTTCTCTTCTTATTTAATTTAATTGTCAGTTGTTCGCAAACGAAAATTGCACGAACAAAGGTGCAAATCTTCTTATTTCTCCGGATAAAGCGTGGCAACGTTGCGCCAGTAATTTTAATTAGACAAGGTTTGTGTCGTAACATCATTGTCACGATGCACCAACCACTAAACCGCAAGGAATGCTCTCGCGCAGCTTATTATAAAGTCAGCTGTTTGGTCTATTAACATTATTATTACGTAATGTTTATGTAAATAAATATAGAAGCTCGAGTTGTTTTGCGAAAGAGTTTGTGCGTTTGTACAGTAAACATACGGTGTCTGTTTTTTGCATAAACATACTTTCATAAACTTCAAAGAATTCAAACGATTTACTTAAAGATTCAGTTGTTGAAGCAGTTTCTAGTATACAGGGTGCAACCGAAAGGGTATATACGTACAAAAGGATTTTTTTAAATATTTTATTCGTTAAGTTGAACAACTTTTACTATAGTGGTCCTATAGTAAAAGTTGTTCAGTTTGGTGGCCTGTAGCATATACGCCGAAATCGTGAAATGAAATCTGCTGTTCCATGAGCAAAATGTGTTCTATACATTTTTGGTCATTTTGGAGTTGGTCCCATAGTAAAAGTTGTTCAGTTCGGTGGTCTGTGGCATATGCTTTTGTTTGTATATACCTTTTCGGTTACTCCCAGTATATTATTATCTATTCGACGACAGTCAGAAATCTTATTTATTGTAACCTGATTTACCTACAGAACAGGGATTCAGAAGGAAAATATTTTCCGTCATTACTGGTTCAAATGTTCCTACATAAGTGCGTTATCTATTGGCTAGAATTCTTGTTTATTTGTTTACGTGATTTGTAATGTTTTCAGTACAATTCAAACTTTTAATCAAACATTAAATATTATTTATGAAAAAGTAATTCTTTATTTGAATTGTAATTTGTTTATTTTAACTGACTTACGTACTTTATTTACTAAAGGAACATAATAAATTAATAATCGTTTTTTTCTATCCACATAATTTGAATTGATTAGTCACGCTTGCGGATAGTCCTCACATAATATTATATATCTTGAATATTTATAAGATTTCTCGAGAATAGTGCAAATAATATCTGTTTTCGATACAACATTGTTTTAAATTGTTTACATTCTCGACTCAATAAAAAAATCTAGAGCATACTTGGTGGATATATTAACATAAATATCACGTTCTCACTTAGTAACATTACTGTATTTATTATGTAAATAGCTTCTAATAACATTAGTTATATGAATCGGACATTTCTGAATTACAGATGAATGAGATACAATTACAAAACGAGATCAGTCGTGAGTCGTGACATACTTCGAATAATGGCAAATAAAATCTATAAATTAATTATAATATAAAGTAGATTAAGTACAAAAAGTACAGTAATACTAACTTTATTACGGTATATTACCGACTTCTATGTATTATAACAAAGACCAAGCAATTCAGGGCAGGAGGCCATTATAGAACGGAGATCGCCATTGGCAAACTGAGAATATAATATATTTTTTTGTGCTGTGGCACCTTACCTACAAACAATAAGGAACTGATAGGGTAAAAGAAACGCGAAGAATACAAATCTAAAACAAAGAAATAACATAGTGCCCATTTAATCGCTTAGGGAACTGTTTAAAAGTATTAATATTATGACGGTACCTTGCCAATTCATTTATGAAAACATTATGTATGTAAGAAAAAATCGACATCTTTTTAACAAAATAAGTGATAGGCATAACTTTAATACTAGAAATAAAGATAAAATAGATCAACCCTTTTTTAGGTTATCAAAAGTAAATACATCTTTTATGGGGTTCTGTGTTAAATGTTACAACAAAATACCTTGTGACATTCTGCAATTAAATGAAAGAAAATTTAAAACTCACATTAAAAATACACTTTGTAAACAAGCATATTACAAATTAGAGGATTATATATAGGATAAGGATGCTTGGAAACATGCTGGTCCTGCTCCACAGGGCAATCTAGTGTCTATACAAAATCAAACTGGTTGCTAAGTAAATTAGGTAATAAATTTATTATTTGTAAAATACTATTTTAACATGTTGAAATATCTTCTCACACATTGATTGATTTATTATTATTAACTTTTAGAATGTTTGTAAATATGTGAGCACCATGTACTTTTGACATACTTAAGTTTACCTGCCATTAATTATGTGTTTTTCTTTTCACTTTTTGTCTTCACATATAATGTTATAATTCATGTATACAAAACATTGTAAAACATTTTAAAGAGTAACGGTGGAGTTTCTTGCCCATTCTTCTCCACACGAAACTACCTTTTGGAAGGGGCGACTAGAATCAATTCTATTTCTTGTTCATTTTGACGTTCAAAAGTGCCTTACTTGTGCTTATTTGAAATAAATGATTTGACTTTGACTTTAATAACAAATCAATATCTAGAGTGCCAATGAACACGGTATGACACGGTTGGCGCAGTGGTTGAGCGATTGACTGCTGCGCACTATGTAGCGGGTTCGATTCCCGCACGGAACAAATATTTGTACGACCTGCAAGTATTTTTACGAGTGTGGGTGTTTTTCTATCTATAATATGTATGTATTTACAAAAAAAATATGTATATAAGTAGTTTATCAGCCATCTCGTTACCATAACACAAGAATTAGGTTGCTTAGCTTGGGACGATATGGCGTTGAGTGAAATGTCTAAGGATATTATTATTAATGAAATTGTTCTATCAACACTGCTCTCAAAACGGGGAGAGAAAACATCGTAAGGGAACTGGCATGTTCTAGAACCAAAAATTTTTAGACATGTCCGCCATCCATCAATCCACACTGGGCCCGCGTGGTAGAGTACAGTTCACTTCCTCTTACAGAGGAGGTCTGTGTCCAGCAGTGGGATCATTATAGGTTGATTATGAACCGAACTGAATGAAATAATTGCACCTAATTGTTTTTGTGGTCACGTTTGAAGTAGGTGGGTATCAATAAAAGCACATAATTTCCTTACACAATTTTGGGGAATAAATTGTCTCACGTAAACTTTCGAAATTATATTGTATTGCACATAGATTGCATGATTACAGCTCTGTTACATGTTATGGTATCTTTTGTAGAGGGACGCTGATGCACACATTTTGTGTACAATTGGAATTGTATGGTCAGCGAAACCTGTGCTAGTCTGCAAAAAATTTACCTTTTTTTTTGCGTATCAGTTTTTATGTTGCCCATGGGCCTCTATAACTTAGCTTCACATGCTATTGAGAATATCTCTCAGGCTTCTACGTAGTTTTTTAAGCAAGTGATAATTGGGTACACAATACGCACATGAATCCGAAAAATCAGAGGTGCGTGCCTTGGGTTCGAACTTCGAGACTAATGACTTGGTAGTCTGACGGTCACACCACTAGGTTATCACTGCCTAAAGTGGAAGTGAGTTGTCAATAGTGTCGTCAGTCTCTAGCATCAGGTGGAATGACGGCTCACTTCACCTAAGTACTCAGAGTGAGATTTTTACAGAACAGATCGGCTATTGTCCTGTATCCAGCCATCCAACCACTTACCTATATACTATACTTACAGAAAGTGTTCTTCGCTGTTGCGTCTTAAACTGGTACAGACGCCAGCACATCAAGCTATCCCTAACTGTCAAATTTTCTCAATTAAAAATGAACCTTATATCTTTGCAATAAAGTTGAAATACTATCAAAGACATTTGACAGATTGTGGTAACTTGATGTACTGGCGTCTGTACCAGTTTAAGACGCAACGGTGAAGAACACTTTCTGTAAGTATAGTGTATCTGTACAAAGATTAAAACTTGATTAAAATTTAATAGTTTCACCAACACGGATATCTTAAAGACCGCAGGATGAATCTACCGCGAAGTGTTTATTTATAATGGTGAAATGTAACTTAAAAAAAAACTGCTGATATTCTAATATAAACTTTATTCCTTCTGGATAGGGTTTTTTTTGGATTATAAATTACCAGGGATTACCCCATGTTATTGCTTTTGGGTGTCGATTTCACGTATAATGCACGATTTTATGCTAAATGTTCCAATTATGAGCATTTTGGGGGACCGATAATGTAATTTAATTGGTTTTGGGTGTCAACCGTGATTATTTTTGGCGAGTTAAATACAAGATACTGACGTTATATACAGAAAAAAAAGCCTTCAAAGTTCGAGTTTTGAGTTATCGGTAAATACTCGTAATCGATTTTCTCTCGAGTCATCGGTAAATACTCTTATTCGATTTTCTTTTCTGGCAGTTTACTGACAGTTCTATGAGTGTAAATAATTACGTAAGGCAGCTAAGTCGACTTTGTGTATTCAAGTTAAAATGGAAACAGAATATAAGTATCTACGAGGCATATGAGTACGTAAGGATTGTAGCTGGAAGCGTTCTGTAGATCCTGCCTTTTTTTTTAAGGCTGGGAAATCATCCAATGACTGCTCCCGCTCTGGGTGGAGCGGAAGGGAGTGTCGCACTCTTACTGACTAAAACCCAGAGGTGAGGTTATATATGTTATGTTTGTTTATGTGTGCAAAAAGAAGTTAGGTTAATCAAACAGAATTCTTCTGGCCTTTAAAGTCTTTTCTTTAACGATATTCAAGGCCAGGAGAATTCTGAATTTCTGAATTCACTCAGAATCCACTGCTTTTTAGTGTTCCGTAAGTCCGAACGAAAAAACAGAACCTGTATAGGATCACTGGTATGTCTATCTGTTCTACAAGAATCTACAAGACCGACTAAGCTGTATTTTTTTTATTATTTGAAAATAAATCCGCCGGTAGGGGACGCCCTAGGAGGATATATAATATATCGAATTGGCAATGTTTTTGCGAAAGGTCAGGTGCGAACTACTCGCAACAGACATGCGTGGCAGATGTATGAACGTAACCAACGGAAAAGGAGTATGTAAGGAGCGTACCAGGTGCCTAACACTAACAGGTTTTTTGTAAAGGTACAGTACACTTTCCCTACAACTGTCAAACTTAAAACGTCCCAGCTTTTGTCCCCTTTACCCAAACAGTGCAGAGCAGTGGTGGCCCAGTGGTGACGGCCACTACTTTCGAGTTGTAGGTCGTGAGTTCGAACCCAAGCAGGCTTGAAATTGTGTATTTAATCAAAACGGTGAAGGTAACATTGTGAGGAAACCGGCATCCTAGAACCAAAAATTCATAGACAGTAACATCCGCCAACCCGCACTGGGCCCTCGTGTCCCAACATTACAGGCTGATTATGTACCGGAACATAACAAACAATGTAGCACGTTACAAAACAGAACGGAAGCCAAGGGTCGTCACTCACTTATCACCTTGTCATCAGCTCGCCTTGAACGCTTGGGTGCATCGTCAAGGTGCCGGATTGATAATCGCACTCAACTTCGCGGTCTATAGGTGTCACTTGACAAAAACAAAGAGATTTATGCTCCGGTCATTTTATTTGTATTTAGTTTTATTTTCTTTGTTTTTTTTTTGAGGATGGGAAATCATCCAGTGACTTCTCCGGCTCTGGGTGGAGCGAAAGGGATTGTCAGACTCTTACTGACTAAAACCCATCCATGTTCATGTGAAAACTGATGATCATTGGGGTAGACGTGTTCTTGAGTGGCGATTATAAATGGGTGAACGTAGGGTACCTTTTTACTACATGGAACGACGATCTTCATGGAGTGGCCGGTAGAAACTGGGTGAGAGTGCTCGTGGCTCGAGTTACATGGTATTTAAAGAGATCTATATCCAGCGGAGGATTGCTGCCGTGCCACTGCCTGCATTAGCTTATCGCCATATTTTTTTTAAAGGATGGGAAATCATCAAATGTCTCCTCCCGCACTGGGTGGAGTGGAAGGGAGTGTCAGACTCTTACTGACTAAAACCCATCCATGTTCCTTCCTTAGCCTTTTATGTTCCGGGGTAGCGGTAACCCTTTCGGACAATCCCACTGACTATTTTAAGGTTTAAGTGTAGGTATAATAAAAACAGATCATGTGAGGACTATGTTGATTCATGTTAAAATAGTCTTTTGATGAAAGATTTACAAATGTTGCAATACTTTATTGAACAATAAAGTTTTTATTTTATTTATTTTAAGCAAGACTGAAATGAATGCGTATTAAACTATGTTACTAGTGTTGAAGTAGCTAATAAACTTCATGTAACAGTCTGATAGGCAATAGAGTAAAATTATAATGATTTAATTGCTGCAGATTACTCGCTTTATACAATTTTATGTTGAAATATTATACAACTAGCTTCTGCCCGCGACTTCGTACGCGGACCCTGTTGCTTATGCCAGCGACAACGGGGTCGCCATTTATGTTATTTTTGATCATTTTTCCCATTTAAATCTTTTATCACACTGAGCTTTAGTTTTATTTCATTCCAACAACCACCAAAACATACAGTCCATTTGTCATCGTTTTCATTTTGGTAACCGCATTATTATATTCCTCCTCTAGAGACCTAGAAGTCGATGCGTAGATACGCTTGGAACTCAAGTGTAATTCTCTTTCCGTGAACGTCTCTGACTCGCGAGACAATACATGACGTTCACGATCAGCGGTCAGTCGCGCATCATATTCTTCACTGGTCTCTAGAGACCTAATGAATACGCTGAGAACGCCGGCGTGCTTCGCGACCCGAAGAGGTTTCCACGGAGCGAGTTGCAGCCTAATGTTCTCGAACAACATCAAGTCTCTCCTGACGCTCTTCGGTAGATTCTTGGGATCTTATGATCCTCAATCTTTTAGCTCTCTTGGAACATTGGGAAAGATTTGACCTCTTTCTAGGCATGGTCATAGTTTTATTGTGAAGATACCTGATCAATAAAAATCTAAATTAAAATGACTGCTCCCCTGAGTAAAATAAAAAAATAAATAGCGAGTTTTGGCCAGTAGAGTCAAATTTTCAATGATATACCATCGTCATCGAAAATCAGTCCTAAACTGTTACCGCCTTCACCGCGTGCAGGTACTCCCAGTTTATGTTATTTTATAATTACACAGTAAAATTAGTGATAGCTTTGAATTCCACATCAGATGTTTCTGATCTTCGATTTTTAGAAGTCAACAGGAAATGCCCATCATATTGAACAACAAAGACGTCAAAGACGTCATTCCTATATGTGTTATGTTGTAGCTAGGCTCTTGGAGTTCCACAACAGGTGTTCCAGATCTTCGATTTTTATAAGTCAACAGAGAGTGCTCATCAGATTGAACAACTTGTGCTAAGACGTTATTCCTATGTGTTATGGTGTAGCTAGGCTCTTGGAGTTCCACAACAAGTGTTCCAGATCTTCAATTTTTATACATCAACAGAGAGTGCTCATCAGGCTGAACAACTTTCGCTAAGACGTCATTCTTATATGTGTTATGGTGTAGCTAGGCTCTTGGAGTTCCACAACAGGTGTTCCAGATCTTCGATTTTTATAAGTCAACAGGAAATGCCCATCAGACCGAACAACTTTTGCTAAGACGTCATTCCTATATATGTTACAGTGTAGCTGGGCTCTTGGAGTTCCACATCAGGTGTTCCAGATCTTCAAATTTATTCTCTCAGCAGAAAATGCTAATCACGTGGAACAATTTTTGCTAAGGTATCATTTTGGTATCTCTTCTAGTTTAGCTGGTCTGTTGCGGTTCTGCATCAGGTGTTCAAGTTTCCAAGATAAATTATAGCCTATATGTTGCCCAGACTTAATACCTATACAACAAAAAAAAAATCATTCCAATCCGTCCAGTAGTTCCGAAGATTAGCGTGTACAAACAAACAGACAAACAGACATACAGACAAACAGACAAAATTTTTGTTTTGGATTCATGCTCTATTACTGTTTCTAAACCCCCCTCAATTATTTTTTTTTTAATATATTCAATGTACAGACACAGTTTTTTTACTGTTTTATTATATGTATAGATAATGAAACATAAAATTATACATACAGACATTAGGACGCGGGCAGTGACTTTGCTATACTATGTAGTGATAAGGTATGAGTTGAAACTGTATTTTAATGCTCTATGCCTTTAGATTTAGGACTTTCATTAAATGAAACCAGTTTATAATTGTCAAAATTTAACGTTCGAAACGAAAATAGTCTTTCAATTTCAAACTTTTGCCTTCCTGCGGAAACAATGATTTGTTATTATCGGCATTCTACTAAATTCTTATTCCAATAATTCTATCCACACCATTCGTTTATTCACGCAAACAATTAAACTAATAAGAACGAACCATTTAATTTCCTCTATAAAACAAATAGACTATCCAAAGGGCACATACTAATAAATAAAAACAAATGGTTAAGTCGTGACGTAGGGGCAATGAAAACTTCACAGATAACAAATAGAGCCTTACTTATATCTAGCAACTGTTTTAATTACAATGCGGGCAATTAAAATAATGCCACGGGATAAATACGTGCAGAAGGTTCATTCACGAAGCCAAATTATATGACAAAATTAGTGACACTAAATTAGGGCGAGTTTTTTTCTACAGACGCCATCACATCAAGCCCTTACTGTCAAATTTTGCCAATTGAAAATGAAACTTATGTTTTTGTAATACAGTTTAAAAACTATCAAAGAATTTTGACAGATTAGGGTAACTTGACGTGCTGGCTTCTGTTAAAGTGTGAAACGTCAGTCACTCGCCCGCGTGAATCATTGAATTGTCACCAACAAAAAGTCCCCTATCATTGTATACTATGTCATTGCCGACTTTTTCGTCAATTCATGTCACTAATTTTGGCTTAAAAAACGCAAGTGTGATACGGTTGCGTCTAACAAAAATAAAAAATATTTGTATGCGTAATGGTATAAAACATAATTCGGAAAAAATCGTAAGAGTATCCCGAGAAAGAAAGAAAGAAGATGGCGATAAATCATCGGGTCAAATACGAAGAAAAATAAAATTGCATTTAGATCAGCCTGTATATGTAAACATGATACTTCGTCATGATACAATACAACATCACGCCTGTAATCCCTGAGATAGGCAGAACCTTATTTGAGGGTCATCAAATGACTGCTCCCCCTCCGGGTGGAGCGGAAGGGAGTTTCAGACTCTTACTGACTAAAACCCATCCATGTTCCTTTCTTAGCCCTTTATGTTCCGGGGTAGCAGTAAACCTTTCGGACAATCCCTCTTACCCGGTAGACTTTGGTCTTGACGGGCAGATTGGCAGAGCTGAGTCACATTTCACCATTTAGGTTAGTCACGAATTTACACCAAACAGAATAAAAATTTGGTAAATTCAGTTTGAGTATATACCTACATACATAGATCAAATCATTCATTTTCATGAGCTTTATATTGTACCTATAGTTATACAGTGTGCTAGGTGAAACGATGGGTCACATACTTCAGGTTCTATAGTACTCATGAAAATCAACAACTTTGTCCATGGGACCAACTCTGAAATATGAAAAGAAAAATATCAGCGGCACTAGTAGTAAATGTTTGTTATCATTTCAAAACACAAACTTTTGAATCACTCTGACGCCACACAGGTCTGACGCGAACTCGTTCTTTAGTATTGAATTTCTGATTTTGATCATCTACTTTTGCTGTTGACTGTACATTGTTCGCATAATTCGTCAAAATGTATGGAACAGCTCTCTGAAATATGAAACTCACTCAACCAACACTCAACCAACTCTGAAATATGAAAAGAAAAATATCAGCTGTTCCATACATTTTGACGAATTATGCGAACAATGTACAGTCAACAGCAAAAGTAGATGATCAAAATCAGAAATTCAATACTAAAGAACGAGTTCGCGTCAGACCTGTGTGGCGTCAGAGTGATTCAAAAGTTTGTGTTTTGAAATGATAACAAACATTTACTACTAGTGCCGCTGATATTTTTCTTTTCATATTTCAGAGTTGGTCCCATGGACAAAGTTGTTGATTTTCATGAGTACTATAGAACCTGAAGTATGTGACCCATCGTTTCACCTAGCACACTGTATAACTATAGGTACAATATAAAGCTCATGAAAATGAATGATTTGATCTATGTATGTAGGTATATACTCAAACTGAATTTACCAAATTTTTATTCTGTTTGGTGTAAATTCGTGACTAACCTAAATGGTGAAATGTGACTCAGCTCTGCCAATCTGCCCGTCAAGACCAAAGTCTACCGGGTAAGAGGGATTGTCCGAAAGGTTTACTGCTACCCCGGAACATAAAGGGCTAAGAAAGGAACATGGATGGGTTTTAGTCAGTAAGAGTCTGAAACTCCCTTCCGCTCCACCCGGAGGGGGAGCAGTCATTTGATGACCCTCAAATAAGGTTCTGCCTATCTCAGGGATTACAGGCGTGATGTTGTATTGTATCATGACGAAGTATCATGTTTACATATACAGGCTGATCTAAATGCAATTTTATTTTTCTTCGTATTTGACCCGATGATTTATCGCCATCTTCTTTCTTTCTTTCTCGGGATACTCTTACGATTTTTTCCGAATTATGTTTTATACCATTACGCATACAAATATTTTTTATTTTTGTTAGACGCAACCGTATCACACTTGCGTTTTTTAAGCCAAAATTAGTGACATGAATTGACGAAAAAGTCGGCAATGACATAGTATACAATGATAGGGGACTTTTTGTTGGTGACAATTCAATGATTCACGCGGGCGAGTGACTGACGTTTCACACTTTAACAGAAGCCAGCACGTCAAGTTACCCTAATCTGTCAAAATTCTTTGATAGTTTTTAAACTGTATTACAAAAACATAAGTTTCATTTTCAATTGGCAAAATTTGACAGTAAGGGCTTGATGTGATGGCGTCTGTAGAAAAAAACTCGCCCTAATTTAGTGTCACTAATTTTGTCATATAATTTGGCTTCGTGAATGAACCTTCTGCACGTATTTATCCCGTGGCATTATTTTAATTGCCCGCATTGTAATTAAAACAGTTGCTAGATATAAGTAAGGCTCTATTTGTTATCTGTGAAGTTTTCATTGCCCCTACGTCACGACTTAACCATTTGTTTTTATTTATTAGTATGTGCCCTTTGGATAGTCTATTTGTTTTATAGAGGAAATTAAATGGTTCGTTCTTATTAGTTTAATTGTTTGCGTGAATAAACGAATGGTGTGGATAGAATTATTGGAATAAGAATTTAGTAGAATGCCGATAATAACAAATCATTGTTTCCGCAGGAAGGCAAAAGTTTGAAATTGAAAGACTATTTTCGTTTCGAACGTTAAATTTTGACAATTATAAACTGGTTTCATTTAATGAAAGTCCTAAATCTAAAGGCATAGAGCATTAAAATACAGTTTCAACTCAAACCTTATCACTACATAGTATAGCAAAGTCACTGCCCGCGTCCTAATGTCTGTATGTATAATTTTATGTTTCATTATCTATACATATAATAAAACAGTAAAAAAACTGTGTCTGTACATTGAATATATTAAAAAAAAAATAATTGAGGGGGGTTTAGAAACAGTAATAGAGCATGAATCCAAAACAAAAATTTTGTCTGTTTGTCTGTATGTCTGTTTGTCTGTTTGTTTGTACACGCTAATCTTCGGAACTACTGGACGGATTGGAATGTTTTTTTTTTTGTTGTATAGGTATTAAGTCTGGGCAACATATAGGCTATAATTTATCTTGGAAACTTGAACACCTGATGCAGAACCGCAACAGACCAGCTAAACTAGAAGAGATACCAAAATGATACCTTAGCAAAAATTGTTCCACGTGATTAGCATTTTCTGCTGAGAGAATAAATTTGAAGATCTGGAACACCTGATGTGGAACTCCAAGAGCCCAGCTACACTGTAACATATATAGGAATGACGTCTTAGCAAAAGTTGTTCGGTCTGATGGGCATTTCCTGTTGACTTATAAAAATCGAAGATCTGGAACACCTGTTGTGGAACTCCAAGAGCCTAGCTACACCATAACACATATAAGAATGACGTCTTAGCGAAAGTTGTTCAGCCTGATGAGCACTCTCTGTTGATGTATAAAAATTGAAGATCTGGAACACTTGTTGTGGAACTCCAAGAGCCTAGCTACACCATAACACATAGGAATAACGTCTTAGCACAAGTTGTTCAATCTGATGAGCACTCTCTGTTGACTTATAAAAATCGAAGATCTGGAACACCTGTTGTGGAACTCCAAGAGCCTAGCTACAACATAACACATATAGGAATGACGTCTTTGACGTCTTTGTTGTTCAATATGATGGGCATTTCCTGTTGACTTATAAAAATCGAAGATCAGAAACATCTGATGTGGAAATCAAAGCTATCACTAATTTTACTGTGTAATTATAAAATAAAATAAACTGGGAGTACCTGCACGCGGTGAAGGCGGTAACAGTTTAGGACTGATTTTCGATGACGATGGTATATCATTGAAAATTTGACTCTACTGGCCAAAACTCGCTATTTATTTTTTTATTTTACTCAGGGGAGCAGTCATTTTAATTTAGATTTTTATTGATCAGGTATCTTCACAATAAAACTATGACCATGCCTAGAAAGAGGTCAAATCTTTCCCAATGTTCCAAGAGAGCTAAAAGATTGAGGATCATAAGATCCCAAGAATCTACCGAAGAGCGTCAGGAGAGACTTGATGTTGTTCGAGAACATTAGGCTGCAACTCGCTCCGTGGAAACCTCTTCGGGTCGCGAAGCACGCCGGCGTTCTCAGCGTATTCATTAGGTCTCTAGAGACCAGTGAAGAATATGATGCGCGACTGACCGCTGATCGTGAACGTCATGTATTGTCTCGCGAGTCAGAGACGTTCACGGAAAGAGAATTACACTTGAGTTCCAAGCGTATCTACGCATCGACTTCTAGGTCTCTAGAGGAGGAATATAATAATGCGGTTAACAAAATGAAAACGATGACAAATGGACTGTATGTTTTGGTGGTTGTTGGAATGAAATAAAACTAAAGCTCAGTGTGATAAAAGATTTAAATGGGAAAAATGATCAAAAATAACATAAATGGCGACCCCGTTGTCGCTGGCATAAGCAACAGGGTCCGCGTACGAAGTCGCGGGCAGAAGCTAGTTGTATAATATTTCAACATAAAATTGTATAAAGCTATATACTGCTCTGCACTGTTTGGGTAAAGGGGACAAAAGCAGGGACGTTTTAAGTTTGACAGTTGTAGGGAAAGTGTACTGTACCTTTACAAAAAACCTGTTAGTGGTAGGCACCTGGTACGCTCCTTACATACTCCTTTTCCGTTGGTTACGTTCATACATCTGCCACGCATGTCTGTTGCGAGTAGTTCGCACCTGACCTTTCGCAAAAACATTGCCAATTCGATATATTATATATCCTCCTAGGGCGTCCCCCCCCTACCAGCGGATTTATTTTCAAATAATAAAAAAAATACAGCTTAGTCGGTCTTGTAGATTCTTGTAGAACAGATAGACATACCAGTGATCCTATACAGGTTCTGTTTTTTCGTTCGGACTTACGGAACACTAAAAAGCAGTGGATTCTGAGTGAATTCAGAAATTCAGAATTCTCCTGGCCTTGAATATCGTTAAAGTAAAGACTTTAAAGGCCAGAAGAATTCTGTTTGATTAACCTAACTTCTTTTTGCACACATAAACAAACATAACATATATAACCTCACCTCTGGGTTTTAGTCAGTAAGAGTCTTACACTCCCTTCCGCTCCACCCAGAGCGGGAGCAGTCATTGGATGATTTCCCAGCCGTAAAAAAAAGGGGGGCAGACAGGATCTACAAAACGCTTCCAGCTACAATCCTTACGTACTCATATGCCTCGTAGATACTTATATTCTGTTTCCATTTTAACTTGAATACACAAAGTCGAATTAGCTGCCTTACGTAATTATTTACACTCATAGAAATGTCAGTTAACTGCCAGAAAAGAAAATCGAATAAGAGTATTTACCGATGACTCGAGAGAAAATCGATTACGAGTATTTGCCATATATTCGTGAACTCTTTTCATTAGTATTGAATTTCTGATTTTGATCATCTACTTTTGCTGTTGACTGTACTAAACAGCAGATTTTTTTTCGTGTTTGACGTATAGTTCCATAGTCAAAGTTGTTCATTTTTATGAGTATAGTAGTAAAAGTATATCCCTCGTTTATCCTAACACACTGTATAGTATAATAATAATAATAATAATAATTCTTTATTTAATACACACAAGATTCATGGAACACAAGAAAGATGTACAAGAATTGCATAGGATATCTACATAAATCTATACAAAACATGTAACCCTGTCTCCTAAAGGGTATGTTTGTAATAATGATCCTTCTGCCAATATATTTAGCGCTTAAACGGATAATTTAATTAAAGAATGATTCCAAACAAGGGCATTCTGAATGCAAGTATTATGTGTCGTTTTAAGGATGGCCATGGTGCTCTGGTTTGAATCCAATCGATTTATTGATATTGTTATTTAACTATATGTAGCTTTGTTTGTCCTATTCTCGGAAAAAGGTATCCTTCTAATTAGCGTCTATTGTTGATTTTCGGTGAATCTTCCCTATTGTTTAAGAACTGCAAGCAATTATTCCTGCCGTGAATGTATGAATTGATTAGTTTAATGTTTATGTTATCCGTATATTTATCCACAACTTTAAGGAATTCGATTTTTATGCTTTTTGTTAGAGAAAGAGCTACTAGAGCCAAGATTATATATCTATATTATATTATGGTATATAAATGTAAAAAAAAAAGTCATATCACGAGCACTTCTGAATAAATCATTTACATTACAATTTAATGATACGCAAAAGGAACTCTATCTCGATTAGCTTCGATTGTCAATATCAATTAGGGCGCGTAATTGTTCAGGCAAAAAACGGCATATCATGTTAGAAAAAAAGCGGTCAAGTGCGAGCCGGACTCGCACATGAAGGTTTCGATACCACCATATAATATTTAACACTACCTCGGTAGTAAAACAAAAACCTTATTAAAAAAGAAACGCCGCATAATAAAAGTTTCTTGTATGGAATCTCCTTTAATTTTTAATTCTATTTTATTTATTTTCAAGTGTCCGCCTGTTTTTAAAAGATACATCTCTGTTACAGACGGACGGACAGCGGAGCCTTAGTAATAGGGTTAGCACCATTTGGGTAAGGAATCCTAATAAAGCATGAACTCGGAAGTGAACAAACAAAAAGTCACAGCATGCGAGAAGTAGGAAGAATAAAGTTACGCGATTGTGTGAAAAAGCAATTACAAAAATTATGTAAGTCAATGACGGAGATAGTTGCGCGCCTTGAGTCGAGATACGATCGATTTACACTTGGACAACGAATCGCATACAAAAGCTCACCTAGAATAGATATACCTAGGCTTAGTCATCCATTGTAGTCACATTTACATTAGTTTAAAATCTAGTAGATAAGTCCCAGTTATTCTCCAATTTATGTCCACTTCACTTCCTGGTTTTGTTTTTTTTTTATTTATTTTTTTGCCAAATTACGTGTTACTGATTTTTTTGTTAGATTAAACCTATTTCAGTCAATATACTCGCATTGACAGCTTCGACGAAGCAAGAGTGATTTATGAGATCCGCAGAATAAGGTCAATGTCTTCAATTGTTTAGCTAAAAACAATTTCTGAGCGGTTTTATTTAAACTGGCATCTGCAATACGTATTGCAGAATTGAAAGATTTCTTAACGCATAAACGCTAAGTATTCTATCGGCATCTGTGAGTGATGTGCAAGCTCATTAAGTGGTTGCTACGATTCCGCACTCGATTTCCCGGAATGGTGTTTTGAATCGAGTAATCGAGTTGTGTATCTCGATTCAACCGATGTGCGATTACGTAAGGAGGCGTCATCCAATGTGCTCCAAGTTTCACTTTTGCGTGAGTTACAGTTTCGCCGTGTGTCGCCGGCGCACGCTCCGAATCGCACGCGCATCGGAATTGATTTTATTTGGGAACCGGTAGTCGATTGCACATTTTCCGAAGGCCGACGATTTTTTGCGAACAATACACGTTCGTAGTGAAATAATTTACGAAACATACCCGATTATACCTATATGCTAATGATATGCGAAGCGTGTAATTTGTGACGTTTGGAGAACAACGACCGTTTAATAAGCGGCAACTCATTAACTGCATTCATACGTGCATAATATTGTTGAATTTAGTAACATACTTGTATGATACATAATATCATAACAAAAATTAACATTTAATAGTGAATGGAGTGTGGGAATGTTATGTGAGAAATGTTGCTGAATTTATACAACGAATCAGGAAGGATAAACAAAGAAATTACCCAAACAAACATAAGTAATTCCTGAAGAGTTAGGCAGAGTTACACATAATATAGTACACCCACATTTCGACATAAGAAATCGAGTTTATTGCCATCAACCGTGAAGAATTCTAGATTACGGGCCGCTACTGAGAAATTCCTAATGGATACCCCAATATCACCAAAGAAATAAACTGCAAATATCTTTTTTTTTATTTTGCATGTGTATTCTGATAAAATACAGCACATGTAAAAACATAAACATGTACAACTTTGACACGCAAAACACATGTCACTACCATAATTTCAATTTCGTTCTTGACCCACATCGATCATCACAAATGTCAAATGTTTGATCCATTATTCGGGCCAAAGACTTGGTGAAAGCATTTATCACATTACGGGTGATTGACACGAGCGGAGTTAAATGCCATTTGTCCAAGGTTGGCGCCCATTGTGCCGCGCGTTGGTTACGCCCGCTACGGTGCGCTTGCCCTGTTAGCAATGCCTTTTCATATGTATAGGTATAGAAGTTATAGGTAAGTAACTTGTCAGATTACAATGTACCTTGCACAGTTTCATAAACAAGCATTGTTTTAAGTCTAGCTTAAAGTTTTTGTTTATTACTGCAAGTTCAACCATAAACTTGCTTGCAATGTTGGCTGAAGAAATTCCGAAATAGGAATTTGTAATCGGCGTAGCTTGCATAGTTAGCAACATGAAGTGGCAGTGTGCTGGCCATGAGTGTCGAAGGACCAATGGCTGGTGGAGTAGACAAGACGTGTAGTGTAGACCGCGTATTAGCAAACCCCACAGCTAGATGGACTGATGACCTTAAGCAGGTGGCTGGTACTGACTTTATGCAGAAGGCGGAGCACAGGGTGTTGTGGCGCAGCAAGGGAGAGGCCTTTGTCCAACAGTGGACTGGGATAGGTTGAGTTGATTGATTGATTGATAAATCAGTGGCAAGGTCTGTCGAAAGTTTGTAACGCGTTTATGTCTTTTGTATACAAGTTTGCCATTGTTTAAAAAATAACCCTTTTTTTGTTAGTTCACTTGTACAAGAGTTAAGTCACTAATGTATCATCTTTGTAATGGGTAGATTAATTGCAACCGTTAAAGTTGCAGATGTTGCATATTAAATTACTTTGTATTTAATTACTTTTTCAATTGCGGAGATTGTATGAATGTCTAGCCGGTGAATGCAGTCTGTATTCAGAGTTATTAGTAAAATAAAACGCATAAGCTGTCATGTCTGTCCGTCATGAGTGAAATGCATATTCAAATGTTTTATGACACAAGACTTAATTTGTTACTTTCAGATGTTAATTTCATACATTAATGGCACCTACTCTACGTTGCACGTAGACCGTATGTTCTGAAAAATTAAGTTATTTTACATACAGCAAAACTTCCTTAAATCGTAAGATTGTATTGTATAGAGGCCAGCACAACAAATTACCCCAATCTGTCAAATTTCTTCATTAGTTTTTCAACTTTATTACAAAAGCATATTGTAATTTTCAATTGGGAAATTTGACAGTTAGAGATAGCTTAAAGTGCTGGCGTTTGTAATTTTTTTATAAAGGAGATTGTTCTACGCCCATACATTGTTCGCCCTGGAGCCAACAGCATAGAAAAAATCATTTTCTATTTGTAAACTGCCCTTAGTAGCCCATAAGAACAAAGTTTCTTGACGGACACTTTAGAGAACAGATTTATTTAAAGAAAAGGAACCGATTTTGAGGTTATTTTTAATAAAAGAAAACTTAAGTAATTCCTTCTAAAATCGCTATTTCAGGTTTCTACAAAGCATTAAACTTCAAATACAGTAAAATATTACTGTAAATACAGTTGTATTACAAACAGAAACCAAATCAAAAACGCCAAAAGAAATCACCAAATACAATGCAACACAAGACTCGGTGAGACGAACCGACTGACGTAGTGACGTAGAGAATAGAGATGCTCTCTCGAAGATCAATCATTCTATATCGATTATCAATGACCACCTATATAATCTGAGGTTTTAATTTAGTAGGCCAAAATGACAGATCAATATGTCAAATGTCAATTAATTTGTTCCGTTTCAAACATAAACACGTTGTTGCTATGATTCTACTTCAATTAAATTATTGCTAAAATAAGATATTTTCTTCCCAACGAACAATGTGTAACGTTTTAGTTTGCGACATTTAAAAATAGAGTTTAAGTACTTAAAAAGTAAAAATATGGCTATTGAAGTCGTGAAATGGTTATGAGAACAATTCACTAGAGTTGCGTCGTAAATGACATTTCAATCGTTAAATGAGAGATTTTCTGACAAGTGAAAAAACATAGTTCAATAGATGGCGTGGGTAAAAAATACGTCTTTGTTTTACTGGCTACTGATAACAAAAATAAGATCCGTAAATAAGAAAGCTTATTTGATGTCAAAAACCTGAGACAGTGACGTATTTTTTACCAACGCCTCTTTTGAACTAATATTTTCTCACTTGTGAGAAAATCTCTCATTCGACTAGTAAGTACTTTTGTGAGTTTGTTTTGTTCATTATATTTTCATCATAATCGTGCTAGGCCATTTTCATCATAAGTTCCATTAAAATGTTCACGGAAATAATTCCATGAAAAAAATATGCATGAAAAACTTTTATGTTGCACATTTTCAATGTTTTGGAAGTGATAAATATCGAACATCCATTATTTATCACTAGATATTATGGACATCGTCGTCGATATCGATATTTATGTAAGATGAGCGAGAGCGACACTGTCAAATCTTCTGTGACATTCACATTGACAATTCCTTGAAAGATGGCGAGTTCAGTTGGTAATAAAATCAATGAGGTCAATTTTAAAAACCTATTAAGAATTAAACAGTGTCCGCTTGAATTTATTATTTTTAAAAAGCATATTAAAATATAATCAAAATTAACGTACACGTCAAATGTTTGTTGGTTATAGGGCGGTCTAGAACAATCTCCTTTCTGAGTTTTGGCCAATTTAAACATTTAAAAAACTGAAAATGTTCTTAACAGATCGAAAACATGGCACCAATTATCCAGTTTCTGATACTTTCCTCAAAAGGCCACTCAGATAGAAAATGCAGTCTACGTCAAGCTTATTTTTTTTATTGGACGAGTAAACGTGATTCCAATATCCCTTTAACAGAATAAATATAAATGAATTGGACTTACTTGCCCAGTCTTCTCCATGCAAAACTATCTATTGGCAGGGGCAATTCGATTCATTCAATTGTTTTTTTTTTTCTTCCGTTCAAAAGTGTTTTTCGTGTTCCTATTTCAAATAAATGATTTGACACTGAAACATTTTCATTTCGTCCTGCCCAAAATGAGCGCTTCTAATATTAAATCTAATTCCTAATTCATGCATCAAACTAACAATTTCAGCTTACCAAATGACATTTCATGATTACGTATGAAGTAATTCGTTCTTATATCACACATAAGCTTGTCAATTCAGTTGGTGCGCATACGCATACGGTGGTAAAGATTAATGTTTAGCGATAACATTTAATTGAGACTAAATGTCAGTGTGTTTGAGCTGGGTCAGTAAGAGTGAATGCAATTGATGTTCTTTTTTTGTTATTGCTAGTGGTGAATGATCACTTTTAAACCTTATTACTTAAGACACAAGGGTGAAAAATAGTCCAACGCCAGTGTCCCCGTTTGTGCATCGACGGATTGTGCATGTGTTTGAAAACATATTAAGCAGTTTTATTATGAAAAAAACTGGGTTTAATCCATTTTACGTAACTCAAAGATTTTGCGTTTTATTTATTTAATTACAAACAAAATTGTTTTATTTTAGATCAATCACTTACAATTTAACTACTATTATTACTTACTTAATATTTCAAATTTACCGTGCCTTTCCAAGTCTAAAACGACGTGTACCTTTAAAAACGTTAAGTAATTTTCTTATAGATTAAAATAGAGTAACGTGCCTATGATTAAACAAATAGCTGGTTCATTATTTACTTGCTGTATTGACAATAATAACACATGCGGAGTAAAACTTCAAACAGAACTTAATTTATGAGTCACATTAATGACTTTCCGAGAATGAATGTAAAAAAGACAATCCATCCAAACAGGAAAGTATCATTCATTCGCAGAAAAAAAGTAAAAACAACTTTTGGTAAGGTCAAAAATATCCTCAGTAAGAATTATCAGAGGATAATTAACTTTTGTAGGTATCCTACTGAGGATAATTGTCAAACACTGATTAATTTTACAAATATTCTTCGTATTTAAGGCTAATCGGAGTTGTTTGGGTTATTTGTGTTGATTCATACTTTAAAGTACGATGTTGTGTGTTGGGATTTACTATCTTAATCTCAAAATAAAAATCTTTCGATCTATTTTGTAAAACTCTTACCGTGGTAACTTAGGTGAAGTGAGCTGGCAGTGCCAGTCCCTAGCATCAGGTACAGAGGCCAGCACATCAAGTTACCACAATCTGTCAAATTACTTTGATAGTATTTCAACTTTATTGCAAAGACATAAGGTTCATTTTTAATTGAGAAAATTTGACAGTTAGGGATAGCTTGATGTGCTGGCGTCTGTACAATGACACTTCATCTAAGTTTTCACGGTAAAACACTTACAGAATCGACCAGCTGACGAGGGACACTCATTAGTTTTTCACACGATCAATAAAATGAATCTCATTCTATGAAAACAAATGGGGTGAACGCTTTATTCCGTTTTCGTTCCCTACTTAGAGGACTTTTAAACAAAAAAATAAGTCGGGGATTATATTTATATCAGGTAAGTAGAAGAACAAAGTTGTCGGCACAAAATGTTAAGCTTCAAGGTTCCCGCGGACAGGCGTGACGCGACAACGCGACGCGACTTTAGTCGAACAATTTGTGGGACTTCATTGAAATTGTTCTACCAATATTGCGTCGCACTGTCACCTCGCTGCTGTCTGCGGTAGCCAGACTAGACAGATTAAACACAATGTAAGAATTTTTTAAGTATGACGTGTTTATTTAGGTCTTAGTATTTTTTGTAAACCGCAAATGCGACTAGTACAGGCCATTCTCCACCAATAATATTATATAATATAGTTTGCCTAGGCTACGGTTATGTTAGCAAAAAGCATATTTTATTAATTAAAAATTGGCAGCGTTATTGTTGTTTTTAAAGAAAATTGAACATAAATGGAAATGAATATGAGTTCCTGGGTTCGATTCATAAGGCGGGGAATATGTTGTTGGGTTTTTTTCATTTAGAATTTCTCAGTAGCAACCCGGAGTCTGTATATGTGCACGGTTAATGGTGGCTTGCCTCCTATTATATGAACTGGTGAAGTGTGAGTGGTAGTGTAAGGCAGTGGTGAGCTTGAGCTATGAGATATGGGTAGGTTCATCTCATAGCTCAAGCTCACCACTGCCTTACACTCCAGGGATTACGGGCGTGATGTTATATCATACTATGAGTATAAATAGAAAAATTCTTAAAATATTGAGCGGAAGGGAGTATCAGACTCTTACCGACTAAAACCCATCCATGTTCATTCCTTATAGCCCTTTATGTTCCGGGGTAGCGGTAACCCTTTCGGACAATCCCGCTGAAGATAGTTGCAGCCTTAAGTCCGGATTTGTGTCCGATTAATGGAAAAGGCTTGCCTCCTATTACATGGGACTTAAACAAAACTAGCGAAATGTGGGCTGATTACAGGTATATCTCCGCATAACCCTTAGAGGACTATGTTATCGTGATATTATGTTATGTTTTAACTATGAAAACTCTTCATTTGAAACCATTAAAGAGGTTGTAAGTATTAATTGAATGACAATAAAGACATTACCGTGATAAAAACGTTTGCAATTATTATTGTTAATATTAAAATGAATAGTGAGGTCGAAACGGTTGAATTAGAGTCAGATCTATCAAAAATTAATAATAAGTCATAACATTGAAGAACAATCGTATTTATAGCATACAACTTATATTATAAAAACATAATGAAATCCTAATTTGCTTTTAATTAATCTGTTTACAAAATACTGAGCTTTTTTATAGGTTATAAAGCTCATTAGTATTTTGTATTTAATTAAATTCTACCTTTTCATTGTTAAAATTATTGTTGATGAGAAAATAATTTGTTAATATCAATTGTTTAACTCGATTAAAATAACAGTAAAAAATGTTTATGGTTTAATCGAATTAATGTAACGATTCGATCGTTGACCCACAGAATGTAGAAGATTTTAATATTTATGTGTACACATATTATTTGACCTACTTGCTCAGTTTTACACAAACCGGCTTTAGCACGCGAGTCAGCTTATACCTACATAATAATCTTGTGATTTTTTTTTAATATTTTAAGAATTTTTCTATTTATACTCATAGTATGATATAACATCACGCCCGTAATCCCTGGAGTGTAAGGCAGTGGTGAGCTTGAGCTATGAGATATGGGTAGGTTCATCTCATAGCTCATAGTATATATATGTAGTAATATTGTATAACCCTTAGAGGACTATCCTCTAAGGGTTATGCGGAGATATACCTGTAATCAGCCCACATTTCGCCAGTTTTGTTTAAGTCCCATGTAATAGGAGGCAAGCCTTTTTCCATTAATCGGACACAAATCCGGACTTAAGGCTGCAACTATCTTCAGCGGGATTGTCCGAAAGGGTTACCGCTACCCCGGAACATAAAGGGCTATAAGGAATGAACATGGATGGGTTTTAGTCGGTAAGAGTCTGATACTCCCTTCCGCTCCACCCAGAGCCAGAGGAGTCATTTGACGATTTCGCACTCTCAAGAAAAAAAGGGTGCAACGGAAAAATTCCACGTGGAATACACGCAAAAACACTTTACCCGACCCGGGAATCGGACCTAGGACATCATTCTCAGCAGTTGCACTTGCGGTCACTAGACCAACAAGGCAGTCATAATTGTGTTAGTAAGAAGCTTAAACCATCAGCTGAATAGTCTACGGCCACACGCATTGTTAATGAAAAATTAAATAAAGTTATTTTAACCGACAACCTTACCGTCCATTTTGGTCAATTTAAGGTCAATCACTTCATTAAGAAATGGAATGTCACGGTTTAAGCCCACTTCAGAATATATATATATAAATAAATAAAGGTAATTTAAGTACCTGTAAGTGCCTACTTACAATAGTAATACAAGTTAAATGATGGGTGTCCCATCCATACTTTAGTTCAGTCAATCATACGAAATTAAATTTACCGAACTATCATGCTAAAATTGCAAATAATTTTGGCGTGTTGTTTTTAATAACTAACAGTGAAGACGGTGAAGAACTGACACTTGATCAACAACAAAAAAAAAGATCATCTTTCGAATGTACGCAACAACAACGTACAACATGTACGTACAAACGGTTTATGACCCCTGCGGTTTTGCTCGATTCCATTATCCGATTTTACAAAAGGTTTGAAAAATCTACGTGTCTTTACAACAATATATGGTGAGGTTATTGCTACTAGCGCAGCGCGTCTATTCTGCAAAAATATCTTATATGTATATCTATTCTATAAAAACTTAGGTGAGGCGAGCTATAATTCCAGATCACGCTAGGGACACTATTGACAGCCCACTTTAACCCTTCAAATGTCATATTAACCCGATAGGTTTATAAGAAAAATTCTCTCAAAACGACAATAAATATAACCGTTAAAATCGTTGAGCTCTAACATACAAACAGGTTCTAGTAGGCGAACATTTGACGGGTTAAGCTCGCTTCACTGAAATTTTCACATTGATATTTACGGAATGAAACGGCTAAACTTTGCCCTTGGTCTGAAGGGGATAGTCAACAGTTTTTGCTTTGAAGCAATAACAAATTGATACTTGAGTACAGTCAATTATTCGAAATTAAATTTAGAATGGCTGTTCGAAATGTCATGCTAAAATTGCAAGTAATTTTCAGCATGTATCTAAATATAACTTGAAATTACTTGTTGTCTATTAATGGAAATAATGAAGACGAGTATTTGTTTTAATTGATTCTTATTTCAATAACTAGTTAGCTTTGTTCAGTAAATTAGAATTACGACTCAAATTTTGAAACTCGATCAAAACAAAGCGTGACTGGAGTGATTTATGGAGTGTGCAAGCGCTCACGTTTATTGATGCTGTTATCAACACAACAAAATCAGCCTATAATGTTTCTACTGCTGGAAGACAGGCCTACTCTTAGTGAGAGGGAGTAAAGTAGCCGTAACCTACCACGGGTGCAGTGCAGGTTAGTAGATGTCACGTGTCTTCAAATATTTGTTTCTAGTACATGTTACGTGTTCTTGAGTGGGGACCTCGAATCGGCAAACGTACGGTAGGACGCCAGGTTAGTTGGACAATCTTCGCAAAGTGGCTGGTAGCAATTGGGTGACAGTTGCCGAGAATCGAACTCAATGGCGTGCAACTGGAGAAGCCATGTCCAACAGTGGACTGCTATAGTCTGATGATGATGACATGCCGGTATCCTCAGGATGTTTTCCTTTACCGTTATTTTAGAGCAATGGTGATGAAATAAGTGACACAAAGTAAACCGCCTGGCTGGGTTCGAACCTACTACCTACAACTCGTCAGTCGCGGCCAGCACCCTTGGGCCAGAACTGCTGTTTGTACCGATCCGTTTTAATAAAATGATTAAAATTTGAAGATTTTTCATAAAAATTTAAATAAAGGAGCTCTACCGGATTGAATAATGTGCATAATTTATATGCAAATATGGTGACGAGGCCCAAATTTATGGAGATAGCAGAGTTACGCCTCAGTAAAAATACTACATCGTAATACTCTTCTCAACGAAGGAACATCAATTTTTAATCAAGTATCAGACTTTTCCTGTTGCAAGGAAATTAAGATGCAACGCATAAGGAAGTTTATTGAAGATAATTCAGACTTAAAGATCGTCTTGATTAAGATTTTATAATTTACTTCATAAGCAACGTTATTCTTCTCTGTACTTAGTGCCGATACTGACAAAAATAGCCTGTTTGATACGACATGAGGTACAGATTTTTTTTTTTTTTTTAAGGCTGGGAAATCATCCAATGACTGCTCCCGCTCTGGGTGGAGCGGAAGGGAGTGTCAGACTCTTACTGACTAAAACCCATCCATGTTCCTTCCGTAGCCCTTTATGTTCCGGGGTAGCGGTAACCCTTTCGGACAATCCCGCTTACCCGGCAGGCTTGGCCCTGAGGGGCCCCTTCATATGCTGACATCTCTTTGAGGCGCGCGTGGAACATATACGCGCCGTACGGCACGGGTCTGGTGCTGATCGGACGCTGAGTCACCCATTACTCACCGTCCGCAGGCCCGCGCCTACGGTGGCCGGTAGTCGTCACGTGGCTCCCGACGCCTCCTGCGGCGGCTGGGACGGGAGGACCTTTCTCTCTCCCATCCCGCCACCTCCTTCGCGAGCATAACTTTTTCGCAGAAGGAGGTGACTGCCTCCCACTCCCTCTCGCCCCGGACCATGGCTTGCACCAGGGCCGGGCGCGAGAGGTCGCCGCCGCCGATCGCCTCTACGAGGACACGGCGGTGCTCTGCCCATGCGGGGCAGGTTTGCACCGTGTGCTCTACCGTGTCCTCTGGGCGATCCTCGCAGTGGTGACATCCGGGCGTTTCCTCCCGCCTGATGATGTGCAGGAACCTCCCGAAACATACATGTCCGGTGAGGACCTGCGTCAGGCGGTAGGTGAGGGCGCCGTGACGCCTCTCTAGCAACTCCTCAAAGAGGGGCCTTACCGCCACTATCGTGGCGTGCCCATGAGGTACAGATGTGCTCATATATTCCAATTTTACTCATAATTCAGTTACGTCCTTAATGTTGGTAGGGTTCCGAAATAAGGTTACATGAAAAAGGTTCACTAATCAACAAAAAATCGTACATACGCTATACTCGAATCACTTATTGCAGGGATTTAGTTTGAAATTCCATTTCGCATTTTTGAAACGTCCTTTTGTTTTCAAACTTATAAATTAGGAACGACTCAAGGAATGCCGATTGCAATTTGTTATTCCGTCATAAACAGTGACTAAACCACCACCAGCGAACGAGACAGAGCTATACAGGACGTAGAGCTCCATCTCTTTCCCACTGTGTATTAATATTTTAGTAATACTGTTTTAGGAGGTGATGGTCAACTCCCCGATGCTGCTACATATTATTATGTGCAGTCCTATTCAGCATAAGTTATTCCTAATCGGAAATGACAACGCGAAAGTCAAAGCAATGCCGCTGCGCATTGGTAAGTTCAAAACGTTACTCAATGTCCGTGACTAGCATTTTGCACATAATCTGGCTATGACAATCGCTTGAACAACTCACTGTAATTACAGTAAGCGAACTCGAGTTTAATGTACTTATATCAACATACATATCGAACATATATATGTAATTCCAATAACGATATTGTAATAAACTTCAAAATGCAATAGACAAGCGTTGCGAAGTGTTGCAAATGTTTATTTCATTCATTATTTCTTATTGCTGCATTTGAATGTGAGTAATAAAACATGAATGAAGATATGAGAAATTCGAAGAATAACTTACTTTTGTAAAGCCTTATTATTATTAAAATTAGTCTTACAACCACTGATGAAGTAAACGTTAATCATATACCAGCAAAAACAAAGACAATAGACGCAGTAGTTAACTGTTGAATTTTAATAAATAAGTGTGTACTGCTATTATAAACTAAACAGACACGTTTCGAAACAACTTGTTCTAAACTAGTTCAGTTCGGGTGTGTATTGCTAATTTGCCAGCACAAGCTAACAAAGAAGTTTCTTTGCAACCCAACTGGGCAAGCGAAACGCTATCAAGGTCACTTGTAATGGCGAATGCAGTGTCAATATCGAGAGTTTTTACTATTATTTGCGGTTATGAATATTCATTAATATTGACTGTGATATTTTTTGAATTATTAGCACAAATTCCAAGCGCGTGCCTTGGGATAAATTGAAGTTGAATTAGTCATATCCGATTGGAACCAAGTTTGAAACACAGTGTTTCGGTTCGCTGGTAGCTATTCAACTGTTATATTGTATGAGCTTTTACATCAAATAATAGCTATAAAATACGACCATAAATAACCAGTTAAACATACAACCTCCAAGTACAGATGTTAATCTTTTGACGACATTGACTTCCCATAAATAGTAAGAAAACATCAACGCCTAACACGGACCATAGACGAATGTCTAAAGTAAACATATAGCAATCGCTCTATAGAACGAATTGGTAATGTCACTTACAATTGCAGATGTAAGTACGGTCACTTGCAAAGCCATTTCAAATGCATATCACGTCAAAAATAATTTATAGTGGTCCGTGTTTGGCAATGATTTGAATGAAGAAACTCCTTTTTGATGACATTACATCAGCTCATCATGAACTCGAGTACATCTTTTTTCTTCTGTATGTTCTCATAAAGAAGTAAATAGATGTTTTTGAGTTCTTTTCCAGTTGCCAATGCAAAACCAAATTGTTAGAAACCGAAGGCCGCATTATTGTTCTTTCCAATGACGATTTGGGACAATTGAATGGCATCGACATAATTGCCTATTTTCGATTACGTTTCAAACATTACAATAATGAGGATTTGCCAAATCATAGTGATTGTAAGGATGGTGTTGCGTCTGTCCCAAGAGTCACGATTTTTAGTCGCGCCGCGGCAAAATTGTTGGTGCTATACCAAGGTGTGTTGAAATAAAACGATATTACAAACATTACAATGTATAATACAATAACCGATAATGAAATGGCTTTACCTTAATATTCAAAGAGATTTCAAGAGCTTTGAAATCTCAGCAACTTTAAAAACGTTTCGCAAAAACATGACCACAATTGTATGTAGATTAAAAATGTCATATGAAATTGCCAACTTGTTTTATGCTTTAAAAATATTTCGAAATTGCACTAGACAAGGTGTTAAATAATGTTGTAAGTAGTGCTCTTAGTGAAGTGGTTGTCTTTGTTAGAAATAAAGCAAATGACATAAAGCTAGAAACAGATCTTCCACGTTTATGTAAAGATAGGAAGCAGGCCACACGTTAAAACATTACTAAACAACTGAAATTAAATATACACTCCGTTGTCATAATTTTGTAACATTTTTCCAATTGTTTCCTCTGTTAAATACAATTTCAAATATATCATTAAAACTTCCGATCATATATCTAACATAAGACTAGTTTCTATCTGAAATATTACACTGTTATCAACGTTTTGATTCTAAAGCAATTTTGCAATAACGCTTGTAGCTGCAGCTATCATAATCGTGTATATGCATTTAATCGGATGCATCGCATCTATTGTGTCGGATGAGTGTCAGTTACTGTGTTCTAGATCTGAGAATAATGGATTGGGTAATATGCAAGGTGACAGTGTTCACTTGTTTTTGTTTGAGCTTGTTATTTTTGGGAATATATCTGAGTTTTTGTTATATTATTTCTTGTGGTAGCTTATTTTATACGTCTAGGTTTTACTAGGGGGTATTATCTTTCCCAGTAACTGAGTTGTGGAAGTCAAATTAGCATTTGCATACAATACTGGTCGGCATTTGTTAAACCCCAGAAACCAACCCCAGCATAGTTAGGAAAAGAGTAGGGTCATTAAGCATGAATTGAATCCCGAATCAATGCATTTCTTTACTTCTTTCTTATTACTTTTTTTCTGCAAACTCTTTCTTATGTAGGTACAGACACCAGCACATCAAGCTATACCAAACTGTAAAATTTTCTCAATCGAACATGAACCTTATTCTCTTGTAATAAAGTTGAATATCTGTCAAAGAAATTTGACAGATTGGGGTAGCTTGATGTGCTGGCCTCTGTAGGTACATGGAAAAAGAATCTTGAAATATCACGAAAGAAGAAATTGCGTATTAAAGCTATTTTGGTGTCTAAAACGCACAAAAAGCATTTTAGTTTGGCATTTCGCCAGCGGCTCTATATTCACAAAACCTGCGACATACAATTGCATTGCAGTATGATGCAACTATTGCTTCGACAGCGTTCCTGTTTGTTTTGACATGATTCCACCTCCGTGACCTTTGAACATGTCGGAAAGATGGAAAGGTGCCTCTTTAGATTTCACTGGAGTTGATGCACTATAAAGTACATTGATATTTGGATTGTTATTTATCTCAACCAGAAACCTTAGCAGTAACGTTTACTCCACGTTTAACTTTGTTGACAAGTTCACTATGTTCACTTTGTCTACCTTCTATTGTCTTTTTATTATCAGAAGCAAATATAATACATAGTTATATAGTTCTAATTCATTGTGTAGAAAAACTTAATTCGAACTCTATTTGAAAAACAAACATCGCCGCGTCCGTCGTTTGGTCATTAATATGAATGTGACATTCCGCGTACATCGACGTCTAGATGTCGAAACAAGCGACGATCACTCGGAAGACATCTAGCATTCCTCTCAGCTTCGATAAATATTCTTGATTAAGAAATTCTCGGAAAGCACTTGTATATAAGCGCCAATTGGCCAACTGCTCCACTTCTGGCTGGATAAGCGCGAAGATTGATGGTTTATCCATCTTCTATTACGTCAATGAAGTAAGCAAAAGCACCATAACTTTGTAATTCTCAGTTCACATAAAACGTTACTTTTAATTTAACACAATGATAATTGTTGTTATACCTCTGCAATTATTTGTTTCGAAATTTTCCATTCGACAAAAGGTTTGCATTGCGAGTGAAATTGCAGAAATATTATACAACAATATCATAAATAAGTACCGTAACAGCTTGAGCGTTGATTAAAAATTTGTCTCGGATTCTTACTGCGATCTTATTATGATTAAATGAATGAAAATTCTTCACCCATGCTCCATTGATGAAAATGTCAAAAAGTGTTATGTAACACGGTAAGTAGGTGGGTACGTATGTAGACTTTATTTAAACTTTTCATCGCCAATGTACACAGGACGCGATGCCTCGCCCAGGGCCAAGCTTTAAGAGTTTATCGAATAAAACATGTAGATGAAATGAAGAACTTCATATGAAGTGGCACAAAAATCTGGATCTGGGAATTGCTTGACTCGATGAAAGGGTTAAAAACAATAAGGTTACGTAGGTACGAAGTAGGAACTCCTATTTCCATAATTTACACATTTGAAAAAAGAACAGTTTGCTATGATGACGTAATTTGTCATTTAATAAAAGAAAATTTCACTTTTCCTTGAAAATAGACAATGGTCAATAAAAGCATTTGAACAGTGGCACTTTCGGTACTTTCACTTTACCTTGGGCCGTGTTGTGAGGAAGCATTGACCTGCGCTCGCGCTGGTTGTAGTATTGATTGGTTGCTGTAGGAACCCATTGGGGTACACACTAAGTATTATGATTGCAATAACTTTGATTACGGTGTTGGAAATATGATTTCGTGTTGTTCTTACATTTTTGTATTAAAACCATTGAGAACTGTACTATTGATTTTGTTAACAGCATATTTTATTTTATGTAGTTTATTTCCAATTGTAATGACAATGTCATTTGTTTTAAATATGTTATTATTTTATTTATATTTAAAATAGATTCTTGTTTTTGTGAATGTGAGAATGTCAAATAGGGTTTGTGAAATGTCATTTTTTCAAAAAGAGTGACCATGGAGTTCCTTACCCGTTCTTCTCCATACGAAACGAAAAATTGGAACTGTGCACCTGTTCTTTTTTTGACGTTTATAAAAGCCCATGTAGGTTTATAATTATTATTCATCCATTTTAACATGGTCATCTTTGTATAGTATAGAGTGATATAGTAAATAAAAAAAAATGTTTCAATTATCTTATAAATTATGTTGTAAGATACAACAACAAACATAAGGAAAAAAGCCGGTTTTAAAGATTCAACCCATTCATTGATTGTGAAATAATACGATATTGCTAAATAGAAATGGTTTGTATTTTGAAATTGCGGCTCATAGTACCTAATGCTTCTTTGAAAATAGGTGTCCCAAAACCATGCTTGACAAAAAAAACAATTGAAACTTTCAACCTTACGAGCATATTGCAAATCTTGATGTCATTTTAAAACTTCTATTTCTAAATACAACCAGATTTAAGTACTTCTCAAGATTAAAGTATTGCGCCTTGCTTACGCCATCCATTTGAGCTGCCTTTTGTCCCCCCCGTGATGCAATGTAATCGTGAAATTATTAATTTAATCACCGAAAACCGAAGCTGAATTTAATAATTAACTAGATAAATAATGAAGCTGATGAAAAAAATGCAATAAACTCGTTAGAAACGCTTGTAAACGATCATCGTTTCAAAAATGGCTACAGTTTTAGATTTGGGTTACAAATTATTTTTCAATAAAATGTTAACACCACTTAATAACACAATAGACGTTGTTAACAGTAAAACATTTTACAATATTAACGATGTTTGCGCAAATTAAACTGTCAGTTCAAAATTATTTTATCGATATGTAGGCGATTATTTTTATCGATTATGTACGTTACCCAATAATTATAACATTAATAAGTGACATAACAATAATGCAACGTTTGATATTATATTTCGTCCAATCGAAATATTCTGAGTCATTGCCATTGCACTGTTTTGTTGGAGATAATAAGAATTTACGACAAATACAATTAGTAATAAATATTACATCGATGATGTTGCGTTAATTAATTTTAAACAATATGATGTTTATCGATAAGCGTGGATCGTGACAAACGTGCTTTACCACACAGTTCTACTATCTATGCTTCCTTTGCATCATAAACAAAGCACCTGTTAATGTGTGGGAAAATGTAGGTATTAGTTTTAATAATGCTCTTTTGTTAAAACTTTGCGAAGGGCAAAAATAAAAACGCGGAGGTTCCTACATTATTCAAGTCAGATTTTAAATCTCAACATACAAAAATCTCTGCTCAAGGCAATTGTAACAACAATCGAATGGATTTAAAATGAAATTAATCTTGAAATATGTAATATTAATTTTTAAATCTGGCAGGGGTGAATCTTAGCATCCTACCTGCCTTAATGGAGACGAGAGACTTCGAAGAATAGGTACCTACAGTCATAATTTTTCTCGTATGGAATTCAAATAAACATTGGCTACCAACTAAAACCAGTCTCAACATCCTAAAATAAAACAATGTGCATTCAGAATTCTGGTCAAATTCGAAATTCGGAATTTCTGAGGGTCTTACAATAAATACGTGTACAATTGTAGCGCCGCACGGCCGACCACATTTTTCCTCCGATGCATAGCACATGGTCAAGCGAATGCTTTTAAAAGTTGGCATAAAGCCGTAAAAGTCGGGGCACATTGTCAATATTGGAGTGTCAGGACCGACGAGCTGGGGGTATTGAACTGAAGAAGGATGCACGCTCAGGTAAGGAATAACTTCCAAATCTGAAGTACCAATCAATGATTCGAGTAGCACCTTTTCAAGATTCTCGTTAAGCCGACCGACGAGATTAGGCTAATAACATTGGACATAAAACCACCTGTTGATACGGACCAGAATGACAATTCAAAGACAGTTACTGCACCGGTTGCCAACAAAAACAAAAAGAACTGAGCGTGGACAATGTAAGTCATGCGAACGTTCGTAGCCTAGTTACAGCCATTACGACACTATAGAAATGGTAATGAGTGAAGACATTAACTAAACTAACAAAAACAAGCGAAGCTGACCCGTGAAGTATCTCACGTGGGTTGCACAAGAAAGCAATGTTCCTCGGAAGTGAACGGTTCTGTGCGACGCCAACAGCTGAACTAACAATGGTGCCGAAAAATTATCCAGCTTAAACATTAGTGTTGAAGAGCCTTGCGAAGTTTCTATTGTTGCTCGTCCTACGCTGGAGGTTGAAGCAATTAAGCAATATTAGGAATGAAGAAGGGAATCCTTGAAGAATTCATCCAAACAATTTAGTAGCATTTGTGTTTGTTGTTGATTTTAGACACCTTGGACAATTATGCTATGATGTTCCGCGGAATAATAGCGTATAATCATTTCCCATTTTGGAATCAAACATCGTGAATCAATTTTGGTGTTAAGGTCTTTGTAACTCTATAAAATTGTATACTGTTGGAGACAATAACACTGAACAAAAGGCTAACAAAAACGCTGTTATTGTAAACTATGCAATCAAACCATTATTTCCGGAGGATTGGGACATAAGAGCTCAGGAACAAGGGAAAATGAGACTTGCGTTCATCATCAATTTTCACGGTGTTATCAAATATAAAATTGGCCGCCGCCGCGCCGTTGACATCTAGGTCATGTCGTCGATGTTCCAAGCAATGATGATGGATTGTTAATTTGTTACTTCAAATGAATAAATTATGAAGTTATGCACCTAAATTCGGGCAATTATTTCGTGCACGCACATATTATTGCTATTGCTTGGCGTATAAATGAATAATTTGCTTCAAATTGTTTTGCTTACTTCTGCAAATTAAATTGAAACCTATACATATTATTTAGTGATTCATTTTAATCTACAGCCATATCAAATGCATGGACGAAAATTGTGATTGGTTAATTACGATATTTAGGATTTTCATTTAATTTTTTCTTATTGTCACTTTCGAATTGGGGTTCTGTTCTTTTTTGTGCTTATCTACTTAATCTTTTGGATTGCATATTTTTATTATGAATTATGTCGTGGTTTGAGTTTTATTTCCGCAATCATCACTTGTTACACCAAAAAAAAAGTTTTCAATCGCTCGCTAAATTGATTTACAATAAATTGACTTTATTTGCAGTTTTTTCTCGATATTCAATTTCAATTAGTCGTTTTTGTTTTCCTTCTATCTCAGCAATTAGTAGCGCCAAGTCTCGACACTTTCAGTAGGTCATTGTCACTCCAAGCGTGCAGACAAGTTTATCTGCTGTGAAATTAGGCGTAAAAGTTCTTTATCTATTTTGCAATTTGGTTTTAGACCGCCTTGCGTAATTTTTTTTTCTATTTGCAACGAAACTATTTGTAATGTTTCCATAATAAAGAAATTGTTTTCGTTATTGTTTGAATTAACTTTGTTATTATTTCGTTTCTTCAATGGAAGTTTGTGCACGTTTTCTTTGATTGTTAGGACTAATTTCCCGGAACAATTTGTTTGGACAATGTAATGCTTTTAGAGAAATTACTGAGCGTATAGGTGGGTAAGTTAGGGTATCCTGCATATTTCAGCTTACATATAAAATATTGTGGTCCAAAATTAGGCAAGTATTTATGCAGAAAAACATCGCGATAAATGCTAATTAATAGAAATATGGAAAATAAGAACTAACCAATATTTAGAGTAGCCTTCCTGTGGTCTCCAGCGGGGACAGCAATAACAGCAGAAATCAGAAGAAACGTGACGGCAATCCACGCACTAACACCCATTTTAACAGTTCTGCACGAAATACTCTTCAGTAAAATTACAAAATAATTATTCAATTAATTCACGAGACAGACGCAACTATTTCCCGCGTGTGTTCGGTAACATTTGCGTCGAGGTTGACGTGTTCCCCTCTCCGTGCACTGTGGACGACTAAACCTCGGTGCGGTACTTTCTATCTGCTTTATGCGCAAGAGCAATGTCTGGTGCACCCGCATCGCTGACGCACCACTTAGTAGGTAGATGCAGAAGGTTTGTTTAACAGTTTAACAGTACGCGTGAAGATTGCATGCATTTACAGCATAAGCATAATCAGCTTATAATGTACCTACGGCGCGGCGGGGACTCAGGCCTTGTCAAAAGAGAGCGGGCTATCATAAAGTGGGATGAGGCCTTCCTCATTCCGGTATCGGCTGCATATCAGGGATATCCTGGTGGATGCCCTATGAATAAGGCACTTATCTTCTTGTATTGTGCCAGAAGAAATATTTTAGCGATAGTAGAATAGTAAAATTGGTATATATAATATACTAGCTTCCGCCCGCGGCTTGTCCCGCGCGGTGTTTTGGTAAAAAGTAATCCACATCACAAATGGCACATCAGACTAACCGTGGAATATTATCAAGTTTTTAAGACAAACAGACCCACAATACATTACCTTCGTGTAACTCTAACGGTTTAGGCAGCGCACGCCCAGATAGCTCACAGACTGGAGAAATTTTGCCGACTTACTCGATACTTATCGTTATATTATGGCCAAATAACGCCAGTCTGTATAAATTGTAGCCTATGTGTTATTCTGATGTATAAGCTATATTATTGGTAAATTTCATTGAAATCTGTTCAGCCGTTTTCGTTCGCGTTTATAATATTAGTAAGATATATACACACTATCTGTATATGTTGCGGATTGTCACTTGCTTAATGTACCTTAAAATTATTATGAATATGTACTTTAGCTAAGGTCTGGGGTTCTTTCGCTGCACAGAGTGATCATTCTGTGCTTTTGTGTTGTGTATTATTGGATTCGGATTGCATTTTTCTATTTCTAGCGATATCATTGTTACCGTAATAATGATTAATATAGTAATTATAGATTTTCTGATAATGTTTAAGTTGTTTCCTTGTATTTGCCCGGGTGCCCGGTAGCTTACAGCCAAGTTCATGCAGCGATGACTCTTTTGTGATTGGTACCTAAATTAAATTATCATAGTTATATAATTGTAATAAAATATATTGATGTTGTTTATGATTTAATGATATTGTTGCTTTAATATTATACATTTTGGTAAACATTGTTCTAATCTGTTGACACCTACAAAAATGTTTGCTTCAGTCTAAAGTGCAACGCTCCCATAATGCACATATTTTCGAATTATTTCTCTACAAAAATATTAGCCTCATCTTATTTGTTGATCACTTCAAAATTTATTACACAGCAATATCAATTTGAGCCAAAATTTGGGTAGTCGTAAAGATAATCACAGAAGGACGGCAGTTTACGATCTGTTAGGAATTTAAGAACTTTGCTTTTTATTTCAAGGTCACTGGGTTCAAGGCTGAGGTGCCACGGACTTGTGAGCTTATGGGTTTGTGTTTGAAAAGGGTGCAAATACCAAGTGTGTTCTTGACCTTATAAGGATTATTGACACCGACTCGTTTTATTGTGCGTCAGTGTGTGGTTACGGTGCATTAAATTTAGTGGCATGTACCTAACACGTAGTCATGTTATTTAGCAATTAAAATCTGCATAGCCTTTTCCCAACTATGTTGGGGTCGGCTTCCAGTCCAACAGGATGCAGCTGAATACCTGTATTTTACAAGGAGCAACTGTCTAACTTACCTCCACAACCCAGTAACTGGGTAATACGATACCCCTTGGTAAAACTGGTTGTCAGATTTTCGGGGTTCTGACGGCCCCAAAATACCAAATGACAGCCGGGACCAACGGCTTAACGTGCTTTTCGAGGCAAGAGTTGTTAAGCAATAATAGTACCTACATAAATAATTCATAAATTTTATATTTATATTATTATTATTTATATTTATTCAGAAATAATTATGTAAGTAAGTACTAATCATGTACTTAATCTTTTGAAACTGTGTTAACATTTTTTTCTATACTAATATTATAAAGAGGTAAAATTTGTAAGTTTGTATGTCCCCTACATACAAACTTACAAATTTAAGTAATCTCCGGAACTAATGATCGAATTTCAAAAAAATTTTCACTGATAGAAATCTACATTATTCCTGAGTGCTATAGGCTATAAATTATATTAATTTATATCATACATATTAGCCGAGCTATCGCAATTTTCGTCTAGCAAGGCGGAAAGATATACCTCCGAAAACAGAATTATTTGCATGCGCTGCCTAAACAGTTACAAGTCGCAATTTTCCGCGGATGAAGTCGCGGGCAGAAGCTAGTTTTAAATAAATTTCGGCACTATCATGTAATCACTACGTCTGTATTCCTCCAAGAGTTAATCTGGTGATTGAATTTATGCGCAGTTGATGCCAAAAGCCACGCCCCCTATTACATGGGACTTAAACATAACTGGCAAAATGTGGTTGTAATTAAGGTTCACCATACTACCCGAGATGGTTCACTGTTGCTGGTGTTGATGACAAATCATTTAACGGAGCACAGCAGTTTATGTGCGGTTGTCATATTAATGTTGTGGTCATTTTCGTTTGAGGAAGGCCTTATGTGCTATGCCGTGATATAAAAGTAAGTCAGCAAGTTGGTAGTAAGGCTGATTGCCTAGGGAGCAGCGCACTTGTGACGTCGGAACTCTTTACGTACAATTTTTTTTTTTTAAGGATGGTTAATCATCGAATGACTTCTCCCGCTCTGGCTGGAGCGAAAGGGAGTGTCAGACTTTTACTGACTAAAACCCATCCATGTTCCTTCCTTAGTCTTCTCTGTCTTCCAGGGTAGCAGTTGGTATGACGCTGGCGAGATATATTGTTCCTTTTTGAACTTTGTACACGATTTTTCACTATTTTTTAGGAACGAAGGAACTTGTTTAATGCCTCTTGCGGGTAGGAGTAAATTGGCAGATAATGTTACGTAGCGAAAAAAGCGTTATTAATTAATTGTTTTTTTTAAAACACAACCTTTTAATACTTTTAACTTGAGACCAAATTATAGCATTATTAATTATAGGTATTGTGATGGTCAAGGGGACCTTCACTTAGGGGACTCAGAAGGTAGTTTGTGTTGTGTGTTGAAAGGATTTCTCATCCTATTAAAATACAAACACACGGACAAAAGTTAAACAATATTGTTTTGCACCGGATACATCCATTAAGCCGCATGGCTACTGACGGAGTCCTTTCTTTTATTAAAACCTATCAAACTATTCAATTAATTTCAAAGGTCGAATGCTGTCAGTTATTTACCAGCCAAGCTCAACATAAGGTTTCACTTAGGCTTACAGTACCTATACAGCGAAAGGAACATCGTTCGAATTGAGTGTCCCACGACATCTATCGACTTTTCCCTTCTTGATATTCATGTTAAATGAAATTCCTATTTAATATTTACTTAAAGGATTTCTTCTGATATAAAACCTTTAATGCTCATTTATGAAGATATTGTTTGAGTCAATCTATCACATGTCGTTGAGACCTTTTTGGTGCACCATTTGATTGACAATAAATAAAACCAGAAGCCTGAAAATCCACTAATGGAAACAAAAAAACTAGCCTCTATGGCTGAAAATTCGGTTCCAGATTTGTAGGTACAGACGCCAGCACATCAAGCTATCCCTAACTGTCAAATTTTCTCAATTAAAAATGAACCTTATGTCCTTGCAAAAAAGTTGAAATACTATCAAAGAAATTTGACAGATTGTGGTAACTTGATGTGCTGGCCTCTGTACATACGCCACGTCAACCTATCCCAAACTTTTAAATTTTCCCAATTGAAAATGAATCTTATACTTTTGTAATAAAGTAGAAAAACTATCAAAGAATTTTGACGGATTGGGGTAACTTGATGTGCTGGCCTCTGTACTGTAGAGGATGGAAGATCCTCTACTAAGGGGGCTCAGTGGTAGAGCGTGTAATGTGTGAGGGGCTTCTAGTATTACGAAGAGAAACCCGTAATAAATTCAACGAATCAATATATTTTCACTTTGTTATAACGAATACATCTGTCTAGGCGCGCTGCCAGACGTAAAGTCTAGAATATATCAAATCCTAATCTATTCTTAATACATTTGAAAGGTTCGAATGCCGTCAGATATTTACCAGCCATGTATAACATAAGGTTTTACTCTAAGGCTCTACATCAGCTACGCCCCCCTTGAGTAAAAGGGAACACTTAGTTTTAAAATAACTAAGCCCTTTTACTCTTGGCATTCGAATCTATCTATTCCTATCCCTAAACAAACAATGATATGAAAGTTCATATCGACCCTGAAGGGGTTGACTGCAAAGAAGACTAGACGTCGGCATCCTACACTCCGTCGAACGCTATTGCGTCAGAGAGAGGGAAAGACTGAGACGAAAAGGCTACCAATAAAAACATTTCATGCCCACACTCCAGATGTGAAACTACCATACGGGTACCAAGATATGGGTACCCCATCCTCAGTTAGACCAATTGTGTCAACCTGACACACTTTGCAAGGCTACGCCCCGTTAGCAAAGTAGGCCTCAACTCAGGACGGGTGTCACCCCTTCTCTCACGACAAATAAAATATAAAATATGTTGAAATGCTCTGGAGCACGATCATGCTAATCTCATAAGGCACTAGAGAAATATGAAGACGAAGTGTCGCTCCCTCTGACGCTTTGACGCGGCGAGGTGTCTCCCACACGCTCATCCGGTAGCGTCTCATACATTTTTGATCACCATAATATGCAATAAATACAAAGAAACATGCATCAATAATCTATATCTTACAACTTAGCTAAAATAATGAATCCAACATGTTTACAACTACATGACATCGTCATGACTGACATGTCGACAGATGACATCTAAGTATTGCCAATTAAATCCTAACATAAAAAGGTTTTAATCTATTTACATGTATAATGTCTTTGCTCCTTCTATTCAATCTGATAACATAATTTACATTCGATAATCTCCGAACTATTTGATAAGGGCCCTTATATAACCTACATAATTTTAGGCTCTTATCAGTTACTCGCCTCGGCGTATAAACCATAACCAACTGATTTGGCACAAAGTTTTTTATCTTTGCTCTCTTATCGTAAGCAGCTTTCTGCTTAACTTGCGCCTTTTTTATGTTATTTATAGCACAATTGATTAGAGCATTATGCTGACTACGTCGCTGCGCATAATCATTAATCCCCCCCCGGTCATTATTGTTAACAATCATGTCGGTTCGAAATAAAGGCAAACATCAACATGAAGGGCGAGATTCTAGTGCTTGATTGTTTACTGGAATTATAAGCATAACACACCAATGGAATATAGCTACACCAATTCCGCTGATCAGCAGAGACATACATGGACATGTCAACAAGTGACAAATATGTCTAAAATTGACAATTAATAATCAACATAAAAAAGAAAAGTCCTTAATCTATTTAGCTGTAAAAAGTTTTTGTTCGCTACTACTTATCTCAAAAATTATGCAGCGACATGATATGAAAACTATTTGGAGTCGTAATTATATAATTCTAAAAAGTAAAAACTTCCATCTATTAAAAATGTATCTAAACCTCTTTTTATTTGATTTTGTAAACCCATACTGTAAAAATGAAAATTTATTTATGAAAAGTTTACGAGTTTTCCTATGACCTCTTTTGGTCATAATTTTGGAAACAAACTTTTTCCTTTTAATTTTTCTGACATACAAAGTCATATTCTGAAGACGTCTAAATCTAAGATTGACATTATTTTTATATGTCAGAGAGCCGTTCATGGAAATTTTATTTGTTTGTTGGTTTTTCTTTTTAATATTACAAACATGTTTAACTCTAGCTTTAACTATTCGCCGATGTATGAACAAGTTACGATAAGTGTTTGTAACCACCATCGCTGAAGAACCAACAAAATGCTCACTCTCCTCCGCCTCTATCTCCGAAAACTCTAACGTTGAAGATTCAATAAATGGTTCATTTTCCTTCATCTGCACCATTTCGCTTCTCAATGTATGTGACTCCGCGTCAACCACAACCAACTCTTGGACACTTACATCCAATGAAATGGATACGAGACCATCTTCATCAACACGATCAACAGCGATGTTATTTTTATTTAGTTTTACATCGTGATCATGGTAATATTCATTAATATGCTCTGAAACAGAATCATGATCATTAATAACAGGACTGGACCGACCCGATTCGTCCAGTTCTTCCTCGTGTTCTGACTCGAACACTTCCATCTCCTCATCAACATCACAGCTGTCTAGGCAGCTTTGCGCGTCAGCGCCAACAGCATCATCAACATCGTCATCAACGCTGCTAACAACATCATCATCATCACTGTTCACAAGGCAGCTTGGCTCCGTATCTAGCACCTTCTCTTCTTTTGCGCTAGAAATTTCAACAGCATCAACACAAACATTTACAAAATTATCCTGTCCGCACTCCTCAGACAGTTCTTGTGCTGCGCCAGGTGAGGAAACATCCTCCACAGCAACATCCACCACACTTTCCAACACAAATGGAGCACACATTCTTTTGTGAACTCTGCACGGGAACTCTTTCCTCAGTGCGTCACACATCGCTTCAAAACTGATCTCTTGATCATTATACAAAACTGTCGAATAATAAATGCGGGCTGGACCCTGCATAAATGCGCCCATAATCAGAGCCCAATTGCTCTTTGTCCACTTCTTATCTATTGCTAACACTTTAAACTCGGCTAAGAAATCCTCAAAGCATACGCCGTTGTAGGCGGAATAAACAATCATGGTCTCCATGGTAACCATTATTACGAAACTATAAAAACCACTTAGCTTTGAATATCCAGGCGTTGTTTCATTCGCCTGCTTTAATCGCTTTGCTTCATATATACGCCTAGAGCGTCGTTCTTATTATTTTGCGCACCACCAACCAAAAGCGTAAACATATACTCGTAGAAACAGTTTTCCTTAATATCTTGTATTTATATCATTATACTTGTTCGCGCAGTCACATCCACCACTAGATGCGTAAAACGCCCGTTATACGGTTTAACCGAAGATTAAGTTGAATTTTTATTTTTTTACTTGTGCAGATATTCTAAGGTTCTGCACACACCAATATAAGAAAAAACAGACGAGCGGGATCGTACCGCGTCTTCTAGTGGAGACCCTGGCGTACTCCACCAAAATGTAGAGGATGGAAGATCCTCTACTAAGGGGGCTCAGTGGTAGAGCGTGTAATGTGTGAGGGGCTTCTAGTATTACGAAGAGAAACCCGTAATAAATTCAACGAATCAATATATTTTCACTTTGTTATAACGAATACATCTGTCTAGGCGCGCTGCCAGACGTAAAGTCTAGAATATATCAAATCCTAATCTATTCTTAATACATTTGAAAGGTTCGAATGCCGTCAGATATTTACCAGCCATGTATAACATAAGGTTTTACTCTAAGGCTCTACAGTACCTATCATCTGTTGGAGCTCATTCAGATACTTGCCGACTGTAAGTGTGTTTAGAGATAGTCTTCAATAAAATACAATGCTAACTTAGCTTAATAGGTACCTTGTTGGCCTTACAATAATTGTAACATAAAGCCCAATTACAAAACCTAGGCAGAAATTAATTCACTTCAACTAGCTTAGATGTCATAAATCATAACCTCATCTACCTTGTTAGTACTATTACGACTATAATAACGCCTGTAATAATATTAGTAATAACTACTGTCGCGTTGCAAACAGAGCGTTTCAAGTATTTGAGAAAAAATAATAGGTACTATTAACCTGGTTTTCATGGATAAGTGGTCGATGAATAATAATAATGTTACTATGAAACAGACGTAGGTTGCAATAGTGTTGTACCTTTACCCCGAAACGATTAATTGCAATTGTCAATGTTTACGTGATTGATTGATTAGAGTCCACATTGATATGCGAAAAGATCTTCTAATAAATGCAATTGAAAGCGATTGACAACATATTAGAATTGCACAAAACTCAAATGTCGCATGAACCCTATTGGTTCATAGGTAAAATTCTCCCGAAACGACAATAAATATAACCGTAAAAATCGTTGAGCTCTTCTTATAAGCACACGGCTTCTAATAGGCGAACATCTAACGCGTTAATTGATCGTTTTAGATGAATTGACGGTCTCTAACGTTTTTATAATTAGGCAGGGTTTTTCAACCTGGATTCCATAGCCCTATACCGGGGTTCCACGGAAGAAATAAAATTATAAAGCAAAGACAAAGCTTCCTGAAATCCTGACGCACTGCGCTGCGTTGTTGCCGCTGAGGCCGCTGTTCATTTGCTGTACAAATAAATACTGAAGTAGACTGCAAGTTGAAGCCGATTTGAGGATCAAAACTTACGACTTTGGTCACAAAAATGCAATAAATATAGAAACAACAATGTGAGTAAAGCAGGCCTAGTTAGTAAATACAGCAAATAAAAACATTGAAAGCAATTTTTCTTGTTTTTATATTGTTGTAGGTACCTATATTGGCGTGTGCCAAGTGGCAAATAATTGATTTTAATGTGATGTGTTTCGTTATGTTAATCACTTCTCTGAATATGAACAAACGAACAAATGGCCTGGGTGGTTATCAAATTGATTGTTTCACTGTCAACTACAGTTCGTTTTGCTGACGTTGATATTGTTTTGAACAAGGCTTAAGTTTAACACAGTCATTTGTTTTGATAATTGACCATCGTAAAATGTAGGTATTTCAGAAATCTATTGTTAAGTGCTTGCTGCTTCTTACCGATAGCCATTGTTGGTCTCATCAATCGCTTTCCATAAGCCGAGATTCAGGTCAAGCGCAGGCACTTTTACAAAAAAAAATATTATTCTAACTGTTAGGTAATAAAAAAATATTCAGTTTTATGGTTATAGGTGTTTCAGAAGCTTATAGCCTAGATAGATACTCATTAGTTTTTATACGCGTTGCGTTACACCCATATTGTTTTATATAGATTGCCTTTTGTAACCTAAATGGTTAAGTATTTGATAAACGATTTTATTTCTGTTACTTTGAACAAACACTTTTACACGTCAATTATATTTTAAAAACTAGATGAGGTCGGCGTTTCCTATTAGATTACCTACTCTGATAATAAAGGCCGTAACTGAGGTCACAGTCTCTTGTAAAGTCCAGACATATTATTCGTCAGATCATGTCCTTACATTGGTGAAAATGGCCTTTTGAGGAAAGAACCACATTGAGTGGACCTGTCCACTCAGTGCGCGCATTTGTCATCGTGCAGATACAATCCAAACTGAAATGGTTGTGTTTAATGTTACGCAAACACAGCAAACGTGACGTGTACAAGTGTTTTTTAAAACCCAAATATAAATTTAATATAATTTATCAAAATTATTTTTTTTTATGATTCAAAATTAAAGAGATTTATTGTTAATGCTGCATTACCTCAGCCTATAGTATTCCCACTGCTGGGACACGGGCGTCCTTTCTGTGGGAGTGTGCCACAATCCACCATGCGGGTCCAGTGCAGGTTGATAGATGTCACATGACTTCGAATTTTCTGTTTCAGGACATGCCGGTTTCCTAAGTATGTTTTCCTTTACCGTTTTGAGAGCAATAGTGATAAAATATTTTACACAAATTAAGTAAAGCCCCTTTTATACACAAGTCGATAAGTTCAGCAACAAGTTCACAATGCTCACAAAATATCTCGGTTACTACCCCTTTTATACACTCTTTTAAGGATTTTAATTGGTTAAGTACACCATACATTGGGGTAAGAGCAAGAAAATTAGGAACTCAGTGGGTAAAAATTAGTGTTTAAAAGGGGTAGTAACCGAGTATATTTGTACCGCAAAATTTATTAAAGCAATCATGTTTTAATGAATTTCGCGGGCTAAATTGAAAGAATCACGTCAAGTAAGAGTTTGACAAATACTCAAATTGAAATTCCTTATTCACATTCCGAGTGAGAGCCCTAGAAGCAACAAGCATAAATTTCAGTCACTAAAACATTCAATGTACACGTTGAATGTTTGGCCACCGGCTTGCAACACGCGAAGGAAGCCGACCACCGAACTGTGACCACGTGTGGTCTATGAAGGTCGGTGCTTTACTGTGTTAGTAGCAATTGAGTTAGAGGATGGGTTTCGAACGGTACTTAAACCTTCGAAATATAATTGGCCTTTTTTTTGTTGGTGTAATTGACGGAACTATGCGGTTTAGAACTCAAATCAGAGACCTGAAGCTGAAACATAAGAGTAAGACCAACAATAATAAAGACTTTCTTTAGAGGGATGCGCTGAGGGAGCCGCAAAATTCGCCAATCATATTTTGATCAACATGCATACTGAAACTCACAAATTGCAAAAAAATATAGAAAACTTAACTTAAAAATAAAACATTTCGTAGGTACTGGGCTATTTCACAAAACAAATAAAAAGTTTTGAAATGAGGACAGATCGAAATATTGGCTAATTAATAACTGAAGTGAACTTAATAACTGAACTGCCAGCTGATAATTGCCAACTTAATAATAAGTAGCAATAACTTAATAATAAGTAGCTGAAATGAAATAAATGGATTAATAAATTACGGCTGTTGTTTTTTTAAGGATTCGTTCACAAAGGTTATCAACGACGTCTGTTTGTCTGTTCACCCATATAACACTTTATTTTAAGCCCTCATCATAGGTAGACAGTTGTACACAAAATAGTGATGTGTTAAATTGATATGGTATGGTCTGTACCGTGGCAAATATCTGTGGATGTGTATACGTACTCTACCGTAGATATCAATCTATCAAACTTTCTACCTAAAGAGCTTCCACCTTGGAGTATAAAATGTTGTACTGTTCCACAAACGATGGGACACTTAATATCATGCTCTGCGTGTCATGTCATCTGCATGTTACAGGAACTGATGGACGCTGCACACATCAGTAAAGACCGTAATTTTTCCTTACATTTCAATATAACAGTCTATGAAGTTTCATCGCCGATCTTAGCGCCATCTACCATGTAGAATGTAAACTGCAAGTTTATGTTTCATTTTTTATTTTATGAAATACTTGACAAGTTTATATAATAGTACCAATATTTTTTTTTATATCGATTACAAAGATAGCGCTTAGTATTGTAGTAAATAAAATAGGACACTTATTTATCATTGCTGTGTATAGTGACATCTATTAGTAGGACTTAATACTAGTAAAATATGGGGCAGTTTAAGTAGTACAAACGTATGAAGCGAGATGGCGCTGATTTCATTTTTTATACTGCCATCTAGTAGCGAGTAGCAGAAGTTTTCAGTTTAGTTTATAATTTACTCCGTAGAGTTCGCTACTGTTGCTACTAATTTTATATTTTTTCATTTAAAATTCTAGGCAGAGTGGATTGAAATAAGCTTACGGTTGCACAGTATTGTATTGTTTCCTTAACTGATTTTATGATTTTATTATATTGTCATAGTAATAAAAAAAATATATATTATTGTAATTACACTATTTGCATGGTAACCTTTAATTATTAGTACACTATTTAGATTATACTGTGCACAAATGCTTTACATCCCTGGTCCGCAGGGTTAGGGCACATGGTTAGCTCCAGCGGAATCCTGAAGGCATTCTGTTCCTGAACCTTTGTTTTATGGTTCACGTAGGGAGCAATCGAAATTATTAATATTTTTGTAATATTCGTATGTGGAGTCTTATTCATTATAGTTTTGTATGTTTTTTGGTGCCTATCTCTTAAATTATGGGATTTATAAGCAATTATAAGCAGTTATCTTAAATAATAGGATTTAAATTCTAGAAATTATAATTCTAGTGACTCTCAATCCTTTGTACACCTACCTGTGTTACTTGTACCTACTTCTTAATCATTTTATGTTTAGCAAATAGTAAAACTATGACGTTTAATTTATTATCAACTTTATATTATTAATATTGGTGTTGCATCCATTAAATGGTTCTAATAGTTCTACTCATTTAACTACAGTCTTTTGAACATTATGTTTTTGAAATTAAAATAATATTTTTGTCGTTTACTATGTTTTTACAGCCAAGCCGCTAAATCGATTTGAATGAAATTTGGTTTTGAAATAACCTAAGCTATGAAGAAGGATCAAACCTAAACTCAAACTCAAAGCATTTATTTCAAATAAACCAATTACAGGCACTTTTGAATTGTCAAGGGGTCGGTCAGTCAGAAAGATGAAGCAGAAGGATACAGGCATAATATCGTCATTTCAATTCAATCTATCCTAAGAGGGGTGATGAAGTTCTGCGCCTTACGTCGCGGGCAGAAAGATACTAAGTAACCATTCCCGAACCAAACAAAACAGAAAATCTAATATTACAAATGACAAAAACAAACACCAGCTATATCCCAAATAGGTAGTTACAGAACCTTAAACCTTCTGGCCATATAAAGGCATCAAAATGTATGTCTCATATATTCTCGAAAACATTTAGGTAAATACCTGAGTGATTAGATACGAATTATGAGCTTATAACTACATAATTTACGTTTACAAGTTAGGCTGTTTATAAAGGTTATGTGTAATATATTAGCCATTAAAGTTTAGCTACAGTAAGTATACCCTTTAGTTTTTATTATAACCATTTCCTGTAGGATATCTGTTAAGACTTAATTTCCTGCGCTTTCGTTTAGTTTTCTTAGCGAATTTTTATTTTGCCTGCTGTTTATATAAATATGGATATCATTACCGTCTTTGGGTACAGACGCCAGCACATCAAGCTATCCCAAACTATCAAATACTCCCAATAAATTGAACATGAATCTTATTCTTTTATGATGAATCTAATTCTTTTATGAAGTTGAAATCTATCAAAGAAATTTGAGGGATATAGGGTAGCTTGATGTACTGGTCTCTGTACGTTATGGACCAAGAAGAAAGCTTCTGATCACCTCAGATTTCTAAAAGTAGATTATTCTTCTTCTTTGGAGTCGTGGTTGCACTTAAATAAATCTTGTGGTAAAAATGTGTAGCTAAATTAGCAGTTTGGTCCCTAAGCTGACTGCTCTGGACTTGCAGAATTATCTTACTTAAGCCATCGAAACAAATCGAGGCCCGTAGGAAGCAATTAAAGTAGAGAGAAAATTAGTAGTAGTATCCTCTTGCATACTGCGATGCATCTTAAGCATGCCCTTTAGGTATAATGTGGTATTAACCTACAATACATCTTACGGCTGGTTTTATTATGAACTTAATTATCATTTATATGCTTTTTTATTGATCATACTCCTTGCAAGTGGATGCCATCAAATATTATAGCAACGTGTATTATTCACTATATCTCGATGTGTTGTATATGTAAGTTATTTTATCTGGTTTGTGTATTTTTCCTTTCAACAGGCGGTGTGTAAGGTGAAAGTTGAAGTAAACACAAGCTTACGTGATTGAATCCATTTATTTCATTTTATTATTTAAATCATGTACTTATATTTCACATGTAGTAACAAAATTTGCATTGGAAAATTATGCAACTCGTATATAAAACATAGGTAATATTCACATGGTATTCAGTTCATTAATTCTCTAACATCTAACGGCACATTTCTATACAAACTTATGTATAATTTACTTATTACATAAATAAGCATATTACTATAAGGCTAAAAGTCTTTCTTGGCTAAAACGGCATGTTTTGCCTTCTAATAATACTCGAGATACATTAATAAGAGAGATATTAAATTAAATTTTGTTAATGCACTGCAAAGAAATCTGATTCCATCGTATAGTAATAAAGAGATTAGTATAAATTAAATAAATACTGATAGTTAAAATCCAATAAATTATAAACTTATAAATAAAGCTTCGTCGTAACGAGAAACAGAAAAGTATAACAGTTAAGTACAAAGGAACTGAACAGAAAGGCTTAAAACTAAAACTTTCAATAAATTAATGATTAATATCTACAGAATACTAAATATCACAGAGAAAGTACCCAATACTTAATCAACAAAACATTGTTTCGTCAAGCACTTCGATACAACCAACATCTGTCGTGTTAGAGAGCGTGCGCGAGCGCTTACAGACCTACCAATAAATAAGTACAACAGGGACTATACCGATTGTAAATTAAATAAATAATTAGTCGAAGCGAAGATTAAGTTACGTCACAATACTAAACAATCATATATTCTATCTTTCCGTGTTCTTATATCTTTTATCTTTCTTTTCTTTTAGTTTGGCCTCGTAGGCGGCGCATCTGCTGTTGCTGAGGATGACCTTCTTGCCTCGAGGACATCTGAACTCGGAGTACCAGTTGTTGAGAAGGTTGCCGTACGCTCTGAAAGCTATGTAGTCATTCTTGAGACACTGCGGCGCGTCAACCTTCATTTCTAAGACTTGTAAGTCTTTGCTTTTGCTGACCTGAGGCACTGGAATACCTACATACACCATATTCTCCCTTATTTCAGCTATGGTGCTGTATAACCGCTGAAGAGTGTTCCCTATTAACTCGTGGCGAGTTTTGTTGTAGCTGCAGAAGGGATCGTCGGCGAATTCAACTTCAACCTTGATAAGTAGTTTGAAGATGTCCTGATATTCCACTAAAGATTTGTACAGCTTCGGCATCAGATACGCAAACTGTAACAAAAAGAAACAGGTATTTAATAAATTGACTGATTAACATCCGTTTTGTTCACAGTTAATGATGCATACAATTAATAGCCTAGCTAATTGGAATTTACAAATGATATCAATGAATGAAATCCCTGATATTACGGTCATTGATGTTGTTCATTGTCTTACGATTGTTATACCCAAACGTCATCGTGCTTACATCATAGAGTATCGTCGGAATGAAGGTTGGATCTGTTATAATTATGTGTCGTGGGATTATCTGTGTTGATACAGAAGTAAAAATACCACTACTTTTTAAAAAGATTTATTATAGGCACCAGTATAGTGCCTTGGAGAACTACACAAAAATTTTTAATCCCCAATACTTTTGGCGGTAATATCTGTGTGAAATCTTGATAAAATTACTAGTAAACATAAAGTTAATAGAGAGAACATATATACATTAACTTTTACAGCTGTCCAACCGTCTATTAAAAGGGTCATAGTGTGAAGAAGCTTATGTGTGAATTAAGCGCGTCATATCGAGGATAGTTTACGTCGCGGCAAATTTGTGTCGAGGCTGCAGTGCCGTGGGCATTTGTGATCGGTATGACTATTCAAATGACGCTATTAACACTACAATCGTATTCAAAATGTATATATACTTCACCAGTATTTAAACGAAATTTTACTTAACAATTCATTTTAATGGCACTTTCTAGGTGATTATTATACGCGGCACGACTCTGTCCCGTGTTTATAACTTCAGCCCTCGTCGGATCGTCATTTTCTTTATTAGAAGACAATACTTATGTATAAAATACGGTTGGGCCGTTAGTGATTTGAAATTCAAAGTACGATATTATCTTTTAAGGATTATTTTCAATTAATAACCGAACGAACGTGTACGAACCACCTTTAATGGTGCTTTTGCTTTAAAATGGAAGGATTAGTTTAAAAAGATGGCACGAACATGAATTTCAAGTAATTATATTTTGTTTAATCCTAAATTTAACGGCGGGTACAACCAAATTAGAGTTTTACGATCTAATATTGTCAATATTGTACAAAATTCTTATAATATTATCGCTGTGAACAATGGCGTTCCTGAGCATTGCATCAAGCGTTTATTTTGAGATGCAATAAATCATTTGTAATTGTATGTTACTTTAAATAATTACGTAAAGAATGGTAATAAACTTGGTAGTTGTAGTTGAATGACATAATCGAGTGTTGGCAATATGACATTCACAGTTTATTGGTAAAGCTTGGGATTCTAGATTATTATGATTATATTCTTGAGAATCATGTTTTAGATTACAAGTATTAAAAACTTACATTGTAACATTGATTCTTAATTCTATAAGTCATTAAACAGGATTAAATTAACTGCCTTTTAAGTGGGCTTGTTAGTTACATTGGAGTTTAGTTGAAGAAGCTTTCGTCAAGTAGTTCAGTGCCACATACCATTACTGGTGGGCGTAGTTGAGACACGTTGTCGATTATCAATGACCATGTTTTATCAACCAAATGCATCAATATTTTCTAGTCTAGTTATCTTGTAACGAATTGCATAAGTAGGTATGACTATTGAGATCTTAGGTTAGGATTAACTTATTTATTTACATGACTTGGGTTGACTATCACCGTATTGGTTTGTAAATTCATATTATTATCAAACTATGGTAAAACCTTGCTCCAACCTTGTCCGATCAAATCATTCTGCCCATGGACAATGAAGCAAGCTTCCATCTTTGAAATAAATCCTTTTTTAATAATTTATATAGTTTTTCTGAAAATATGCGCTTAATACATGCTCCAAATAAACATAAAGATAAATGTTCTTCCTGAGACATATCACGTTCTTTATAGACAATGATGCGTCTACTTAGCTCTGTATATACACACATCAAAAGTGTCTAGGGATCAACATATATTTTTGCAATAACTTTTCTCTTGATTGATATTAATTTAAATTTTCTTTAAGGATTCATCAAATAAAGTGTTTTCGTTTGTCACAGTAACGATAAACCAAGTCACCTTTGCATTAATAAAGAAATTTGCCATTTTCCTAATAAAGGGATTTTTGACATTTGAACCACTAACATTAAAGTTCGAAAAAAAGACTGAAATAACAGTTTTCTTTAAAATTTTATTGGGTAACTTAAACAATTAATAATCCGTGTTTCTACCGCGAACACTAACAACACAAGAACATCGGTTTGGCATACTCAAAATGAGTTCATCCAAATCACGCTGTGGAATGGCCGCCCATGTTCGTTGCAACAACAAAAAAAGGTCTTCTTGCAACTGGATACCCTCCATATTCGGCAGAGCTCTTCTCTGTAGCATATCCCATGCATGCTCAATCGGGTTCAAGTCTGGCGACTGAGCAGGCCAGGGCAGGACATTGATGTTAGCTGCGGCGAGAGTCTGTCTTACAACTCTTGCGGTGTGCGGTCGTGCATTATCATGCATTAACTGAAATAAGGGACCGATTTGCACTTGTAGAGGAACGATGACGTCAGATACAATCGTCTCAGCATAAATTTGAGCGTTGAGATTGCCTCTGATCCAAATCAACTCAGTTCTTCCGCCGATCCAAATACCCGCCCATACCATGATGGTTCCACCACTATAAGGATGGACTTCCTGGCAGGATTTTAATCGCTGTTGGCGTCCAGGGGTTCTCCAGTGTCGTATACGTCTTGTATCCGGTCTCATACCAAAACGAGACTCATCAGAAAAGCACACGAAACGCCATTGTTCTTCTGCCCAATTTCTGTGTTCAAGAGCCCATTGATATCGAATCCTACGATTGTGCATTGCTATAGGTGGTACCCGTAGCGGTCTTCGGGAATGAAGGTTCACTTCATGCAAGCGGTTTCTGACTGTTTGGTCGCTAATTAAGTTCCCTGAAGAGTGATGAAGCCTCACGGCTAACATCATGGCGGTTATTGTTGGAGCTCTTCGAGTTAAGATTTGAATGTATCGGTCTTGTCTCCGTGTGGTGCAGCGATACCGTCCTTCATGGCGCTCAGCCACGGTACCAGTGCTTCGGTAACGTGTCCAAAGTCGACTGATAACACCTTTTTTTGTTGTTGCAACGAACATGGGCGGCCATTCCACAGCGTGATTTGGATGAACTCATTTTGAGTATGCCAAACCGATGTTCTTGTGTTGTTAGTGTTCGCGGTAGAAACACGGATTATTAATTGTTTAAGTTACCCAATAAAATTTTAAAGAAAACTGTTATTTCAGTCTTTTTTTCGAACTTTAATGTTAGTGGTTCAAATGTCAAAAATCCCTTTATTAGGAAAATGGCAAATTTCTTTATTAATGCAAAGGTGACTTGGTTTATCGTTACTGTGACAAACGAAAACACTTTATTTGATGAATCCTTAAAGAAAATTTAAATTAATATCAATCAAGAGAAAAGTTATTGCAAAAATATATGTTGATCCCTAGACACTTTTGATGTGTGTATTACGTATATATACCAACAAGAGTACCAGACTAGCCGGTTCACCTCGGTACTTGTAATGGATCGTTTATTATTGTCCTTTAAAAATGCAACATATTTCTCCATTCGTATTTATTGCAGTTATGAGTTAGTGTTTCATTTTTATTTATTTTAAACTTTTTCGATTACTGTTAATATAGGTATCCCTTTTTTATTGATATTCTACGTTTGCCCATTGGATTTGATGGTGTACCTATATATTATTTTTATTATCGAGCCGTTTGAAATTTCTTGGGACCCTTGGATCCCCCAGACCTTTGGAAGGCGTACGAGCGGCTGAAGCCATCTCGCAGAGGCCCCTTAGACCGTTATAAATGTTAATATTATTTTCATGAGACATTCATTCATGTTTATAAATAATATTATGGATTAGTAACAGTTTCTTTAATAATACAGTTTGTGGCTTATTTTATTGTTATGATTAATGACTCATTTGTGAAGATTTTCCCACACGCATTTAAGGTTTTGGAAATTTTATAACAATTTAAATATTTTGCATGTGGTTGAAAATATTGTCAATATAAATGAGACGGTTCCTATTAGGATAGGAATTTATAATTTCCAAGAAGATTCATTCATAACATGACAAAAACAAAATTATCTAAGTCTATACCTAACCTTCCAGGAATTTAAATTGAATGACATACTCGTATGTTTTAATTAAAGTAATATATTATGTATTGAAAATTACGTAAAACTTATATCGTGACTAACATTAACGTGCAATTCTTCCTGCTTCCACTTAGCGGTTAATGAATGAACTCATCTCATCACTCATTGTTCCCGGAATGTGAACCTGAGCCGTTCGGCTTTTGTTTGTGTCGATTCGTATGTCACCAGCTTCCTCTACAACATACTCGGATGAATGAATGAGTGATTCACTTCACCAGCTGTCTAGCCGCGAATATTTTCAGGTCACATATTGTTTAAATTTGGATGGTCTGCACTTTTGTCTGGCTCTTAAATTATACCAACAGGAAATATCGAATTGAAATTTTATTATTGTTGGGACCAGCCTTTATAGCATCTTATGAAACCATAAGACACCAGTCTTTATGTACAGATTTTATTTAATCCTCCGAGTATTTAGAAGGCAATAAACAATCGATTCTAAAATTAATCGTTAATATTTTACGGTTCATAAAAGCATTGAGTACTCGCCGTTGCGTTTTCCCAACTATTGTGAAGGCGCGACGCCGAAGAAATTGTCGGAGCGAACGATAATAAAAGCGTCGGGCTATGTGAACAAATATGGTCGTGTATTAAAAGCCTGAAAACCCGACAATAAGCCGTACATTTGCCTTAAAGAGGCGAGCTTAACCTCCGAGACGTGTCGCAGACAAACGCGCCACTCCGGAATCGTAAGTTCACATTCGTCTCACTTGGACAAATAATGTGTTTTTAACATTTCGTGTTGTTTTGTTAAATCGTAAATACTGTACAAACACTAGCTCCGAGCGACCGCTAAAGCCCCGGCCTCTTGTCACTGTGAAAGCGCACCGTGTTTCAACTTGTGGAATTTCTGCCCTTTATTCAAACACTGAAAATACCGGCCGCCGCTGTCGCACCGTGACTCGCAGAATTGTGTGAGGACAAATCCACTACTAATTAAAGATATCCTTCGGTATTATTCACAGTGCTCTTCACTCTCAGACTCTTAACTTGGATACTTGGATACTTGGAGGGTCCACATAATCGTGTGTCCACATTAGTCTTTCTTCGGCCCGTCTATTTTAACGTCTCATTTGAGCAGTATTTAATTTTTAAATTGTTCGTATGTCAACTAAAGCCGAAGCGTAGAGATCACTTGAATTCTAACGCTTTCCTTTGCCCAATGTCAAATATTTAAATTTCTTAAGTGGCCGTACATTGACTGGCTGGCGAGACATAGGTAAGAAATATTTAATATTCATCGGTTGGTGCACTGGTCGTCTGCGGGCCGCTACGTTAGGAAATTATTTGGTCTGCGAGTCTCGGACACGATTGTCGTCGAGTGTGTAAGGACATGTGACGCTCCGAATGCACACACACTTATTGTCTCGCGTCGCATTAACTTTTGTGTATTAATTAGTGGGTGACCAATATGAATACATAACAGAAAGTCTCGAACTCCAGATGTGTGTTCGGTAAATAATAAAGAGAGGCTTATAGAAGGCTCGTTAAATATTGCTTGTGTGTTTTATATTTTACGAACCGAAACCGGTACGGGCAACCGATGAACTGAATACAATTTTTATCATAATTATAAGGTGTTGTGCTAAGATACCTACATGTAGGATGCGTGTTGAGCCATGGTTTTAGGATCGCGTGTGCGGAGCGAAATCATGCGGTGTCAATCTATGCAAATTTCCTTGAAACATTTAACTGGCTCTTTAGTTTGCTCTGCTCCCACAAGCGCTAACCATAAGCCTCTGATTTATATATCGCCAGTATTAAATGAGCCCTTAGCTGTGGTCTGATGCGTTATTTAACAATGTGAGTGAACCAATGATTGGGGGTCAACTTTTATTGGTAATGAATAGTGGGCGGCATCATCTTTTTTCGAATGCATCATCTAGATTAGAGGGTGATAATTTTATTAAGAGCGCGATTCGTGATGTTTTCATTTATAGTTAATTAAATAAAATCATTTAATATGGATACTGACTGAATTAATGACATAATCTGATTCTGAAAAGTTGCAGCGAATGTTACAACATGATTAATCAACGCTGGATTGAGCGATTTCGTTCAATCAGCTCGGTAATGAAGTTCTATAAAACACTTAAAGCTGCAGCGATTTTCAGAGCAGAGCGGCTTGTGAAATTAAGGGCTTGCACTTCTAGTTATTGCCCTTAAGTACAATGTGAAGTAAATAAACGCGGTACAAAGGCCGACCACATGTAATTTGGATCGTCGGAACCTCATTTAAGTTGCAACGGTGAAGCCTCGAGCACGGCTAATGTACCCGGGATCCTTTGTCTTAAATAAAGCAAAAATAAATTAAAAATAACGTAAAAACATTGAACGGGCAAAAGGAGTGATGGGCCGGACCACCACACCCTCGACGCGAGTGATCGTCCGTAATAATTACACTGTCAGTTGCACAAAAATTACTTCAAACATTGTAATATATTGCGAATCATTGTAACGGCTTGCGTCACATTTTATCAATATGATTTGGTTCCTAAATTAGAACAGTGATTTGTTTGGTCCACTCCAACTTGCTAAAACTTGTCGGTAGATCAATGAGGTCACTCATTAAATAGAAGCGGAAATAATCTTATCTAAGGTATTCGACACTCGACATTTCTTACATCACAGATCGTCTGTATATCAAATTATGATATTAAGAGGATATTCTAAACCTATCTATTAATATAATGATAGACTACTTTCAAACATGTGTTACTGTCAAGGCAAAAACTTCAGGACTATAATTAATCAATGCAAAAAGATACTCACTTTGCGTTCGGAGATGGTCGCGCCGCGTTTTTTGTAGTTGAAGAAGTGTATGTCGACGAAGTTGATGGTCGGCAACCAGTCCGGCATGCCGTCTCGGTACTCCCGCGTCTCGTTGAGAACCCTTCGCTCCTCATTGAAGAACCTCCTCGTGTTCTTCAACTTCTTGATGATCTTTCTCGTCGCGTTCTTAAAACGGTCTGAGTGGATGTTCTTCTGTAGTCTCATCGATCCTTGCGTGTCTTTGGTTTGTGGCAGGACGGTTTGTTTCCTGTGTGGCCGCCGCCTGTGCTCCACCACGCGGGTGTCGGGCTTCATCCTTGTGTCTTTGGTTAGTGCTAGCGCTTCGTGCTGCCGCCTCTCATGTCTGATCTTGTGTTCTAGCGTCCGCGCCTCGGATGGCATCACAACCATTGCTATTATCACTAGTACTGAAGTAGCTACCAAAAGCTTTTTGGGAAAACCTGCAACAAAATTGTTGACTGTTAGCCTTAATTTCTTAACCGTAATATTAATATAATGTAATCATCATTGTAGTGATATTGTTACTATCTTTACAATTGTGATTAACAAGAATTGATAAAGGGTTATTAAATCTTTTCAATTCAAACACGTTTGCTCACGTTTCATGTATTTTATTCGAATTTTGTAAGAAGATTCCTTGAAAGTGTTGCATAATTTGGAAGAAAAAAAAAGATCATGCACGTTTAGGAACGAATTCTGTGGGACTGTTGACTTCAGAGCGGTGTTTCCAAGGGGTCACATAAAAAATAATAAGGTGCGTGATTATGGTAAGGTTGCTACATACACGTGTGTACGATCTTCATCTCCGAGCACTTTCACGCAGACCATTAGCCCGGGGTGGGATGCGTGAGGCGGACGTGAATTTTGTTAATCAATTTTGGCTGGTGGGAAATTGCCTGTATTTTTTGGATGCCATATTTAGTTTACGAAAATTGCAGCACTCATTTTTGAATAATTGAGTTTAGGTTCGTTCGAAATTGGAATCATTTTGTTAAATTTAAATTAACCGCTATGACTCAGTACAATAGAAATAATTGACTGATAGAAATGACTTTTCACAATTATACAGCGACATATTTTGACGTCATGCACGTCAGCGGAAAGCGTCACGCCTATTGTTTTTGTTACAGCACAAATATTCATACGTTTCGCCTTGTTCGATTTAACGTTTGACAGTTATTGAAGGTTTTGATGTTTCGCGCCGACGCCATAAAATATATTTTATGTCCCAAGCAATTCTGTCGAGGCGATGTTTTCAAACTTTTAAAAGGAAGCACCACCGGCTTTGAAAGCTCAGCATTGTTCACTCGGAGTGCTAAAACATAGAAAGCACTTGTTGCAGTTTTTATTAGTTGCCTGTGTCTCCTCAAAGAACATGGTGCCGACGTTAAGTGGGCAAGCCTATGTTCTGTTTTTTTTTTAACATATCAACATTGGTATTTTGTTTGAATCGCGGTTTATTTGTTTGAATTTGGACTTTTAGTTTCTTTTTACGTGTAATCAGAAGCCCGTAACCACAGCATCAATGTTTATGATGCGGTCATCGATATTTATTATATTTGGTCCCGTGCGGTTTTTCAGAACAGAAAATCAAGCATGTTACGTGTATTATCACATCGGCTGAATGTTACAGTGAGTTTACACTTTTGTATTACGTCACACGAGGATAAACCGAGGTTTATGGTCAGTGAATCATTAGGTCAATTCGTGTCGTTGACAATATAATTTATGTTAAGTAAATACGGCGTAACGCCATACGATAAAAAAACTCGAGTAAAAAAGTTGGCACACTGTGTTGTGACTGGGCTTCTGTGGTACAATTATTTTAGCATGTGGCCATTGTGAGTGGTCAGTATAGCGGCGTCTACATTGGCGAGATCAACAAACAATGCTAACGTATATAATTGTTACCGCGAAAACTGGGTACAACGTTGACTTTTCCACCGTTGGGTTTCCCCGAGCATTTGCGATCGCGGTAATCTTTTATTTCCGAATAAATATGTTAAGTATGCGGTTGTATAATATTTTTTGCTAGTTTTTCTTTGAGATTCTCAAGAGCTCTCGAGCTAACTTTAGTTTGGCAAGAACAAATTCTCTCACGATTTTAAAATTGGAATCCCGCATGGCTGTCATTATTGTACATAAAATCTTATATCATTAAGTTAATTTTAACCCGACACAACTTGAGATAAATTAAACAATTATCGTTGTCAAAAACAAAGTCGACTAAGCGATCAAATGTTGGGACTACAGAAAGCAAAGTTTGTCTGTATCGGATGACATCGCGGGCGTGTTTCAGCGAAAAATCCCTTTGATCGGTTGCCGACGGAGCAATGTTGAACATTCTCACACGATCCGAGCTCCGCACTCGATTCTCGATACATTGTTCACTTCCTAAAATGATCATCGAATCCGCATAGACATCGATTTTTGTACTGCAATTAGTCATGTCCCATTTCACCTTGTGTGAAGAGTTTCAACTTTCAGTACTTATTGCGTCTTTCTAAGGAAGTTACATATGGTAATGTACTGGTGATATAAGTAGAGTTTATTTATTAATTTACATTTCTTATGGCTTATACGATTCCGTATTCATTTAATTGTGATAGTAGAAGTACGCCTTACGTTACGATATGAAGGAAATGAAATCGTAATTATTATAAGATCGCCTTATTTGTATAATCTCCTATTTTTATGTTTACTTTTTTCTGCGTCGTAAATAAAGTCAATAATTAAGAATCAAGAAAAATCTTAACTAAACAAATCTGTGTAGACGGTAATATGATAGCTTTATTAGCTTGCGTTCATTAAAGCTTACCCACAAAATGAATGTCAATTGTTTACATTCGACGCGCGAATGGGCCGCACACTTGAGTTCGTCAAACAAATAGGTAATTAAGACGAGGTAGGCGTCGAAGCTTTGAATTAAAATTATAATATTTTATAAACACACACCAGTTAAAAAGACATCCATGAACAACGCATTGATGTAGCTCCTTTGGGCAAGTCCATGTTCATGCGAACAAAATAATCCCGAATAACGTAATATCGGAAAATGATATAAGAACTTTCCGATCGAACGAATTGTCACTGGCCGCAAAAACAAAACACTCGCGAACTGTCAACACTTTTTAATTGAAACACTATTTTTGAGTTTGGAAATCACTAGTGTTGTAGTAATATTAGCACTGGATTATAAAGTGTTGTGTCGAGCGTGTGTCACCGCTGTGGTGCGAGGAGCGAGTGTGCGAGACCGGCGCGCGAGCAGCCTCCGCTCGTTGAATGGGCACCGAAATGCGGCACCGTACGTCAAATAGCCGGTCAAACACTATGCGAAATCCCTTACCCGCCCGCCGGAAAGTGAACTTCGACCCTCCCGGAGACTTCCTTCGCCCTATAATTTTTTGGACCTTTTTTGTTTTCTCCCGGTCGCCATTTAGTTTTGTTTAGTTTTTACTCACCTTTGAAGAACCGTAAAGAATATTTTTCATTGATATTAATATGACGAAAATTGTTGTACATTTAAATCATAACTTTCATCATTTGTTCGTGTTTTTCAATAATGTTAATGAAGTATATGGATTGCAAATAATGACAATAATTGTGAAATTTTAGTAATTCTATTATCTGTTTTGCTATCGGGCAAAGGACTCGAGATTCATTTTCGTTATCTAATACCCTTTATTAACTTCTTAGTCATGTTGTATTATAAATTCATGTCTTATTTGGTCTATTACATCGTCATAATGAAAATCCATGTTTCTACTTCGATTAAGTACATAATGATAAAAATTAAAAAAAAAACGATGCTTCAATATTCGATAATAATTACAATCTTAAAGTTATCAATAATTAGAAGAGTTAGAAAAATAAAAAACAGCTAACAGAAATCTGGTTCAATTTCAAGAAATAAATGAAGGCGCGCCTCCACGGTCGCCTGTTTCCACATCTTGTGCAAGTGAACATTTATTCGGTACCTCGCGGTGATTCATCGATGAGTCTATCCTAAAGTGAGTTTTTATCGGGCATTAGTCGCGCCGCGCATGGCACAACACTAACCCTTGCTAATCTTAATAATTATTCAATATTACGCGTCTGTTACTCTAAATAATAATCAGCTTTTGTTATTAATAATATTGCGTAGGCGTCGTACGCGATCAATTTGTTAATCATTTAATCTTTACCACTCATTCTTTAGTACTTGCATGTTCACGATAGTGACACATTGTACGATAAGTCTTAGTATACTATTACACTGATACATTAACTAGTTTATGTAAATGAGTGCCTAGATTTAGAGGTTGTTTGATTTATAAACAACTTTCGTTTTCTTTTTCACTTTTCTATGACTGGCCATCAAGAATTACAAGCGAAAGAGTCCAAGGACTACAAAAGAAAGTAAACTGAGAGGAAAAAGTGTGCCAAGTCTGGGAAAGACTTGGTTGACACAGATAGGATGGTGCACCTACGTGCGACTTGGGCCAAACAAATCCTTCGACAGAAAAATAAACCTTCTTAGTTGAAATTGGTATACTGGTTGTTTGGCTGCTTGTCTGTGGGTAATGTTTGTAGCATGTGGTCTGCGGTTAAGAGATACGAGCGAGCATCTCAATGTTTACATTGACACGTTTTTTGTTTCGTGGTTAACAAGACGATGCCATTGTACGTCTGCTTAGTGATAGTGTCAATATCCTATAATTATGATTGTGTTTTTATTTATAGAACGCTATATTTGTAGCAGTATTCATGTTACATATAATTGTCTTTAGTTTTAAATAATAATATTTTGACAAATGCAATAATAAATGATAGTTAAAAACTGAACGTAACTTTCTGCGTTCAGGAACGTGACTTATGTGAAGGCTATGCGCTAACCGAGGCCGATCGACCTAGTGCGCTTACAATATTTTTTCTCTCGTCTTTACAAAGGAGATTCCCATCGCGATCGTTTCCGATTACTGACATAATGACACGCCTTTCATTTAATACACGATTAACTTTTTATGCGTGACTATTCTGTAATTGTATTAGGCTTTTCCGGCGGTTGTCTCATGAATGAGTCACGGATTTTCCGAAGTTTTCGCTACAGTAAATTTGCCGGGAACCACTGAAAGCCCACAATGTCAAGACCGTGTCGCATGAGCTCACTATTACTCACTCCCCGTAGAAAGTCGTTAGATCCGTGAAATATAAACCGATTCGTCATGTCACAAATATTGAATTTTAAGTGCTCCGAACTGATCTATACTGATAAATAAAACATGTTTCGTAATTCATTTTTTAATATTTAAAACGGTTTCCGTTATTTACGTGGGACCATTAAATAATTGATGCAAAATATCGCATGGACTTGTCCGTGTGTGTGTCAGAAAAAAGCTTGAAAACTCCTGTTGAGATATTGAGTAAGTTCTCGCGAGTTGTGGGATACTATTTTGAGATACAATGACGTTTTCTTTGTGTCGGAAGTTTAAAATATTTCTGTAAATACTAGTGTTGTGTAGCTCTGTTTCGTATATAAGATATAGCGGGCGGAGTAGCGTGTATCCGCTAGTAGTGAATATATTTAACCTCTAATACTGCCACGTTGATATGTTGCACATTGTTTTAAGCAAATATTATCCATCTATCCTTCAGCCGCGGCGTCCGTTACGTCTCTTATGATGATTTGTTACTCTTTTAAAAAAGTGTAGCGCTAAAATTACCGATAAAAGGTTTACCATTGCCGTGTAAATAGCTTTTTTGTTGAAATCTAAAGTGCTCGCCTATGATACTGGCCTGAATAGAGACGGATGCAGATTATATTGTTATTGCTCTGCAAGATCAAGTTCGGAGGTGAGATAAACGAAGGATTAACGTTATTTATTGCAGTGTTGTTTTTCTATCTGTAATATGTAAGTATTTACAAAAAAAAAGAAAAAGTTTCTAAGTAAGTAGTTTATCAGCCATCTCGTTACCATAACTCAAGCATTAGGTTTCTTAGCTTGGGACTATGTGGCGTTGTGTCAAATGTCCAAAGATATTATTATTATTATAGTGTTCGTGATGTCTCGCTGATCGTGTTGTTGTTTCGAATGCACACTTGAAGCAGATAATCTACCGTAAAATTCCTTTACCAACATAGTTTCAGCAGCTAATTTAAGTTTACCGTAAACTTAAAGACTGGCTTCCGCGACAGGGTCCGCCTGCGGCCGCCTAGGCATTGCCAATACGTGAAATGGCATTGTTTGCGAGCCGCAATATAAATCACACGTTGTGCGTACTATTCGAAAGCTTTTGCTCATTGTGCACGTACCCTTAACCCCTTTCATGGCACAGGCTAAAATTAATACTCAATACGCGGCTCAGAAATGTCCAGTATGTCAGTTATGCGGAAGGAAATGTTTTATGCTGTGTCCTCAAAACTGAATATGGCAATTTAGTGTGAAGAAAAGTGTGGCTTGTAATATATGCGGTCTTAGACGGGGTTAAGTTAGTGTATAATTCATGTCTAACACTATTGACTGTTGTGGCTAAGCTGAAGATCGAATAAACGGAAGATTTAGTATCGATACTAGTCTTATCGATGTTTACATAATCGAATGACAGCCAGGTGTCAGTCAGCTTTAGTTTATCGATGTGTGTAAGTGAAACTTTTTACAAGAAGCTCTTTTACCTTGAAAACTATAATAAATTAATTTTTTTAATGTTCGAAGCACTTTCGGTGAGCTCCGCTTTTCACTAATTATCCGGTGACTAATCGCTGATTGAGGTAATAAGTTTACGTATCTATAGAGTTAAAATTGAATTTAATGTATCCGTATTATTTAGCTCCATTTAGGAAAGTAACATAAACTTTTTATAAAAGTGATTTTACCGAGGAATCATCTGTGGAATCTACAACACTGCTATTTCCGGAATCATTTATTCGGAAATCGAACATTGTCTTTCGTTTTAATTGGGTAACGTGACGTCAAAATTGAAAGTTTAAACATCGAATCTAATATTCCCTTTTTTTTGAATTAATAACACTAGCTAGATCACGCATTATACAATACACATAATGAGTAATCACTCAAGAACGTAAAGCGAGTAGTTTCCTCGTATTATCAGTGCCGATATTTCAAAGAATAGAAAGTGATAAAATTACATCACTTCCTTTGCTAGTAAGATTAGTTCACCGATTTACGTGAGTCTCTATGAACTGAAATTGTATGTAACGTCTGAATGTTTTATCATGTTATGTATGTAGGTACCTATGACTGTTGTAGATTAGGTCATTGGATTTAAGTCATCATTATGTATGTACAGGGATAAGTCATCACATTAATTTCTTTCGGATACATCCCGAGTATAAGCTACAACACTATTAATTCATAGATCAATCAAGAAACATCAGGTAATAAAAAAACTAAATCACCTTTATCAATCTTCTATTAATTAAAGTCACTACATAGATAAGATATAAAACAAAACAAATATTAAAAATACTTACTATATCTAAAGGTATATCCTTGTCTCCTTGAGGAACATCCGTTGCAGCAACAAGTGCACATATCGATCATTTTAATATTAATCGATTTATCACAGATCATTGTAAATTATTATAATAAATATTTGGCATAAAACTGTCACAACAACTGTCACATATAAAAAAAAACAGTCCACTGTCACTTCACAATTTTAAATTCAGAACAGGTGTAAGCACGTGCGTATTCTGTTTATTGAATTTAATTTACGTGATTAACGGGCGTCGTGTTCGAGTCGAGTTCAGGACACGATCTCTAGAGCGGATACGTTCAGTTCGCCGCGTTACGTGTAATGTGTGTCCTGAACGGATTTCCACGGCTTTTATGTGGCCGGTCGGCGCTCCCGTGATAAAGGGTGCAAAAAACTGATTGTTTAATTTAGAGGGCCCGCCATCACGTCACGGATACGACGTCGATAGCGATTAGGACGTAAACGGACACATGCTCTTACGCAATAGCTTGTTCAAATAAATACATGTGGCAACAGCCGGATCCGAGGGGTATGTGAAAATGCGATTCCTGGCCGCTGTAAACATGTTTTTTATTACGTTTAGTTCTTTTGACAGTTTTACTCTATGTTTTGTTTTATATTACGGTTATTAAAAGTTATTTATGTCAGTACTGATAAGAATGCATCATTGATAAAAATTTGTGATTTAGATTAATTATTATAATTTTATAATACATGGGTTTATTGAGTATTAAGATATTAATGATAATAACAATTAATTGGTCAATAATAATTTATTTGAAAGATAACGGTCTTATATACCTACAGCTCTTATTTATAAATATTTTATAGTAATATTTCCATTGAAACTTACTTAAGAGAGTACATATTCTTAACATATTAATTAAAACCTTATTCAATTTAGGTACAATGCATGAAGTTTTCATTATAATAATAAATAGAAATAACAATAATTATGTCATTTATTAACTTTGTGTCATGAAAAAATTAATTCATACACTGATAAAAGGAAGATCTATGAGAAAAGTTTATACCTAAGTACAGCAACTTTTACAAGCAGCGTTAAATGAAGAAAGATGATTAAAACGTAACATAATATAACTACTTAATACTTAAACGTAACTTAGTGTAGTGTGAACCGCACACCCAATCACAAACGGAGCGTTGCAGCGTCTGCTAGTAAAGTCTTTCTACGGAGTTTATTTTTGAATTCCATTTCGGCCATATTAGAAATGCGTTTAAATTTCAGCGGGGGTGTAGCTCCACCATCCCGCCTCCGAGAGAGTCCGCCTCTCGGCCTCATTCCCGAAATAGTCCCGTTCGATTGGTCGCTCAGAGTAATCTCCTCGCCTATTACATGCACTCGCTTAAACTTTACACTCAATAATGCAAGTACTCGAGTCACGTGGTGGGGTTAGTTGTGCTTTTTGTTCCAGAATAATACTATAATTATACTTGGCTTTCATTTCAACGACGCGTTTGTTTGTAAACTTTTTCAAGTAAACCTATGTACACACGGGCGGTTTTTTTAACGCGAAGTTTTTGACAGTGCTCTGGATTTTCAACTCGATGTCGAACCTAGCTTTGAGAATCGAAGACAGTGCATTCCTATAGCGTTTTATAAGAACGCCCGTGCGTACCTACCGTAGGTTAAGTTATGCGCTGTGCAGTATCTTTTAAAATAATATTTACGGTTTTCGGATGTAGAAGTTTTCTGCTACAAAAACTTATCAATAGTACCTGTAGCATCACAACAATTAAAGCAAAGGCTTATTCCCATGCGCTCCAAATCTCTGTTATCTGGAAATATTTAAAAATACATTTAATCCCAAGAGGTCCAAAATTTTTGGATCGCGTATCGTAATTTCAACTTAGTAGATAAATTGGTTAAATCGACGCGAAAATTCAACAGGGGCAACAGAACTTTAAATATAATTTACCTCGTAACATCTTTATTATTATTCAAAGCGCAACGGTTAGGTACTATAAATTCCGACAGTTATTGTCATAACCTGAATTAGGTACGATGATGTAAAAGGAAAAGTAGGTCAGAAAATCCCTTAAACCTGAATGTAGTAACTGAATCGTGAAACCTCGGTAATAATATTTCCTACAACCACTCAGATATTTCAAAGAACACATATACCTTTTATAAGTTGTTGTGACGTAAACTTCACATACAGTTCATTTAATTTATTGATCTAATTCATTAAGTTATTTCATATGGTTTTCCCGCATTGCTTGCTTATGCACATAGGTAGCATAATATATATCAATTTAGAAACATTAAATAATATTTAATTCAACCAATATTACAAATTATGTTTGCAAAATTTTCTGCTTAGCCAGTCTAACCGGATGCAGCTAAATACCACTATGTTACATAGAGCGACTGCCTATCTGACCTCCACAACCCAGTCAGTAATAAATAGTAGTACTGGGTAATACAATACCCCTTGGTAAGACTGGCTGTCAGACTTTCGGGCTTCTGACGACACGTAACGACTGCCAAGATCCACGAATGACAGCTGGGACCCGTAACTAATCACGTTTTCAAAATAAACGTGTGAGAAAATCTCGTCACAATATAAATATTGAGTAATAAAACAACAAAAATCCTCCCCTTTTTACAACTAGGGTACGTTTTTTTTTAAATAATTTTTTTGATATCATAGGATAATTACAAGGCAGATGTGAGTGGAAACGCTGACACTCCAAAGGGGACGCCCTAGGAGGACCTTTAGGTACATACAGAAAGGTTAGGTACGTAGTACTCGCAACGGGCTTGCGTGTATGATATAAACGAGGCAAAAGGCTTATGTGAGGAGCGTAACGCGATCTGTAGTTTCTGCCTACCTCCATGAAAGACGTCATAAGTATATGTATGTATATCTAATCACTGAACTTTATCACAATAGGTTTATCCTCATGAAGCGTGGTAATGGAGTCATTAACCTCATATGGAAATAAGGTTTAAAATATAAAACCGCTTTATAAAGGAAAAAGTATTTTTATTACTGATTACCTAATCGTTTATGATGCAACTGGACATTATAAATATCTGATACATAAATAGCTTGACTGAAAAGTTGACGAATGGTTTTCCTGCTCTCCTTAACGAAATGTATAGAAACCAGTAATTCGTACTGGCGTATCTACTCGAAAAGTCTCCGGTAACTAAATTACTGCTTTTGTATATTTTTTAAACCAAAGACGAAATAGAAATTCAGCCTACTTTTAAATGCCTTTGCGATACAGAGTAGGTCGCGCTGAAGTTACAATCCCAACTTTAAAAATTACCTCTCATAGCAATGTTTGGCCGAAGACATGGGTATGGTTGGTTCTTCTTCCCAGACGAACTATTTAATGTCGAGCTAAGTTATAATCACTGGATCTTAAAAAAAAACGCATGTTTGGGACGGGACTGGTTTGTATTTATTTTTATATTCGTAAGCTGTAACAGTTAAGCGGGAATGTCCGAAAGGGTTACCGCTACCCCGGAACATAAAGGGCTAAGGAAGAAACATGGATGGGTTTTAGTCAGTAAGAGTCTGAAACTTCACTTCACCCAGGGCTGGAGGAGTCATTTGATGATGATGATTTTCAACAAAATAAAATGATGCTCATACAGTGCCGCTGATTTGATGCATTATCCGTAACTAACTTTCGACATTTCTCATCACTAAACACATTTCGTAGTTCAACTTGACAACGACGGTTCCTACGCATCGATCTATATATCTCGTGACTCCGGCGCATTGTTCGCGACAATTATCGCGCCAGTCACCTGGCTCATACAAACAAAAGACTCGCTATTACGTATTGGAGTTGGTATCACACCGTAGTTTGTAAGATGATAATTCAATCTGATCTGTGACGTCAAAATCAAGTTCAGTTGTCATATTTTCTTTAATTTCGTTGTAAATAAGCCTGTTACTTTTTTTCTTGGAAAAAAAATATTATTTTGTAATGGTTTGTAAAAAAACGTTTCTTAAAATAAAGTTATGGTTTAAACACTTTTAGAAGCATAGTTTATGCCTTTGCTATATGATAAACTATGTTGCAACATTTATAATCAAAATTTTCTGAGAACAATACTGGCGCCTTTTCCTCATCATTCAACACTTTGAATAAGTATATAATTAATTAATTAATTTAACTTGACACTGTTTAACAATTTACCGTTTTCAGGAACATTTCGTTTGAATTAGTTTTAGATAACGTTTATGGAAATGACATTTTAGAAACCAACTTCGATATACGTTGTATATAACATTACCTAAGCAACCAAGTTGGTTGCTTAGATAAAAACGACACGGTTCCAACGATAGAAAACGATATCGCTTACTAACTACGGTGTAACAAAAGTCCATGTGAACTTATCAACGCACAAAAACCGAGCCTTTCTCAGGGATTCCTAACTGGTGCGCGTAATATATATAATGCATTCAAAATGAGGGGTTATTTCGAACATCCTGATACATACGATTACCGAGAAGATGTTGTTACGTTTGGCTAGAGAAAACCCCATGTAATGATAACTCATTGTTTATGCAAATCCGCCATTCTATGGTAGCTCATATCCGATTGTTACAACCTCCGTTTAAAGTTCAGAGTTCCTGTGAAACACGAGTGTTATAAGGTTTAAAATTACATTGTTATTAGTAACGTAATAAATTATTACTTAACATTTAAATATTTTGTTCAAAATTTATCAATAATGCAGTTAATGTTGAAGTTTGTTTCTTAAATGTCATTTCAAGAAACGTTTTCTAAAACGAATTTAAACAAAATGTTCCTGAAAACGGTATATTGTTAAAATTGCGGTCAAGTTAAATTAATTAATTAAATAGGTACCTATTCAAATAGGTCAATGATGAGGAAAAGACGCCAGTATTGTTCTCAGAAGACACAAAAGAAAAAATCTAATCAAAATATCAGAGTCGGCATAAAACAATCATTCAAAACTGACTTATGACTTAGCTTATGATTTTTAAAATTTTTGATGACTAACCCCTAACATTTGGAGGTTTCGTTCTGAGAAATGTTCACAGGTACCCAGCCTAAAGGAAATGCCAGAGTGTTGCGTATAGTACGTATTAGGAGGTCAATGAGAGATGCATGTCTATTGTAAGGACGTGAGCTCATGTTCGTGTAATAGTCATCTGATAACAAGATCTGCCGAACAAAATATGGCGTAATTTTTTTATGAATTTGCACTTTCTTCATTTCATTGTAATTTTAAGTGAAGAATTCTCAGAGAGCTTGCTTTAAAGCTAAAAGTGTTTTAGGAGTTCCTTTGTCGTTCTTTTAAAGATCTGTGTTTTGGAACTTACTACTAACTTCAACTTTTGTAATAGTAGGTACTAAAAGTAAAACTCACAAATTCCTTGACAATTCAAAATTGACTCATTATTGTTATTATTTAGGTGCTTCATTATTTAGGCCCCACACACAAACTCTCCACATACCTGAACATGCTACAATTTCTTTTGTAAAATCACAGAATTTAAACTACTTTTATTTTTATTTTTAAGTATGTCTCAACATTGTTAATAGTAAACCCTTGGGCAGTTGCGAGGTAACCCCATCACAAGTATCTTTATAACTTACCGGGACTGCCTTAATTTTACGCTGTAGAACAACTGTATGAGGAACAATAGGTATATATTATATTTTTTTTTTTTTAAATTCATAAGTCCTTCTTGAGAACATATACTTCAGCACGTTGAAATAAGAATCTATTTTCGTCTAACTCGTATTGGAACGAGGGTTCCCAATCCTAGAACTGTTTAAGACGTCATTAATGACGTACAAGAGTGTGGTACAGCTGATCAAAAACCGCAAGATCATAGTTGCCGTGAATCATGACGCTATTCTCAAAACGTAGGCCAGGTTTGTAAACAATTGCCATAAATAGTCATGTTCCTCCATAGTTTTTGGATGGCGGGGATACGCTGAGACAGGGCACGTGGCACCGAGTCTTTGAGCGTCGTTTGACGTCAGAATTTTCTTATTAACGATTCAGGAGTGATTCAGTTTGTAACAGGGCTTACGCTCAAAGGCTCACGTTGTCATCTCATCTGGAACATTCGCCCTTAAATGTTTCTTTTAAAGGAATATCTACCTTTTGTCAAGGGACTGAATGATAAGCGGTTTAAGGTAATATGGGGTTATGCAATGCCATAATTTATACGCGTTCAAAGTAGACAAATAAGGTCATTATCCTCTTCAAAAGTTAAGGTTTTAACGAACTTGAATTTTCGAATGCGATTTTCCTGAAGTCTAAGTTGCTATGTAGAAAATCCTGTATACACATATCTATCCCATCAAGGTCACTGACACCATGTTGGACTAAAGTAATAAAACAGAAGAGTAATACGAGAAGCAGTAGGTATAACACAATACTGAAGATGTGATTGGAGATGTTCGCTTAAGTTTTCAGATGTTTACAGAATCAATCGACGGTTAAGTAAAGAACGTTAGGAAAGTGGACCTTTGTATCAAGGTCTGAAATAAAGTATTTTCATTACTTTAACACTTTTGATAGCCAATTCTAGTAATCTCATAAACAAACAGGCCTTGTCATTTTGACATTCATCGCTAGGTAAAGCAATTTTGCCGTCAAATATACTACGAAGCAGTTCTTTTCATAAATCTCAAATAGTCTAGCCTTAACCCCTTGGGACCGTGGTATTATGTATGTCAGCGTTGCTTTACTACCACGTGCAGTAGTGACGTAGATGGTCCAAATAGTAACATGCTGCGATTTAAAACAACACTCGTGCGTAAATAGGCTGTTGTTAGCTGGAATATGATGCCTAAATGTAGTGCATTTTGGTCTCAAATGCTTTATTTTCGGATAGGTGCATTGTTTAATTTTGTGACCATGCTGGTCGGTCGATTAAATATCACTCCACAAAATTAAAACCTAACACAAACTTTTAACTTATACCTTCGTTCTTTTAAGCTGCTGTCATTATTAAATATATTTTTTTACTATTATATATATTATTTAGAAATTCCATTCATTACTTCAAAGGAAAAAAAAAATACGCAGCTAACCGCAGTTTAATATGCGAGTATAAATACTTTCCGTCTATCCGTTGCGCATGAGTAATGTTATGCACATTGAAGTCATTTCCGAATCATACTTCAAAGTAACAGTTACCAAAGATTTAGCACGTGTGCATCCTTATTTACCTTCCAGTTAGTGAGAACAAAAATTTCTAAAACAGCGAAACTGCCATGTTCTGCTTCAATTGCGAAAACGTGTGAAGCCGATGTAGGTGTTGTTACTTCAAAAACATAGATCATAATTGCATGAACAATTTGGTTAGTGTTAATAGTACTGCGACGATCATGTAGCAGAGTCACGCTACGGAATACCCAGTTAGTTTTTGCAACTCGACTGTTTCTGTGTATCAGCCAGAGGTGAGCGCGTGTACAAGATCTTTTTGCCGTATAATTAAGTCAATATCGATTATGTAAGCAAAAAGGACATTGTAACAGTAAGGCGGCGAACATATAAAGATTTGTGAAAAAAGATATGTGGGCCGTATGAATATCAACGAACCTTCATCAAAAAATATCGAATAAAAAAAGAGATAAAATCTAAATGGTGATAATGATTGTTGTGCCTACACCTCATTTTAAACACGAAGATTATTGTTTTTATCAAATCCATTCCAAAGTTACCAATGAGAAACTGGTTGGAAGTGAAAACAATTTTTAAGTTGATCATATCTCTAGCACGTTAATTTTCATCGTATTTATTCCAAGATAAAGGTAACATAGCTAACTTCCTCTCTAATAATAAACGAAGGAAAAAACCTCTATTACTCGACTATAATAGTAATAATTGCTCTGAGCCACAGTGTGACAGAGTGTCTCAAACGATACTATGGACCGTGGGACTGTGGGACTCGTGCGCCGTATTCAAATGGGTATGAAACAAAAAAAATATAATTATTGGAAATGCTTTCCAGTTTTTCCGGTCGTGTGAGATCGCAATTCACTTGTCCTTATTTAAAGGAACAAGATTAGAATAATTGTTTAACGAGATGATGCACTTTTATATTCAAATGAGCCTTTGTCCATACGTGAATTGTAATTGTGGTTTGTTCTTATTACATCTGTTTCTTTTCTTGTTCTATTTATTGGACCAGTGTTAGAATTATGAGAACGATTTGAATTAATTGGTTTTTGCTGTCATGTTTTTCTGCGAGTGTTTAAGTTCATTTCTGTACCTACTTCTTTATTTAGAAGGGTGTCTCTTGTATTACCGGAGTTCAAGTTGCTATCAAATACATGATTTGAGCGTGGCTATGAGTCTTCGGAAAACCTAGGACCAATAAGCAGTACTTATCTAAACGAACTACGCTCAGTCAGTCAGGATTGTTAATTTTAACATTAGTTTTCCTCTGCCTGTTAAGTTTAATTTTTAATGAACAAAATTGTATACGTTTTGTTATCATTTCAGTAATCAATGTTGCTGTACACCGACCTAGATTGTTGTAGAAATCAATGCCTCAACCACTTTAAACTGCAGTTTCTTGTATGTTTCTTTCTTCTTTGTTGTGGTAGGTAAGGATCATCACAGTGTCCAGTTTAATTGCGTGGATGTACGTCATAATTGATGATGACAGCTGCTAACACATCAGGATCATGTCTTACCACAGAGCTTCTTAATCATCGATACCATTTGATTGATTTATTTATTCATTCGTTATTAATTCGATACTCATTTCAAATTCGAACTTCAATTTGATTTGATTTTAGAATTTGCATCAAACCTTCGTAGCGAAAAACGCTGGCCACAAAGACTTGGCGTTATATAAAACATATCTTCTTGCGGATAAAAAATGGCGGCAGTGCGACAACACGGCTAATGATTCTCGATGTCGGTCGATTTACTCCACACTCACCGGTCCTGTATTTCCTGTTCGTATGTTGTTACGCAAAATTCTTGTACTAATATAAAATTCCATCTGTTTTGCTTCATCACGGCCATTGTGATCTGCAAATTAGTTCTTAGATATTCATTTGCTTTGTTTACTTTCATAATTGTGTAATCAGATAATAGAGATGAGTTTTCACAGGTTTTTGTTGTTCGCGTGCGCAAATCTTGGGAATGTTTAAACAAAGGTTGGTCAGTTCTGTCAAATGACCGTTCAAATGTAGGTCAAAAGTTTGGCTTTTGTATTTCAGCAGATTTCACAGTGCTTTAAGTCGAAAAATTCGCAGTAATAGAAGTGTAGGTTTAATTATGACCGTTATAGATTATTATATTCTCTCAATGATTATTGCGATAAAGGGTGCTCTTATCTCACTGGGACATAACCGTTTTCATTGCATTTGAGTGTCTTTTCGCATGACTTTCTCGGATATCCCCATATAAGGAATATTTTCATAAAGAGTCATAATTAGTTATTACTACCTATTAGTTACATTCCCGCTTCATGTCTTACAAATCATAAGAAAAAAAATGATTAAATAAAGATAAAGAAGTGTCTTTGTTATTTGAACTAAAATGATTTCACTATCGCACCACTTCTGACCTGAAATCAAATAACATAAACTTTAACTCAGCTATAAAATAACACACACACCAAAAACTTTATTTAACCGAAAACACTGGAAGTGTCCAGAAAAAAATGTAGTGTATTGAACTGCGCTCTGCATCCTCAAAATGTAAATGTCCATTCCAGTCTATTGTTGAAATATTCATTGTATTCATCAGCTGTCAGTCGTAATCACGTCGATACCCTCATTCACTAACATTTCCAGATGTTTCTAGTGGAATCAGATGTTCTGGAGCATTTACTTCATTGATATAGGTTAGTAGTACATTCTGCAATAATACATTCGGAAGGTTATTTTCATATTCTGGGCATTGACACTTTCTTTGAGGTTGCATCCTAATCACGTCATCATCTGCCTAGCCTTTTCCCAACTATGTTGGGGTCGGCTTCCAGTCTAACCGGATGCAGCTGAATTCCAAAAACTCAGTTTTTGCCGATGCGAAAACCCTATAAGAGCGCAGCAACTGCCTATCTGACCTCCACAACCCAGTAACTGGGCAAAACGATAGCCCTTGGTAAGACTGGCTGTAAGATTTTCGATCTTCTGACGACCCGCATCGACTGTCAAAGATGCACAAATGACAGCCAGGACCAACGGCTTAGCGTGATTTCCGAGGCACGGAGGAGTCTCGGTATGTAAAGATGGTCATCCCATCCACGGCCAACCCCGGCAAGCGTAGCTTAACCAAATGGATCGACCTGTGCGGCTATTAGTACTTAGCCACGAGCTCTTCGAAGTCCTATCTGCACGATCTTAATCACGTTACATATGGAATGAATATTGTTATTGCGAATTGTAATGTCATATTTGCCTTGTAAATCCTAAAAAAAAATAAGATGTTTGTTTCAATTACATAAAATATAGCATACGTGATTTGGAGATCATCTTTTAAGCAAGAAGATGCTTGTGTTGGGTGACTCCACTCTTCCACTTAGCGTAATACATTGTATGCAATTGAAGAAAGGTAAGAAAAATGACATGACATATGCGCAAGTAAACTAGACTATCCCTACGGAAAAATCTCTGTATTATTGTCACAATGCAGTATTTCCACAATTGTTTTGAGTTTCGAGGAATTCGGTCTAAGCCAAGCCTTTGAAAATGACTTGGCTATTTCTGTTTCTCACTCAGGTTTGGGGCATCACATAAAGAACCTCACTGTGTTCCACTAGAGATCTCGAAGCTGCTTCGCATTGGATCGACACCAGCGGGAGTCACTGACCTTTTGAGGGGTTTCCCCATGACAAGATAGACAGTATATACGCAAATGATTACTGATGATATGGTCGTTGCTGATGATCAAACCACCAAAATCCTAAGTGAAGATAATCCAAACAAACTGTCATTTGTTTTTAAGAAAACTGATAAAGATGACGTCCAAAGGGATTAACAGTTATTCCCCCAAGATCATCCCGGCGTTTGTTTGAAATATTAAGATGCACTTGTCATAAAGATTATTTAAACATCCGTCGCTACAGTACTCATATTGCATACACAAATGACGTTCAAAATAAACAAATGAAGGCATTAGTCTGATATGGATGTGTAAAAAGTACCGGTTATGTGGAGATAAGATGAGTTACTCATGATTTGCATCGTTTCAGGGGGGCCTAGGTTCCATCGGTATGTGAGATTGAATGCTGATATTCAGCCTTATCAGGTTTTTATTAAGAACCTGATTTGCCAGTCGATTCCCGTGGATACTGTTACATAATATGTACAGACGCCAGCACATCAAACCATCCCAAACTGTCAAATTTTGCCAATTGAAAATGAACCTACAGATGTTGTAATAAAGTTGAAAATCTATCAAAGAAATTTGACAGATTGGGGTAACTTAATGTGCTGCCCTCGGTGCTTTTGCTGTTTTTTTATCTACAACACAACATAATGCCTTTTTGTTTTCCGGAAGGTGACAAAGATGTAGTTATAGTACGTCCCCATTTTTCCAACTATGCTCAAGTCCCATGTAATAGGGGCGAGCCTATTGCCATCAACCATTGGAAAAACCCAATACCAATTTACTAACCTGAGAATCAAACCCAGGATCTCATTTAACTATTTTACTAAAACAGTAGCGCTTGTGACCACTAAACCAACGTTACAGTCTTATGTTCCTTTAATGACAGAATTATGCTAAAACGTCGTTAAAATTAGTGACATCATGAAATATGAATAAATTTCCATGACAATGATTAGTTATCGATTCGGCTCGTTATCGAAAAGTTCTGATTCTGATTAGCCCAGAAAACTAACTTTGTGTGGTGCGTAATTGAGAAATGGCTCGGAAAACATAAACATACATAAAATCACGTCTCATTTCAAGGGGGTAGGCAGAAGCTATAGTACGCTATCTGCTACGCTCCTTACAAACTTAGGGCTCTCTCGTAGGGCTCCTCTCAGCGGAAAATAAAGAAGAGCGGCGTTTCCATTCACGTCTGCCTTGTAAATACCTTTTGTTAGTTGCCTTTCATTCATCATCTCATCATGACAAAACCATGTAAGCATATTCTTTTAATGTTTTTGTCACAGCATCTTCTTTTAAACCACACCGTAGTCTTATCACATCATTTTTCAGCCAATCATTCATAGGCTATGAAAGGAGTCTCTGTTGTCGTACAGAGGCCAGCACATCAAGTTACCTCTGCCAAATTTCTTTGATAGTTTTGCAACTTTACTACTAAAGCATAAGGTTCATTTTCAATTGGGAAAATTTGAAAGTTAGGGTTAGCTTGATGCGCTGGCTGTACATGTGTGAAGTTCCATAAATTAATAATTATTGAAATATAATTAAATGCATTACATTAGACCATGAGGCGCCTTGTTGCTTACACAGTAGTTAGACCAGACACTGGATAATTTTCGTCTCTCATTGGCAAATTTTGAGCATTTCCTTTTTTATATTGTCATTGTTAACACATTTCGCAATTTCTTCATGAAGGATTTTGATGGGTACAGAATCATGAACAGTCAAAATGACGACATGGTGTCCATTTCTACTTATCGACGCGTCAACTACTTTTCATCCGTAAGACGTTCTCTTAACAAAAGATCTAGCGTCTGGCTAGTACCAGACACTGGTTTTAGATTAGAGAACTTGTGTTCTCTGGCATTGATGCTGAACTAGGCTGTTTAGCGCAGCCGTGAGACACACAATACTGTTTTTTTTTTGTGTGAATATTGTGTGCCTTGACCTGGGTCATTTTTTTTTTTCATTTGGCCAAAACAGTTCCCTATAACAACTACTATAGTAGATACTATTAGTGTTGTGCCGTTACCACTACGGTAAGTGCCCAATGCTGTGGTCCATTGTCCCCGGGCGACTCCATTGCTTTTTGTGGGCGTAGGGCGGTGTGCCTGTCAATAATTATAATAGCTCCGTTACTTATGACATTGTTCAAAATTAGAAGATAATCAATATGGTATGTAACAAGACTGAATTTATTGATGTTTTTTTTTTTTGGTTGTAGTTAGCAGGTCTAGTTACGTTACTACTACGTTATGTTTAGGATTGTTTGGATGCGTCATTGTATGATTTGAATTAGAGAATTATAGCTTGAAGCTGAATTCAACGTGCGGTATCTCATGCAATGCAATTAAACAGTGTTTAATTCCTATAATATACCAGACACCAAAAAGTTTGTTTTTACTTAGCAGCTATTTATTATATTTGTTGAAAAAGGAAATGTTGGTGGAAGTTTATAACCGTTACATTTATTTTTCTCCGTTTTTAATTTGGACAAGATTACATTATAAAATAAGTACAAGACCGTTAATTAGTAGAAAAAGAAAAACGAAAATATGTTTTCACCTCACAGGCTCGGAAAGAGTCTGTTTGTCATTCGAAATCTGAGCCGAAAATCGATTTTTGCTCTCTAGCGTGGAAAGAGTTTCTAAAATTCGAAACTTTCTATTTAATAATTTTCTATACTGCCAGTCCACTGAAAATGCATGACACGGCCTAAAATAAAATATTAAATAATACCACTCACCTTAAAAACTTCCATCACAGTACAGAAATTAAATATTTTGCGAGGATATAATTGTAAAATTGGAATTAATGTAAATAAGTATTCCGTTTGATTTAAAAAATCTGTGACGTCACATTTAAATATTATGCCATAAAAATACTACCCTGTCAAATACCCAATTGTGTAGTAATTTTAGTTTATTTTTTTTAATAAAATAAATACTAATATAATATGTTATTTAATCCTTTGCTTGGCAAAAATAAATATGTATTAAATTAAAGTAGTTAGTTATTTGTATTAAATTAGTTTTTTTCTTTCATTCTCCTTAGAGGACAAGTAGGATGTAGAACAAAATACAGGGTATTTAATTTTGGAGATATTCTATGTAACTCATAAGAAACATTGCCAAGTATCTGTTATTTTCTTCACATGAGTCCATGTATCTGAGACGCTCGAACAAAATAAAACTCACCAACACCTGTTTTCTTGCACCTAGCAGTTTTCTCGCTGTAGTGAGGTGAAAAATAGTGTGTTGCGCTCGGCAGCAAAGCTTTTCTGCGTCTCGTACCTTTGAAACATTCGTTACGCTCAGTATTCTATATTTGAACCACTCGCTTCGCTCATGGTTCAACCCTAGAATCCTTCGCTTACTCAGGTTTCAATAGAAATACTCGCGCCAAAAATAAACTTTCCAGCCTTGCATAACAAATAACTATTATTTGCGGCAAACATGACGCAAAGAAAGAACAAAAACGCAAAAATACAAAAGAACAAGTTTTGGGAAAATATTCGTCACATTCACGCAAAACGGCCATTGCTCAGCATAATGCTGCGACTTCACTCTCTTTTTGTATAAAACTTATATATTCGAAAACCATTAAGTATATAAACAGTGGTACTACTGTTTTAATTGATTCTCTGTCTTCTCTGATTACAGTTCTCAAGATATTTCAAATTATTGTAATTTATCGTAACGGTAGAGCCTTGATGCAAATAAATTATAGAATCAATAGACATTTTTATATCAATTTCTCCTATAAATTAAGACATTTCCGGAAAAAAACCACATATAATAATGACATTACATATGATATTGATATATCAATGTGATATTTAATAGGTGTTTTATTAGAAAGACAATGCATAAATGTGTAATTAATTATGTGGAATATTTCTCACCCACAGATGTTTTTCCTAGTGTTACTGTTAGTTATAAAAATCATTTATAATAAAGTCATTAAAGCCGTCGACCGCTATGTTCCTATGCTATAAATACGTTTTAACTTGCGATTTTGATTTAATTCCAATGATATTTTGCTTAATTTCTAAGTAGCATCTAATTTAAGAAAATAAGACTAAAAATCGAGTACCGATGCGAGTAAAGAAATTTTCTGTTGCTCTAGCTTCCACCATTGCGAATTTCTTAGACCATACGTTTGATCACTCCTGTAACCCCCAAATAATACGCCCACATTTACATTTAAGTCTACTGCGAGACTACTACGAGAGATTCTAGATTTAAAAACTTATTGACACTTTGTCCGACCCAGGAATTGTAACCAGGACCTTAAATGCTCAGCAGTAGCGCTTGCCAACAAGGTGCAATGAGACAAGGAGGTAATGATTCAGTAACATTAAAAATAGCACAACGAAAATCTCAGTCTTTCGAGTGTTCCTTTGTAGTTTCATATTTTAAAATACATGCATTTCCATGCATGATCAAGATTTATAATATGTCAAGTCATAAATTGATTAAATAGTAGGCAAGTCATATGATGCAATACTGATGAGTACATGTAGACTTGATGTGATGAGTTAGTGTGATGTAGTAGTGATAGATATTTATTATATTCCTACTTCGGAACTATTCATGGTTTAAACAAAAACTGTCAAACAAGCAATCTGCCTAGCCGTTTCTCAACTATGTTGGAGTCGGCTTCCTGTCTAACCGAATGCATGTGAAGCTTGAGTGTCTGCCTATCTGACCAAACCAGTTACTGGGTACCACGATACCACTAGGTAAGACTGGTTGACCGACTTTTGGCTTCCGACTATGACGTCAAAATCATGAAAAAACTTAATCGGCGCGCGATCATAATGTAAAGTTATTCAACCTGATAAACTTATGACAGACATGGCATGTTGCTTCTAGAAATGATGACGTCATAATGGTATTTATTCAACGGGTACTGGCTGTAACTTACAGTCATCATGTGCCTAGCCTTTTCCCAACTATATTGGGATCGGCTTTCAGTCTAACCGGATGCAGTTGAATAAATTACACATACCTACATACACACATACACACATTACATACCACAACACAACAAACACACACATACACATACACACATAATATATAATATAATAATAATATAATATCCTTGGACATTTCACACAACGTCATATCGTCCCAAGCTAAGCAGCCTAATGCTTGTGTTATGGTAACGAGATGGCTGATATGCTACTTATATACATTTTTTTTTTGTTTTTTGTAAAAACATACATATTATAGATATAAAAACACCCAGACTCGTAACAAATATTTACCAAAAGTACGTAGTAGAAATAGAAAGGGTCCAGCGCAAGTACCTCCGTGCTATGTACTTCAGATGTTATAGGACTAAAACTTATCTGTCATACTCCCAACTTCTTGATAAGTACAAGCTTATCAGCCTGGAGAACCGTCGCAAATACCTGGAGGCCAACGTGCTTTATGATATTGTTCACAATCATTTTGATGCCATTGAACTAACGAGTAAGCTGTGTTATTCTGTCCCCAGAACGGTTCAGGTACGTCAGGTTCGTGCACGTACCCTGTTTGCGGTGAATTCTTGTCGTACGAACTCTGGCTTACGTTGCCCTATTCATAGAATGTTGGAATCCTATAATTTGAATTTCATGAATATATATTTGCATGTTCGAAAAGTATATTTAAATCTAATATTATAAAAAAATTATCTTAATGTTATCATATTATTATTATTAATTTATTGTATAATTTAAGTAAATGAAATTGTTTCTGTTCTGTTTTGATTTTATAGCTATAGCTAGCCTTATAGTTACTTAAAAATCCAAAATATTTGTTAATTTTAGTGATGCTCGTCTAGTGGCGACCACTGACCCTATAATATGTCCTATCTGCGGATAATGCAGTGGACTGCAACATTACCACCTAAAGTTATGTTAACATTATGTTTATATATGTTGTAGTTGTTTATTATCCCTTAATAAATAAAATAAAATAAAATACTTGCAGGTCGTACAAATATTTGTTCCGTGCGGGAATCGAACCCGCGACATAGTAAGCTGCAGTCAATCGCTCAACCACATAACATAAGATACATACACACGAACACACACGCACGTACGTACGTACGTACATTACATTTACACATACTGCTATTTCACCTCCCAGTTATTGGATAAATAATAATTGCTCTAGCCAAAATAATCCCATGTTGTGGTTTTTTAGGCATATATCGGGACCCCTCCGGTCCCCATATGTAATGGACTCATCCACGAATGTTATTATTTAGCCATGAGTCCCTTAACACAAAAGTTCATTAAACGATATTATCAAAAGAAGCGGATCTTCATACAGGATAGGTATATCATTTTAGATACTGCACTTGTAATGCAAAATACACATAAGTGAACTTATGTAGGACCTAAGAACGGTGAATATGAACATTATTTTGTGAAGATAATATTCTCTTTACTAAGATGTATCGATATTACATGGGATAAGTAGCATAATTATTAAACTGCGTACATTATTATTGGCAATCACTGGACGTGTTGTAATAAGAACATTTTATAACATTGAACCTCTACGGAAATTGGACATGGGATCCTGCTTCGAAGCGTCTACTTAAACTTAATAGCTCTATTTATGTATAACAAAGCTATTACTAACTCATATATTAAAAGCTGATTATAAAATTTTACTTCAATATATAACAGCCCCGGATTGCCTTTGCCAGAAGAGGTCATCGTATTAGTTTAGCAGCTTGAATATAATCAGGTTTGGGCCGGAATATAGCAGTTCGTCGTGGACGTGGTACGACTGTGACTTCCGATGTCATCTGTCATGAGAAGACAATCACCATGCTATCTACCGTCGACACGACGCTCTGCTAGAGTGACTGTCACTAGCCAGTGTCACTCTTAACCGACCTTCCAAGAACCACCGACCGTGATTCCAAGTTTAAATAACTTCGTAACCAAATTAGACGGCGCCACTTGCATCACCTTCATTTATTTTTACTACCCATATTAATTGCAGCCAGTATCAACAATAATTGGACCATTTTCGATTCAATTATTTATTACTTGATAGACAACGCACAGATTCAGGGATGATTTACCTATACTAGACCGTGTCAGGCCCGGGCCGTGTCAAACTTCACGAACATTTAATACTACACCGTAAAGAGTCCATGTCCCGTCCAAGTTTTGGTCCCTACAACTATGTTGCGGTCGGCTTCCAGTCTAACCGGATGCAGTTGAATACCAGTATTTAACATGGAGCGACTGCCTTAAACCACTGAGTAAAATTTTCCAATAGAGTTTTCTATGTAACAAAAGTGGAAATTTGCAATTTTTTCCGATGAGAAAACCCATCACGAGCATGGCTTGTAATATAATATTAAACTTCTGAACTTCAATGACTTTCCAGTCTTAAATACCGCCAAAAACACTACGTACTGCGAAGTAAAACTTGCGGCAGCTTTTGTTTCAGCCTCTATTGACATAACCAATTCGAACACACACAATTTGTATGGGAGTTATTTATAAACTCGTATGTTAATTCAATGATTACTTACTTACATACGAAATGGCGCGTTTTTATGTTTCAACGGCCAGTGCCCGCAAGTTGTTTGCTTAGTAGTTTGACATACAATACTAATTAACGAATCGTAAAGGGTAATTTGTATTTACTATCGGTTTTAGGTAAACATTGCAACTTTATCTTTGCTTACCGGTTTGGTTTCACGTTTCGTTTTAGTTGACTCTCGACTCGATTTGTTCTGCATCTGCAAAGAGAAAATTACTTAAGATACATAATAATAATAACCTCTAAATACATTATTTGGTGTGAGTGATATTCACGATTTCAGGGGCATTCGCTCCTTCAAGATTATGGAGTCCTTTTTTCAATGTAAAATCTTCAGAAGTGACCATTGACTTTAGAGGAGTGAGAGAGAGAGGAGTGAAGGCTAGTAATTATGTGATTGTACACTCACTAGAACATCTTGTAACTGTCTTCTGCATTTGTACCTAAATCAGTTCGCATTGCATGACCACCATTATATAATATACGATGAGTAGGCATAAGTGGCATTATTTTCTTTATATTTGACATGGCGTCGCCTCTCCCACAAATGTTGAGTGGTTCATCGCAACATAAAGTTGGAAGTTCATAACATAACAGCACACCTGTATTCCTCGACGGGTTAGGCAGAGCTGAACATATACGATGATTTTTAATCCACTATTAACCTTTCAGGGCGCGACAGTCCCCGGGCGTCGGAAAGCCACGTGACGACTCCCGGCCACCACACAGGCGCGGGCCTGCAGGCTGTGAGTAATGGGTAGTTCACCGCCTGATCAAGACCAGGCCTGTGCCGGACGGCGCGTACATGTTCCACGCGCGCCTCAACGAGATATCAGCATATATATGAAGGGGCCCGTTAGGGCCGAGCCTGCCGGGTAAACGGGTTTGTCCGAAAGGGTCCGGAACAAAAAGGGCTACGGAAGGAATATAAATGGGTTTTAGTCAGTAAGAGTCTGACACTCCCTTCTGCTCCATCCAGAGTGGGAGGAGTCATTTGATGATTTCCTACCCTCAAAAAAAAGGGCGTGACAGTACCGATGATTATGAACAACTATCACTATGAGACCAACTGAGAATTAACAAAAAGAAATACATCTGTTTCATACATTTTGATCAATTAAATATTGCGCTTTTTTATGAAAAACCCGTTTTCTTTTTCGATATTTCAGAGTTGGTCTCATAGTGAAAGTTGCTCATAATTATGGGTACTGTCACGCCCTGAAAGGTTAATAGTGAATTAAAAATCACCGTGTATAGTACACCAAGACTTCGCCAGTTATATTTGAGAGTCATGTAAAAGAGGGCGAGCTTATTGCCTTCTACCAGGCACAGATCCAACCTGAACTACAAGAAGATAATGATATCAGCTAATCTATACTAATATTATAAAGCTGAAGAGTTTGTTTGTTTGAACGCGCTTATTTCTGGAACTACTGGTCCGAATTGAAAAATTCTTTTTGTGTTGAATAGTTCCTTTATCGTGGATGTATGTAACAGGCTACGACCAATAGGAGCCGAGAAGCGGGTAAAATCGCACGGGAGCAGCTAGTTAATTTATAAATGTATTATTATTGGCTGAAAGAATGGCCATATTTTCCTACCTGGACGTAAGCGTAACGCAGCAAAGCAGTAATCTCTCGCTATATTAATACCTAACACCATTGTCTCAAGTAACGTAGGTAGTTTCAATAGTATATAAAACGGATGTTATCTTGTGTTTCTAATTATTATAACAATTGACGAACGCGTTGGCGAAGCGCATTGATGTAAAGGATATTAATTTTAGTGACCAATAAATGTTGATGACGACCCTGCAGCGTGTTTATTTAATTCTTATGGCATTTGAAATCGTCTTAGTTAGCAGTGCTGAAGTGTGATGATTATATGTTTAAGATTTCACGGTGAAATTATTACAAAATCGATCGGATGGTAAAATATCGGTGTCCATTCATTCCTATAGTTACCTACTCATTGGAAGATACAAGAGTAATGCGTCAGGACGATGATCGTGTTTAGTTTGGGTGAATGTACGTTGCGAAGAAGCTCGTAGCTAAGTACTAACAGCCGCACAGGTCGATCCATCAGGTTAAGCTACGCTAGCCGGGGTTGGCCGTGGATGGGTGACCGTCTTTACACACCGAGACTCCTCCGTGCCTCGGAAAGCACGTTAAACCGTTAGTCCCGGCTGTTATTTGTGCATCTTTGACAGTCGTTACGGGTCGTCTGAAGCCCGAAAATCTGATAGCCAGTCTTACCAAGGGTTATCGTATTACCTAGTTACTGGGTTGTGGAGGTCAGATAGGCAGTCGCTCCATGTAAAATACTGGTATTCAGCTGCATCCGGTTAGACTGGAAGCCGACCTCAACATAGTTGGGAAAAGGCTAGGCAGATGATGAATGTACAATGCATTTAATGTCTTATGTGTGTGGCATTGTGTTAAATTTCGGCTAATCGAGATAAGATTATTGCTGGTGACTTTATCGGTGAATTGTAACGTAACACGTGCAATGATGAAATTAATAAAATAAATGATATTAAGAAGAAAACAAAAAATTAAAAAAAAAATACAATTTAGTTGCCGGGGCTTTCCAGAAAGTAATCTGAAGATACTTGTGTTGGAAAAAAACAAGAACAATTATTTTAGATCAGACTCAGTACTTATCTAACGATTATCTATATCAAAATATGGCATTGTATTGTTGATAGCGCATCGTTTAGAAAGAACCGCGCAAGTTAAGGGGATTCCCCTTTTAAATAAATTCAAAGTCAAACAGTGGGATAGACAATTGTTGCTGCACGCCCTAATTTTTTATTTGCATAGTATTTTATGGTGAATGAGAAGTCAGGCTCAAATTTGATTGCCGTAAAACCATTAGTAAGTGATTGGAATGTTACTCTTAACTCAATTCAGTAAAGTATAAATTAGAATGACTGACGTGAGTTTTATAGCTAAGTACTATCAATAAAACTTGCCTTGAGTATTTCAAAACTATTGGTAGTACCTACTTAGGTAAATATTTCTATAACAAACAAAAAATATTATATATAGTATTTTATTCTCATACTTACGTAATCGGATTTCTTGAAATGTTTAAACCGGCCTTGTCAAACGTGTGTTAACATAGAAGAAAAAAAAAACGATTCCAAGAAGTAGGCGTTTCCTAAGCATGGGTACTTAATTCAATTGGATTTCCCTATCACTGTTAGCTTAAAATTGCGTAATTAAATAACTAATGACATGACCACGCAAAATTGATCTGGATTCAATTTGATTTCAGGGAAGGATTTTAAATAAAGACTTCTCATTGGTCGAAATTTCTGATGGCTTGTTACACTGCATTTCAGCAATTTCACTCGCACAGCATGACCAAGAAGAAAAAATGAACACGTGGAAGATTTTTATTAGGTACTTATATTTAGGTTAGACGCCAGCACATCAAGCTACACCAATATGTCAAATATTCTCAATTGAACATGAACCTTATTGTTCGATAATGAAGTTGAAAATCTATCAAAGAAATTTGACAGATTGGGGAAGCTTGATGTGCTGGCCCCTGTAACTTATTCCGATTACACTAACACGGATTTTGTTGAAGAATTCAAACAGAGCGCGCGAAGGGAGAAACAATTTCTTAATTTGGTATGAAAATGAACATATTGCTGACCATTACATTAACTGGAGAGACTGTTTCCTGTCTTATATTTCGCAATAAAATTATGAAACCATCTCTTATGACGTCATAAAACTATGAAAACCTTGGCTTAAAAAATCACAGGAAATGTTTGCAGACTCACTCAAACATTTAGCTTGAAACGGTTAGTTCACGTAATCTTTTCAGCTGTTCGGTTGAATTTCCGAAAAGTGGTCTACCAAGAAACCGAAGTCGGTTACTTCTGAGGAACCGTGCGCTGTCATCGAGCGCATCGTTGATTAACATCCGGGAAGATGGGGATAGATAGCGACTAAACGGAAGTCATTCTGACCTGTCATTTGCAAATCTCGGTCACCATGATTTTCACTTCGTTGTTATTCGCATTGATAACTGTGGATAATTGTCGAGATTTTTTTTTTTGCAATGATTTTATCAAAGTCCCGAAGAAGAGGTTCCCGCATGAGAACTGTCATTTTGTGGACCAGGTATTTCAGTTTCAGCGAGACTGTCTGAAAGGGTAACCGCTGCCCCGGAACACATAGGGTTAAAGAAAGAACATGGGTGCGTTTTAGTCAGTAAAAGTAGTAACTAAGGTATTTCAGTTATGAGAAGAGGGTACTGCTAACTGAACCCTATATTATGGCCCAATTGGTTTTGACAGTTGCAAAGGTTAATTTTAAATGTTTAATTAGGATCCTTACAGCTAATCAGCGTTCGGCCCTTCTATATTTTATGTACAGACGAGGCAAGCACATTAAGCTTCCCCAATCTGTAAAATTTCTTTGAAGTTTTTAAAACGGTATTACAATAGCAGAAGTTTTATATTTAATTGGGAATATTTTACAGTTTGGAATAGCTTGATGTGCCGATCTCTGTAACAATAAATGCGAGTTTTATTGTTTATATGCTCAGCAATGGCCGTTTTGTATAGATATGACGGATATGTTCCCTCAACATGTCGTTTTTTTGTGTTTGGGTCCTTTTTTGGACCTTGATTATTGCAAATAAACGTTTTTAGTATCTTTTTCCTTTCTAAATCACAAATTCTACTAACATTTAGATGACCTTTGCGAGGCCAACTATAACGCTGTTGAAGTAGCAAAAGCATACCAACATAATTTGAATTGCTTTATTGACCCTTTACTGTCACAATTCCCGTAATGTCCAAGTTCGTGACTTCTCACCAACTACATTATATCCCTTGTAATTTTATCTGTTAGCAACCAGATAACAGAGATCCACCGACCATCGTAATAATTTATAATCAATGACTGCAACGATACTAAAACAAAAGCATAAATAAAATATGAATTCATTACTTTTGTCAAGACAGTAATTAATATATGAGTACAGTTAGTTCCTCTTCACTTCAACCTTTATGTCAAGTGGGAACCGAGTTGTAATAAAATTATACTAGGCCCAAGTCGTAACATTAAACAGCCTACGTGCCACAAAGGAAGTGTCATGGTTCGTTAAATACTCATAATATTATTGTAAGCGAATTTTAAGGAGCGGTGGTGAGGTTAAGGGCTTTGGTCAGGTATGCATGCAAGTGCATTCTGTTCATAGCGTTAGATAACTTCTTCTACAGTATTTTTATCTCACGAAGCGACACGTGCTTGACTTGTGGCAACCCAGTGAACACGCTGTGAATAAGTAAGCGCAGGAGCCGCCGAGACAATGCCGAAGTCGGACGTGTGTGTGTGTGCCTGTGTTGATACACACACACGCACATAAATTAAATACTTTTTTGGCGAAGGCGTCAAAGTAGTAGTCCCCAATAAACTTTGGTTTGCCGCCGTGATTGAGAGATTCTCAACTCCTTCGCATTCAGTCCAGGATACCTCGTGAAGCCAGTTAATACTTAGTATCTACATAAAGTGGAAAAATAAACAATGATGAAACGGGTGAAGCCCACATTAATGTCATAATTGTTCCATCGCTAAATGGTGACAGGCATATGTCCACTTAAACATGAAAATATCAAACGGAACGCATTTAATTCAACGTGGGTAGTTTAGAACTGCCGCGCGTTCGTTTCGGTAACAATCTCGCGGTGAAAACTTCTAAGGTGAGTTAGAAGTCAGCTATCATTTCACATAGATTGACACATCAATAACTCACTTCGCCTGAGTTTTCACTTTGAGATTTTTACTGAATAGCATTAGGTACTGGTCATTCTGGCGATTCTTGTGAAAGCTGTAAGTAAGGAATAGTTTACCTTATGTGAAAAGTGTCAATAAATATTAAGAAAAATGTTATGTATAAATCAAAAAAGGAGCTACGTCTGCCAACAAACTGCTTTGCAGTTTGGCAGAGGTAATATGTCTTAAAAAAAAACTGTGAATAAACACTTTTTTTTTTCATACGTTTTAAGGCTGCGCGGTGATAAGTTTTATACTTGATGCGCCAAATTTATTTTAGTATCTATTAATAAGCAGGAGACTAATCATCAATGTTAAAAAAAATGTATACTGATGGGCTAAGTAATGCTAAGTATGTTAACCCAGGACCAGCTCTGTAGTAGCGCTTGCGACCACTAGAGGCAGTCAACCAATTCAATTTAATCATCATTCATCATTCTCCTGCCATACTCCCAATTTATTTGGGGTCGGCGCAACATGTCTTTTTCTCCCATACTTCTCTTTTAGTCGTCATCTCGGAGTCACAACCATATCATATTTCACACAATCCATCCACAGTTTTTTTTAAATGACAATAAAATACTTCGTATTCAGTTCGCTAATCGCTCATCATTAGGACTCAGGTTGCAAACCAAAGTTATCTCTCCAATCTCGATCAGTATCAAAGATATAATACAAAAGACTTAATAAAACATGCGATTCTTTGTAAAGATGTGATTGAACTGTCATATTATTATGATCGGACCCTTGTCAACGTTTTAATTTGACGACATAATGACAGTGTTAAATGATTCAGTAGGTGGCTGTAACTGTTTTTGGGGGTAAATATTTTTAAGCTGATATTAAATTGAATTGGTTGATGCAACGATGGATGGATTGTTTGAAAGATGATAATGCTAGAAAGAAAGTCGCAACCGAGATGACGACTAATAGAGAATTCTGGAAGAAAAAACTTTTTTACAAAAAATTAAAACCGACTTCCAAAAAAGACACTACAAAGTGAAAAATAATTTTGATTTCGGAAGTCGGTGGCGAAAAATGAAAATACAAAACCGAAGACACCGACTTCCGAAATCAAAATTATTTTTCACTTTTTAGTTGTGGTACCTACACAACCCCCTCCCCCCCCATTTTAATACCACTACCTGGTATGTAAATTACAGTGACAGGAACTTATTAGAACATCGTCCAGATACATTAGGGATTTTATTTTTATTTTTGTTGATTTTACAAAAACCGCTTATCCGATTTCGATAAAAAATTTATGGGACCATTTGGGAAGTATACCCTTTCCAACAAAACAAGAATTTTTCAAATCGGTTGGCAGGCAACGGAGTTATGCGCGAACAAACATAAAAAAAAAAATATACAGTCGAATTGAGAACCTCCTCCTTTTTTAGAAGTCGGTTAAAAAGACATGAATGATGATTAAATTGAATTGGTCGACTGCCTCTTGTGGTCGCCAGCATAACTACAGAGCATAAGGTCCTGGGTTTGACTCCCGGGTCGGCCAAAGTGTTATAGGGTTGTTCTATCTGGGATTTCTCCACTTAAACTTAAAGACCACTGGCGAAATTTGGCTGTACTATAGGTACACCTCTGCCTAACCTTTCGGGGGTTACAGGCGTGATGTTATGGTATACAACTTTAAATTTGGGCTATGGCAGTGAAATGAATGGGATAAGAGCCTTGCTTAGTTCACATACTTAGACTTTAGACTGTATTTAGACTAACACAGTCTATATAGTCGAAACAAAAGAAGAGTTGTTTAGGCGGTGCGTTATTTGTCATTCAGTCAGTCAATCACCGAGTTATTTAAAAACAATAAGATTAGAAAAGAAATCGAAATTGAAAGACGGAAGATCACTGTCACTGCTAAAACAAATAGGCAAATCTTTGTTTATATATACTAGTGGACTAATCTTTACTAGCTGCTATAAATCTAGGCAAACATGACTGTTGAGCCTCCGATGTTCGCTCCACAACCATAGACCACACAACTCAGATATGTCAGAAGATCCACGCACTTTTTAATACTCTTTATAATAGAGAAACAGAAAAGTATTATTCACCGATACTATGGTTTTTATTTCGAGTGTGGAAATCATCAAATGACTCTGTGTGGGGCGGAAGGGAGTGTCAGACTCTTACTGACTAAAACCCATCCATGTTCCTTCCTTAGCCCTTTATGTTCCGGGGTAGCGGTAACCCTTTCGGACGTCTCCGTGTTACGTCTGTTACGTTAATAAATATATGGTTGGCTGTATAAGTATAATAATATCCTTGGACCTTCCTATCCTTCAGTACCAGGGTACCAGTTCCAGACAGGTATCTGTTCCAAACTGGTACTGATACTACACCTGACAAGTACTGATATTTAATTCAAGTCCCCGGCGCGTGTCATAAATCTCAAATGTGTACCAGAAACCTCACATGATGTGCGGCCTAGAAGTTTTTCTAATCCTTTTTACTTACTAATCTGATTTCCCAGACACGGTACCGATACTGTTTACAAATACCTATAGTATAGGTACTCGGTCTGGTACCCGTAGTAATAGTAATGATACTACATGTGGTACCGATATCTCACCAAAACCACCAATGGTACCGGTTCTCGAAAATATAGGTATTTCAAAGTCTGGAAGATGAAGACTTGCAACCGACTCCTAATTAATTGGAACATGGACTGGAGGATGATGAATAGTCATGTGTGTCTTGTCTCCTGTTCTTAGGAGTATACCTTCGTAGACTTGTTGTTCTGTGGCACTACGGCGGGCACCGATACGTGCTCCGCCCACGTGCGCTATGGAAATCAGTAGGTCACTAGGAGCTACTTACCGCGAGACGTGGTTACACTAGATTCGACTTTGATTCATACTCGCAGTGGGCGATCCACGCAAGGTCGATGTACTCGAAATTTGCGGTACCATTATTTGCATATCCACGGGTCAGACGAGAGAGAAAAAATGACACCAATAGTCAGATTTGTAGTGGTGCAAATTGGTATCAAGGTTACATACTCTCTCTTTAGTCGGTTAGTGTAACGCCTAAAATCAACTTATGATAAATTACTCATTGTAGTGAGATAAGTGTCGTATGTTTGAGTGGTTTCCTGTGTCGGAGTGAAAGCTGCCTGGTGCAAGGATGCCGTGAATTGATGACACTCGCTGTTAACGGTCCTTTGAGTTTGTTATGACTGTTCCTTTTGGAGGCATGACGTGATTTGCTTAACCTTACAAAGGATGTTATGAATCTGCTTGAAAATGATACATTTGAATAAGTGGTTTCAAGAGATAACTTGAAAAAACTTGACAGGTGTCAAGGGATACCCGGATGGAACGAATTAATTAGTGAAGGAATTGTAATAAAAAAATATTAACCAATCAAAAAATATTGATTAAAAAGACATCATATTTTACTCCAAAAAAAGTGTCGTTACAACTTTTGGTCTTAATTTCCGTCTAGCCCCCTTTCGTAACGCGCGATAAGGAACTTCGTTCCAAAATGGCGTACAATGGCAAAGGAAAATTTTATGTAGCCCGTAAGAAAACGTCGTCCAACTAAATAAACATACTGAAATCTCATGTCGAAACATATATATTTAAAACATTAATGTTTCAAGAATTAGGCTCGTTAAGTTTCATCATACAGCAGAAGGCACTTATTAACGACGTGTACACGGCTCATACCCACTTATTTACAAGTTAATTAGTGGAAGTTGACAATATCGAAAACTGGTAGAAACGCTTTACCGGCCTAATAAGGCGAAACAGAATTCCATTTACACAATTAGGCTTATTACAGACGCTAATTCGTTCGAAGGGGACAAGTAAGCTCAGCTTGAGGATTATTACGCGAAGGAAATAATTTCTGCATACCTATGTGCAATAATTATAATCATTATTATCATTATTGCTTGGGTTTTCGTGGCACGCCTTAATGGTACGTGTGCCGATAGCAATTTACGTTTCGCATGCAATTCCTATAAAATTATTATTTGTTTTTTTTTTGGTAAATACCTACATTAAAGGTAGGCAATTAGTGCCTTTGTACTTTTGCTTTTTGAAGGCTGGCGTTGCTTTGGTTTTATAATTATAGAATAATATATTGACACCTGCGGATTGAAATATATTATTCCCCAATTATAAAGCACTCCTTTTGTGAGCACTGATTTTTATTTAGATCATTAATCTGTACTTCCATACATCCCTACTAATATTATAAATACAAAAGTCGTTCTGTCCATCGGTCTGTCTTTTCCCGCGTTAACGTTTACGGTTGAATATATTTTCATGAAATTCGCCACACGGGTGACCATGACCTAAGGTTTCTTTTTTGAAAATTAAAAAAAAGTACTACCGAGATATGTAGTTGTATTTTTATTTTAGTTTTCACAGGATAATTTCTACCCTCTGCGGGGGCGAAGACGGAGGCAAAAGCTAGTAGGTAATAATTAAGAAGCTCAAATGCAATACTTAGTTACAGAAAGTTTAAAGCTCGATACAAAACAGGCGGCGGACTTTTGAATTCCTTTTGTTTAGCAAAACATTATCATTTAACATCTAAAATCTATGAAGTTCAGATTTTAGCCATACACCACTAAGATCATCTGAATAACTATAATTATAGCTGTGGAGTGATCCAAAAGGTCTTCCACAGTGATGACGTCATAATAAATATAGGGCCTAACACGGTGATGACAAAAGAATTACGCACCAATAAATAAATCTTACTTTCAACGCAAGGTCGAAAGCACGCCCACTAGGTGCCATGGTGCCTACGTTAATATCTTTTAATATAGCAAAAACAACTATAGTTAAATGTGACGTCTTTAATAATAGTAAGAAAGTTAGCTATAAATATTAGTGAAGATATAAATCAGTTGAATGGGAACGATTTGAAATTCGAATCTCACTTATGCGAATTTCTAGGTTATGTTTTGATGTTGCAAATTGAATTAGAGATTTAATACTGGCATGATAATTAGATATTATTATAAATATTATAATAGAAAACTATTTAACTGGTTGTGTGAGAGATGTTTTTATTCCATCAATGAATATTTTGAGTATAAAATGTAAAATTGATTATTATTTCAATTATTTAATACTATAATTATTATGACATCTACATATTGACATTACTTGAATAATTTTGAAATATTTTTATTATTCTGACTATTTTTTATTGGCATGACATCATTATTATTGATTGCTATTTTAATTGTATTTAATTTTAATTTTATTAATTGCATTGTAATCCAAACTTAAATTATGAAACTATTTAATATAATATTATCCTAACTACTAAATATGTACTGCATGCTATATATTTAAAAAATTAAATGTAAAATCTAAATATTTGCACGACTGTAATGCCGAATATAGTGAAACCGATAGATATTAAGAACTGATGTAGCTACCTATATTCTTGCAAATAAATATATCATTCATTCATTCATTCATTATACTTTTTGGATGCCAGATGCACTTAAGTATGTTTTTGGAAATTTTATCGTTCATATTATTTAATATCTAGATATATTTTATCGATGATGGCTATTAGAAAAATTTGTTTGGAAAATTGTGAAAATAATTCTGTAATGAGGACTTCCTTGATAATGTGCTAATTGACGCCAATATTAACTTAATACGATACGTATTGTGTTACTGAAAAGCCCCGCAATTATAGTGTAAGCTTACACATACGTATATGATAATTTTGTTTGCAAATATTGAAGCAAATTTTTGAGACTCTTTAGGATATTTTGAAAGTCTGCAGTATCAGCTACGTGAGGAAATTTTTCCCCGATCTTTTGTTTTTCAATAGTTTGAATTTGGTTTTTTTTTGTTTTCTCTTTTTTTTTTAAATTGTGACAGATGCTGGTGGTTGCCATAATCACCAGCAATTTTACCCCAATGCCGTACCATCATTAGAGCCTCTGAGTAGGATTTTGGACTAGACAGTGTGGGTAGCTTGTGAAAGTAGCGCTTGATTGACTGTTCAAATGTTGCAAGTACGCGTGCGCAACACGTGAACTAAATGCTAAGACATGAAGCCTATTGTTATGTAGTCGTTTAGCTGACTTCGGTATTTATTTGTGGAGTGTTTAGTATTACTGAGTGAGCTGATGTCATTGTTCCGGGGAAACTAATCCAGACACGTCTGTCGTGCATAGCGTTGACGTTTGTGAGGTAGAATCGGCAAACTACAGATAGACAGCAGATATACAGCCATCATAAGGCCTTTCGTCCACGACGCTACTTAAAAGTAACGAGTAAGACACTCAAATAACCAATGAGTAGCGAGTGTGTCATGTTTCAATGGCGGTCTGTTCAATTTGAGTTTGTAAGTAGGTAGTTACTTTTAAGTAGTGTCGTGGCCTTAGACTTTTTATTTGAGGGTGGGAAATCATCAAATGACTCCTTCCGCTCTGGGTGGAGCGGAAGGGAGTGTCAGACTTTTACTGACTAAAACCCATCCATGTTCCTTCTAAGGAAGGAAGGGATAAGTCCCTTGATGTTCCGGGGTAGCGGTACTGATGTAGGTATAATAGGGTGATAGTAATAAACCAGCAGTAAACCGGCGCAGTTTTTCACAGAAAGGAAAACTTGTATGTACACAAAACAACGGTATATTCGCCGTGTGGAATTATGGATGCTTGTGGACAGATACGTTGTAGAAACAACCGCTGTATAAACCGTGCTGCGGCACATTTTATGCCGTTTTCACGGCGTACCGTAAAGATCTGTGCCGTGTACTTTTGTACCTAGTGGGCATAATCGGCACTGTGGCCTGAAGGTGCAGCGCTGTCTTATCTTGATCATGTTTTTTTCGGAGATATACCTACTTTACCGGTCCATAACTGAATCATTCACTAAAATAAGACAATAAGTAAATAATATTTAAGCAACAAAACTTGCGTAAGCACTCACGTGTAGAAAGAAGTACCTACATAAGTTGGCACTCGGGACTTCACTAAGTGATCTATTGGGTAAAAAAAAGGTAAATTACGTGATGTACACGGTACAAGCAAACACTGATCAAGTGGGTATCCCTGCCGCGGTATGTTTCTATGTAAACTTTTGACATATCAAGTGGGTGTTACCGCTGAACTTTGCTTGTAGAATCTTTTATAAGTTCAAGACAAGTTGTTTAAGGCTACATGCAATTTTCTTAAATTGTTGGCAATCTCATTTTCCCCGCCTTTTTTTCAAGGATGGGAAATCATGAAATGACTCTGGGTAGAGTGGAAGGGAGTGTCAGACTCTTACTGACTAAAACCCGTCCATTTTCCTTCCGTAGCTCTTTATGTTCCGGGGTAGCGGTAACCCTTTCGGACAATCCCGCTTACCCGGCAGGCTTGGCCCTAAAGGGCCCCTTCATATGCCGACATCTCTTTCCTTCCTGAAACCTATGAGTTGCGAAGCAGGGGTAACCCTTTCGGATAATCCCGCTATTTTTTTCCGTCTTGCGATAGTTTTTTCAGACTTTCAGACAAGAAGAAAAACCAGCTACAGTCATTTTTATGGTAATTGAGATTTTCTTTAAATCTTCAGTCCTTTTTACTTGGTACCTACTTGTTGCGTCTGGTATAGCATAAAATAAACCTTCACTGAGGTTATCGAATATTATTATTAACATTTCTTTATTTATTCCAACTAACGACACTAATTAAACACAAATCCTAAATACATTACATACAACCTAAAACTAAAAAATAAATATATCGATTATGTGCAAGTGGTAAAAAAGGGGAAGAGCTTTTAGGGCGTCAATAAATTTATTCCCGTCGCTGTCAGTGGGAAATGTGCCCAAAAGCTGCGACTTGGATGGCAATGCTGATATTTTTCAGTATTTCGGAATATCGCCCAGCGGTTGGGCGACTCTACACGTGGCCGGAGGGCTGGTCAATTTTTAGGCCAGAAATCAGCGTATTATTATTTCAAGTACCTATAATCTTTTGACGTCTTGCAATTCTTATTTGTATCTTCAGATTTATGCAATTTTTCTTCAGCTCTGATGTTGTTTTTTCTTTTCTTTCGACTTCTTTATCTTCAGACCTATATTGTTGTGCTTCGTCTCTTGTATACCTACTATCAAATGAACCTTCCAATAACTCATCGCCAATCGAATTAGCCCCCAACCGTTTAATACCTTCAAAATTAATTAGAAAAACGTGTTGCATCCTAATAAAATTTGACAAATACAGTCAACAGTAGCTTTGTTGAGTATTATTGTGAAATTAGTATCGTAAGTCGTAACTTCACCAATTAAGGAGAAGTTCTGTGAGTCATTCTAACGCTAAACAGGTGGATCCTCGTTAACACCTACTGACTTATTACTAATGATGCTATGACTAGGCCTTAAATGCCATAAAGTTTTTTTATTTTTATTATATTTGTTTAAGCATTTTGATGGGGAAATTAAAACTCTTTGTGTTCGTAGCCTCTTTCTAGGCAAGTGTAATACTGTCAGTACTTCAATTAAGGGCGGCTCTCAGCCGTAAGGGTGCTCTCCGAAGGCAATTACAGCCACGTTCGCAATCAGAACAGAACCTTCAGTTTTTTTTATGAATCAAGAATCTTAATAATCTTAATTTTTTATTATGAAATGGATGTGCCGTTGAGCGATAAAATAAAGATGTCTGTGACATCCGTGTATGGAATCTTTTCATAAAAGTAAATCTAAACGGGTCCATTTTTGAACGATATTCGAAAAACAAGAACTTTTACCTTTTTAGTCGTTTTATTTATAATGTCTCTCCTCATTTGTCGTACAAGTGATTTTTCTCTCCTGACAATCTCCATCTCTTTCTATCCTTATAGGTATTCTATATTACTACTTACTTATATACCAGTACCTACATTGTAATATAAAACGAGGCCTTTAATTGTTTTAGCGCCGACCAATAGCGTCTCTCTGTGGGTTATTGACAAGTGTGTAATTTATAGGTAGGGCGTTATATCTTTGACTAAGATGTGTATTACCAACTGTCATCATTTATAATAATATATTTTATTTAAATTGTATCTGTATATGTATTGTATTGCACGCCACAACAATATGGCGTAGGTAATATCTGTAGCCTTGCCTACATTGTAGTTGGCTTCCAGAATAAAATTAACCGTTGCTGAATCCATCTGAATTGCCTTTTCCCAACTATGTTGGGGTCGGCTTCCAGTGTAACCGGATGCAGCTGAATACCAGTATTTGACATGGAGCGACTGCCATCTGAGCTCCACAACCCAGTAACTGGGCAATACGATACCCCTTAGAAAATCTGACAGCCAGTTTTATTTCGGGCTTCTGACGACCCGTAACGACTGTCAAAGATGCACAAATGCACGCCGGGACCAACGGCTATTCGTGCTTTCCGAGGCACGGAGGAGTCTTGGTATGTAAAGATGGTCACCCATCCACGGCCAACCCCGGCAAGCGTAGCTTAACCTGGTGGATCAACCTGTGCGGCTGTTAGTACTTAGCCACGAGCTCCTAACGGTTAGGAGGTATTCAGTAACGGTGAGGCCGTTACTGAATACCTCCTAACCGTTACTGATTATAAGCATTTTAATACAGTGGTAGCAGCTGGAGCCGAGATGACGAAAATCGAGCTGAATGGCGTGCAGCGTGCAATCGGACAGGCTTATGTCCAGCAGTGAACTACTGTAGGCTAATGTGACTGGTATTTTTTACAAACACCTTCGGTAGGTAGTATTGTCTAAATCTTAAATAAAGGAATGCTGGAAGAGATTTCGTTAGAAATAATAGTGAACTACTGTAGGCTAATGTGACTGGTATTTTTTACAAACACCTTCGGTAGGTAGTATTGTCTAAATCTTAAATAAAGGAATGCTGAAAGAGATTTCTTTAGAAATAAGCATCACTCTTGCTAACAAATACACATAAATAAATACAATACAATAAATACACATAAAATAAAATGGTTAAATAAATAAATATTGTTTTTTTTTTAATATTAGTAAGTATCGCAACATCCCGACTACAGGTAACCTACTACTTTTCATGTTGTAAAATCTGTTTCGGGATTTTAAAGGACAATTATTATTGTCAGAATTTTAATATGAAGGATGGCACTCTACGCCGTAACCGACCAACCACGTCGCTAGTTGACTGATCTGATCTGATCTTATAACGTTTATCTGACAATAATGAAAAAGGGTTGAATAGTTTGATTTCAGGTATGTATGTAATGTTTTCCTATGCGCGACGTCACCATCTAAATTGCCTCTTCTCAATTAACTCCTAAACCTTTTTTTTTTAAGGCTGGGAAATCATCCCATGACTGCTCCCGCTCTGGGTGGAGCGGAAGGGAGTGTCAGACTCTTACTGACTAAAACCCATCCATGTTCCTTCCGTAGCCCTTTATGTTCCGGGGTAGCGGTAACCCTTTCGGACAATCCCGCTTACCCGGCAGGCTTGGCAACTCCTAAACCTGGGGTGAGCTTTCAGTATAAGTAGATTCAGGTGACTCTCAGTAGTTTACATGGAACGAATGTCTATCTGACCTCCACACCCAGTTACTGGATACACCACTGGTTAGGACTGGTGGTCCCCCTGGCATTGAGATTGTTGATGGATATAAATAATTGCTTGATGATTTGTAGTTGTTTCTTGTGGGTATATTATTCTCCGAAAAATATTGGTTTGTACGCATACGTTGTAAGGTGCACATTGCCTCAGGCTTCAATATGTTAATCATAATTATCGGAAGTTCCACATAATTAAATTATAACAAAATAATGTCAGCACAAGTTTGTATGTAACACACATGTTATAAATAATATTGACTGATTTTCCCAATAACGAATCTCACATCCTATTTCTTATCCTGTTCAAAATCCGTGTTATTTATGTAAATTATTTTGGGAAACTAAATTACATTTCCTTACATTTTGTGGGCGTAAATAAGTCCGGTCACTCATTATTATACCAAATTGTATACATATTGTGTCTTTAAGTGCTATAATTTCATATAATCAAAATCATTTTAGTTCGTTTTTTTATGAATCTGTTATTAACCGCCAACACAGGATATTTCACGTGCAAAATATAAACTTTTACTAATTTCCATAAATAAATGTGCGATTCGACCGGTAGAGTCAGTTATGACGTGTCTATGACTCTGTTATGTAAGAACGTCATTTGACACCGCTATTTCAGGGTTATCAATAAAATTAACAATAGGTAGCAGGCATATTTTGTTCAATCAATATTTTTTTCGTAGAAACAATGATTCGTTAAATAGGGAAAAATCTTTAATTTTATAGTAGGTAGGCTTACCTACTTATTATTAAAAAATACGTTTATTATTGAAAACAAATTAATATTGTAATGAAAACAATGGATAGCAAAATTATAATTTTAATACGCGTGGGTGTTTTACTGTGGCATTGGTAAATAACATTCTGATAATGATTTTATTCAAATAAATTCTATAAAGTAAACAAATAAAAGCTAGCTACTTTCACTGACATCCCTGACGAGGTCCGAGGTCACATAATCGCACACTCGCTCACCGAACTCAAATGAATCACGCTGTGTAACGAAATTTCAGATGACGTTCGTATATTACGTCATCATTTGTGTCTCGACTAATAAATTTTTCAGGGTTTACTCACCTCCATGTGGGGGAGACATTCATGAGACTGCATACTTTGAATAGTTTTCTTTGGATTAAGCTTTAAGACATTCCTAGCATTTTATTGGCATTATACTTTTGTAAATGATTGTAGGGATTAGCGGATTTGTAAGAGAAACGTTGTAAAATCTGGTACGTTTAATCCAATATTTACTATTGTGATTAAAAGTCGTGACTTATTTGTTAGCGTCATTTTCTTGTAATATATTTTCATGAGCCTGTTACTCATGTTCACGGATAAATTATTTTAATTTTCTGAAAAATGTTCACCATTAGCTATATAGCTATTGGTGCATATTTTTTCAACATAAATATATTTGGAGGAACCACATTTTATTTTACATTGAGGAAGGAACAGTGGTGGGTTTTAGTCAGTAAGAGTCTGACACTCCATTCCGCTCCACCCAGAGCGGGAAGGGCCATTTGATGATTTCTCATCCTCAAAAAAAAAAATAGCTATATAAACTTGTTACTTCTATCATTCTTCCTCTTTATATGGTTCTGACCCTCAGACTAGCATCAAATTTCTGCCCATATTAATTTGCCTCAATACGACACTGCCGATTCGTTGTAGATTTTCAAGTATCTAGATCAGATACAAAGGTTTCAAACAGTAGGTATTCCGCCTGAATCATGTAAAAACGTAAGTACACAATATTTATATTGACACGTACAAACCATTATGTCATTGATGACGACATAACACATACCTATATTTGTACCTAAACAACCAGGTATTTCCCATTTTACCTAAACCTAGGAATAGAAAACAATGTGTTTCCCATGTTGCAGGAAGGAAATAATTCTGAGTAATCATTGACGACCTTCCCATATACCACCGTCATCGTCAGTATGATATATTCGCCCACAATAATGGCCTATGAATCAGGGGTACGTGGCCAAAATAGGCAGTGTTACAGTCCGCGAGGTATAAGCTGAGCTTTGCATTTGTGTGAGTGTACATGGATAGTGTAGGTGTGATAACCGGCCTTAGGCGCGGCGCCATTTTCGCCCGGTGGTTTAAACTGATTTTGGGTAACCGGCCTGAGGCGCGGCGCCATTCTGTCTCGCCGCGCTCCTCTCACTCACACTAATCTGTCTCGCCGCGCTCCTCTCACTCACACTAATGCAAAGCTCAGCTTATACCTCGCGGACTGTACTACACATAGCAAATCGGTATGCGGACTTATTGTGTTGCCTATTTTCGTAAGATAAGGTTTAATGTGAATGAGTAGTGGTGGCCCAGTGGTATCGGCCTCGACTTACCGAGTTGCAGGTCGTGAGTTCGAACCCAAGCAGGCGCTTTACTTTGTGTATTTAATTTCATCACCGTTGCTCTCAAAACGAAGAAGGAAAACATCGTGAGGAACCAATTCGAAGAGTTGTGACATCTGCCAACCCGCACTGGGCCCGCGTGGTGGATTATGGCCCACTCCCTCTCTTAAAGAGGAAGCTTGTGTCCCAGCAGTGGGAACATTACAGGCTGATTATGTTATATAGGGTTTAAAGATAAAACAATATTTTTTGTTATCATGATATTTTCAGCATTAATGTGGATGGCTGTAAAGCTAGAGGAACCCAAACAAAGGATAGATGGATTGTGTGAAAGATGATTTGGCTAGAAAGCGTGTGATTACCAAGATGACGACTAATAGATAGGTATTGAAGAAAAAGATTTGTGCCGACTACAAATAAATTGGGATTGATTGATGATGATCATGACCTTTTTAGTTAAGAAATTTTCACTTTTGGAAAATCACCTCCCTCAACTCACCGTGAATTTAAGTTGTCACTTTAAGTGGTCATTGTAAAATATTTCGATATCTATAACGAGGTCTCGAGAAACTTTTGTGGCTCTCATACAAGTTCAGACATAAACTAAAGCTACTTGAACGATGCTGTAGTACTGTTTGTCGTTAAGGAAATTTTGTAGCTTCTTACTTATTCTAAGCTTCATCAAGCTTGGTTTAAAATCGGATAGTAAAAGTACCAGTTTTCGTTTAAAAACATTTTAAAATTTCGAGATTTTTCACTAACGGCGAATTTCACCAATAAAACTGAGCGCGTTCAACGTATCTAAACCATATTCAAGAGCTCTCTGTGTCAATATTCCATAGCAGCTCTTGAACGCGGTTTAGAAGTGCTAATCGTATCTAAGTCTTTCATTTGCGAAATCCATACTAAGGTTTTCCTGAACTAATATTAAATAAAGACAAGCCACCTCACTCTCTGTCTATTTCTATGTTTAATAAATGTACCTGTTTTTTAACACTACACGAAGAATGAATATATAGGTTATAGGAAAACGCAGTTCTTCGAAATATCTTTCAAAGCTCTACTTAATATCATAAACGACCCAGTTAGCTAAATTATAAAGGTTGGTCTACAAAGAAGGCTCATAACATTACCATTTCTATGCCCAAGTACATACGGGATGTTCCCTTTACCCGGATACTCGTTTTTCATTTTCTCTCGTATATGCACATAGCCTTTTGATCGTTTACGACGCTTTAAATGTACGAAGATGGCCAGTTATATGACTCAATGTACTATAAAATAGCCAAACTTAGTTTTAAGACGTTGATATGAGCATTTACTATTGGTATATTATATTGAGGTAATGTCTTTCTTAGTATCACCAAACAAAATCATTTCGTTTCAAAACTCTATCTAGCTTTTTGTTTTAAAATGAGGGTGATATTTAAATACTTTGTTCTTTTTTCAGCATTATAAACAAATAATGTTCCGACGACACGGTTGGCGCAGTGGTTGAGCGATTGACTGCTGCGCAGCATGTCGCGGGTTCGATTCCCGCACGTAACAAATATTTGTACGACCTGCAAGTATTTGTTCCGGGTCTGGGTGTTTTTCTATGTATAATATGTATGTATTTACAAAAAAAAAATGTATATAAGTAATTTATCAGCCATCTCGTTACCATAACACAAGCATTAGGTTGCTTAGCTTGGGACTATATGGCGTTGTGTGAAATGTCCAAGGATATTTTTTTTTATTTTTTTTTATTTTAATGTCCACTGCTGGGACAGAGGTCTCCTCTCAGTGTGAGGGAGTAGGCCATAATACACCAAACGGGCCCAGTGCAGGTTGGTGGACGTCACATGTCTTCGAATTTTTGGTTCTAGGACACGTTTCCTCGCGATGTTTTACTTCACCGTTTTGTAAGCAGTAGTGATGAAATTACTTACTGAAAGTGAAGCGCCTGAATGGATTTTTTTGGGGTCGTTACCACTGGGTCACCACAGCTCTTTTTTTTCAGCATACGAACTTAATATTGTAGTATATTTGACAGACATATCGCACCCCCCCGGTGCAATACTGTCACTTTAAAAAAATGCAAAAATGAGTTAAATATCTGAAAATGATCCTAAAGCACCCCTTTACTTGGTGCGATAAAGTTACTTCTTTAGTACGCATAGTTTCTTGTTTTCTTTTTAACTCATTGTGACATAACTACAGTTATAATTTTTCATTAGAGCCACAACGTCACTTCTGAGGGGGTTGGAATACTTAAATAATGGTTTAGTATAATTTTTAACAATGTAAAGTGAATAATATTTATCCAAAAGTAAAGTTAAAAGTTGACGTTGTAGTATAAGCTGTTCATCTCATCAAAGTGTGTCAAAGTTTTAAATGCTTCTCCTGAAAAACTACATTTTTGCATAAGTGACAGTGTTGCACCGGGGGTGCGATATTGTGACATCCACCAACCTGCACTGGACCCGCGTGGTGGGTTACGAGTCAGTCCTCTCACTGAGAGGCGGCCTGAGTTCCAATATCGTCCTATTAATGTTATAAATGTGAATGTTTGTTCCTCAATCACGTCAGAACGACTAAACGGATCTGGATTAAATTGGGCATAGAGATAGATTATAGGATTATAGTCTGGAATAGTATATCTTTGACCGTCGTTACGGGTCGTCAAAAGCCCGAAAATCTGACAGCCAGTCTTACCAAGGGGTATCGTATTGCCCGGTTACTGGGTTGTGGAGGTCAGATAGGCAGTCGCTCCATGTAAAATACTGGTATTCAGCTGCATCCGGTTAGACTGGAAGCCGACCCCAACATAGTTGGGAAAAGGCTAGGCAGATTGATTGTTAGTGATTATTAGGTGTGTAAACGGAAGGTTGGTTGTGTGGGTGAAACACCGTGAGGAAAACGGAATGTTCTAGAACAAAAAAATTGAAGAAATGTGTCATCCACCGTAGTATATAGGATACTTTTTATCCCGGTAATACGTTTGCATGGAATACTTTTCGACACACACGCGGGCGAAGCTGCTGGCAGAAGCTAATAAGAAATATTAAAGGTTGCGCTACTACTATGTTAATGCTAAGCTTTTATGCATTTGTGAATTTTAGCGTGAAACAAATTGAAGTGTCACATTAGCGTTTATAGAATAAAAAAAAATGTATGTTACCTACTTTTATCTATGTATTATTTATTAAATACAAAATTATATTATTAGTATGTGGCAGTAAATACGTTGTTGATTTATAAGTGACTACTTGTCAGTTAGAATTATGTAATTATACCTTTGTGGTGAATATTATCTATTGATTGATGTATGCTGAGAATTTAATTAATATTGTATGAGTTTAGCAGTGATGTTTTACGAGTAGTTTAGATTATTCTAACGTTTATCGGCAATGGCTTACTCTTATTTCTGAAACTATTTATATAATTAAAGACGAAAAGCTGAAGGACGTGTTTTAAAACAGGGATTACTAGACATATGTTACTGATAATGGAGATATACATATATAACTTGTATGTTTAGTGCACACTGTTAATATAAGTTGGTTATTAAATAAATAAATAAATATTAGAAATAGCCAGAAAAACCTAAAACTGTTTAATTTTGTCAAAAACGAGCGCCGCAAAACCAAGTTAATTCTACCAGCACCTAGACTACAAATGTACAAAAATAGCCCAGAATACCGGAGCATACAAATATATAATAAATTACCTGAAAATTTACGGTCCACTAGAACACTATGTGTATTTAAAGATAGGTTAAAGGCATTGCTCTTAGAAAAAAAATACTATAGTATTCAAGAATTTATGTAAGATAAAATGTTAAAATAGAGTTAAAACAAAATATTTATTTGACCATTATATCATTTAATATGTTATTTATGAAGCTAGATATAAGTTTTATTAATATTATTATATTTTTAATAAGCAAATTAATAAATAAAAAATAAACATTACACATTCGTAAAACGAAAAACATGCATTGGTTTTTTTTAAGCAAACATTGTAGGTATCTACTTAAATGCTTATTCAGTAGTTAGATATTCCTTACGTACCTACTAAAATACTTTAGAATTGGATTAACATTTTTAATCATTTGTACCTACTGCTAAGTCCATTCATACATTCATACGCAGTCAAAGGCAAGTCCCATCAACAGGACATAACTAAAACTGTCACCATTCTTCAACACTGTTCTGTATTAATGACACGCCTCTAAATGACGATAAATTAGAGGTTAGCATAGGATAATGGTCTCTAAACACGGCTGGCAGCTGTAAAACTTTATTTATATTAGCCTGCAGCCCACACTGTCTGGCCTAACTTTCTTACAACATCAATGTATGAACTGTATGATTTTGTCATACGATAATAGTTTAGTAGTGATTCATAATTTGTGGAGTATTTTTCGAGTCATGAATGGTATGCCAGAAATGTTTTTATCGTCGATAAAATTATTCAATTAAAATATTATTATCTATAGTTAATTAATATTATAATTAATATCGCTGAAGTGTCCGTTGTTTGTGGAGACGTTCAATGAAACAAAAAAGCATTCTTGTATCAGAAGTACGGTCGCAAGCGCATCAAGAAAAACCAAAGTGTCTTTCTACGAATGATTTTAACCCCTAAACCGCTTTAAACCCTAACGTTGTTCGTTAAGTTCAAAATCGATTGAGAAAAGAAAAATGCCCATTTTTCACCTGACTGTGTATAGGAATCTTAAAATTCAGCTTATTGAATTGTAAATTAATTACGCTTAGCACAATGTTAAAAGAAACGCAGGAAAAAAATATAGGTATTTTAATATTTCTCTACGTCAAGGGTAAACGTTTTAACATATTTTGAACGCATTTTTTTTTTTTTTTTTTTGAAATGGCATCTCGCAGTTCAACCAAAGGGTTGTCTACTGCTTAACCGGGCTTGCCTGTGGCTGCCACAAAAGAATTGTAGCCTCCAGCCAGGGCTTAATAAAAACTAAAGCTAACTTACAAAACTAAGCGACTACACGCTAAGGGCACCCCCTGCGGGGTTCGGACCTCGGCTTAGGGCGTCGCTGGGGGGGGACAGCAAGGGACAGCTGGATCGGGGGTTTTTAAAACTACTGGCTCAGCGGCAACGCGGGCTGGCTCGAGCAAGGGTCGGGAGGGTGAGAGTGGACAGGGTCGTCGCGACGGGCCTCGACGGCGAGGACGGAACGACGGAAATTTGTATCTGTATGTTACTCTAATAGTGCTAGTAGCCGGGCTGCTCTCCTGGAGGAGAGTGGTGGCATCGTCAGGGGCAACGAGGGTATGCCGTGGACGGCGAACCTTACTGATGCGGGACGGGGTGTATCGGGAGGCGGCCGCAATCAGGGGATTGCGGTGCTTTATGGCAGTGTCAAAGAAACGCTTCGAGAGGCGTTTCATGAACTGCTGAACTGTGGGGAGTTTAAAATCTACATGAAGGTCCATGTTACGGACGTAAAAGGGAGCTCCTGAGACCTTACGGAGGAACCGGTTTTGAAGTGTCTGCATTCGATGCAGATACTTGGGTTTGGCGTGCGCGAAGACGACGCAAGCGTAAGTCATGATGGGGCGGATTACAGCCTTATAGAGACGCAGTTTGCACCGGAGTGACAATTTGCTGCGTTCTGTAAGCATGAATTGGAGCCTACCGAGAGCGAAAGCGGCCCGCGAACGGACCTGCTTTATGTGCTCTGCGAAACTGAGGTGCTGGTCGAGAGTGACACCCAGGTACTTGGCATGCTTCGCCCAAGGGATCGGCTTGCCGTACATGGTGATCGGATTAGGGGGGTTGGGGAGGGCCCTACGAATTCTCCTAAAGAGAACAGCCTGGCTTTTATCGGGGTTGACCTCGATTCTCCATTTCCGGAACCAAGCGCCGAGGACGTTGGCCGCGGTCTGGAGAGTCTGAGCTATAGCTGGCGGACTGGTCCCTGTGTAGTAAATGGCCGTGTCATCGGCGAATAACGCCAATTGGGCCTTTTTACTCTTGGGGATGTCGCTAGTGAACAGGGTAAAGATTAGGGGGGAGAGAACGGAGCCCTGGGGGACTCCGGCGCGAATCGGGTGGGGGGCGGAGAGAGCGCCCTCGATGCGGTAGCGGAAGGTGCGGTTCGACAAAAAGTCCCGTAAGATGAGCACGAGACGGTCGGGCACGCCGAGTTGGTATAGCTTATATATTAAGCCATTGTGCCAGACTTTGTCGAAAGCCTTCGCTATGTCGAAGAACAGGGCGCCAGTCATAGCGCCACGCTGGAAGCCGGCACTGATGTGCTCGACTATGCGGTGCGCTTGCTGGACGCACGAGTGTTGGGTACGGAACCCGAACTGCTCGTCCGGAATCAGGCTCTTCGCCTCGGCATAGTCCTTGAGACGCTTATAAATAAGCCTCTCGTAGATTTTGCCGAGCACGTTGAGCAGACTGATGGGGCGATAGCTGGTGGGGTCTGATTTGGGTTTGCCGGGTTTGGGGATACCTATAACAGAGGCCTCTTTCCAGGCTTGTGGGAACATGTTATTACTCATGGCGCCATTGAAGATGGCGGTCATGAGCATGATCAGTTGGGCGGGGAAGAGTTTGAATACCCTATTGGTAATTCCATCTGAGCCGGGGGCTTTACGAGCCTGAAGACCCTTGATGATGTCTTGCACCTCGTCAGGGGTGACGGGGGGCAGAGGATCATCTGGATCTTCGACGGGTGGGAGAGAGGCTCTACGTTCGACTTCGGCGTCGACTTTGGCGAGGTGCTTTGGGTCGACCGGAAGGGAACTGGGGGAGCATTGGGACTCGAGACTGTCGGCTAGGAGCTCGGCTTTTTCAGAGCTATCGAAAGCGATGCTCTTGTCAGGACGGATGAGTGGAGGGGTGGAAGATTCTTCGGGAGCGCGAAGCTTCCTCTGAAGGTTCCAGAAGGCATGGTGATTGGGCTCAAGTTCGCCGAGTAACTTGTCCCAGTTGTCCGAACGAGCTTCCGCAATGCGTTTCTTTACAGCACGCTGTAAATTGCGCATGTGGGCTTTGTTCGCATCGCAGGGGAAGGAGTCGTAGGCACGGATGGCTGCGTTCTTCTCGGTTATCAGCTCACGTACGTCAGCGGGTAGTTTCCAGCGGTGGTCTTCCACCACCGGGACTTCCCGTGAGCAATCCGTCAAAACGGATTGCACGTGTTCTGTAAACGAGGCGATCGCGCCGGTAGTGTCATCGACAGAGACAATGAGGTCAGGAATGGATTCCAGCTGAGGTGACAGAGTGTCGGATTTAAGCTTTTCGCTTACTTTCCTCCAGTCGGTCACCAACTGGGTGCGGGGCGGGTGGTCAGGGTCAAGCGGACCCCCCGTGTAGGGGGTGAGGTGCATGACGACGGGACGGTGGTCAGAGTTAAGCTCTTGTAGCGCCTCTAAAGATTGCAAACGAAGGTTCACATTCTTGAGGAGCGCTATGTCGAGGACATCGGGAGTTTGGTTAGGGTCGCCGGGATTTTTGAACGCATCTCAACAGTTTCTCTATGTAGTCTGTGATCTCAACTAACCGTTTTCTAGGGCGTTCCATTTTACATACTGGTACTTGACTTTATTCAACTCCGTTTCTGAGTTTTATACATTATTTTACGTTTTATTTAATCAGTAAGTATTTCTATTCATAAGTCTTTTTAAAGAAAGATTAATTAAAAAAAAAAAAAATAAGTACATCAATCATGCAGTATGTCATTAAGTGCGCACAAGTGAAACGGATTTTTTTGACATTTGACAGTATGCGACGTCGACAGTACACAGCGGGGCAGCCGTCGAACTTATATTTGGTAAATGTCAAATCCTAACTAAAAGTTCTATTACTTATAATTACCTATTTCTTACTAAGGCAAGCAAAGGCGATGCCGGCCATTATGCCAAGAAAAGTAAAATTAATATTTTCTGGACTTCGTAGCGTTTATATCGTAAAAATTACTTTATGACATTATTTTCTAAACTTACAGGTAGTCTTTCTGCTATATCTTATATCTATACATACATTTTTATAATCAGGTTTTTATATGTATGGAGAGTGGGCATGATTCTTTGTCAGTTTATGATAACTTGATGTGATCTTCGCACTAACTGAAAATGCCATTTAATTTCTTAAACAGTGTAGGTACTCATGCATATACACACTAGAAGAAAATGACTGGGCAGTCTTTCGCTCAATGGTTTTTATTGTTTTTCTTAATTACGTGATTATAAATACACTAGCACTTTGCCCGCGGCTTCGCTCCCGTGGTCTTTCCCGTGGGACCCGTTATTTTTCCCGGGATAAAAAGTAGCCTATGTTACTCCTAGAAAACTAAGCTTTCCAACGGTGAAAGGTTAAAATCGGTCCAGTAGTTTTTGAGCCTATTCATTACAACCAAACAAACAAACAAACAAAGTTTTCCTCTTTATAATATTATTAGTATAGATAATTATATTTGCAATGTGGAGAAAAATGGCAGCAAACAGAAATAGACAAATAAAGATGGACGACATTATTTTATTTACATCAATATATTATTATTACATCTAGATCTATCTATGGTTACTATAAAGTAATGTCGATTTTCGTGTCTGTGGTCTCAACAACGCGGTCACACAGGACCGCGCTGATCTTACAAACCACGGAACAGATTTCGATGCGGGCTTCCGCCATCATTTAGTGCATTTATACCGGAGCGGTTAATTATAATACATAATATTATTAAACTTAAATATAATAAAGAATTCCCGATGTTTTGTCAACTCATAAAAGCTCTGCGAGCAGGGGTGGGTCGCCAGTAAACAATAAAAACCTCGTAAAATACATTACTTTGATACCTGAAGATAATACGTGGACAGGATATTTCGCAAAGAACATGAAATGCAATACCGTAGTGTGATATCAGTTCTATTACTCGCCCCGTAGATTTACGGCCGGTTTGCCCGCGTAAACTTAGGTGACGTTTACAACTAGTCCCCTCGGAACAAGATGGGGCTGGTAAAAAAGCGATGTTGGAAATGTTTAAAATATGTTAGGTTCATAAACTCTCATCAAACTTGGTGGTCAACTTGGTGAATCCTCTAACAAGTAACTTGTTAATATCAAACTCAAACCATTTATTTCAAATAAACCAATAACAGGCACTTTTGAATTGTCAAGGATTTTCTTCAAGCCCTAGGCCATCTACTGTCATACAACTGCTATTTTCAAAACAGCGTCGCCTTCAAAGTCAAAGTCAAAGTCAAAACATTTATTTCAAATAGGCACAAGAATGGCACTTTTGAACGTCAAAATGAACAAGAAATAGAACTGATTCTAGTCGCCCCTTCCAAAAAGTAGTTTCGTGTGGAGAAGAATGGGCAAGAAACTCCACTTCTTGCCCACTTCATCACCCCTACCATGTAGTCTGATGCAGCGTTCATTTGATTTGTCATGAGTTTCAGCTTCTTTTTTCTTTTTCGTGTGGTTAGAAAGAAAAGAAAGAAAGAAAAAACGTTTATTCTGCACAGACAAACAAAACGCACTTTTCTAAAAACAAAATTGCTTAGTAACTAAATATACCCGTACAAACCGGCTAAAAAACCTCGTATTCAGAGCCACGATTGACAATCTGTATCTCGGCCATAGACAATGGATGGACCACTGCACTGACAATTAGTGTCTGTTTACAAACATAATGAACTTATCAACAAAAACTAGAATAACAAAACTAAAAAGTTATTTTTAAAATACAAACATAAAAAAGGCACGAGAAACTAAACTGCCGATTGCAGAGTGATAACTAATATTTAGTTAGTTAGTAGTTAGTAGGTTAGTGACTAACCTGATGTGTATGCTGCCCATAGGCCTCTGATGACTTAGCTCACAATATATCTCAGTCATCTGTGTCTCAGTTTTAGCTTCTTCTTCTTAGCGTGTCGATGGCAAAAATAGTAAAAATAGTTTAAATAAATATATTTTTATTTTAAATTATATTGGCCCAAAATTCAGCAACGCGAATACCGTTCACTGACGCAGCCATTAGGTCCTCACGTGTGCATGTGACGGGGCATGCAGTTTTAGCTGAGCTTGAAGAAAGCTCGTAAATTCGGCTTCCAGTTATATCTACAGAGGCTCATCAAGGTACCCCAACCAGTTAAGTTTCTGTAATCGTTTTTCAACTTTATAACAAATAAATAAAGTTCACGGTCAATTGGAAAAAGTTGACAGTTTAGTATAGCTTGATGTGCTGGCGTCTGCGCAACATTTTCTGCGTCACCCAACTGTCAAGTATGTACTGAAGTTGGTTTAAAGCCGGTAAGGGGCTTACGGTTTAAAACAGGTGTTATGCAACGGTAGCTTAGATGAGATGAGAGATACGCTATAATTTCAGTATCTTGCATCCATGTTCGTATTCAATAAAATTGCCAATGGTATGCAGCTGCAGAGGGGCGTCCACAACCTCAAAGAGCAGTATCATTGTAATATTACTCAAGTGTGAGAAAAGGATGAAGCTATGCAGGAGGTATAGCTCCATCTCTTTCCCATGTAAAGTAATCTATACTAATATTATAAAGCTGAAGAGATTGCTTGTTTGAACGCCCTAATCTCTGGAACTGCTGGTCCGAATTGAAAAATTCTTTTTGTGTTGGATAGTCCATTTATCGAGGAATGCTATAAGCTATATAACAACACGCTGCAATTAATAGGAACCGAGCAGCGGGTGAAACCGTGCGGGAGAAGCTTGTATTAAAATAATACTGTTATATGAGGGGGTGGTTGACCATCAGATCTAGTGGCCACAAATTAACGCTTTCTACAGGATACTTGCTTTTTGTGAATATTGAATTATGATGATAAAACCTACATTTCCAGTCGGTGAAAATACTATCTACTTTTATGTCAGCTTGATAATGTTTATTATTGAAGCATATTGCTTCTGACAAATATGGCGCGAGTGGGTAACGAAAATAATGTAATTATTGATAGAAACTGACGTTAAATTATGATGCGAAATTTATTTTAAGCAATTCCGCTTTGTTTTTACTTTCGATTCGTTTTGAAAGTGTTAACCTGGGGTCAAAAGTGTTAATAAATAATGTGGGTTATGTTTATGGAAATTATGTTTGAGGTGTATCAAATTTCGTCTGTAGTATTAGTCATCGATTTGTAAATCATAAATTATTTTTATTATTTTAAATACGTTATCACAAACACGGCAATTATATGTATTTTTAAAAGTAAATGAGGTCGGCGTTTCCTATCTCCCTGTCAGTGCATGCGTTTGTTATTAACCTCTAAAATGTCGTAAGAAACCCATAGGTTCATAAGAAAAATTCTCTCGAAACTACAATAAATATAACCGTATAAATCGTTGAGCTCCTATAAGCAAAGGGCTTCTAATAGGCGAACATCTAATGGGTTAATCCCGCAGCTTAACTCAAAACTTAAGGAGCTCTACTAATACTTAAATCTAAACTGTATCTAAAGATTTCTGATCAATCATCAATATCTGACTGTAGAAACTGGATGAGCCGTTTCTGTTACGTACATAAAATAAGCTAGTATGACAACAACAATTTAACAATTCACCATTTTTTACTTGATAAAGTAGGTAGGTAATACGCATGCGGGTTCATCGATAACTAGGTACTTTTCAGATTTGTCTGAAACAAGGAAAACCACAATCTAAATGAATGTCGTAAAAACACAAAAGTAACATTAATCGAATTTATCCAACTAGGTAATACCTACCTAAAGGCACACACAGACAGGCGTGACGTGCCGGGGCGACGAGATTCTGGCAATTTAATTTAACTTTAAGACATTGTTCCTCTGGTGTCGCATCGCACCTGTCTGCGGGAGACTTAAATCGAGTTATCGAAACCAGTACCTACGAAAACAAAGTAGGTAGGCATACAGCAATGGAGAGTCCCATTTATTTTCATTGCTTCTCTCGGTATGCACGATTGTATTCACTTTATGTAACCCAGCGAATGCTGAACGCCATTCAGTCGACGTTTATTGAATGAAGGGAAGCGGCCGTCGGGAGCGATTCAATTTGTTCGAATGAATGAATGGACTATAACTCGAAGCTTATGTATTTGTTGGAGCGGTTGGTAGTGTGTTATTGTAGGAACCAGTGTGACAAGAGAGTAAAATGTCTGTTATCACTTCACTACATAGTATAAAACAAAGCCACTTTCTCTGTCCCTATATCCCTATGTATGCTTAAATCTTTAAAACTACACAACGGATTTTCATGCAGTTTTTTTTAATAGATAGAGTGATTCAAGAGGAAGGTTTATGTGTATAATTTGTCGACATATTTTGCGGGCGACGCCGTGGGCGGAAGCTAGTTTAAAATAAAATGTGGAATCATTGTATGCCGCGCTCTAGATTGTCCTGGGAAATATTTAGGTATCTACTCATTATTGTATGTTCCTGTTGATGAACATTATGAAGTGCTTTTAATCTAAAATTTTAATCTGTTTGTTACGATTATTCATTATTAATTAACTTTATTTTCTTTTTGTACTGAGTGGTTCCGGTAGCAGTAATTTTATGTACACAAAGTCTGTGCTGTATTTAATTTCACAAAGCAATCCTTTTCGCTAATATAATGCAAAAAAGCAATGCTTTTGGTTTTATTACATCAAAAAAGCTCCGCATTCTGCTAAACTGTTTAATGCTATGGTTATTTTTGTAATTTATTATGAACATAATATATTTTCGGTATCAACAGCTCCAAGCATTTCCGCGTTCAATAGCTTACTGTAGACAGTTACTTACCCGGCAGATGGACGGCGCTACCGCGGTCCACGCCCACCTCAGTAGGTACGTGCACAGTGCCACTTAAAAACCTATTGCAACTGTGCTGAGAGGATCTTATAAAGTTAGAAAGAAATATTACAACCTCTTTTCCGAAAGTAAAATTAAAAAATAATCTTTTTTTATAAAGAGTCTCTATATCGTTGATCGCGGTATGGGCATCAGTGGAAGTATAACATCTTTTATAACCAAACCAACGATGCATTAAATCCGAAAAGTTTAAAATACAATTAAAACAGGAGGAACTCTCTGGTTTCTCGACCGCCTCGTTGCTTGAGGTACTGGGTTTGATTCCTAGGTCGAGCAAATTTGTTATTGAGATTTTCTGCCTGTAATTTCTTAGTAATAGCCTTTTTTTTTTAAGGCTGGGAAATCATCCAATGACTTCTCCCGCTCTGGGTGGAGCGGAAGGGAGTGTCAGACTCTTACTGACTAAAACCCATACATGTTCCTTCCTTAGCCCTTTGTGTTCCGGGGTTGCGGTAACCTTTTCGGACAATCCCGCTTACCCGGCAGGCTTGGCCCTGAGGGGCCCCTTCATATGCTGACATCTCTTTGAGGCGCGCGTGGAACATATACGCGCTGGTGCTGATCGGACGGTGAGTAACCCATTACTCACCGTCCGCAGGCCCGCGCCTACGGTGGCCGAGAGTCGTCACGTGGCTCCCGATGCCTGAGGCGTCTCCCGCGGCGGCTGGGACGGGAGGACCTTTCTCTCTCCCATCCCGCCACCTCCTTCGCGAGCATGACTTTTTCGCAGAAGGAGGTGACTGCCTCCCACTCCCTCTTGCCCCGGACCATGGCGTGACTGGGACTTAAACATGTGCATATTGTAGGTTACTCCAGGTATATCTCTGCCCAACCCTTCGGGGAAACGAGGCGTGATATTATGTTATGTTACAAAAAGGAGGAAAATGGAAGTAGACTTAAGCTTAGATGGATTAATAGTGTGAAGAACTGCATTCCTAAAACGGGTGTTAGTAAGTGCTTAGATGACGAATGTTAAAGATAGAAAGATGGTGGAAGGTTAATACAAGATAAATTAAATAAGTTCACCAAGCAACTGCTAGAAAAAGGGAAAGTTGTCAATAAAATTAATCTGGTTGTCAACGTGGAGCATAACCTTTTTTTATTAATGTTTCTGCAGGCAGAGTACCGGCTTCAAATCAAGAGGATGCACAGTTTATTCCCCGATTATAAGCATAAACAACTATTTTTAATTCTCACAATCGATAAGAACCCATCGATTCTTACCGATATTTACCACGAAAACCGTACAAATGTCGACTACTAAGAATCAAACCTCAATGCTAAGAGGGGTTAACCTTCTTTGACGTCACTCTCATAGGTTTAATACCTAGGTTTTTTATTACAGATGTGTAGGTACATTCGCTAGCACATCAAGTACCGTCAAACGACGAACTGTCAAATTTTCTCAATCGATTTCAAACTTAACGATCAATGTTTTAAGGTTTAAAGTCATTTGAAGAAATTTGACTTTTTGGTATAACTTGATGCGCTGGCGACCGTACCTAGTTAGAATGACCAGCAGTTGCATTCCCCTACCGCCTGACGCAGGTCCTCACCGGACATGGATGTTTCGGGAGGTTCCTGCACATCATCAGGCGGGAGGAAACGCCCGGGTGTCACCACTGCGAGGATCGCCCAGAGGACACGGTAGAGCACACGGTGCAAACCTGCCCCGCATGGGCAGAGCACCGCCGTGTCCTCGTAGAGGCGATCGGCGGCGGCGACCTCTCGCGCCCGGCCCTGGTGCAAGCCATGGTCCGGGGCGAGAGGGAGTGGGAGGCAGTCACCTCCTTCTGCGAAAAAGTTATGCTCGCGAAGGAGGTGGCGGGATGGGAGAGAGAAAGGTCCTCCCGTCCCAGCCGCCGCAGGAGACGCCCCGGGCGTCGGGAGCCACGTGACGACTCCCGGCCACCGTAGGCGCGGGCCTGCGGACGGTGAGTAATGGGTGACTCACCGTCCGATCAGCACCAGACCCGTGCCGTACGGCGCGTATATGTTCCACGCGCGCCTCAAAGAGATGTCAGCATATGAAGGGGCCCCTCAGGGCCAAGCCTGCCGGGTAAGCGGGATTGTCCGAAAGGGTTACCGCTACCCTGGAACATAAAGGGCTACGGAAGGAACATGGATGGGTTTTAGTCAGTAAGAGTCTGACACTCCCTTCCGCTCCACCCAGAGCGGGAGCAGTCATTGGATGATTTCCCAGCCTTAAAAAAAAAAAAAAGGGGTTCCCCTGGCGAGCCGTTTATTTAGTAATGCACTGATAAAATCTGTTTGCACTTATAATCTTGCGCAAGGCTAATTGGTACGTCATCACTTTATAGTAAAAGTACTCCTGACGGTTTATGGTACACAGGCCAGCAGATCAAGGTACTCTAATCTGTCAAATTTCTTTAATACTTCTTCAATTTCGAAAATTTGACAGTTTGGGTTAGATTGATGTGCTGCATATTATTCGGTCATTGTTGTTGTTGTTGCACAAAGCATAGCATAGTAAGATTGTCTTATTCCTTCACTACCGTTCCACTCCAGGGCGGGCCCAGCAGCTCGCACTCGGTGTACGGCGCCACGACGCGCGTGGTGCGCTACGTCATGCGGCTGGCGGGAGCGCCCGTCCTGCTGGACGCCGCCGCGTGCGCACCGTGGGGGCCGAGCTCAAAGTTGTGCGCCACGGGCGACATACATGGCAACGCCTGCATTCTCCGAATGGTGAAACAGATGCGATAGTACACTACATTTCGCCAGTTATATTTAAATCCCATGTAATAGGGGCACACGAGGGCACACTCACTCACCCACACACACACACACGGACGTGGTTATCAACCGGGCACAAATCCAGACTCCGGCCAGCTGCCGAGAAATTACAGATGGATAACTACTGCCGACCTATCAACTATTATTAATATTATGTATAACACACATATTGAAAATGTACTTTACTAAAATCTACTATATACTTAACTAACATTAAACAAACATAATAAATTAACGATAAAAAATAAAGAGCTGTGTCTTCTATTAATTAAATAGTAGTTATAAACCTACTGGTACGGCTACATTGTCGCAGTAACGCGAACTACACGTCACGTCGGGCGCTCTCTGTTATACCGCGAGACATCGAGCGGTATGCTCGAACTATAGTTCAAAAACACACATATATTTACGCATAGAGAAAATATTAACGTAAAACTTAAAGTGTTTACGTGTGATAACAATAAAGAATAAGGAGAGGAAGCAAACAACTTGAAAACAAATGACGTACGCAACTAGTTCCGGAAAGGAAGTTCCTAATCTAATTACGTACAAAGTAAAGGATATAAATACTTAAATCATAAGTACATAACAATAGTAATATTGTTACCAAACATATACTTCAGCTTACGTGTAACTATTTGTTAAAAGACACTTCGATATTATTAAGTGTTGAGTTTATTACGCACATATTTACCCATTCATACATTAATACTGTGTAGGAGCTCTCGAATCGAAGTGCAGTGATGAATGTTGAAATTACTGTATCATCAATGTGTTGTTTTGATTCGATATTTATACTAGGTCTGTTAAACTCTCGTTAAACGTCGCTTATCATGCAGTACCTACACAAGTAGAAAAAACAAAACTCATTTTAAAGAGAATTAACGGCTTATTAGATGATTCGCACGAATTGAGTTGCCCGAAACGGGCGAATCGACAGTTCTATATTAAAAAAAAAACTGAATTTTGCACGAAGTTAATTACTTGTAGGCAACTCGACTACTCCAAATATACGTTTAATTGGGCAATTGGCACATTTTAAAATTTTACAACTACTTTTACTGTACATTTCTTTTAACTTTATTGTCTAGAATTCGAAATGTGCCTATTTCCTATACGTATTTCTGTAGTTGCCGATTTGCCCACAACTTTATAAAAGTCGTGCGAGTCGCCTAAAGAAAATAAAAATAAAAGTGTCGATCCACCCGTTTCGAGAGAATAATTTGTGCGAATAAATCAATTAGTCGAATTACACCTTGGCTGTTGGTTATTTCTGGGATATTTGCGTTTCCTCACGGTACAGAAGAAATTTGAGAGCTCTTATGAATAAAACCGCACCTCCTTCCCCTTTTGCGTATTTTTATCAATATGTCCGTACTTAACAAACGTAACAGTAGCTGAAGTCAACTTCCGAACTGGAGAAGTAATGCTGCATAAACGTCATGCACAAATAAATATTAGAACATCAAAAGCTTAGAGGATCATAATGTATTATTGTAAAACGTGGGTGTTATGGAAACGTGATGTCGTAGTAAAGGATAATGCCACAAACTGGTGAAGTTCCGAAGGGTAACTTTGGGAACACAATACACGGTTATTTTCAATTCACACTTAACCTTTCAGGGTATGAGAGTACTCATGATTAGAAACAATTTTCACTATGGAACCAACTATACTATATGGAAAAAATATACATCTGTTTCGTAGATTTTCATCAATTAAATATTGGATTTTTGTATTAAAAGCCGTTTTTTTTCTACATTTCAGAGTTCGTCTCCATAGTAAAAGTAGTTCATAATCATGGGTACTTTCACGCCCTGAAAGGTTAACAGTGAATTAAAAATCACCTTGTATAAAGAAAGAGTAAAAAACAGATTTATTTGTCACAGGAAAACATGCAGACATAAAAGATAAAATTAAAATGGCCTTTTATTTCTTGATCCTTTAAATCAAATTCTAATCATTCATATAAATTAGGATGAGAATTATTAGTTTTTGAACGTAAAAATTACTTTCACAATTACAGGACGGTCTCCCAAAACGTTGCTTGCCTCAACCCTCTTACTATTTAAGCTAGGAAGTAAGCAGTAGCGCAACGAACTTCCCAGCAACATACACGTCTGTTCATGTCATCATCGTTTGCCTAGCCTTTTCTCAATTATGAACTCTGATCTTTTCTAACTCTTACACCTTAATGCCAATTTCACCAATGAAACTGAACGCGTTTGTCACATCAAAACCGCGTTTAAGACCTGTCATTCCCAATATTCCATAGACAAATTTGACATTGGAACGGGTCAGCGGAAATGTCCGTAAGAGTTACCGCTGCCCCGGAATACAAAAGGCTAAGAAAGGTTAATAAAAGTTAAGTCAGGAAAAGTCTGACACTACCTTTCGCACCACTCACACCGGGACTTATTTGACTATTTCCCACCCTTAAAAAACCGAACCGGGGTTTCGTGTTGATCGCGTTTAGTTTCATTGGTGTAATTCGCGTTATAATTATCAATGCTTAAAAAATGGTGAAGGAAAACATCGTGTGGAAACCGACATGCTTGAGAGATATTTCTCAGCATGTGAGGCTATTACCGCTACCCCGGAACATAAAGGGCTAAGGAAGGAACATGGATGGGTTTTAGTCAGTAAGAGTCGGACACTCCCTTCCGCTCCACCCAGAGCGGGAGAAGTCATTGGATGACTTCCCAGCCTTAAAAAAAAAATGGGTAGCATAAAAACTCAGACACCAGGTTAGCCACTAACCTCACGAAGAAAAAAAGAAAGATTTTCTCGTAGTTCATCTTCTGTAGTTACGTTCATTACGGGCAGTACCTATTCAGCCTGCCTGTGTGGTGTTCAAGTGATGTGTCGCCGACACCACTGCCCACATCAGATGTTAATCTTGGCTACCGTTGCGTAACAGTATGCACCCATTGTGTTAGCTTTTCGTGCTTTCTGTTTGTTACCTTATTATTGGTTAAATGGCTTTGTTTGAATGGTAATGTTCGGTGGTTTGATTTAATTAGCTGAATTTGCTTAGCGTTAATTGCTACTTTTAACCAATTGTTTAGGTGTACCACTTTATATTGTTGGTTCCAACTTAACTTTGTGTAGATTGTTAAAAACAAAACTGTTACGGTTTTTATAAGCTTTTGTTTAGCTTATAATCTTTTGTTATCATGCTATTACTTCATGATTAAGTAATAGTCTTTTTTAAGAAAGAATTTGTTTAATTTTTAAAGCATCACTAACCCATATTTTGTTTCCTAATATGGTGTTGTCATGACCGATTAAATTCCTAGAAATATCGAAAGCACCAGACTGCAAACGTGTTGGTCCCAGATTGATATTTTGTTCGCACTTGCGATGCGCGGCGCGCATGCGTCAAAGTACTTGCTGTGACGCAAGTCGCTTACCCAAGTGTGCGACTACGCCGGCGTATGCCAAATATTTGACAAATAGACACGGGGGCTAGATACTGAGAAACACAACAAATAAACCCTTTTTTGCCAAGTTTGGAGCCAATATTTGTGTAACGATCATCTTTCGCACAGAAATGAGGTTAAAGACGAATTGTTTGATGTGATTGATTCATAAGGTTCGATAATCATTTGCGTAAATAACGTACATTTTAGTGTGTTGACTTACTCGTTAAGAACATAGATTACCGTTTTGTTGAAGGAGGATAGTTAATTGGTTGTTGCAAAAGCTGGTCAATATTTCAAACTAGCAGAAAACGTGAGAATATTGAGTTTTCACTTAGGATGTTTTTGTAAACAATATGCAAAAACACCACACTATGTGTGTAGAAATTATTAACACATTCAGTCAACGTATTTAATATAGACAGACAAGACATTGACGTCTAAAAATCAATATTATTGTACTACCAACCCATCCCTCTCTACTCCCCCCCCCTCTGTACCTTTTTTTTTGTTTTTTGGAGTATGGGAAATCATCATAATTATGACTCCTCTCGCTCTGGTTGGAGCGGAAGGGATTGTCAGACGTCAGACTCTTACTGACTAAAACCCACCCATGTTCCTTCCTTAGCCCTTTATGTTACGCGGTAACCGTAACCCTTTCGGACAATCCCGCTGAGCCCCCACTCTGTACCTATTGGAACACCTTTGCAACAAGGGGTTAACCCTTCGGGGAAACAAGACATGATGTTAAGTTCCGAACTGTTATTGCACTAAATGACCGGCTAGACAAAAATAAGCAATTTTTAAATAACACATTTGTTTAACACCAACACAACAATAAAATTAAAGTCAAACACGCGACTTTACGTCTAATCAGGATACCCGGTAGCTTAAAAACAACACCTACCGAATTAAATCACTTTATAGACGGATGTGTGCAAGTGACTTACGACGTGCGAACGGTTAGCACGATGGAGAAACCCATATCGTTACTACTTTACAGTGGACTGCTTGTCTGTGGTAACTTCTTGACCTTAAACTGGCCTAAGATAGTACGGAGTTTCAATACAACAAGGGGCCCGCCTATACTGGTATGGTTACAACAGACGTCCGACCCACTGTACAAGTGCATGATATAGCAAAGATCTTATCAGGATTTAAATCACGGTTCAATCGAATTTGTTGTAGTGATCTTGGTTTGGCGGCAGTTGGTGATCTCAATCCTTTCATTGTGCGTCTTTTGGGTTGTAGGAATCGATTATATTCTATGCGAATTATAAGGTTAGTTTCAGTCGCTAGCACATGAAGTTACCACAAAATATTAAATTTTTCAATCGATTTTGAACTTAATAATCAACGTATAAAGGTTTATTTGAAGAAGTTTGAAAACTTGGTACAACTTGATGCGCTGCGCTTTCCCAGATTGTCCTCCTTTCAAACATGTGCAGAAGAACAATTCAAGACAAAGCGTCCTTATGTTCATAACAGCTAGACGCATCCGAAGGTTTAGATAAAGGATGTCGGTAAATAAAAAGTGGCTTATTGTTTTGAGAGGTACTTCTAACTTAATTTCTAACTTAGCCTTAAAGTTCCAGCTTCAGTATCCCTTAATTGCGAAGGAAAAGAATACAAAAAACACTTGAAAACTATCAGAACAGCAGTCAGCATATGTATATCTATTAAGCCAAGGTAACTAAAACAAAACAATAAAGAACGCATTAGTAGGTATCAATCGAATTATTTTAATATTATTAAATCAAAGAAAATTAACGCTTTAACAATCAATCAATAAAGATTATTAAATCCATCAAACATTACTCATTTTATCGCCTACCACTCCAGCCGTTTCCGTAATATGATTCAAATCTGTCAGTGCGTTATTTACGATAACGCGATCTACACTAATAACATTATCGCTATATATATCTGCAGCTATTTTTACACTTACTGATTAAAATATATCAATGAATGAAAGGCGCGTTGTTCGGACATACGTAATAGCTTAATAGTACAAATAATGGCGCATCGCCTCTGACGTGAGTGTCATCAAACATAACTTATCTGCAGACGTTTCGCTGTAATTCTCATAATAAAATTATCTTATCACATCAAGCAATAGGTGCTAACAATCATAGTTTGTCTATCATTGACGCCCGTTCGTGTTTTTACCCAGAATTATCTGCAAATTGATTTGTTTGTTGGTCAATAATTTAATCTGAAATGCACAATGGACACGCGTCATTCGTATTTGCTACATCGAAATTTTTACTTATTTTTTTCCTCTGTTATATGAAGTTGTTGTCGTAACTGTCATAGTAAGGTATTTTTTAAATGGCTGCACAGTGAAACTCTTACGTCAGATCCAATTGAAGGAGATGGAACTTCATTAATGTCTCCCTAACTTACACCTAATGTGTTGTATCCGGAAATATTAAGTAAACATCTGTGCAATAAAGTAAATACGTATGTATTTTTTGTGAGAGTTGCGATACGTTTCCTATAAATAACTAAAGTAAATACATATTTCATAGATATGATAGGAATTGATGGCATCATTCGTACATTGCTGGCGCCAGCGACTAGTCTTGGTTGGTGATAAGTTATGTTTGCATAAACATATTGAAATGTTTTTTGTATAAATTATTTACGTTCAGCCCAGATTTCATGGTGAATTATTGAGACAAAGTAATTTAATAAATGCAAGTTGGTCTAAAGGAATGCAATGTAATTTTAATAGTGGCGGCATTCTTTTGCGGTTTACAAACAATATAGATGATAATGTGCCCTAAAATAATCCGATATAATACTGTGTGTTTGTTTTTCAAAGCTTTTGAACTCTATGGTTCTCTATGAGCGTAAATGATCTAAATGATGTCTATGTTTTTTTTATCTCGATGTCGTCAGACGCGTGAATTGTGAATCATCAATCATGAAAAAACTTAATCGGCCCGCGATCAAAATGTAAAATTATTTAACCTGATATACTTATGACAGACATGACACGTTGCTTCTAGAAATGATGACGTCATAACGGTATTTATTCAACGGGTACTGGCCGTAACTTACAGTCATCATATGCCTAGCTTTTTCCAAACTATGTTGGAGTCGGCTTCCAGCCTTCCAGTCTAACCGGATGGTTAGGTTATGTAAGCCTCTTTATTGGGCCATTGTACGTGTGTAAAATCCTCTTTTTACTGTGTCTAACCGGATGTAACTGAATCCCAGTATTTTACATGAAGCAGTGATAGCCTAGTGGTATGACTATCGGACTGCCAAGTCTTAGGTCTCGAGTTCGAACCCAAGGCACGCACCTCTGAATTTTCAGATTCATGTGCGTATTGTATAATTATCACTTGCTTAAAAATCGGTGAAGGAAAACATCGTGAGGAAACCGGCATGCCTGCGAGATATTTCTCAACAGTATGTGATGCTAAGTCAGAGGCCCATGGGCAGCATTAAAACTCTGACACCAGGTTAGTCACTAACCACACGAAATGAAGAAGACATGAAGCAACTGTATATCTGATGTCCACTGCCCGGTTACTGGACAACACGACACCACTTGGTAAGACTGGTTGTCCGTGAATCGGGCTTTTTATTACCGTGAGCTTGAAGTCGAGCTGTCGTTCCACCTAATGCTCGGGATTGACATTTTTTTTTTATGGCGTCTCGCATTTCAACCATAGGGTTCTACTGCGTAATCGGACTAGCCTGTGGATGCCATAAAAGAATTATAGCCTCCAGCCAGGGCTTAATAAAAACTTACAAACTAAGCGACTACACGCTAAGGGCACGCCCTTACTGATTGACGGGAGTACGGGGTACGAATCTTGGCTTAGGGCATCGCTGGGGAAGGACAGCAAGGGACAAGCTGGATTTAGCGTAACGGGATTGACACTAACGACAGCTCATCTCACATATGAACGTAATCACGGTTAGATCATTACAAAATAGCACTACAGTACCTAACGGAGCGGTCTGAAAGCAATTTGATTATCAATTTTAACAGTAGTTAATAATTGGTCCTCTAACTGTATTTTAAAAATATTGATCAACCGCTAATTATTATGTTTAACATCCAATTAGACAATGTCACTGTCAATGAAAACAGTGGGCAGACACAGCGATTGACTTCAGGAAAAAAAAACGTAAAAAACTTATGGCACGCGCAAAACCACTTGTCAATATTTTTTTGTTAAAATTATTGCTGTATATTTAAAATAACGGATTGCCCTGGATTAGTAAATGATAATCGATTAGTGAATGGCGTATAATAGAGATGAAGCATTTCGACTTAATATATGTAGGTACAACAGTTAACTATGAATATTCAGGTAATCAACATAAGTATAATACATATATTGAAAGGGAATTTCTCAGCTACAATTTATAAAATAAATTTAAAGTCCCGATACAGTTCTGTGGTGTCTGTCTAATACCTACGTACGTGGTACGTCCAAAAATCAGTTTTTACACTACGAGCATTTGAACACCAAAATGCTATAAGTCGGAGTAGTTATGTTTGTTGATCAAACTGTTATAATTTGCCAAATATCTTTGATAGTTTTTCACCTTATTACCAAAACGTAAGGTTCATTATCAATTGGGAGAATTTGACAGTTTGGTATAGCTTGATGTGCTGGCGTCTGTACAATAGAACATAGGTACAGCAGAAGATTTACACAGAATAGATCAAACGAAAGTAAAAAAAACATCTAATATTGGTAATATAAAAATAGCAAATTACTAGAGATGGGCCGAATGTGGTTTGAACCGAATCCGAACTTCGGCCGAACATTCGGTAAAAATGAAAAGTTCGGCCGAGCTTCGGCAGAATTTCGGTTCAATTTTAAGCGCTTTTTCGAGAGCGACACGTGGTGACTTGTTTACGCATTTACTTTAATACTATTGCTAGATGTACCCCGCTCCCACACAATCATATTTTAATCAATATACACTAACTAGCAAATTGCAAAAAACGCAAGAAAATTTGAATTTCGCCGGCTGTCTTGGAGTCTCCAACTTAATTTGATTGTTTTATTTGACCCTTTGTAATAAAAAAATATATTTGATGTTAATGAATGTTTAGTTTGTGAACCAAAAACGTGATTTTTTTATTCAATTTACGAATTTTAATCCAGATGTTTGTTAGGAGAAAACTAAGTTTATTTCATTTTTGTATTAGTATATCTAGTTTTTATGTCTAATTAAATAGGCAAAGATTTTCAAACCTTATAAGAAAAATTGTAATTTAAGGATTACATTTACAATCTTCATATCTAAAGTAAATGACCATGACTGAGTTAAAGACAAATTTTATTTTACAGCAATGCTATTCTAATTCTATTGAATTTCAGTCAAAATAGTGCAAGTAAGTAGGTATTATTTTTCTTGTGCCGAATGTTCGGCATCTGAACCGAACTTCGGCCGAATGCCGAAGTTCGGTTCAAGCTGCCGAATTTCGGTTGAACCGAATGTGAACCAAATTTCTGCCCATCCCTACAAATTACCAATTTTGGACTTATTCGGCCTTATTACAAAACATGGTAAATCTTAGTCCCAGGTTTAAACCATCGGACCATTCTTGAATTTCGAATTGCATTTCGACTAAAGTTCTAATAACGAAAACTGTCATGAAACCAGAGTTCAAGTTGTCAATTTTGTATTAAGAACTTTATTGTGTGGAACAAAAGTCAAAATACAATAATTGGTTTGAAGGTTAAGGTTTGGACTAAAGTTAGAACTCGTTTTGTAATCAGACGGATTGTGTTTATACCTACATAAAAGTGGTGCTCGCGGCTAAGTAATAACAATCGCACGGATCGGTTCATCTGGTTAAGCTACGCCTGTCGGAGTTAGTCCGTGAATGAGTGATCATCTTTACATATCGAGACTCCTCCGGGGATCTTTGACAGTCGTTACGTGCAGTCGCCCGATAAACCGAAAGCCCGAAAGACTAACAACCAGTCTTACCAAGGGGTATCGTATTACCCAGTTACTGACTGGGTTGTGGAGGTCAGATAGGCTCCAAGTAAAACACTAGTATTCAGCTGCATCCGGTAAGACTGGAAGCCGACCCTAAGATAGTTGGGAAAAAGCTCGGCAGATTGATTGTGTTTATACATTAATGACAAACACCATAGAATTTGTTTACAGAATATTCCGTAGTATAACTTAATACCCACAGAGATTTTTAAATAATTTAAAGTAGTGTGCTACATTATAATAATAATAATTAAAAAGCAGTGATAACCTAGCGGTGTGACCGTCGGACTACCAAGTCATAGGTCTCGAGTTCGAACCCAAGGCACGCACCGCTGATTTTACAGATTCATGTGCGTATTGTATAATTATCACTTGCTTAAAAATCGGGGAAGAAAAACATCGTGAGGAAACCAGCATGTCTGAGAGATATTTCTCACCAGCATGTGAAGCTAAGTCAGAGGGCCATGGGCAGCTTAAAAACTCTGACACCAGGTTAGTCACAAACCACACGAAAAGAAGAAGAAGTGTGCTACAAGCGACTATTTCTAGGAAAACGACAAACGAAGGTCGAAAAGGAAACACGTAATCGAAAGTTATTTAAGTATCATCTAATATTAAAATAACCGAAAATCCCGGGAAACGAGGCTATATTCACGGCATTCGGAGTAATTTTCCGCGTTTTCGTTATAATAAGTAGACATTTATCGGAGAAAGCTGCTTATTTTCGTGATAGTTATTAGATAGTTATTTATAGGTTATTACTTACTTGTATAGAAGAGCTCTTTACTCCATTCATAATAAGCTCTGCCTAATACAACGGGGTTTTCATACGTGTTGTTGTTATGTACCAATTTGTATAGTGTTGCAAAATCAAAGGCAGAATAACTGTAGATATAAAGTGTGGACGGCAATAAGCTAGAACATTGTAAAATATTTCAGAATTATGTAGTAGGATGATTAGCTGACCACTCAAAGAAGAAATAAATTAACATAAAAATATTTTACGGAAGACCTGTCGAATTTAGAAAATTTCATATTACAGCGCTACAAAGTTATTTATGCACGCGAGAAAATCGGAACTAACGCTGCCATCTTGTTAGGGTTCCTTACCTAAAGGGTAAAACGGGACCCTATACTAAGACTCCGCTGTCCGTCTGTCTGTCTATTTTTCCGTCTGTCACCAGGCTGTATCTCATGAATCGTGATAGTTAGACAGTTGAAGTTTGCATAGATGATGTATTTCTGTTGCCGCTGTAACAACAAATACTAAAAAACATAAATATTTAAGGGGGCTCCCATACAACAAATGTTTGTGTTTTCCCGTTTTTTTATAGATAATGGTACGGAACCCATCGTGGGCGAGTCCTACTCGCACTTGGCGGTTTTTTTTTATAGATTTCTAGTGACATTTCACTGAACCAATGAGGGTAAATTCATGAAAGTTCACGCCAACAGTTAGCGCCACATTGGCAAGAGGACTTCTACTTTGACAATGATTAAAAATATAATTATGATGACGTTCATTATTCAGTTAAAACCAAAGAAATGTAGGCAGTTTAACACTTTTGACAGGTGCCCGGACCTCACATCGCAGTGCTGCCACCTAGTGAACGTCATTTCAGAAAACCCTCATTGCACAACTGTCGTCAACCTCATTCGAGCATCAAACTGCCCGTTCGATATAGGAAATAATGCAATCAGCCAAACCGTTTTTCTTTTGTTTAGTAAATGACCGCACGGCCAAAAACCTAAAAGTACAATATCAATCTAGGTATGTTAGTTACAAAAATTATTTGTTTAAACTAAGGTTGTTTTATAACAAATCATTTACTCGGAACAAATAACAAGACGCTTAGGTAAACGTGTGATCTTCCGTAAAGAATAAGTAAAATAAATAAACGGGTCCATACACAAAATATTATCATGTTTAACATTTTATTTTAAAAGACTGAGTATATTGCTATGATGAACTGCCAGGTTTTATGTTGCAAGTCGACATCGAAGTTAATTTTTGTTCTTCTTTTTCTTTTCGTGTGGCCAGTGACTAACCTGGTGTCAGAGTTTTTATGCTGCCCATGGGCCCCTGACTTAGTTTCACATGCTGTTGAAAAATATCTTTCGGACTGGTTTCCTCACGATGTTTTCCTTTACCAATTTTTAAGCAAGTGATAATTATACAATACGCACATGAATACCTAAATTCACAAGTGCGTGTCTTTTCTTTTTTTTTTTGGATGGGAATTCATTAAATGCAATGCTCTGGGTGGAGCGGAAGGGAGTGTCAGACTCTTACTGACTAAAACCCATCCATGGTCCTTCCTTAGCCCTTTATGTTCCGGGGTAGCGGTAACCCTTTCGGACAATCCCGCTTACCCGCCAGGCTTCGGCCCTAACGGGCCCCTTCAAATGTTGTAATCTCTTTGAGGCACGCGTGGAACTCGTACGCGGCACGCGCGGCATCCGGCACGGGCCTGGTCCTAATCGGACGGCAAGCTACCCATTACTCACCATCCGCAGGCCCGCGCCTATGGTGGCCGGGAGTCGTCACGCGACTCCCGACACCCGGGGTGTCTCCCGCGGCGGCTGGGACGGGAGGACCTTTCCCTCTCCCATCCCGCCACTTCCTTCGCGAGCCTGACTCGAACTCGAGACCTATGACTTTGAATTTTTGTTGGCACTACCAGCCAAAAAGCTCCCTTTCTCCTTTCCACTCCTCTCTGTCTCAAGCTGGGTAGATTTAAAAGCTGAACATTTTAATAACGTCAAAATAAAAAGTGGCATACAGTGGTGCAGACACGTACATTGGTGAACCTGTCGCAAAGGTTATATGGCTATTGGTCACGTGACACGATAGGCCGGCCATACTGTGCAAACAATGCGCTTCACGTTTGCCTAAAACGAACGACGCAGTTGAACGCTATTGATGCGATTGCGCATCGTTTAAGATTGTGTTTGCTCTTAAAAAGATTATAGTTAGTGGGTGAAAATAAGAATAAATAATAGTTTTTATGGGGAAAAAAAGTTATTGAACAAGCTACACTGGCATTTAATTAAACGAGAAAAATCTATACGATATGAACCCAACCGCCCGGCGCCCACCTACATTGTGTTTTACAATTTAACAAATGAATTAAACAAAAGCCCACCTACCTCACCTACTTTTGCAGTGCCCGACAGGGTCAACAATGTTCTAATTTTTGTACCTACCACGTAAGTTCACATGTGGGAGCAATAAATATATTGGGTGTTGAATTGAAAAAGAGCACAAAATTTTCTTGTTATCAATTTTAACTACTATGCTCGTGTAATATACGTATGAAACGAATATATATATAACGAATACAGGAAAATCACCACGCATTGAATGCAGTTCGCATTGGGATGTTAGTTTTCCATTGCATGATGCTTATGGATGCATAATCAGCCTATATAATGTTCCCACTGGTGGGACACAAGCCTCTTCCATGTAAGTGGGCCAAAATCCACCAGGCGGGCCCAGCGCGGGTTGGCGGATTTCACATGTCTTCGAATTTTTAGTTTCTTTAATTTCTCCTTACGATGTTTTCCTTCACCGTTTTGAGACCAATGGTGATGAAATAATTGGACAATGTTAGTCCATTCTAACGATAGTCTCTAGAAGCACTAATAGTTATGTAAGTTATTCCTTGGTTTTGCCTCAAACCAATCCAAATACTTAATATAGAAATTGATATTTAAATGTCACCTTTGAAAACGGTACTTATATGAGACAAATCGTGTCTACATTACGATGCACCGAGACTAACACTACCCCAAATATGTCGATTTTTTTTATATATTTTAAACTTTATTACAAAACTATAAGGTTTATTTTCAATTTGGAAAATTTGACAGTTTGGGATAGCTTGATGTGCTTGCGTCTGTACTACAAGGCATAAACGTTAGTAGTTTGTCCCCATTGTCTCCTTTATCATTCGCATTAGCATATATTTTGAAAGGCTGCTATTAATAGCGCTGGGTGCCACGACCTAATGCAAACGGTCAGCCATAAATCAATTCAGTTGCGAGAATAAACCCTACACTTTACCATAAGTTAGTCCTTGATTGCGGTTAAAAGTTTTTGGTTGAGGAAAATCTGTTAGTTTTACTGTTGTTTTTAAAAACAAATAGTCTGCTAACGCACTTGTGGATCTGTTACTATACTGGGATAGATGAAACTCCACGAGAATTTGATCAGCAGTGGGATGCTCAGAGTTGGCAACATTACATGACATTGCCAGCAAAAGACTCGCCAGGGGGCCGATCACCACCTCTTAAAGCAGTATTATTTTAATATAACTACACAGTGGGAAGGAGTTGGAGCTAATTATACGTCCTGTATAGTTCCGTCTTATTGTCACACTGCAGTAGTATTGAACTAATACTGCTTTATGAGGTGGTGGTTCAGGTCCTGAACAAGGTGGACTAAATCTTGCGTAATCAAGGTAGTCTTAGCAAGTAGATGACAGATACATTAGGCTACATATGTAAATCTATTGTCAAAAGTTTCATCAGGGTCCTAAAAAGTTTACTATTGTGTAAAATTATCATTACCAGGACGTATTGAGCAGTGGCTGACATATTAATTACCGTTGCCTCAGAACCCAGTTCAAATATACTGCACTAGCACTTTGCCCGCGGCTTCGCTCCCGTGGTCTTTCCCGTGGGACCCGTTATTTTTCCCGGGATAAAAAGTAGCCTATGTTACTCCTAGAAAACTAAGCTTTCCAACGGTGAAAGAATTTTTTAAATCGGTCTTGTAGTTTTTGAGCCTATTCATTACAACCAAACAAACAAACAAAGTTTTCCTCTTTATAATATTAGTATAGATGACACTGTATCATATAAAAGTATAACTAGAAAGGTATAAAATCAAGATCAAGATGTAAGGGCAGAGCCTCCCAAATGTGAATGTTTGGAGCACCTGAATATAGGTAGTGCATGAATTTATGAAGTACATAAGTGTTTTTATTTTTAACCCATTAGATTTACGCCTATCAGAAGTCGTTTGGTTATAAGAGCTCTACGATTTTTACGGTTATATTTACTGTCGTTTCGAGAGATTTTTCCTTATGAACTTATTGGGTCTATACGACATTTGAGAGGTTAAGTACTGAAGTAATGATTAGCTATTAAAGATTATTTGTTTTTACAGAAATCTAAACAAGACATAAAGAGAGTATAAACATCACTTATCCATCAATTGAAAACTTTCGAAGTGGGACGCTTAATTATGTATATTCAAACACAATTGTAAATGAAAAGATGTCAAAAAGTAATCACATTTTCAAGATCTGCAAATAGTTGGCACCTGTAGCTAGTGAAAGGTTTTCAAGTGATTCTATTTTTTTTTAGTTTGCATTGTCCATCAGCCATCAAGGCTAAAGACTCCTTATACCAATAATCCTCCTTTCAAAAACCGTCTAACATTCAATCCTTCAAACAAAGACACACGACACCGTAGCTTAGTTAGTTCAAACAGCTTCTAGACTCACTTTGTTTTAGTGCCAGTTAAAGTCTCAGGGAAAGATGAGACAGAAAATATAGTGATTTGTAAAACGTGTGAACTCGCCAATGTCGTAAGCGACTTAAGAGCCTCCATTTATTATTTTCGCAAGCTGTTTAATTCTATGTGTATTGTGTAATGGATTTGTTATTTCATTCCTGTTTCGCTTGTGGTCAACTTCGAAGTACTATTTTGACTTGTACTGAAACCAACAACAGGGGCAGTTTATTATTATTATAAAGGGGAGAGATCTGATTGTTAGTAAATGGCTTTCGGTGTTAAGCTTTAAAAGTTCTAGATAGCAGCAGTAGTTTCAAATTTTCAATACATCTGAATTAATTTACCAAAAATTCTAAGATATAATTTCATTCACAAAATAAGTGCATCAAATTACATAGATATATAATATATTACTACTTTAATAACAAGTTTCTGCAATATCGCCATAATGATAATTTTATGGCACCTGTGCCCAATAATTTACGGAAGTCAAAGTTTCGCTTTTTACGCCTTGTATATAGTCATTTTAATAGTTTACCATATTAATTAACATTATTACAGCTATAAAATGGTTTGAGTGCTATCAAACATGTGTTTAACGTTTTATTCAACGTTTTTTGTTGAATACCTAATTTTAAAGTCAGTGACTCAGTCTGTATGTATATTAAGTTGTATATGTGTATATATGAAATAAACGTCTCGTTCTTCATGTAAAGACCGCCATCTAAGTGTTAACTTTTTTTCTCACAAGATTATCACTCACATCTTCAAAGTAATAGAGATCAAAATAAATCAGACTTATTCTACTATACCCTACTATTTTATACAAAATATGTATAGTATACCTACAGGGTGGAATTTTGTAATGCCCCCTGAAGGGAAAGTACCCTTAATACTGTAGATAGCACATTTTACTCAAAGAAAACATTCCTTTATTTTTGGATAGAAAGAAAACTGCATTCAAAGATTTTTAAAAATTCGCTTGCCACGCCCGGGAATCGAACCGACATGGTTTTCCTTTCATTTAATTTATCAAGTTTCTTGGAAAGATTTCATCCTTATATAATTGATCCTAACGATCGATGCAATAAAAGTACAGGGTGTCATTTTACAGATTTTAGTCGGTTCGATTCCCGGGTGTGGCAAGCGAATTTTTGAAAACCTTTGAATGCAGTTTTCTTTCTATTCAAAAATAAAGGAATGTTTCCTTTGATTAAAATGTTCTAGTTACAGTATTAAGAGTACTTTCCCTCCAGGTGGCATTACAAAATTCCACCCTGTATAGTTTAAATATTTATTATATTAAACATATACGCAAAAATGGATATGGATGAAATTACAGGTAGTTTATAACCTGGATTAACATCCAGGATTATTTATATGCCGCTCCCGTGGAATAGCTATCGAAGCCCACTCAAGCGAAGCTACCGGCAAAATGTAGTGCAAGCATAAATATTTGCATCAGTAGATTTTTTTTTCACAATTTCAGAATTGGTCCTAGTAAACGTTGTTGAATTCAGTTGAAGGTTTCCGTTATTTCAATCTTCTTACTTTCTTGTGACTAACCAATAAAAGCTTGTATTTATCTCTGCTTTGGTCTACCTCTGTTTTATAACTCCTCTTTTTTATACTTAACTAGCTTCCGCCCGCGGCTTCGCCCGTAAAATATGTCGACAAATTATACATATAAACCTTCCTCTTGAATCACTTTATCTATTAAAAAAACCGCATCAAAATCCGTTGCGTAGTTTTAAAGATTTAAGCATACAGACAAACAAACAGACAAAAATAGCGACTTTGTTTTATACTATGTAGTGATGTTCTATTACCGACAGAACATGGAAAAACGGAAGTTAGACTTATCGATTAAATAATTTGCTGCAAATCAAAGACCTCTTAAGAGCCTATTTAAACTGCAATCGCATCATTTATGACTTGAATTCACCACCAACACTACGCTATAACTCAGGTAAACCTATATTAATGTCGATACAATAAGCTACTCCAATGTTCTTTGTTCTATATGAGAGAGATTCTATCAGAAATTACATTTCACCCCTTCTTCATAGCCTCTTCAATATGAAGAATCATCATTTATACCATGCATTCACCACTCATATCACACTATAACCTATAGCTTTATTAATGTTGATACAATTTGCCTATTCCAATGTTCCATACTCTATCAGAGAGTGATTTTTATTTTTATTATGGATAGACTCGCGCTTGACCTCTATATCATCTCTCACGCGATGATGTGGTGTATGGTGGTGAGATTCAACAGAGATGTCACTTAATAGTTATTAAGTGACCAATACTAACGTTTGAGTATTCAATTAGTAAGTGACTGTCTATCTTTAAAGCCTCTTCAAACTGCAGCGTCATAAGTTATAGCTTACACCTACCAAGCACTGCTAGAACCCAGGTATAATAACTACCATATCCAATATCTTTTGTAAGACCAGATCATTTTTTCAATTCGTTTCACGTCACCAACCCATCAATTTTTTATATCATTCTAATATAGTTCTCTGTGATAGCTTCACCCCACCTGTTATTATATTCTCTTGCGGCATGTCATTCATACTCATTACTTTAACCCAGAAATCATCGCCCATAAAAATGTAAGCACTCCATAATAAAAGGAATCTTTTCCTTTTTGTACCGCGTTCACAAATTCAGAAGTCATCATCGGCACATCGGCCCACATTCTCATTTACAGCTAATGTTTCTTTACGTGTTTTAAAACGGGTATAATGTTCGTGATATTAAAAGTCCATTTCCTTAAGCACCCATTCCGCGGCTATGTCTCATCCCATTCTTAATGGCCTTGTATGGCGATATCTGTTCCAAGTGAGTCAGCAGAAAGGGCTATTTTTGAATGAACAGTCTTGCGGTTTAAAACTACGTAAATATATCAATAATCGTCATTGTTATACGTACATAACATCACGCCTTGTTACCTTGAAAGGTTAGGCAGAAGGTTGAAGGTTAAGCGCTTAGTGGGTACACCCACATTTTGCCTGTTCTGTTTAATTCCCGTGTAACCGGGCACGGATCCAGACTCCCGGCTGCTACTGAGAAATTTTTAATGGCAATATCCAGTAACACTGTCCGACCTGGGAATCGAACCCAGGACCCCCAGCGGTAGCACTTGCGACCACTAGACCTATGAGGCAGCGTGTGACTGTGTGTGAACTTACAAGTTTTCAAATTAGATATTGTGTTTGTTGAAGTGGTGTGAAACAGTGACTATTTTTGGATGATTATGATGTTAGAAGAGATGTATTTTCCAAACATGTGGACTTTTACGATTGAATAATAAACCATCTTTAACACTTTTAAAACGCACGCATGATGTAACTGAAAAATATAGTAACAAAATATATTTCAATAACATAATGCGGATCTAAGAAAAATGTAATGTCCCATTACAATAGAGCGGCACTAATTACAGAAACGGAATGCCGAAAACAAATCTATAAATAGATGTGAGAAGTAAGAAATGCGAATAATAGTGTGAAAATCAGCACATTGAATCGTAGGCCGGACATCCGTTATCAAAAACCGCAAATACAGCAGAACATTTAGTATATAATGAATTATGTTAATCCGTTGCCAATGTAACGATTGAGGAGAACCCCGTAGATGACAGGTGCAATAACTTTGCCTAGGACGCCATGAAATAGGAGTGAAGCAGTACATAGAATGAGCATGAAGGCCATCTCACATAATATTATGTGCAAAAAAAATTGGACCATCGCGTTTGCATTGTCATCAAATAATTATTTTCCCTTAATAAATTTGAGTTTTCATTATATAAGTAGATTGTTTTTCGAGACATCGCCAAGCTGTTGGTCGACTCTTCACGTGACCAGAGGGCTGGCCTATTTTCGGTCAAAGAATCAGCATTGCCATGCAACGAGGCAATGCTACCAGACTTTTAGGAACTTTTCCTGTTGACAGCGATGTGGGCGAATTTTTTGATGCCCTTTGATTTATTTATTTTTTTTCCTCCCGTTGTATATGTAGTTACCTACATAGTTGTTATTAATATTTTAAGTCGTTTTAGGTTGTATATGTTGTATGTAAGATTTGTGTTCCAATAGATAAGTAAGTAAATAAAGAATGTTTAAAATTAGAAAGAATGAGACATTAAATACTGTGTATTATATTAATATGACAACACATCAATCTCATTCAACAGATTTCTTTGAATTTAATAACTTAAACTTAGAAATACGTTGCATTCATTTATAACATAACTTAAAATATGAGTAATGACCGATTTTACGTATTCAAAAGTCAAAAATTAAATGACAATCTAACTAACAATACAAATAAATACAAAAACTAAAAGGACACTTAGGTGTTGAAGTACTCGTCCGCATTGCTGTCATCCGAAAAAGTGCCCAGGAGACTGGCAACATGGCCACGTTGAATGGCAATGCTAATTCTTTAATCAAAGAACAAGCCAGTCGGCAAGAAATGTCCTTAGAAGAAAAACTAATTTCCTTGCAAATAATTTAATGAGTTTTTAATACTATTAAATTATTGTGACATAACATAGAGCTCAATCATCTTATCATAAACGATGCTTCATTTCCACATAACAACATCCCATCACACAGATTGTTACTCCCGGATTTAGTTGCCACGTTGACAACTAAAGTTTCAAATTAGTTATGCTGTCAATCTACTTGAGCCGACATCTTTATCAGTCCAATTGAGAATTAGTTCCACTAAATTATCTACTAAACGCATTAGTTGACGAAAACCCCAAGTTTGTGCGTAAATTGGTCACACTTTTTTGTCATTCCTCTTTTATTTGAGGGCTTTTAAATTATTATTCGCGTACAATTCGTGACGGTGGAGTTTCCGGGATGACTCTAATTGATAATGAAATAGTTGCCATGGTAACCCTTATGTAGTAGGGAGTCATGAATTAATGATGAAGTTTTGCATGAATATGCACCGGCTAGGTAGTTCATGTGCCCCCCTAATCCGATCACCATGTACGGCGTAGTCGCTTAGTTTTGTAAGTTAGGTTTAGTTTTTATTAAGCCCTGGCTGGAGGCTACAATTCTTTTGTGGCAGCCACAGGCAAGCCCGGTTAAGCAGTAGACAACCCTTTGGTTGAACTGCGAGATGCCATTACAAAAAAAAAAAAATAGTTCATTTGGGTGATAAGTGAGACCTTAAAACTAGTTGACAGTTCAAATCATTACACGTTTCGAGGTTTTAAAGGCCGTTCAGTACCTAATTGTGTTGAGTGGTGCACGAAGGATTAAAGATTTTAGTCTTTTCTTGTACCAAATCTATTTGAAAAGCCGTTACAATGATCGTCAAAGAATACATAATAATACGCGTTTTTCCTCTAAGAGTGGCGTCGGTAGTATCATCAGAATAGTAAGTGATATGATACTATCAAAATCATATTCCCGCATAAAATAATAGAGTTTAACTAACGTAAATGCTGTTCATTTTATTTAGTCGGAACGTACACAAATATGACAAAGTTGCGGCACTAAACATTCAGTGACATTTACACTCAAATGCAAAATAAAGTATAAACCTCTAGAGTTATTGAAAACCTATCATCTGTCATGTGACGTGTGAACGTAGGTACACTTTGTAACAGTGTATTGACAACCAGATGCAAATAAATACAGTGCCGGACAAAATAATATGCCACGGTGGCGATATCGTAACACAACTAATAAACGGTAATTTGACACGACAAGTCAATTACGAGCCGACATAAACACGTATTGGCTTCGATGGAGTTTCGCTTGCAATGCCAGACGTGGGAAACATTTTTTTTTTCGTTTTGCTGCAAGTTTTTATTTTAATATTCTGGAATTTGAACGTAACCTTAGAGTCAAAATTCCTTAAAATTACTGAGCAGTTTGTGTTTCATGTTTCCACAAAAGCCATTCGACTCTTGCATTTACTATAATAAACCAACATTGAACGAAACTTTTAATTGAATTCGTCAATACTCATTAAACAACCACATACTAATTACAAACAATTACACCGTTTAATGATATAATTACATAATCCCAACCTCCAATGACTTTCTCGAAAGAAAATCTTGACCTTTCCATTCCGAAACTTTCGCTTACTCCGAAGTATTTAATTAAGCCGACCGATATCGAAGGAGTCCATCCACTGCGGAGTTCGTCTCATTAGCTCAATATCAACACGTCTTATGCCTTTAATAGATATATAATCATGCATATTATTTAAATTGCTTGACAAATTACATGTCGGTACTCAGTTGTACCTGCCCAGTTGTCGGTTAAGTTTCGACTTGCATTTCTTGCAAGCTTCGAGATGTTATGTAGAATTACTGAGAGTTGATACAACCACATAGACCTTTTTTTTAAGGATTTTTTATCCATTTACGTATACTTAGACGCATTTAAGAAGATTTTAATTTGATAGAAGATATGATTAGAAGGATCGTTAGTTATTATTCGATTTGTAAAAAAAGGGTGTGTTGATTGCGTGGGTAAAGCGTAGTTTGGAAGACACAAGCCGGTGTCTTAGAACGAAAATTCGAAGATATGGGACATCCACCAACCAACACTGGGCCCGCGTGGTGGATAATGGCCTACTCCCTCTCTCAAGGAGGAGGCTTATAGCCCAGCAGTGGGAACTAGATCTAGGCTGGCTATGCTTATGCCTAGGGTGTTCCAAAGTCTTGCGAAAGTCTCAACGATTTTTTTACCAAACTGCCTTGTTTTATTTTTTAGCCAGTCTTCCTCTTTCTTTTCTTGTGGTTAGTGACTGGTGTCAGTTTTATGCTGCCCATGGGCCTCTGAATTAGCTTCACATGCTACTGAGTAATATCTCTCAGACATGCTGGTTTCCTCATGATGTTTTCCTTCATCAATTTTTAAGCACGTGATAATTTTAGTCAGTGCGTCTTAGATATGACAAAAAATGAAAGGATAAAGGACACGTATTTTTTTTCTTGACGCAAGATTGTTTGAAAATTGTCTGAAATTTCAAAAAAGTATTCCTTAACACGTTAGCTGCGGCACCAATTTTTGCAAACTTTCCGTTCCTGCGGCACGAGGTTTTATCGGCCCGCACCGTGACCAGACGTTAGGGCGATACGCGGTCTATTAGACCCCACCTCCTTTAACAGACTAAAAACCATTTTCTGGCGCGAAATCAAAGAAAATTGAAAAATTTGGTCCTTATCGATATAGACAGTGAATTGATGAACCCTAATCTACCGTCGCCCCGGGATCTGATAACTAGTTTAGGAATTATTGGCAAAACAAAATATGGAATCTTATACACCTCGTAACGCACTGAAATAGGGTAAATTTTCGCTAAGATTAGTGATGGGAAAAATAATATCGACGCAACGATTTGGTTCTGTTTCTGGGTTTTTTAAAATTAACTTCTTCCGACATCGTTTAGACATGTTCGGCGATGTAAAAGGACGTGCTCTCCTATCGACGTGATGCACAACACTAGTCGCGGGAAGCTCGCGTTGGGTGCGGTACGAGGTCCGGGTGGATATGGGACGTTTTAGCCTCGTCCCGCACTGCAATAAAATTATATTAATTCAGTGCGGTACGAGGCCTAAAACATCCGGTACCAAGGTAGGTATACCACCGAGTCCGGGACCATTAGCACGTCTCAAATACACATTTATCTCTTTTCTATACTGGACCAAACTAAAGCTATGCCCTTCGCACGATAGAGATGTTCACGTTTTTCCTTGCCGCACCACAAGGAAGTTGCATGCGGGGTGATTTAGGCCTCGTTTCGCACTTAACGTGTTAATGTCTGAACAGATTCCATCAATCATTCAGTACCGAATTAGTTTTACAATTCTGATCGACCAAAACTAAATGTTATGAAGTATGACATGAAAGCCAATATAATGCCATTGAGGTTATTAGAGATTGCACAAAGTGGAAGATGTTGTGCTGCAAAGCGGATCATGGTCACAGTTGGTATACATCATAACAGGAAAAATGTGTTTTTTAAATAAGTTTTATAGAATAGTGTGTTGTTGTGTTTGTGGGCGGTATCTCCTATATTTCTGGTTATGTGCTTATAGAAGATACAGGTAACAATTTATTTGTATTTTTTAGATTTGTTGTTCGATTCGTGTCGCATAATTGTAGAGAATTTTCTTTATAGATAGATGATCACTTTCATGAGCGTTAGTATTCTTGTTTTCTCGCTATATAATTCAATTTCTCATACACATCGCTGTCAACAGGAGTTACCAAAAGGCTGGCAGCATTGCCGAGTGTATTGCAATGCTGATTCTTTGACCAAATTATTTTTTGTGAAAAAGTTTTTATTTTTCACTTTTTAGTTGTGGTACCTACCTACACAAACCCCCCCTCGCCCCCCAAAATTTTAAAACCACTACCTGGTATGTAAATTACAGTGACAGGAACTTATTAGAACATCGTCCACATATGTTAAGTAGGATTTTTTTAAGATTTTTGTTGATTTTTCAAAAAACCGCTTATTCGATTTCAATAAAAATTTTATGGGACCATTTGGAAAGTATACCCTTTCCAACAAAAAAAGAATTTTTCAAATCGGTTGGCAAGCAACGGAGTTATGCGCGAACAAACATAAAAAAAAAAAAAATACAAACATCCGAATTGAGAACCTTTTTGAAGTCGGTTAAAAATAGGCCAGCCCTTTACACGTGAAAAGTCGATCAACATCTATATTGCAGTCGGTGTCCTGCAAATCGTCCGCGACCAATCAACTAACCAACATCATAAAATATTTTTTTAATATTTATTCTGATTATCATCTCTAAATGAATCCGCCATAAAGTCCTTAGCTCTCAGACACGAGTCGCCAATTAGTAGTGGGTACTAAAGGAAAATGTGGCCGCCGGGTAAAATTACGAGACTATGGGTAAGTACGTACACATATGTACGCGTGAGTATTTGAGCGTCCCGATCTCTCCAGCTCCTGACGAAACGAGTTATAATGCTCACAACGCTACTACAGTGCGCGGTGCAGGAATAGAACTGCGCTTGGAAGAGTCCATTATTCTATCTGCAAGGTTCGGTAACTCATTGTCTATTTGGTTCAAGTAATTTGGATTTAAAGTTAATCTCATTCTTGTAATTGAACTTTTGGGTTAGAAGAATTATTGTAACCTTATTTTAAAGGCCTTTGACGTCAAGGCTTACAGTTATTATAGGTAATTGTAAATGTTTCTCCGTGCCTCGGAAAGCACGTTAAGCCGTTGGTCCATGCTGTCATTTGTGCATCTTTGACAGTCGTTACGGGTCGTCAGAAGCCCGAAAATCTGACAGCCAGTCTTACCAAGGGGTATCGTATTGCCCGGTTACTGGGTTGTGGAGGTCAGATAGGCAGTCGCTCCATGTAAAATACTGGTATTGAGCTGCATCCGTTTAGGCTGGAAGCCGACCCCAACATAGTTGGGAAAAGGCTACGCAGATGATGAATTGTAAATGATTTATTTTTTTTCAACTTTTAGAAAAAGTAGACCAAATTATTAGAAATACTCTAACTTCGATGCTAAATGTGGCCCTGGACGACCGAGCGTGGCAGCAAGCCACACTCCCCATTCGCCTGGGTGGTCTCGGTGTCCGCAAAATTTCAAGTATAAGTTTACCGGCCTTCCTCGCCTCGGTCCACAGTACCGATAAATTAACCAGGAATATTTTATCATCCTCACTGGTAAATTTTGAAGTACCGTGTTTGTCCGATGCGTTGAACGCTTGGAAAATGGCTTGTCCCAATACGGATTTGCCCGACAACCTGTCCTCCCAGAGACAGTGGGACGTGCCACTCTGCAGTATTATACGGGATAACCTAGTAAACACGTCACCTAATACTGTTGAGCGTGCCCGTCTGCTGGCTGTGGGAGAATGGGAGTCAGGCTTGTGGCTTCAGGCGCTCCCGTCATCCACCATAGGCACTATGATGGATGACTCATCGTTTTGGCTCGCTACGTGTCTCCGCTTGGGCGCACCTTGTGTTGCTCCGCATCGGTGTCACTGCGGTGAAGCTGTTGACAGTCTCGGGCACCATGGCCTGTCCTGCGGCTGGAGTGCAGGTCGCATATCACATCACGCCAGCATCAACGACATTATTCGTCGAGCCCTTGCCACCGCCGGCGTACCAGCGGTATTAGAACCAAACGGCTTGGTACGTGACGATGGTAAGCGACCAGACGGAATGACTTTGTTGCCTTGGAAGGTGGGTAGGCCTCTGGTGTGGGACGCAACCTGTGTCGACTCCCTTGCGCCGTCTCATGTTCTTAGCACGGCGGGCTGTGCTGGCGCCGCTGCTGCCGCTGCTGAGACCCTCAAGCGGCGTAAATACAGTAACCTGATGTGTAACTACAGATTTGAGCCGTTTGGGGTCGAAACTCTAGGGTCATGGGGCCCGAGTGCACAACTCCTTTTTAAGGAAATTTCTCGCCGATTGGTCGACACTTCGCGTGACCAGAGGGCTGGATTGTTCTTTGGCCAAAGAATTAGCATTGCCATTCAACATGGCAATGCTGCCAGTCTTCTGGGCACGTTTCCTGACGACCGCTGTCGTCAGGACATTACTCATCCGCATCGCTATGCGGATGAGTAATTCGACGCCTAAGTGTCCTTTTTGTCTTTTTTGGATTTATTTGTATACAATATAGTTAGTTAGATAGTCTTTTAATTTAAGTATGTATAAGTTGTTATTGTATTAGATTGTAGAAAATAGTTTAATTTTTTAAATACAAATGATTTTATTTTTGTTTTTTTCTTCATATTAATGTTATTTATTTTATTATCCTATGTCCTCACATACTTTACAGAATTAGTTGTGCTTTTATGTTTTATGCTCCACAGTCAACATTTTTCTTTTATTATTTATTAGTTGTAATTTGTTGTAGGTAGTTATTCTTTTTATTGTGCATGCTACAATAATTGATTGGTCTTCTATAATTGAAGGAGTACACCTACAAAACACTTTGTCGTCCATTATTGTTTAGTGTATGTCTTTTGTTGGAGATCCTAAAATATATAAAAATGACTTCTATTCTTAGGAGATGAAAAAAATATTTGTGTTCTTAATTCTAAAGTTTTTCTACCTATTACAAATTAAATATGAAACCTACTAAGCATGGAACCTTTGTAGTAAAGGCTTCTTTTATAATAGAATGTTGAAGAATGTTGTGCTTTAATTTATTGTGATGTAACGGGCTATGAAAACAAGAAAGGTCGTGGGAAGAATCTATTCATACACATTCGTGGAATACACCTGGAATATTGTCGAAAGTGTTTAGATGTATCATAATATCACTGGCGTCATCGTTTTGTTTCATCATCATCATCATTGAAGATATATGAAGCGAAAGAAAACCTCTTTTGATGTCTAAATCGATCATCGATTGATATTAGACTGGTAGAAAAAGTCTGACGCATCATTGTCAATGACAGCCCTTGTTTAAAGGAAGCAGAAAATCAAAAGACTACTGAAGAACTTTGGTTTAGCAAAAATATAATTCCCCTGTCAACCTGAGGCAATATTTAACTAATTTGATTTAATTATGGTGCCATTAAATTGATTAAGGATTAAACCTGTATAAATCTCGAAACTGAGAGTTCAAAACGCATTTGTAGAAATAACACAGGTAAACAAGGCATCCGCCGTAATCGCCGACCTACTCCGCAGCAATAAACCGATACAAGCGAGAAGACAAATTAAAGAGAAAACTATTAGCTGTCCGAACCTGCCTACGTAATACTGAGCGCCTGTTCACATGACGCCGATGCTGTCCTGTAGGATATTTTAATATATGTACAACGTTATGATCGCACGTTACGTACTCGTACTATCCTACAGTTCATACGGGTACAAACAAATGCAGTAGGTATGGGACTCCCATGTGATCCCAAAATAAAGCCCTATTTATATGATACTAGCTTCTGCCCGCGACTTCGTCTGCGGCTAATACTGTAGAGGGCAAATCTTATCTCTGTGATGTCCTTGTGATCATAAAATAATTTAATTTGATAAGAATTGATATTTTGTTGTTTAAATAATCATCCAAACAGAAGTAAGTCGAAAAAATACTTTTTTTAAACATAAAACGAAATATAAAAGTTAAAATACAAAAGATAGGAATATGGTGTCGCGGACTTTTTTGTAGAAATAATTAAGGCGAACCGGGTTGCCATACATTGCTTTCAATTTTAAACAACTGTTTAGGCAGTGCATGCAAATAATTCTGTTTTCGGAGGTATTTCTTTCCGACTTGTTAAACGAAAATTGCGATAGCTCGGTTAATAATTATGTATGATATAAATAATTTAGCCTATAGCACTCAGGAATAATGTAGCTTTCTATCAGTGAAAAAATTTTTGAAATTGGATCATTAGCTCCGGAGATTACCCCCTACATACAAACTTACAAATTTTACCTCTTTATAATATTAGTATAGATAAGTACATATATCTCACTTACCTGTGACACATAAAATTTTAGCAAGAAATGACTTACGGCATTTAAACACTGTGTATTGGTACTTCAATTTGTATCACAGGTTTTATAAAGTTTAAAGAGATGTCAGCTTTTGTTAGGGGATGCCTGCCGGGTCAGCGGGACTGACGGAAATGGTAACCGCTGCCCCGGACACAATATAGGGCTAAAGAAGAAACATGTATTAAAAAACAAAAGTGTTAAAAGTCTGACACTCCTTTCTGTTTCACTCACAGTGGGAGGTGTCATTTGAGGATTTCCCATCCTTAAATACAAAAAAAAGGTTTTATATATTACCAAAACTTTGTATAAATCAACGCCGTGTGAACGGAGCCTGAGCGAATCACACGCAACATCACATGTTAACTGAGAAACAACAAGTCTTCCACAAATCTCTCGTCACCGCACATTCTCTTCGTTTGTTTTTCACTGAAGCTTTTGACACCGAAAATATGTACGCCATTGAGCCACTTTTCCATTGCCATCAACCATACGTAAAAGACGTCTAAGAAACTCATTCAACAGACGGTAACCTATTTTGGTATGTAAGTCGCTAACATTTTTGAGGAAAATTTGATCTTCTATTACAGCCTTTCCCAAGGTGGGCGATAACGCCCCCTTGTGGACGCTGCAGGTCTAAAGGGGCAGTAAGAGACCCAGAAAAAAATGGAGGCGTTGTGTAGAGGCTTAGGGGGCGGTTTGTAAGATCATCCAGATAGTGGATTTTAAGTAGGCGATAAAATAGGGGCGCTAAAAAATAATTTATTCTCAAAGTGGGCAGTAGACAAAATAAGTTTGGGAACCCCTGTTCTAGTAGTTGAAAAAGATTTTTTAAAAGCTTCAACTAAGTCTACCATTAAAAACACACAAACATATTACGATTAGGACACCTGGGCGGGCTAGAATTACGCACTCAACTTATTTATTTGTTTTCCAGTGTTTTTACCCAAATCTCTAGTACTAAAAGCTATAAAATTTTCTTGAACATGCAAATACTCCGCCTCACCGCGTACGTTTTTGTTTGGCTCATCATCGTAAACATTTGAAATGGGTTTTTCACGTTTATTGTTTCTTCCACGTGGCGCTGTGGTCATATTCTGTGGAGTTATTTATGAGTTTATTATTTAGTCTGCTGCAGTGGCCTCAGACGGTACAAGTACCGGTGGTATTGTTCTAATATGTGCTACCTCTTAGAGATCCATTACATCTTGCACGTCATCAGCTGTCACAAGTAGGTGTGCATCATTACATGGTTTTGTGTTATTTGAATCTTCAGAAAACTCTGGTGTGGGACGCAACCTCGACGCCCTTGGGCCATCTCATGTTCTAAGCACGGCGGGCTGTGCTGGCACCGCTGCTGCCGCTGCTGAGACCCTCAAGCGGCGTAAATACAGTAACCTAATATGTAACTATAGTTTTGAGCCGTTTGGGGTCAAAAGTGGTAAAAAGGGTCATGTAAACCGAGTGCGCAACTCCTTTTTAAGGAAATTTCTCACCGATTGGTCGACACTTCACGTGACCAGAAGCCTGGATTGTCCTTTGGCCAAAGAATTAGCATTGTTATTCAACGTGGCAAAGCTGCCAGTCTTCTGGGCACGTTTCGAGACGACAGCGATGCGGATGAGTACTTCAACGCCTAAGTGTCCTTTTTTTTGGATTCGTTTGTATATAGTTAGTTAGATAGTCTTTTTTATTCAAGTATGTACAAGTTGTTATTGTATTAGGTCTGATATTATTGAAAATAGTTAATTAAAGAAAACTTTTTAAATTAGGTATCACATTCTTAATGTATGCACACACATTCTTTGTCATTCTGTTTTATTGCATTAAACCACCATTTAACGTTTACTTTAGGTAGGATGATTTTATTGAGTGGATTGTCTTTAACATTTTCGAGTAAACTATCGCAGAGTTCTTTATCCTGTTTGTTATCAATGTTGCCGTACAGGAAGAGGCTATTCGCCATCCTTTAGTCATAACATGCAAATGCAGTTTTAATAACTTACTAAGTTTCTCATACATACTACAGGTAATCTTACACAATTGACACCTTCATCGCTCACCGAAGTTACTTTCTTACACTGAAGAATAATTGTGCGACTAGAATTTGTTAACATCCATTTAGTTGCAAACGCTAGTTGCCCTTTAGGCGTAATTGTTATAGCCAATAAATAATGCTAATGTGCCAACGTTAATTGAACTAGCAATACGATATATGTTGGCAAGTGTTGTTAGTCAGATTCTTAAGGACGTAGAATTAATGGGAAATGTGTAAGCGTATGGTCGTAGGCGCAAGAAACACCCTTTCACTGCTGGTTTTGAAGCAACATGCGACAATGCTGACCGGTAATTGAAAACTCATTCGTTTATGAGCTTTTAACCGGTTTTAGCATAATGCGAAGTGGGAATTAATGTCAGCTTTCACTAATACTTGGTGACATCTAAATGAATGCCTAATTAAAAGCGCACTGTTAGATTTTCAACGCTCGAGTCGGTCACTAGAAGCGTAAGCTTTAGCGCGTTGAAATTTATTCAGAGGTAGAGTTGCGATATTATCGCTTGCATTCCGGATTATCATTGATCTGTCTAGCTAGTTTATCATTTGACCATATGCTGCGATTCACGCGCTCGCATGCACGACGTGTCGCAGCAAAAAGTCGTCGTATGCATATGCCCTGCGGTCACAAATGGAGATCAGCGGTATCCGATCAGTACCGTTGCAAACAGATACAGTAGTAACCTCATACGTCAGATTACTAATGCCACTCATGAATATAATCGATCACATAATTGATTTCTCATTGACTTTTTTACCGTTCCACAACATAGTTTTGCTCAATAGTGGGCGTCCACACATGTTTTGTGTAGTGAATCATTATACCATTGTTACTACCAATGTTATTTGGCATTCGTCAATACCCATATCATATGATCATTAATTTAAACGAAACTGTCCAAGTGTTTCGCCAATACGACAATCTGACAAATCTGAAGCGTCTTAAATCGCGTCGGGGTCATTTGAATTTGGACTTTGCTGTTCTAAAATAAAGTTTGATTTTGGTTGTTGGGTAGAAAGTGACAAGAATGTAAATGAGAGTATGGTATCGGCACCTGCGAGTCTGGTCGGCTGATGACGTCAGAGCGGAGTAATGTAGCTTGACGATTAAGCCTCCAATCAAGGAGTCTATAATACGTTTTTGCGAGTGCCGCATTCAATTTGTTTTGATTATGATTAACTTGCGGCTACTAGTTGTGAGGTCGAGTTTCCATTTGATATCACTTTTATGTAGTTGCTTTTAAATAAAAGTGAAACTTTGGCTGGGTGCAGACGGGCTAGCGATCACAGCCAACGGTGGATGGTCACCTCATGGTGCAATGGATGGTCTCTACCCAGGACTAATCCATACAAAACGAATGAAAATGCATGCGAACTGCTTGTCTATGAGCTACCGTAGGTTGCTGGTCCGGTACCTCCTAAGTACCTTAAGAATATTTTTTTTTAAATAAGAAGAAAAGTAAAAGAACTTGGTGTAGTTTCTAGGTTTCTTATGACAAGCCGTTTTCCATTTCCTATCGCACAAAACTTTGAATTCTTGAGGATTCTTGAAGAAAGCATTGTAACATATTAACAAGTGTAGGTTAAGCTATCATAGATAAGCGGGATTGTCCAAAAGGGTTACAGCTGCCCCGGGACATAAAGGCCTAAGGACGGAAAATGGATGGGTTTTAGTCAGTAAGAGCCTGACACTCCCTTCCGCTCCACCAAGAGAGGTGTCATTTAATAATTTCCTACCCTCAAAAAAAAAACCTATTCAAATCTTACATAATTTTTGATAATTTTCTATCCCTAAAAAAAGGATAGCCTTGCCAGAAGTGGTCATCGTATGGGGAGTTCAGGAGCTTCAGTATCATCACGATTGTGCCGGAATGAAGCAGTTCTTCATGGACGTGGTGCGACAGATATCTGTCCTAAAAACTCTTTGCTGGACTGACTGTCACCAGCCAGTGTCACTCTTATCCACCCTTTCCGGTGATTCCAATAACTTCGGAACAAAACCAGGCGGCGCCACTTGCTTTACCGTCACATTCATGTGTATGTAGGTACACTAACATTTCGCTATTCATTCCGAAGTAGGACAAAGCTATTTGCCATTCACCAGACAAAATTTCGAATTCTTGGCTGTGACACTGTGTCTAGGAGTCGTTGAGGCGTTATATCATGAGGCATTCAACTATTGGTATGTAGTGAAGTGATGATATCATTTCCCATTCACTGATTTGCTTGCCAAGCATTGCTTTTTGTTGTCTAGCAATATACCCTGGAATTATTCGTGAATGACGAAGTAACTAAAACAATAATAATATAATAATAACACTTATAAATGTAATGTGTAAAAAGTTATAGTAAAAAGTATAGTAATGTAATGTGTAATGTTGTATAATTATCACATATTTAAAAATCGGTGAAGGAAAACATCGTGAGGAAACCAGCATGTCTGAGAGGTATTTCTTAAGCATGTGATGCTAAATCAGAGGTCCATAGGTAGCATAAAAACACAACCACACGAAAAGAAGAAGTTTAAAACAAAACACTATTTTACGTAAGTAATTAATCTAAGTAACTATGTACCCACTAAAAAAAGAACAGAGCAAAACGGTTTTAACACCTTAAAAAATAATTATCTATTGGAGTTAAACTAAGCAAACATTCTTAATGAGTTTGATCAGTTGAAGTAAAATATTTACAAATGCCTGCACCTGATGCTATTGGTTCTGTTATTTCGTCATGAGTTTATTTAAACGTTTTTTCAAGATTTTGTGCATGCTTTAGAACTCACGACTAAGAAACTTTGCCTCAGATATGTAAAGTATAATTAATAATAGGTACAAACCATAAACGACAAATAAAATCAATTTACATGCCATTTAGTAACAGGAGACATCATAAAATGAGGTGTAAGTTATAGCTTATAAAACGTCCGGCAGCTTATGGTAGAATGACTGTTATCGATCTCGCTTCCTATTTGCTCATTAGTGTATTCGTGACTTTACATGAAAAGACAAAACGACATAATAATCTCATTAACGTCGAACCCTATTATTGACACGTTTAAGTTCTAAATTGAGTGTAAGGAGTTTTTCATCGACCCAAAATCGTGCTGCAACGCAAGTGTCCACGAATTTTAGGCTCGCTATGCAGTAAGATAAGCCCCTAATGTTCATGCATTTGAAATACGTTCTGTATCCGTCCAAAGTGTGAAATAGGCACCACTATATTAAATGGCGGCCGAACCCACTCCACACCCCGTTAACGAATACATTTTCGGCTTATCTTAAACATTGTCGCGGAAACGACGCAGACTTTACGTAAATAGACATAAATATTATGTTTTAAACATAAATTAACTGAGGCACGGGTATATTATTTTATTTGTAAAGGCCAAAACATATTTGACAAGTAACTGCTGTGATTACCTGCTAAGTAACTATGGCAATCAGCGAATTAGGTGCTTATGTGTGACCTAGTTTTAAGTTCTTTAATATATCGTATGTGTTTAAGTGCGATTGATCGGTCGGTCGGTTCTGTAAAAATCTTACCGTAAAAACAATGGTGACGTGATGGTGGAGTCATTCCACCTAATACTAGAGATTGTCAGCTGTCTTTAAACTCACTTCTTCTTCTTCGTGTGCTTAGTGACTAACCTGGTGTCAGAGTTTTAGTGCTGCCCATGGGCCTCTGACTTAGCATCACATGCTGTTGAGATATATCTCTCAGGCATGATTGTCCGAAAGGGTTACCGCTACCCCGGAACATAAAGGGCTACGGAAGGAACATGGATGGGTTTTAGTCAGTAAGAGTCTGACACTCCCTTCCGCTCCACCCAGAGCGGGAGCAGTCATTGGATGATTTCCCACCCTTAAAAAAAAAAAAAAAGGCATCCCGGTTTCCTCACGATGTTTTCCTTCACCGATTTTAAGCAAGTGATAATTATACAATACACACATGAATCCGAAAAATCAGAGGTGCGTGCCTTGGGTTCGAACTCGAGACCTATGACTTGGCAGTACGGCGGTCACACCACTAGGCTATCACTGCTTTTTTAACTCACTTCACCTATGTGAGATTTTTACTAAATACCACTACGGATTCTTGCGTATCAGCACATTTGCCACTTTAGCATCTAATGCTAACCCACTTGAGCTTCAGAGTGGGACCCACCTGTCATACTGTCAACACCTGGTAACTGACAGAACCGAATCAAAAATCAAGCAAGTATTTTTCACGTTATTTGATTAATGAAAGGTATTCAATAAACAGTACTAATACATTTATTTTCACATAATTGCAATTATTGATTTAGTATCCTGATTTATAGAGAGAACGGAACACTGACACTTGCAATATAAGCTGTATTTGTTACTGCCCGCGGCTCTGATTGTGATTACAAATTTATATTAAATGCTACTTTAATAAAGTGGGTATTATGTCATTTGCATAATGAATATTTGAACTAGACACCTTGCTGTGTTACTTGTGTATATTTCGCACGGATCTGACAAGACCTTTACAAACTTCTGTAGCTCTTCTTTTTCTAATTGTTTTGACGACGCTATAGGTAATATTTACGACCCTTTTCCAGAACAGAACCTTTGAAATTTCATCATGTCTATCCGTCCGTCTGGATGTGACACAGATATTTTATTTGCAGACTATTTGATAATATAATATATCCTTGGACAATATTTTTGATTTTTCCAGCAGCTTCACCCGCGTTGGTTGCCGAAATTATCCCACGGAACCGTATTACCAGGATAATTTTAATTTAATACTACTGCTTTAGTAGGTTACCATCCTTTATAGCACTGTAAATATGATATTTTGTGTTATTAAATGCTTTTCTTTCTTCTGTGCAAAGATACCGCCTGGTCCTGATACCTTGGTCTCTGTATTTCGACCCTTGATAAATATAACCCCATTCATAGGCCAAATTACAGTTTACATGTTTACCATTGAATCCTTAGCTGATATTATCGTTAAATACGACTTCGATGATTCTTTGGGCGCGTAAATCCCACCTACGTTGCCACCAGATAGTAAGCCAAGCTTACCCCACAAATGCGAAGCTTGAGCATCTATTCGTATGGATTTAGGATATGAAATACAACATCCTATATTGGCCATATAACCAGCATTAAGAAAAGTTTCCCTTTGACCATAATATGGTCTGAAATACTTAGCAACGTAAGATCGTTGATTTAGATATCTAATATTAGACAAAAACTGAGAGAGTCAAGAAATCACGGCTTTTCCCGATTTGATATTCGAATTATTATTAATAACATTCGGTGAAGGAAAACATCGTGAGGAAACCAGCATGTCTGAGAGATATTTCTCAACTGCAAGCTCAGTCAAACACACACTCTGACATCAGGTTAGTCATTAACCGCACGAAAAGAAGAATATTAATAACATTAACCTTCTGCACTTATCCTAGTTTACTTGAAATCGGTGCAGCACATACCTTTAGATGACCTACGCTTTTTTCGTTTATATGCTGTTTTCACTACCGGCATCTAAATGAATGTCATAATAAAAACGCGTAGGTACTTGGATTTTCGACACTTAGCTTATCGTGAAAAAGTTTAAATCCAAGATCGCTTTTGTATGAGCAGAAAAGGAAACCGGCATTTAGTCTGACTAGCTTAAGGTTGGTTAAAATATAAGACATATGACAAGAAAAGAGTTAATATTTAATATCTAAGGTCGCTATAGGTGGCGATAAATAAGTATAGATGGAGAGTTATTAAGTAAAAGTTTAGACTTAATATCTCTCCATCTATTCTTATTTCTATATTCTTGACTTATGCGTCTCAATTGTTAAAATATTAGGATTTAATTGAAGTTAATTTAACTGGATTTAAGTTGAACTTGAATTAGGTTCAGTGTAGCTTCCGTTTCTCTTGTGCAAAAATTATAATAAGAAAAATCCTAAATGAGACCACTTTTGTATTGGGAATTAATTTTATGTCCTTCTGGGTGGATGACGAACATAATAAAATTATGATAATTAAATAAAAATAAAGCCAAGCCGACAGACAGACACATAATTACTTTATGCCATAATTATGTAAAAGAGATTTGCACTATACGCAAATGGCAGCGTAATTTATTAACTCCAATATGGGTATACTCGCGGTATTTGGTGTGAATATAATTTTATTCGTAAACTAGCTTTTGCCAGCGCATTTGTCTGCGTAGAGATTACCGGAAATTAACCCTCGGAACGTACCTCCAATATACCACGTATTCTATGACCTTATAGCTCGAGTCATGGTCTATCCATGTGTCAATTTTCATCCAAATCAATTCAGCCATTTTAACGTGAAAGAGTAACAAACAAACAAACACATATTCGCATTAAAAATATGAGGTAGGATTATTTTTTAAGACTGTATAATACTAATTAGTTTCTTATAGGTACGTAAGTTTGGTATAATATAAGGGTCATATGTAATGTCTCAATTTAAAATAAATAACAGATTACTTAAATAAATAAACAAATTTCTTTAAAGTAAATTCGTCCTTTTACAGGATTATTTAATTAAAGAAAGATGTCAACTGTATCTGTGTCCTCAAGCTGTCAAATGTCACACATTAAATTATATAATTAAATTATTATAATTGAAATCATATAAATAAGCAATGAAATAATATTTTAATATTGGATAATGTGTTTTGTCGGAAAATTTTAACATTGGTGACTACCTCGAGGTCTTGTGGTTGCTGGCTTTACTGGTAAGCATGAGGTCCTGGGTTCGTTTCACGGGTCGGGCAGAGTTATTGGCTTCTCCATCTGGAATTTCTCAGAACCAGCACGGAGTCTGGATTTGCGCCCGGTTGATGACAATGGGCTTTTTTTAGAGGGGGACATCATCTAATGACTCCTCCCGCTTTGGGTGGAGCGGAAGGGAGTGTCAGACTTTTACTGACTCAAACCCATCCATGTTCTTTCCTTAGCCCTTTATGTTCCGGGGTAGCGGTAACCCTTTCGGACAATCCCGCTCACCCGGCAGGCTTCGGCCTTAACGGATGGCAATAGGCTTGCCCTCTATGACATTAACTGGTGAAATGTGGGTGTACCTACTATGAGTATTCCTTGGTCTTACCCTTCGGAGAAACAAGGCGGGATGTTCGGGAATGGACTTAAACCCAGGACCTCATCCTTAGCAACTTCTTAGCTCTTGCTTGTCCAACGGGGCAGTCACCAATGTTTTCAATAATTAATGAAATGTCAATCAAATCCATGTTTAATTTAAATCTTTATGCAGACTGCATTGAATCTAATATTTATAATGTAATAAACTGATAATAATTCGTTTAATAATAGGTATCGTGATTGCAGTCCATTAAGTATATTGATGGCAATAAAACTTTAATAATATTGTCAGTACCAATTGCTATTAGCTATAGTTGGGGCGATTTGTAAACGTTGTGTTGAACTTACAAGATCCGTTTGTCCTACTACAGAACCAATACCTGCCCAGCCTTTTCCCAACTATGTTGGGGTCATCTTACCGGATGCAGCTGAATACCAGTATCTTACATGAAGCGACTGCCTATCAGACCTCCATAACCCAGTCACTAACTGAGTATGGGATACGATACCCCGTGGTAAGACTGGCTGTCAGACTTTCGGGATTCTGATATCCCGTAACGACTGTCAAATCCATGAATGTCAGCCGAGACCAACGGCTTAGCGTGCTTTTCCGAGGCACGGAGGAGTCTCGATATGTAAAGATGGTAACCCACCATGGACCTACCCCGGCAAGTGTGGCTTAACCTGATGGATTGATCCGTGCGGCTGTTATTACTTATCCACGAGCTCCTCCTACAGAACCAATAGACCTGACGTATAAAAGAATTTATATTTGGACTCGATAATCCGATAGCCAACTTTCATGACACGTTATCTGCTAGCGCAGACTATGCGTCTCGTGGCTGCGACTGCGTCTAGTCGTTACGCCAGGCGTCGTGCAGAAAGCTACCATTTCCTTTGAGTATTCGACATGTTTCGACCGCCGATTTGAAAACATCGTCATGAAATGTATCCATGTCGAGATTCGTAATACAAACACAAGTAAACCTAAGCGCTCTCAGCAAGACGCGGACGTGTCACATGCGACTTTCGGATGGTGTGTGCGTGCACCATGCACCAGGTCGCTGCGACATGCGGCGTGAGCCTAAAAGCCTATAGCTTATCGTTTAGATTTTGCAACTCGACGCCAAGCTTGGAACAAAATATGTGAAAAATGTCGTTGCATTTAGTAGTTAAGCAAATTAACTTCGTTCGGGACGTCTATGAAAGAAAGTATTAAAGTGTTAATTGATCCATTTCAGGCGAGTAAATTCATGCAAATCGACTAATAAGCCAAGTAGGTAATATGCAATAATGCTACATAATATATGAGCCTGTTTGTTTCTTGACAAGTAATCAGGGTATTTTATTATTATTTTGTTAACGTATTATCTACTACTTTTAGCTTTTGCCTGTCTGTATACCTTGAAAGCAGATGCAAACAGGTCAGGAATGTAAGACTTTGGGTTACAGCTCAAATATTTACTTCTCAATTCTCATGCATTTTGCTTTGTTGTGCATACTCGTATGTGTGCGTAATAATTTAAGTATAAGCAAAATATTTTCTGGAGTTTGAGTAGTTTACCTAGCTATGGTTATTTTTGTTTTGAAAATAAACGCCAGGAGGAAAAATGCTGCGTATTTGGAGCTTCCATTTTTCCAAATACATTAGTCGTTATGAGAACTCGTCTTGATTTAAGCCTACCTACTTATTTGACGTATATAAGATAGTCAGAAGTGTATCCATGAAACAACTACAACTCAATCGTTATCATCTGCCTAGCCTTTTCCCAACTATGTTGGGGTCGGAAGAACTCAATATCAAATCAAATATTTATTCGTCCTAAAAAACATTTTTAGCAATTAACTACACGGTCCAACTGTTTTATGAATGCTTCTCTAAAGTTCTTAACTTCTTAATCTCCTCACTTTTTCACCGGTCTGTATATACACGAATAACAGTACCTACTTAAATATGGCCGACCGCAGTCAAGTAAACTTCGTATGGAAGTCAAAACACAAACTATTGGAACGAAGTTCCTTATCGCGCGTTGTGAAAGGGGGCTAGACGGAAAAAACTCTTACGAAAAAGTTGTCACGACACTTTTTGTAAAACATTTTTTGCGGTAATGCTGGCGGCTTCTACAAAGGCAAGCAATTCGAACAGAAAAATGAATCGTTTCGTCGGTCGAATAGAGTTCATTATTATTTGGACGAGCTTTTCTCTATGAAAATATTGGACCGAATTAAGACCTTATTTTTATTAACTTAACCGCGTAATTCGGTTGTGCATCTTTGTAAAGTCGGGTCCGACACGAGACAATAGGTTTCTCAGAATAATTTTAGTAAACTGCGTATTTAGGTACCTAGTTTGGTATTTCTAAATTTTACCGTTTACTGTTAATAAATAAAGTCTGAATTCGCTTTTCGTGTTTTTCTTTGTGTAGTTGTGTACCTAACCTATTTATCTTTCGCGTAAAATCGCGTATGTATTTTTATTTATGTTTAATATGTATCTTGAACGCAGGGCGGCGGCATGCGGCGCGCGGCGTCGCCGTCGCGGCATTGTTTGTTTTCGTGACTGTGGTGTCGGATGAACTAATTAATTAGATACTTACATACCTACCTACCTATACGAGTGTACCTAATTTAATTCGAGTTCCTTATCGCGCGTTGTGAAAGGGGGCTAGACGGAAAAAATTCTTACGAAATTACAATTCCTTCACTAATTAATCGAAAGGAACTTCGTTCCATCCGGGTGTCCCTTGTCACCTCTCAAGTTTTTTATTCAATAAATAAGTGCTATTATATTATTTTGATAAAATTATTTTAAATTTTGTTAGTTACATTTACACGCAGAATTCAGAAAACCAAACTTCGATACAGTGCTCTAAGACTCATCAATAATCTCAACATCATTTATCTATAATCTGTACCTACTTATTAGCGAAACAATGCCTTCTCAAACACCTCTCATACATTTAATCTTACACTCGATAACTACCACAGATAATATCAAAACCAATTTATCAAAATCCTCCTGCCAAATACATCCGACGCCCAACCTACATACTTGTCTATGCTTACAAAATGTCCTGAGAACGTGAGCTTTAGTACAAACAAACCACACTTTATAAGTCTATGGTAGCTGCGGTACCTATTTCCGAATTTGGAACATTTGTATAAAGATCAAACGTGTCATTAGTTGGGGTCAATGACATTATTTGTCATCAGTTTTAGAAGTTCTTCGGTGATTGGTTTGATGGGATTAATATTGTTTTTACAGCTGGCAATTTATTGTTTTTTAATAAAGATGATCGAATCTATGTTTGTTATCCGTAGTCAGTTTCTATGTTTGTTGCTCGTAGTCAGTCAATTAAAAAATGGAAGTAATGGATGGACGTTTCTTGTAGTACTGGGTGGTGGTAGTGGTGATTTCACCTGGCTAAAATGTACTCCTGAATAAAACCTTTGTACTTCCTTACTGAGGTACAGCTCAAGAGGCATGCCTATTGTTAAAAATATGGTCCTGGCTAGTGAGAGTTATGATACCTTTTCTTTCTTTTCAGCTTTTAAAACTAAAACATCCCACTTAATCTGCATTCTAAAAGCCCATATAAACAAAAGACACATGCCAGACAAGCGTGTGCTATATTATAATAGCCTTTATATAAACACGATCTGTCAGTTCAGATACAATCGACGTGAATCATATTACATCATAGGTGACGTCACCGACCAACCATTTAAACCGACAGCCTAGTCTGAGAATGCAAATTCGAAATTTAAATGTGCCCTTCGATGCTGTGAACTTGCGGGTCTAGACAATTAATACTTGGAACTTATTCGCACAAGTTATTCGAACGAGTTACAAATATATATATTTGCGTTTCAGGGTGGCGTTGCTTGCACATTGCTACTAGCACGTGGCATTCGGATGACATTGACAGGGGTGGGGGCGCTTCCGCTGTTGGTAATGATTTGTCGAAGCTTTTCGTAAAATGTCACTTTAAATTTATTAAAAAAAGTTGGTGGCGTTAGTTCCAATTTTAAACTTACCTTGTTAACAGAAAATAACCTTGTAGCACTTGGGTATCTTTTGATTTTAGAATGGGCCCGCCGATTTACGCTGTAAAAGATAGCTTCAAGTGAGCTATCAATCTATGCCAGAGAGTAAGATTCACTCATTTAAAGCTCACTTCACCTAAGTTTCTACGGTGACATTAATACTAAATAGATCGGTTGCTCTTGACCTCGTTCGTCAATAATATCGTGTCAAATGTGTTTTCATAATTAGTACCATATTTCTCCCCAGTGCTCACTCAGGCGGTACCGTCCACATTTATTCGCTTTTGCAATAGCGACTTAAGACCCTGGTATAATTCTTAATCGTAATTTATTTGATAGTAAATAATATTCGTGTAATAAGGACATATTTAATGGCGTTGTCTGAAATACGCGGCCATTTGTTTTGTAATACAATAGGTAATTAGGACTTATATTTAAATATTAGCTGCAATTCAATTCAGTGAGTGTAAGTTATTTTATGACAAACTTGATTGTTTGATAAAGGGTCCGGACTTTGATTCATTAATTAATTTGATAATCTTGGTTCAAGAATTGAGAGTTTTTTGTCACAGCAAATAAAAAATATACATCACATTCAAGCCCCGAATAAAGGCGCCCTATTCCTGCAAGTGACTTCAAGAAAATGGTTCAATTATGGAATCGCAATCGAACATAATAATGTTGATTTGTAATTAAATTAATTGGACCAGACTAGGCATTTTAGTTCGCTGAATAATTGAGTTTACTTTAGTTCCCAGGGCGTCATGAAAATGCATGAACGTACAGCTTTTAAATAAGACTGGCTGGTTAATAAGAAATGCAAAATACGTGTTAACGTCTCCCAATTCAATTACTTCGTTTTATTGACGGCAAAGGTCACTAGTTCAAGCCTTAGATCTTAGAAACAAGTGACAGTGCAAGAAGGATAACTAAAATGTACTAAATGTGGAGTTAAGATTCATTCGTTAATCTTAACAGATTAACGAATGAATCTTAACTCCACATTACCACCACCACCTTCAAAATATTTAGCTATACAGGAAATTTTTGAGATGGGGTAATAGGGGCAGGTACTTTAAATTAAAAGCGTTCGTATGAGACTCAGCTTTTTGAAAAGTTACAAACCGCAAACAGCTTTTCTCATACATTTCCTGAGTAATGATCGTGTTCTTATCAAATGATATTAAAACTATTATATTTTTCTTTTGTAAAAGCAATCTTATTCGCAAAAATAAAATACCTTTTTTTATGAGGGATGGAAATCATCAAATGACTCCTCCCGATCTGGGTGTAGTGGAAGGGAGTGTCAGACTCTTACTGACATCCATGTTTCTTCCTTAGCCCTTTATGTTCCGGGGAGCGGTAACCCTTTCGGACAATGTCGCTTACTCGGCAGGCTCGGCCCTAACAGGCCCCTTTACATGCTCACATCTTTTTGAGGCACGCGTGGAACACGTACGCGCCCGTCCGGCACGGGCCTGGTCCTGATTGGACGGTGAGCTATCCATTACCCACCGTCCGCAGGCCCACGCCTGCGCACGGTGCCGGAGTCATCACGCGGCTCCTGAAGCCCGGGGCACCTCCTGCGGCGGCGGTGATGGAAGGTCCTTCGCCAGCATAACTTCTTCTTCGTGACTGCCTCCCACTCCCTGTCGCTCCGGACCATGGCTGGCATCAGGGCCGGACGCGAGAGCTCACCGTCACCGCCGATCGCCTCTACGAGGACACGGCGGTGCTCCATCCTAGCTGGGCAGATCTCCACAGTATGCTTCACCGTGTCCTCTGGCAAACCTCACAATTGTTACACCCGGACGATTCTCGCCTGATGATGTGCAGGAACCTCCCGAAACATCCATGTCCGGTGAGAACCTGTGTCGGGCGGTAGGTGAGGGCGCCGTGACGCCTTCTAGCCACGCCGTAAATATAATTTTGTTTATTCCCGGTACTAGGTAGTAGGCTAGGCAATGAACTATGAGTTAATTTACTGTTTTACCTGTTTCAGTTGTCATAATATCATTATAGCTAATAAATTGTTAATGAGATCAAAATTGAACGTGCACGTATTATGTAAATGTGAATTATACCTGTTTGGATTAACTTATTAGCTCATTAATTCACCCCATGACTGTTCTTGACTTAGGATTGGAATAAAAATGAGCTGGTTCAGTCTGAGGCACTTGTATAAATTTATTGCCAGGTCCTGACAAAAATAGGGCACACAAAACTTTATTGGTGAAATTCGTAGAAGCAATAATTTATCATCCAACATCATTTAAAATTTGAAGACATGATGCGACATCTATCAACCCTCACTGGGCCCGGTTGGTAGGTGTATTACAGTCACTCACGAGCGACGGTTTATATCCCAGTGGTGGGAACATAATAGGCTGATTATACTGCTGCTTCTTTAGTAGCCGTACAGAAATATAGGCAACAATATCAATCTGCCTAGCCTTTTCCCAACTAAGTTGGGGTCGGCTTCAAGTCTAACCGGATGCAGCTGAATGCCAGTATTTTACATGAAGCGACTGCTTATCTGACCTCCAGAACCCAGTAATACGATACCCCTTGGCTTACCATGGGGTATCGTATTACTGCCTGACTGTTTGTCAGATTTTCGGGTTTCTGACGACCCGTAACGACTGTCAAAGATACACAAATGACAGCCGGGAACAAAGGCTTAATGTGCTTTCCTCGAGGCACGGAGGAATCTCGTTACGTAAAGATCTATCATCCATCCACGGCCAACCCCGGCAAGCGTAGCTTAACCTGATGGATCGACCTGTGTGGCTGTTATTGCTTAGCCACTAGCTGCAAATATAGGCAACAATATAATAAATAGACTTAATTAATTATATAACTAGACGTCAGAATTCAGTAATTAAGACTTGAAATACCCAAACAGAGAACGTCGTCGCCTGTCGTTTTTGTATCAGTGATATTGATCGAAGGCTTTAGTCTAGTCATGACATCAGTATTTAAATAGGTTGGGTATGGTAAATACAAGTATATTTATTATGAATGACTAAATAGGAATATTGTCAACTTTTGAAGGCAAAGCTGAGAGTAGAGCTTGTAAAGACAACAGGCACGGCGATGTTATTCTCTAATTCTTAAAATAATGATAAATAAGTATTCATTGTACAGAGGCCAGAACATAAAGTTACTCCAATCTGTCAAATATCTTTCAAATTTATTACAATAGTATAAGGTTCATTTTCAATTGGGAAAATTTGGCTATTTGGTTTAGCTGGATGTACTGGCGCCTGTACCTACGGTGTGGCACTCCACACCAGCGTGGCATTATTTTGATTGAACTCTTTCAATCAAAATAATGGTAGTATCAGTTCTTGGAGGTTTCAGCCCATGTGGACCACAGATATAGTTTCAGTTGTTCTTTAGAACTTCACATTACATATTTGCTAAAACGACCGCATGACATAACATTATCATCACACTAATATTATAAAGGCAAAAGTTTGTGAGTGTGTGTGTGTGTGTTTGTAACCTCTTCACGCAAAAGCTACTGAACGGATCTGGATGAAATTTGGCACAGACATAATAATATGTGTCGAAGCGTTGACGCATATCAATCAATCTGGATCAACGCCATCTATCTCTCACTAGAGAAACTATGTAGTTAGATTTGACAGCTTACGTTTCGGAACGTCAAGTAATAACTTGGGGATGGTTAGCGTGGAGTAATGCAACACCGAGCGAATAATCGAGTCAAATGTCGAACCGGAAGTATAATCAGCTATTTGACATTGACAGGTGACGTTGACAGGTAGGTTGGCTAACCTGTAAGTGGGGGGCACAAGCATGAAGGTATAGATAAAAATGGAGACCACACTCCGAATACCTACTTGAAGCTATACCTATGTATCGCTATCTCGCTCTTTGTGGGCAGCCCCTCTCTTTCTCAGTAGGGTAACCTTTATTTTAGTTTTCCTGGGACACGCTTGTAGTTACTTTCCATTTAGTGATTAACATATTTATAAATTTCTCTACATCACTGTTTACTACTTAGATTCTAGCTTCTAAAGATTGTATGCAACATGATATGATGCATGTTTATGAAATTACGAAAAAAGTTGTTTGATAAAGTGTGAAACTTGTGATGTTTCTGAGTGTGTAAATTTGGCTGTTTGTCATTAATCATACAAAAAGTTCTGGGTAGACGTATTATACAGAATTTTGCACGAAAATAGAGCATGACCAGAGGTGTAATTGCACAACACTCTACCAGAGAAAAATAGTTATCATTGTGACAGTTATTATAAATTTTGTCTGCATAAAAATGTAAGTATCGTTATGGATTCAGATTGTTATTGATAGCGTCATACGCAATTAGAATGCATGACATAGGTTTAGTTACCGCGGGTAATGCGATATGAATGACTGTGATAAGTGGGGGTTCGGGAGAAGCTGAAAAATACTTTTTAGTTTTGCGTAAAAACTAAAAGGAATTTATTAGGGATGTACTTATAAATTACTATCAACTCTTTCTATGGGAACAATACACAAATCGCGAAAAAAAAACTCAGTTTAATTATTTTTTTAGATTACTTAAACATAATGGACAGCAGCTTTTTTCGAGTATTCTGGGTTAGTCAGTGTTCAGAATTTTTTACCATGTGGGCAAATGAATATTATTTATATATATTATGCGGGACTGTAATAGGAACAGTGTGAAGCCTCAAAAAAAAAAAAACATATTCCGAATTAAATCATTTATTTAACCTTATTTATAACTTCTCAATTATACATGACTGAATATCATTGCTCTATGTAATTTCTGTCTCTTACCACGTAAATCACTGAGTATATTTTCTGTATGTCTCTTTAAGTGAGCACGTATACGCATGTTAAAAAACGAATTAGCTATTTGCTTAACTATCTTAGTGTCATGCAAATCATTACAGTAAATTGATTCCGTGATGGGATGGTTAAACATTCCCTGCAACAGAGGAGTAAAATGTTGTGATACGACATTAATTAATTTGTTTTCTATATTATTCGCTCTAAGTTGGCCCATCAAATTAGCTTGTTGAAAAACTTTGTCACAATATTTTACAATTTTGTAAGCTGCTACCGAAGGGAAGTACAGTTTGCCTCGGTTTACAAATGTCGTAAATGAATTAAATTTATTTATAATCATAGAATATGTATGATCTGTTGGCAGACTTTGCAGTGCTACTAACGCATTATAACAATGTTCACAAGACATGTGGGTAAGAATTTGTTTTATTATATAACCAGTTATATAATATAATATATTTTCGTGGTATGGACTAGTATGAATTGCGTCTAAATTTTGAAACACATTTTCAACATCTTGTTTAAAGTCAGGTTCTTCCCGAGGTCGAAACAAACTTTTCGGTTTATTGAAATCGAAGACTTGTGAAGTTTCAAAACCATTTTCTATGCAGTTGGCATTTATGGACGGTTGAATAGAATGTCTGAACAACATCTTCCGCATTATATATCGGAACTCAAGAGGACACGGGTTATCTTGAGCCCGGCCGCGAGCCCTAATGCATGAAAAAAAAATTTCCAAGTTGTCTTGGGAACACTTAAAAGTCAACAAATATTTCAGTGGATTTTGCTGCAGTGTACACAAATCATTAACAAGTAATGGCAAACTATGTATGTTCATCAAAAAACCTAGTGCAAAAGTTTTTCTGCGATGATTTAAAATACCAGTGCCATCTATCATTAAGGATTTTAAATACGTTCCAGTGTCTCTAATACTGGTTCCCAATAACGTTGGTTTTTCAACGATAATGGAGACTTGGAACCTTTTCCAAAGGGTGACTTTGAATTCATTAAATCAAAAAGTCTATCAATCACGTGCAAGAATTCTGATGTCGCTTCACTATTTAAAAAGTTAGGATGACCACTAACCCTCAAAAAATCTATTGCATCAGCAACTGATGAACTTAGTACTTGTGCAGCAAGCCTAACATTCATTTTTTTGTTTTTAAAATCTACATGTAAAGCGCTTAATTTATTGGCAAATTTCAAACCCTCTTCGTTTTGTACTTCGTGTAATTTTTTTATGTATTTAAACGATATATCTCCGGTACTTGACTTCATTTCAAAATCAGCCAACACATTTCTCGCAAGTTTTAACATATGAGCAGCGTCAAGTAGACAATAAATATTGCTCTTCCCGTTGGGATGTTCAAAGAACGGTATTAAATTATTTTGTTCAAGTGTACAGCCTAAATATTCGTAAGCCTTAACATTGGATGATGCACCATCACAGGTCAAAGATCTTACGGTGACACCAATTTCATCAAGCACAATTATTGCTGTTTTTATTAATTCTGATAGAAGTTCCCCAGGCAAATTATTTGCAATAAAAAAATATGCAATTGGACATTTAAAGCGTACACCGTATGAAACTATCTGAAATACGAGAGCTTCAGAAGCTAATTTTTCTGGATCACTTACAGTAATTGGTCCTAAATCAACGTAGCCAACGACTTTGTCCAATTTTTTATCATAGGCCAAATTTTCTTTTAATGCCATGCCATCAAATATTAAAGCAACATTTTTTAAATATTTTTTTTCCGGTAATTTGACTTGCTCTTTTAAATATTCGAGTACTTCAGATAAGAAACCAACATTACAATTAAAGAAAGACAAAGATCTTCGTATTGTTTCTACATGAGGCAAAGTTGTATATTTTCTTAAAAAATCATAAGCTTTGGGTGAATAGAAATTCAAAGTTAAAGCAAAGGCTTTGATTTCCTCACTATATCGAACACCATGTGGATTACTCGGTGGCCTTTTGAATTCCTTGCAGATATCAGCAAAACAACCTTGTACAATATTTTCAATTTCTGACTGACTCGTATACTTTTTGATTGTTGCCATTAAGGAAGACATATCGTGATGTTTTTTAGTTTGCCGCGCCACTTTTTGCTTAAGCATCTTAGTTTTCTTCTGAAGTATTTGTTCTTTAGTTGACTTTATTTTCACTTGCACGCCCCTATTAATCTTCGCAGGAACGCGATCTTCACTGCTGACCTAACAAAACAAGAAAACTTTGTGTGAAATCAGTACTTTACATTAATGAATTTGTTTGTTTTATTGAAAGTTATTAGGAAATACAGGGTAAAATATAGCCTCCTCGAAAAATGGGCTATCCAACATTGAAAGAATTATTCAAATCGGACCAGTAGTCCTGAGATTAGCGCGTTCAACCAAACAAACAAACTCTTCAGCTTTATAATATTAGTATAGATTTGAATCTATACATAATATGATGTTATGTAAATGAGTATTTAATATTTTGTATGGGAAAGGGAAACTTACAGGTAACTCGTTAAGATTGCTTATATTTTCCAGAACTTTCCGACATTGTTTTTTATCAGTTGTTCCTCAATATTGCCGCCAGCACGTTTCACTGCTATTTCCATAAGTGGAAAATTTCTATCAGAAATGTCAGAACTAGTGCTTGGTACAGCCAGAGGATCTATTTTCACCATATAGTCTTCATGCATTGAACTTATTATCTGAAAATTATAATATATTTTATAAAATTTTGCCTTTTGCCATACATTTGAACTATATTTCTAGATACGTAATATATTGTAATACAGATATATAAACTATGTTAAATGTTTACCATGGCTGGTGGGACTGTTTCTTGATCTATTATATTAGGAACTGCTGTTTCTTTTAAGCGCCTTGTTTTTTTATAATAATCTGATTCTTGAAAATGTAAATTGCAAATCCGTGCACTTTCATATAAAACTTGTTTTTCAATGGTACAATGGATAACCACAATTTTCTATGAGTACTATTTTTAGGAAATCTGAAAAAAAAGCATTTGATGGATATTAAATTTTTTGAATAGTGAGAAAAAAAAATTTTATATTTAAAAAAATCACATAGTCCACAATCCTTAAGAGACATATATAATACTTAAGACTTTTTTTTTTAATTAGTTCATGTTCCACGGAAATTCCCAGATATATCCTCAATATGGTTACACTACTTCAACATGACATAAAACAAAAAAAAACGTAAACAAAACATTAAAATTGCACATAGTCAATTAAATTCAATGTAAAACTATTTGATTCGGTCGTAATTATCATTAAATAATATGTTGAAAACACTGATAAAACATTTTAGGTAGAAATAAAGTGAAAAAAACAAAGAAATATGTTTGCAATGATTCAATGCCATAAATCACTTACGGGTGAAATCTTATATCACCTCCTGGACACCACTTACTTCCGCAACCACGCACTATACAATTTTGCACCATTTCTTGAATTATATCAATTATACCGTGAATAATCTCATTTAAAGCTGTGAACCGCAAAGTAAACAACCGCCATATTGCCTCTTATTTATTTTGACATAGGGTCAATGTTGCCACTTTATCGAATCCTAAGGAAATGGGATTCTAACTCCGTTATGAGCCAATCCAACTTTGCCTAAGGGACCGATAAAAAAAAAAACACAATTAACTAATCGCGTTTTAACTATTTATTACTTTATATAATACCAGACAGCGTTTAACTTATGATTTTGTTATTGTGATGACTATTCCTAAGAATTTACTAGGAGATTCAAATAAGAAGATAGCAATACTATCGTCCTCACCAAAAAGAGAGGTCGGCCCACAGAGAGTGAGATAGAGATATGTAGGTATTTGACTCAAGCTGTTGTTCTGAGTGTGGTCTCCATTTTTATCTATACCTTCATGGGCACAAGTGTGCGGTGACAGTTGAGTAAAGACTTTGAATCGGTCCGGCAGTCTGAGTGGACGTTCGTTACTCTGCGCTAAACTTCCCGCGTTCCTTAGTTCTTAATCGAGCCATATCTTAGCCATCCTTGATTATTTTGTATTCAGTGCGATTTAGCAAGTAATTAAAAGTGTTAACAAAGGTTATGTGAGTGTTATTTCCGATGATGCGACCCACTGATAACGAATCCCTTCGTCATATGCATGATCTAGATGTATGCTCTGGATGCGTGCCATCGATAATCGCGAATGGTGGTAGCTATGTGCAGAGCAGAGTACCTACAGTTAGCGCGCGTTTGTCCTTCGCGGCGGCGTATCTTCATAGTGAATCTACTAGCCCGCTACATAGCTTAGCATCAGTGGAAACGATCAAAAAGTTTTGTAGCTTAGCTTTAACATCCTCGCTGCATAGCACATCTCTGGTGGAAAGGCAGCCTCATAGCCGCTTGGCCCATGTAAGGCCAGCTTTACAATCTGGAATAAACAGACTTCCCCAAAACGAGGTGGTAATTCTCATAGTTAGTCTCAAAGTCAACACATTAACGGTTTGTTGACCTCATTCCACAGAATTCGTATCAAATTCTTATTCCGTCTCAATCATATTCAAATTGATAACACGTAAAACAAATGATACTTGAAAGACAAAGGTCTGGTAAACCACAAATGTGAGACTGTATTAATAAAACACTTGTTCGAATTCTATCGACATTGTTCACATGGATTGAATACAAAACAATATTTTTTTTTGGGAGTAACTTATTTATGGATGATGCATTAGTTTGGGGTAGGGAAAACCGCAGATATCCTTTACTGTGAGAAATGGTCATGGCAATTCCCATATCAGCATTGACTAATTCATCATCAGCCTAGCCTTTTCCCAACTATGTTAGGGTCGGCTTCCAGTCTAACCGGATGCAGCTGAATACCAGCTTTGACTAATTGCATACTTTATCATTATATTATTTTTATTAACTACATTATCTTAGTGATAATGTAGTTTGGTCTTTAGAAGAATTGTCGTTTGTGTCTGTCGAAATGGTGGATTATAGACCCCACTTTGTGCAAATGTGATGCTTTTGACCGAACCATGCTCGATCTATAGAAGTCCAAAGTGTCCTTATGTACACTACTACACTTCTGACGGACTATATTCGCCACTGATGCCGCCATACCGCGTTTGGCGTGGCCACATACTGGGCCTTAATATTAGCCTGTATTGTCCCACTTCAGGGTAAAGGCCTCCCTCACCTGTTTCCACTTGACACGATCCTGAACCAATATGGACCAATCCCTCCTATGAGCGCCAAGTTCGTCCCGCCATTTACGCCGGGTTCATCCGCGATGCCTATGGGCGTTTTCCGGGACCCATGGATTTCATTGGTTTAAAACTAAATGGGTACTGTAGAGGATGGAAGATCCTCTACTGAGGGGGCTCAGTGGTAGAGCGTGTAATGTGTGTATAGGACTTCTATACTATGAAGAGAAACACAGATGGACACACATGTATTATATTTTCACTTTGTTATATCGAATACACCTGTTTAGCTTCGCTGCTTGCGGTCAAGTCTAGAATATGTAAAAACCTAACTATCTTATAAAAACATTTGATAGGTTCGAATGCCGTCAGATAATTTCCAGTCTTGTACAACATAAGGTTTTACTCTAAGGCTCTACATCAGCTACGCCCCCCTTGAGTAAAAGGGAACACTTAGTTTTAAAATAACTAAGCCCTTTTACTCTTGGCATCCGAATCTATCTAATCCTACCCCTACCTAGCCTAACATAAAAATTACCTAACCCCAGGAGAATCTACATGTGAGGTCTGGCCTTTGCAAAGGCAGGCTCAACTCTGGCAAAGCGAATCTTACGACATCACAAGAGTCCATGAATGCATTAATGTGTGCCAATGTGCACACAAACTAACGCTAGGCCAGTTTGAACCCCACTGCACCAAAACCTGAGGTAAAGGGTGCAGCCAGCCTCCGAAAACAAACAATGATATGAAAGTTCATATCGACCCTGATGGGGTTGACTGCAAAGAAGGCTGAACATCAGTATCCTATACCCCGTCGTACGCTATTGAGTCAGAGGGAGTGTATGATCCAGACGTAAAGGCTTGAGAAAAAACGTTTCATGCCCATACTCCAGATATGAAACCACAATATGGGTACCAAGATATGGGTACCCCATCCTCAGTTAGACCAATTGTGTCAATCTGACACACTTTGCAAGGCTACGCCCCGTTAGCAAAGTAGGCCTCAACTCAGGACGAGTGTCACCCCTTCTCTCAAGATGAACCCGATAAAATGCTCTGGAGCACGATCATGCTAAACTCAAGCACTAGACAAACATGAAGAGGAAGTGTCGCTCCCTCTGACGCTTTGACGCGGCGAGGTGTGTCCTTCCACACGCTCATCCGGTAGCGTCTCATTCATTTTTGATCACCATATGCAATAAACACAAAGAGAAATGCATCAATAAACTATATCTTAAAACCAAGCTAAAATAATGAAAAAATGTTGCTTACATCTGTTTGACATGACAGACATGTCAACAAGTAGCAAATATGTCTAAAACTGACAATTAATTATCAACATAAAAAAGAAAAGTCTATAATCTATTTAGCTGTAAAAAGTTTTTGTTCGTTACTACTTATCTCAAAAATTATGCAGCGACATGATATGAAAACTATTTGGAGTCGTAATTATATAATTCTAAAAAGTGAAAACTTCCATCTATTAAAAATGTTTCTAAACCTCTTTTTATTCGATTCTGTAAACCCATACTGTAAAAAAGCAAATTTATTTTCAAAAAGTTTACGAGTTTTCCTATGACCTCTTTTGGTCATAACTTTGGAAGCAAACTTTTTCATTTTAATTTTTCTGACATACAAAGTCATTTTCTGAAAACGTCTAAATCTTAAGTTGTCATTATTTTTATATGTCACAGAGCCGTTCAAGAAAATTTTATTTGTTTGTTGGTTTTTCTTTTTAATATTACAAACATGTTTAACTCTAGCTTTAACTATGCGCCGATGTATGAACAAGTTACGATAAGTGTTTGTAACCACCATCGCTGAAGAACCAACAAAATGCTCACTCTCCTCCACCTCTATCTTCGAAAACTCTAACGTTGAAGATTTAATAAATGGTTCATTTTCCTTCATCTGCACCATTTCGCTTCTCAATGTACGTGACTCCGCATCAACCACAACCAACTCTTGGACACCCACATCCAATGAAATGGATACGAGACCATCTTCATCAACACGATCAACAGCGATGTTATTCTTATTTAATTCTACATCGTGATCATGGTAAAATTCATTAATATGCTCTGAAACAGAATCATCATTAATAACAGGACTGGACCGACCCGATTCGTCCAGTTCTTCCTCGTGTTCTGACTCGAACACTTCCGTCTCCTCATCAACATCACAGCTGTCTAGGCAGCTTTGCGCGTCAGCGCCAACAGCATCATCAACGTCGTCATCAACGCTGCTAACAACATCATCATCATCACTGCTCACAAGGCAGCTTGGCTCCATATCTAGCACCTTCTCTTCTATTGCGCTAGAAATTTTAACAGCATCAACACAAACATTTACAAAATTCTCCTGTCTGTCAACCTCAGACAGTTCTTGTGCTGCGCCAGGTGAGGAAACATCCTCCACAGCAACATTTACTACATTTTCCAACACAAATGGAGCACACATTCTTTTGTGAACTCTGCACGGGAACTCTTTCCTCAGTGCGTCACACATCGCTTCAAAACTGATCTCTTGATCATTATACAAAATTGTCGAATAATAAATGCGGGCTGGACCTTGCATAAATGCGCCCATAATCAGAGCCCAATTGCTCTTTGGCCACTGCTTATCTATCGCTAACACATTAAATTCGGCTAAAAATTCCTCGAAGCATACACCGTTGTAGGCGGAATAAACAATCATGCTCTCCATGGTAACCATAATAACAAAACTATAAAAACCACTTAGCTTTAAATATCCAGGCGTTGTTTCATTCGCCTGCTTTAATAACTTCACTTCATAATACGACTAGGGCGTCGTTTTTATTATATTGCGCACCACGAACGGGAGGCATAAACATATACTCGTAGAATATTCGTTGAAACAGTTTTCCGTTATATATTTCGTATTTTATATTATTATGTTCGTGCAGATATTATTAGGTTCTGCACACACCGAAAAACAAACGAGCGGGATCGTACCGCGTCTTCTAGTGGAGACTCTGGCGTCCTCCACCAAAATGTAGAAGATGGAAGATCCTCTACTGAGGGGGCTCAGTGGTAGAGCGTGTAATGTGTGTATAGGACTTCTATACTATGAAGAGAAACACAGATGGACACACATGTATTATATTTTCACTTTGTTATATCGAATACACCTGTTTAGCTTCGCTTCTTGCGGTCAAGTCTAGAATATGTAAAAACCTAACTATCTTATAAAAACATTTGATAGGTTCGAATGCCGTCAGATAATTTCCAGTCTTGTACAACATAAGGTTTTACTCTAAGGCTCTACAGTACACAAGTTATGTACCTATCGGTAGTACCCTCGGCTCAGAGAAAAGAGTTGCAAATCCAACCGTGCGGTTTTTATTTAGCCATTTTGGTTTCGCCTAGTGTTAGTGAGAACGAGCAGGGATCAATAAAAGGATAACTTATTCTTTTATCGTTTTGATTCTACTTGACCCGTATTACTCAAACTATTTCTGAAACCTGTTTATGGCTTTGCATAATATAGCGACGAATATATAGTATGAACATATATTTTATACAATGTGTCAGGTTAAACGAGGGACATACTTTAGAAGAGTGAAGAACCCATTAAAACCAAAATTTGAAGAAAAAAGCACCTTGTCCCTCCATTTTGTCCAACTATGCGAACAAAAATATTTTTCATATTTCTGAATTGATCTTTTCGTAAAAGTAGTTTTTAGAAATTTTCATGAGTATTTCACTCTCGTATCCCTCGTATAACTAAACACGCTGTATAATGTCAACGATTTGGTTTAATATTATTCTGAATTGAACCACAATTCGTTGATCGTGACTTACTGCAGTAGACAAATTTAAACGACCTGTATGTTATTTGAACACTTTAAGGCTTACATCGACGGTATTTGTCTTACTAGTTCGTTAGGGAACTTATTTATTACTGGCCTTTGCTCGCGACTTCGTTCGCGTGAAAGCCTTAAGATACACAATATACTTTAAATAACAGCTTAAGGGTGCCTTTCCACCAGGTATATGCTATGCAATGAAACTATGTGACCGTTTCCACTGACGCTAAGCTATATAGCGGGCTAGTAAGATACGCTATGAAAATGCGCCGTGCTGAGACTGTGCTAGGAGATGCGCAGCTCAAGCTTTACGATGTATCGAAAGTAGGGGAGTCACGGGTAGCGGCGCTCAGCATACAGCTACAATGGGTGACTCACCGCCCGATCAGGACCAGGCCCGTGCTGGATGGCGCGTATATGTTCCACGCGCGCCTCAAAGAGATGTCAGCATATGAAGGGGCCCCTTAGGGCCAAGCCTTAGCCCCGGGGCCCTTAGGGGCAAGCGGGATTGTCCGAAAGGGTTACCGCTACCCCGGAAGTTACAGGGCTAAGGAAGGAACATGGATGGGTTTTAGTCAGGAAGAGTCTGACACTCCCTTCCGCTCCACCCAGAGTGGAAGAAGTGATTGGATGATTTCCAAGGTTCTCTGCCTGTTCGCCGAAAATTTTTTGCCAAATTTTCACTTGCCAACCAACGTTTCGCAGAATTTTATTCCCCCGAATAATCATTTGCCAACTTATCATATAATTTTGTTTTATTTCCCAACCTCACAGTTACCAACTGTACGTTTGGTCTGCTTTTCATAATGACACTTTTTAAAATGCCAACTTTCATTTAGCAGAATTTTTTGCAATTAGTTATTGTAATTATTTTTTTGTTACTTTATCTTTAATATGACCTAACCTAACTGTTTCCTTTTACAAAAGCGATTCGCTTCTGGCACATCGCCGGCCGCTGCCGCGGCACGCTCGCTTCGCTCGCTCAGCTCGTGCCTTGTTTGTCATACTCTAACGTAACCTAACTTAACTGTTTCCTTTTACAAAAGCGATTCGCTTCTGGCATCAATGTTATGCTAGGACAAATGATTGGTGGATATCAAACGCATCCATAGCAACGTAGCTATCTAGTGGAAAGGTACCCCTAAATGTTTTTAATGTAAAATCTTAAATGTATTATGAATTTATTCAATACAAATTTTTAACCCCGGTCACATTTCCTAAGGTTGAATTTTCAAAAATCCGTTCATAGCGGATGGCTACGTCATAGCAACTATCTATGTGCCAAATTTCAATCCAATTTGTTCAGTGGTTTCAGCTATGTGTTGATAGATCAATCAGTAAGTCAGTCACGGTTTCCTTTGGCATAGAGATAGGTAGGCCATAACCTGAGTTAGGTCATTGGATATTTTTCGAGAGTTTGTCTATCATCTGTACTCATGTCGGAGTGCACCTGGAACCTGAAGTAGGAGGGAGCCCGTATGTGGGAAAAGAGAGAGCCTAGAAGAAGTGGGCCACGCTGCATGGGTCGCGAATGTCATGAAGCAGTTCTCGCGGCCCACCCATCAAAGCAAAGTAATAAAAAGAAGGTCATTGGATATCTCATACCCCAGTAGTACCCTGGTGAAGGGCGGGTTTTTTGTGGCACTGTCTTTATGTAATTTTGACGTTCAAAACATGCTGATTTTCAGCCTAGTTTAAATGACTGTTTGTATAAATGACTTTTGATTTTAAACGTTCTCGTAAGGATATGTCCGACTTCCACGTGAGCAAAACCTTGCACAGTAGAAATAACTTAGCTAAAGCAGTATAATTTCAAGTGATCCTAGGCAAATAACGGCATTTACGAGTCACAGACACCTTTTACACACAAACAAAAATTAAATACCAACTATTTGGCAAGGTTACCGCATATTGTTCATCGCCAACGCAAAACGTGAACAAACTGCGCATGCGCTTTACAACTTATTTTCTTATTCAACAACTGATTACAATGACTGATTATAATGGTGACATAATGCACTTTGTTCTCGACTAATAAGTTGTACTAATTACTTAATCAACTTACATATTAATGGGAAACTAGGTTCTAAATCTTCATTAATCTATACTTCGTCTTAAGGCTAGTACACATTGTTAGAATCATTGTAGTAATCAAGAACGTTGGATAATGTTACAAAATACTGCTTACTTCTGCCCTCTAATCTAATTCAGTGTTAAGAGTCTACATTACCGTATTGGCTCTTGTTCACAGATTAAAAAAATAGTAAGTTATGTAGTCTAATAACTTCTTATAAAACCGATACAGCCATGTAATTGTAGGGCTGGAAGATAAAAATGCTGCACCAAACTCTATTCTTTTTTTTTTTCAATCAATCAATCTACCAATGTCCCAAGAGCAGTGGAAAAACAAGTATAAGTAGACCAATAATTACGAGTTAAAAAAAGAAAAACATTTATTAATACAGTTGAGCACAATACAGATGAAGTTGGTTTGATACGGGACTGAAACAAACAAATAAAAAAATCATAATTGTTACGACATAAAATATACGCATCACACTCCCCACACGGACTAAATAATTAATAATTTAATAATTTTGTGACGGATAAAGGATCGCACGACGGAAAGCACGTTAAGCCGTCGGTCCCAGCTATCATTCGTAGATCTTTGACAGCCAGTCTTACCAAGGGGTGTCGTATTACCCAGTAACAGACTGAGTTGTGGAGGGCAGATATGCAGTAGCTGCATGTAAAATACTGGTATTCAGCTACATCCAGTTGGACTGGAAACCGACTCCAACATAGTTGGGAAAAGGCTAGGCAGATTGATTGCGACGGAGGAAGGTAACCAGATCTAGAGACTAACGTGAGGATGCACCAATGTTGATGTTTCAGTAAGTTAAATAAGCTTGTCCTAACTGACACTAAAGACAGATGTCAAAGTTTATACTCGTCTGCTATTCCAATGGGGAAGAATAGGTTTGAGTCCTTTCTTTTACGTGAACTTGCTGTGGTTTAAACGGCATAAAAAGTTGAATTTTTTACTTTCGACTTTTTTCTAGTTGAGACTCTTAGTCCGTCACCAAGTGCAAGTTTATAATTACTTAGATTACTATTGCTATGAAAACTTACTTTCGCAAAAAGCCAATAATAAGATTGGTGCAAGTATTTGAAAGTCCACCATAATTCTATCTATTTCAAAAACTATTCCACTAAGTTCCGATCTTCGTCGCGTTGTGCATATCTAAGCGTTTTTGTACGCAGCTTGGTATGCGCACGGACATGCGCTATTCAAACGGTTTCCGTGCGTGTGTTATGCAAGGAGATTTCTTCTGGTTCACGTCATCTTGTCTGCTTGGTTCGATTTAAAATCTGAGTGTATTGCGAGTATGAATAAGTTAGTCAAAGACAACGTAAAGAGATGTTCAAGTAATTTAGGGAAAATAATCTTATATTATTCAAATTCTTAGGTAAATTATGTCGGTTTCCTCATGATATTTTCCTTTACCGTTTTTTAATCAAGTGATAGTTGTACAATACGCATATAAAACGCCTGAGAAATATTTTTCAACAGCGTGTGAAGCTAAGTTAGAGGCCCATGGGCAGTATAAAACAGTTATTGGGTAGTATAACGGGTATCCGAAAATGTTAATCTTCTCAACTGATATAATTATAATGCTTTTTTTGGGGGTTTGGAAATCATTAAATGACCACCCCACCGCTCTGGGTGGAGTAGAAGAGAGTGTCAGACTCTTACTAAAACCATACATGTTCCTTTCTTAGCCCTTTGTATACTGGGGCAACGGTAACTCTTTTTGAAAACCCCATTGGGTTGGACAATCCCGCTGGACATATGACGCTGCAGTGCCTAATGGTGGTGTGTTAGCAAGCTCACTTTCAAGTGGCAGTGGCAGTGGAGAAGCGCAGAATATTTAGTGTCAATTTTTCACCCATATACCTAGTAATATATGAAAAATTCCAAAACCAAAACAATCAAGCAATCAGCAATAGTTTTTCTTCAATATTCCAGCACTCAATCATGTTCAGACGACCAACACACCCTCGTTCCACTTGGCACACATTATCTGTTCATAAATCCACAACCACACAATTACAAGTTGACTCTTGTAATTCATTATCAAAACAAAATTATTTCAAGCAATTAAAGCAACGGCTCAGTGACAATAAACCATTAATTGTGTCGAAATGATTTATTCGTACCTAATATGTAGGTATGGAGTGGTCGACAATCGCATAGCTCTGCGCAAACAAAAGATATACGCTGATTGACATTTAGAAACACCTAGCCTCGCCCTTTGTGAGATATCACACGGGACAATTTATTCAGTTCGTGTAAATTATTCTGTAAAGTGGCGTTTACAACTGAGATTCGTGCACGTTAATTGTTATTGTGGTCGGAAATTTAAAAACGTTTTCGTATAGTTCCATAATATATTAATTTGCTTCCTTGTGTTATAGTGTTACCGAGCACGTCCACGATATATCGTAAGCGTCAGGACCCCTTTTTTTTGAGGGTAGGATATCATCAAACCCCCGCTCTGGGTGGAGTTGTTCCATGTTCCTTCCTTAGCCCTTTATGTTCCGGGGTAGCGGTAACCCTTCCGAAAAATCCCGCTTACCCGGCAGCGTCAGGACCCCTGGACCAATAGAGATATTTGATGTTTAGAAAAAATAAAATGTTTGCTACTATTTCATTTGAAGTTCGGTACTTCAAATATTTAGTACCTGGACTGACATAGAAAAATCACGTAAAGAAAGTGATCATACATGCTGATATCAGGAAGTCTGGACCATTTTTTTTTCGAGACAACACCTCTTATTTATATCTTCGTAAATATTACTACCTTTTTGGTACTTCAATATAATTTTTTTTCGAGATTTTTTTGACATTTAAAAAAACATTGCGCATTAAAGATTTTCTTTTTGATAATTGATATTTAATTTGCCATATAAAGCTTATATTTAAAGGTTAAAGGTATAATTGCATTGTGGATTAAATAACCATAATATACTCTAATATAGAAAATAATTTTCATTCTGACGCTTACGATAAATATATCGCCGTGTTAGAGATAATTAAATCGCGCATTTTAGGTAAACTTGTTACGATGATCTTCGGTAGGAATTCTCGTTCTGCAGATTTTATACCCTTCATACTTACTGGACGATGACTTAAATCAAATAGCAATGGAGGGTATAAAAGCCCCTTTAAAGGTAGCCTAAATGTTGTTGCTTTTCCTTGTCAGATAAACTTTGACAACGCTCTGAATTGAATATTGAAGTAGCAAATGTTTAATTCAATGTAACTTACAAATGTTATTAGAAAATGGGTTGTAATAATTGTGTTTTAGCATCATTATGTAGTTAAAGGGGAAATGTACTACGAAGGTATACAATGTTTCATGCAGTTCTCATCTCTTGACAAATAAAATTTCCTACTAATAATCGTTTTCTTCTTTAAAATCTTAAACAAAATGAATTTCGCTGTGTTCAAACTGGAATACTACTGGTACATAAAAAGCGGCCAAGTGCGAGTTGGACTCACTCAAAAACGGTTCCCTACCACCGTACAATATTAAACACTACATATTTTCTTTAAAACGTTTATTGTATCTGTACCACTTCTAATTTTGCTTTATACTAATATTCTGAAATATTATTTGATAAGTATAGCGGACATTGTTGTGTACAATTTGTAAACATTTTAAGTGTCTACTACCTATTACGGTTCAAACTATACCGTTTTGCGACAGACTTACAGACGGACAGTGGGGCCTTCCGTTAGAACTCTTGTAAAACGGAACCCTGAAAATTACAGGCCATTATTCACCATGGTCTCATGAAGATAAAGTCCTCACTATGGAGATCTAGACTAGACAAAAAATATACAGCTATAGTCTTTTCTTTTGTATCAACATAAGGATAAGCTTCGATTCTACAGCGACAATTCCACCTAGACAGACATCCATCCTTGCCGATAACACAAATTTATTAAACAATTTTGTCCACTGCACATTATTTAAAACGGTACTTACAAGTACCTGCAACCTATTTACGTATAGTTTACAGTTCTGTCTTGTACGTGACAATGTTGAGTTTAATTTTACTAACTTCAAATATGGGCAAACGTCAAAAGGTTTGAAACGTGGTTTATGACCTCAGCGGCGTAGCTGTTTGATTTCTAGCCATGCTGAAATATTGACACGCACCTTAGCATTAACTGCAGGTAGGAAATATGACTCTTGCGCGCCTGCCCTCGCAGTTCTCAGAGGAATTTGACGGAGAAAGACTATCATGGCATGGACTCGAAGGAAAAGAAGATTGTAGGTTCCCAAGCCACAAAATTATGATAAGGCCTTTATACGTGTGGTTTAAGTTGGCAGGAGTGTGACAATGTCAATGTCAGTCACAAAGTCAGCTGAGAAAGAAGAGGGCTTCTTTCACAGCTGACTCCGAGAACCACCAACGAGAATTTTCACCCAAAAGAAGAATAGTGACCGTGAAAAAGCTAATTTTAATACTCACTATTCCAATAATACCTACTTAAGTGTAAGTCTAGCTACCCACCGAAGGGCCAATTCACAGCGTGTTTTAACACTAGGTAACCACAAGTAAAGCGCGCGTTGCAGTGAGATAAAAATACTATAGCAAAGTAATATCGTCCCTTTTGAAGCTGTATGTACAGCAACAATATTTCTCGAGGAGATAACATCGTGATCCGAAATTATAAGCACACTTGAAACTGTAGAGAACTCAGGAACATCTCCAGGTTTGTGTGTAGGAAGTTCCTTGGATTCTTGAAATGTGGATATGAAGTTATTTTGTGGTAGTCTTCTGTAGTTGATAATAAAAATAAAGCTGTTAGAAACGAAGGAACAGTCAGTGTTCACTGATTTAGCTTTTACTGTTTACGCATTTTTTGGACAAAATTGTTGTAGTTTAGTTCTTTTATCTGAACAGATAGCTGTGCTGCTGGGGAGTTTGTTGCGATACTTTTTTCTCCCAGCTAATGCACTAGGAAGTGGAGGGTGGACGTATAAGGGGACTGTCTCATGTAATTTTGGCGTTTCAAAAACTTTTTTGAATAAACGACCTTTTTGATTTTAATAATTATTATTTATTTATATCAGCCGACCCACGTCCTAAACATAATACATATCACCTAAAATTAACCTAAACATAATTAATTATTTTTATTATAAAATAGTAATTCACACTTATTCCTGTTCACTAATTTCACTGTCTTGTCTGTACGTACTAAATAAACGAATTTATCAAAATATATTTCTTTAAATATTCTAATTCGCGGCAGGTTCATTAAAATTAATTCCACTTCAATGAGTAATAGTATTGGCATTCAATAAATCTCTAAAATAAAACCATTAGTTTCCTCTTCTGTTCTTATCTTGTCCAGGGCATTTACACGGGTCCACTTTTGTACTTCGTTTTTTTTTTACTTATTATAATTTGATATACATCTGTAAATGCTAATTCGCCAACTTAAACTCTTGAGTCGTTTTGGTAAAACGCTGTTCTTTTTTTAAATTTGTATCAGTGCTTGTTGCAAATGATAATGTAGAATGCAAATGAGATTAATACAATTAATTCTCTGTTATCGTATATTTTTGTATAAGCTTATGGATGCGGATGCTCAGACCTTTTATTTAAAGTATAAATAAATCAGCTTTTATCCTAATTAGATGTTTATTGCTGCGTGATTTATATAACGTTATAATTATTTTAATGGGTGAGTCAAACATCTTACATGAGTCAGTTTGATTAAGGTTATTCTTTAGGCATTGGGTTTTAACATATGGTATTAATTAATGTTAATAAGTAGAGTAAATATTATCCGAATAGTAAACAAAAACCCAAAAAAACATCATTTGTACAAACCGCTTTTGGAGAAAATGTGTTGTGTGTTAAAGCTTTCTTGTTTAGGAATAATCTGCCTGTTTATATATGTAATCCCAACACTTATGCCTACTATCAACTGAAATATAAATTTTTATATTCATTTCATTCAATAAACTACGGCAGGTCATAAGCGGGATTGTCCGATAGGGTTACCGCTACCCCGGAACATAAAGGGCTACGGAAGGAACATGGATGGGTTTTAGTCAGTAAGAGTCTGACACTCCCTTCCGCTCCACCCAGAGCGGGAGCAGTCATTGGATGATTTCCCAGCCTTAAAAAAAAAGGTCATACATAAATACAAACGTGATATAGACAATTCCCAATCCAGAACTTTAGAATCCAAGCCCTCCAGTCTCCAGGCTTTTGTTCTAAGTTTATGCAAACAAATTAGAATGCAGGCAGTGTCCGCCCAACGCAGTGGACAGACGCTGCTTCTAATTTCTGTCAGCCTAGTACCCGTGTAACGGGACGGATTAAGTGCAAGCAATGTTTGCTTAAGAAACTCCCAAGCTTTCTTCAATACTTGTGCTTTGTTAAAAATGTTAATTGAATTAGTGAATTGAGGTTTTACTAATGTTACGTAGTTGTTCTTGCCGCCTACTTCAATATGAGAAGTGTTGAATGTATGCTAAATTGTATTGTATACGTATTATTTTAATGATTAATGTTAAATGTTAAGTTTGCAATGAATATTATTATCATAGGTGTCATCATAATTTAGCCTCACATAATTTACTAAATCACCCACTTCAAATAAACATAGCCACCTATTGTATTATTAATTAAGGAAATACCATCTTCTCAGTTTGTTAAAATTTCTGCAAGCCTGCTATTTCTACATAATTCAACTTGTGACGACCTAGGAAGAGGTTCATCATGACATGTGTCTTGAAGAAGATGTGAAAGTTTCTACTGTCCAAAGCACCTGAGAACAAAAGACGCAACGATGACGCAATTATTAGCTATGAAACACAATACTTCCGATTTCATTGAAAAGCCTGTCACGCACACACTTACAGCAGTATTAATCCAAACAGATAATATCATACGCCGCCTAAATAAAGAAATAACAGGTAACACGCAGTTATATACGATAATAAACTTCTTGGTCCAATAATCGTTGAACCGACCACCCGGCCACTATCGAACTACTGTAGCCCTTTCGAACATCGTTTATTTAAAGAAATAAACTAACAATTTCATTACAAAACAAAGATATGGATTTCTTACGAATGAAAGCGTGTGGGTAGCTATTCTATATCGTGATTGTGAAGCAAACATTTAACTAAACGGGACTCAATCATCGAGCATATAAAATACATTTTCCTATTTCATCAGTATGCATTATCATCTCCATTCGAAAGCAAACCTTAACTCCCAAGTTTTAGATATCAGGTTTGCATTTGGGTATTGTTCTTAGAAAATTATTAACAATATAACAGTGAGAACAGGTGGCAACGATTTAGTGGGTTTTGCTCTTGTAATTGCTCACTACTGCGACACTGTCGTGATAATAAACGTATTTTAGATGAAATATGAAGCCTTTTGCTTCCTGTCCTTTTTATAGTCGGTAGAGCCTAGCTTCTCTCTATAAGACATTTGCATATAAATCTTGGACTTCAATGTGTAGTAAATAGGGTTTGGAATTCAATGAGCTTCTGGTTAGAGAATGTTTATTCTAATGGGAGCCTGGAAGAAGTCATGAATGAAGTACGATATGAAGTGGCCTTTGTTTTGATGGCTGTGTGGAATTTGTTTTGTTTACAGTATTAAAAGTTCTTGTGTTTGTGTCCTTAGAACACTTTTTATTTAAGTACTTAAATAGAGCATCTTTTTAGCAAGCATTTTGAAATTCAACTTTCATGCATTTATTTTGTTGGCTCTTTCAGTGTTAATTAGTTCGCCTCATACGTTCTGTTTCATTAATTATCTCCTCCACCATCACTACATAGTATAAAATAAAGTTGCTTTCTCTGTCCCTATATCTCTATGTATGCTTAAATCTTTAAAACTACGCAACAGATTTTGATGCAGTTTTTTTTATTAAATAGAATGATTGAAGAGGAAGGTTTATGTGTATAGTTTGTTGACATATTATGCGAGCGAAGCCGCGGGAGGAAGCTAGTTAGCTTATAAAACGTACTAGTAAATACTGACGACGTTATGTCGTTTAAAAGTTTATCTTATGTGCCTATTTGAAATCAATGATTCGACTTTGATTTTAACAAAAACATAGAACCCATTATATGATACAATGTGGGTTGATTCCCACATCAAATCATAGTTACTTTGACTATTACTTGAATCTAACCAGGTTAGGTTAGATTCAAGATTATAGAACCGAATTTAAAAATCCCTCGAATCTGATGTAAGGATAATTTTCTCTCTCATTTCATATTGCAACCGGAAGATGTAGCCGTGAACGGCACGTGGGAGGTAGCCGGCACCCACGGCTGACGTCTGTGGCCGGGCGTACGGTTTTACAGTAACTGAATGGTCTACATGAGTTTTATTTATTTATTTATTTATTTTTATTTATAGTTAATTAAAACGGCACAGGTCCAATTACATTAATTAACATAGAATTAGAATTATTAAGATTAAAATAAAATAAGCATTGAAACAACATACCATACAAAAATTAGATTCAAATTCAAAGATATACAATGGTGTGGATAAGATTATTAATAATTATTTGAGTAAATAGTTAAATAAATTAAAAACATAATAAACTAACATAAAATATCATATAACAGTGGACACCCTCGCATATTGTCTCTCACAAAACACCAGACAGGCACGCATTATTTTCTTCCATTCATCAGCAAACACATCACATTCAGGGTCGGCAGTCAGGAGGGCGTTTAGCATCCTTAGGGTTCGACATACCGGGGATTCCGCTCTAGCAACCGATCTAGATAGCGGTTGTGCGAACAGGTTGTGACGGCGGCTTTCACGGTGCCCAAGGTATTTGTCGGGCACAAATAGGCAGCAGAAAAGTCCGTGAAGCTCAGGGCAGTCAATACGACCGCTTAGGATTTTACAGGCAATCGTGAGTTGATCAAAGCCCCTTCTTACCTCCAACGAATTGAAGCCCAACACCCCTAGAAGATAGTTCGTTGGGTACATAAATGGAAAGTAATGGTACAGCCTCCGATACAAAAATCTCAGGAAGGTTTTCTGAACTTTCTCAAGCATCAGCGTCAGTGACGCAGTATGTGGATGCCAGACACAGGCGCTGGACTCGAGTTTACTCCGAACCAAAGTGGTGTAAAGAAGTTTAATAGTACTGGGATTGCGAAAGTCACGAGCGTTCCTCAAGACAAATCCCAGACGCCTGTAGGATTCCTTAGCAAGGGCAGAAACGTGGTCTCTAAATGTCAGACGCCGGTCGAAAGTCACTCCTAAGTCCTTAACGCTGGTGACACGAGTGATCGTTATACCCCCCATACCATAATTGTATTCTATTGGTCTCAACCCTCGACCATAAGTCATAACGCTGCACTTACTTATATTAAACAATAATTTGTTCGCAATGCTCCACCCATAGACGGTATCGATGTCCTTTTGTAGGAGTTCGCAATCCACCTCTGTTCTGATTTGTGCAGCTAGCTTTAAATCGTCGGCATATAGTAGGCATTTTGCGAATCGAATCTTGCAAATTAGGTCATCGATCATGATCAGAAACAGAGGCGGCCCCAATACGGATCCCTGACTCACACCCGAGCGAGTGTAGTAAGCCTTCGACTCAAAACAGCCATGCCGGACGAACTGTTTGCGATCCCGTAGGTAGTCGGCGAAGAAGTTAAGAAGGCCGGATGAGAAGCCCGTAGCCCCTAGCTTTGCCAAAAGCACATCGTTGTCCACTTTATCGAACGCCTTCCGGAAATCAAAATACAGAGTGTCGACCTGCCTACCGGATTCCAGGCTACTGGATATGAAGTCAGTATGAACCAGCAGATTTGAGTTCACGGAGCGACCAGGTCGAAAACCATGTTGGGCATCAGAAAGATACATATTTGTTTGTTTAAAGATAACAGTGTGAAGTATATGTTCAAAGACCTTTGCAATGGTTGATAAAATAGCGATGGGTCTGTGCTCCTCGACAGATGTCTTGTCACTGGTTTTAGGGATGGGAGTAACACGTGAAGTCTTCCATATCTCCGGATACACGCCCGACTGAAGAGCTAGATTAAAAACATGACATAAAGGGGCTGCTAATATATTGCTACATCCTTTAACAATATATGCAGGGATGTTATCCGGGCCGACCGAGCTGCAGGGTTTGAGTTTGGAAATACCCCTAACCACGTCCGGAGGGACTAAAACAGGTAGGGGAAAATTACCTCCCTCACTATTCACCGTGTTTGACTTCGGGTCCAATTCTGGTGTGTCCGGCAGAAATACGCTGGAAAAATACTCAGCAAATGCCTCAGCAGCTTCGACACCTGAATAGACCCTGCCATCAAGCACAACGTCCGGCTCAAACCCACCCTTAGATCGCAGGCTTGAAATGTGCTGCCAGAACAGTTTTGGATTTTTGCACAGGCTGTTTTCCACATTAGAGCAATGCAATCTATATGCCTCCTCAGTTCTCACTTTTAATTTCGACCGCAGTGCGCTAAACCGAGCATATGCTGCATCACATCGGGATTGTTTCCATTTATTATGGAGTTGTGATTTACGTCGAGTGTCGCGTACGATATCTCTAGTAAACCAGACTGGGTACCGCTTATTACCAGAGGTCCTTCTCGTTTTCTTTGGAATAGAGGAATCAAATATATCGTACATTACATTATAAAACTTACAAGCAGCGGTAGACGCGTCATTGCAGCGAAAAACGTCTTGCCATGGAGCAGAGCGAACAAGATCGAACAATAATGTGTAGTCACCTTTACAAAAGTTCCAATCCTTACTACGGTCAATATTGCTAGGGTCAAGTTTTTCATGTACCTTACGCCTTGGGATGGTAACAGCAATATCCAACGGAGGGTGATACAGGTCAATTGGAACCAGTTCCGTACCCTCGAGATACTCACAGTTTACAGCAGCGCCCTCCTGAGCCAACACTACATCTAACTTACTGCCACGCATATTCATCACCTCATTCATCTCTACCAGTCTACAAAAGCTCAGAAAATAACAGTAGTAATTATTAACATTTACTGACGCACTTTTTAGATTAAGGTCGCCTAAAATAATAATAGTGCCCTTCAAACTGTGAATAATGTCCTCGACCTTGCAAAACCACGCCAGGTAATCCTCATCAGTTGCACTAGGTTTGATGTAAACAACACACACATATATATTTAGGCCATAAATTGAGATCTTAGCCCACAAATCTTCGCCGCAGGCCGTCTCAAGTTCATGTAGCCTATTCAAGGTGAACCCAGGCCGCGCAGCCAGCAGTACACCACCACCCGTGGTCACTCTGTCTCGTCGAAGAGTACGCCAATCCCCAACCGATATTTCTGAGTCCTCCACTGAATCATCCAGGTTTGTCTCAGTAACGGCTATCAAATCATGCTCAGACAGTAATAAGCTTGACCTCCATATGGGTAGTTTGGTTTTGAGCCCACGCACATTTTGGTACAGTAAGCGTAGATAGACGTTGCGATCCGTACAACCACGAGAGGCGGGGGCGGCGAGTACGCCATAGGGCTTATTGGGTCTCACCGCTTCGGGAACGAAAATTACGGTGCCATGGTTTGACGCAAATATCCTCTGCCCAATTTTCAGGAGCCACAACTTGATCAGCCAATTTTGAGGGCACACCCAGCTTGAAGGATGCGTATTTACCACGGGATTTGAGGACTTCTACCGTGCAGGCATCTGTTCCACAAATGGTAGTTAGGTGATCACGTACCTGGGTATCAGATGTGCCCTGCTTTACGTAGAAAAGGTGCAGGTATCTCCATCTCTCAGAGGCTTCTAGTTTGGTGGTACCGGGCGCTGCTGTTCCACGCAACACATTACTGAGTGAACGTTGAGAACGTCTGTTTCGAACTTCCGTCCAACCATCTTTTTCTGTGTCGCCCATCGAGATGTCAACAACAGCGGCTGCCACCGGCACGACGACTCGGGGTTCTGAACAATCCCGCAGACTTGCCTCGGGATTTTCCCGATCAACATCTTCCACCCCTTTAGACGCGATCTCCAAGGGATCGGTGACCTTTCCGCCTACTTTTGGTGTTCCAGCCGCACGACGTTGAGTAACTTCGGTGTACGAGCGGGGATATTTTGGTTGCCCATGCTTAACCGTATCTTTCCCACTCGTTTTCACTTGGGGAGTAGCTATGCTAGTTTTAGCCCCGAGCTCCGTTGTGTTTTTTCGGATTATCACACATTGGTTTTTAGTTTCAGAGACATCCTTAAACAGGGCGGATAGCATTTTGTCCTGCTCAGTTTTCCATGCCAACAACTTAAGATCGAAGTCGGCCTTCCAGGAAGCCAACATTTCCAATATTTCACTCTTCAATTCACGACATGCACATGAGTTGTGGATAGCGGGGTTGTTAGGCGAGTCGTCGATGCGTGGCCGCTTGCCCCTGAATGTAACATTATCATCAGGCTCCTTGCAACTAGAAGCTGATGCTATGTCAGGAACAGATTGTGATTGTCCTGGTCCCCCCATTTTCGGGGATGTAGGCGGTGTACGTTTCAACTTAGGCATATCCAAGTCACGCGTGAGTCGTCCTCTCAGAGGCAGAGTGAATTAGGTAGGAAGTAATGCGCCGTCTGCGTTACTTAGTCTTTGGTGCGAGCGCTCGCATACGTCACTCGGCGTAGCCGCGCGCAGATATGACACTTATGCGGTCCGCGTAACCGCGACGGTCGCATGCACTGTGCGTAAAATGTCTCGTCACTCACTCACCGTTTGACAAGTCCAGATTTAAAATTTTAAACGGTTCACACTGGTTCACACCAAAAAATCGTTCCAAATTAGCACTTATTACAACTTTTGCACCTGTAAGTAGAATAGTCAATTACTTTGTACACTTTTGTTTGCGAAATAAGTCCAGATTTGAATTATTTTAGTATTTTAGCAAAGAGCAAAAACATACGTAAACTTGAACGTTCGGCCGCCAGGGCGAGTTATGGCAGATACGTTGACTTATGAATTATAGAGCTGCCTAGATCAGGTAAAGGTTTTGGAGGGATTTGTTGATAGAGAGTGCGATAGTTAGACTGTTTTGAGCGAATTTTGTATGTACAGCGAATAAAAAAACAATCATTTTTTTTTGAACAGACTACAAAAGATTGACTGTGGCATGAACAAAAATACTTTAACCCAGTCAATGTTCGCCTATTAGAAGCCCTTTGCTTTTAAAGGCTTAACGATTTATACGGTTATATTTATTATCGTTTCGACACAATTTTTCTTAATATGAACATAATATGAGGTTCATACGACATTTGTTGACTAAAGAAGTAGGTACTTCACAAAATATCTTATAACATCGGATTGGTCAGTCATAAAGATGAAGCTAGTTGCCCATTCCAAAGTATAGAAAATAAACTCCTATGAAAAGTGGTGTAGCATGGGTTTTCACCAACCGGGACTGAAAACTTTTATGCAATTTTATTATCAATCTCAATATTATGTACGTCATTTTCGACTGCCAATATAGCTTGATAGTCTCAACGTGGACATCAACTTGACCATAGATATTTTTAAAATTTTGTTCTAAAAAAAATGAGGCCGTTGCCGCCCCCTGTTCATGTACCGCCCGGGGGCATGCCCCCCCCCACCCCCCCCACCCCCTACGCTAATGTCAATTCCTATGGAGAAGAACGGGTAAGCAACTCCACAGCCTTCTTCTAAATCAACATATTGGTTACATGGCATAAACCAATAAGATGAATGCTTTTAAATTCCAATAATGCACACTGCCTTATTACAATGATTAACAAAAATAATTAACGTGTTTGACCTTTTACTCGATAATTGAATTGCTTCATGCCTCAAAGAGTTATTATAATAACTTGCTACACGTCTAAAATCATAATGTGTTCGTGTCACAGAATAACTATTGCCTATATTGAAACTAAACAAGTTTATTTAAAGGATATGAAATTGCTTGTTCAATAATATTTAAGAGAATAGATGACCCATGTGCTTGCAGGCTTGGTTGAAGAATGTTATCATGCTAGGCAATAATGTAAAAAGAGATAGGTATATTGTTTTTTTATGCAATATTTTGATCTTCATATTGTTACGTCACACTGTGAGGCGTTCGTGGTTCATTGTTAATTCTATTGGTTGATCTAAGACTAAGCTACTCTAGCCACGGTTGTTTCGTGGATGGGGGACCATTCATCACATATCTATACCCCTCCGAGCGTCAGAATGCACGGTAAGTCGTTTATCCCAGCTGCCATTCGTATTTTTTTATAAATATTGTTACGTCACACTATGAGGGGCTCGTGGCTAATTGTTAAGTGCGTTTGTTGATCGTAGACTAAGCTACTCTAGCCGCGGTTGATCCCACTGCTGAGCAAAGGCCTTCTCAAAGCTGTCCAGACATATTTTTCTAAAGCCACCACGATCCATCCCTTGCAGTTATTCATTGAAGTCTGTTGGTATAATTTAAAACAAAGTTTCAGATCAAATATTAGAGCTTTATAAAGATTAATTAAGTACTAAAAAAGCTTAGGGATCAAGGTTTAGAGAAACGAACAAGACAAATTAATAGTGACATTACGGAACCATGTAGGGAAAAACTTTACCACTGTTCGTCATTTTTTCGAAATTACTTCACACGTCCTAGGTTATCTCGCCACTCGTTCTTATGTAAATTTTATAGGAGTCCATTTATTGTTGTGATAATATTATGAATAGCTCAGTGAAAATTGGATGAACAAGAAGGTTAATAATACTAAAAACGTTTTTACAAAAAATAAAACTGACTTCCAAAAAAAAACACTACAAAGTGAAAAATAATTTTGATTTCGAAAGTCGGTGGCAAAAAATTAAAAAACAAAACCGAAGACTACACCGACTTTTCACTTTTTAGTTGTGGTACCTACACCCCCCCCCCCCCAATTTTAATACCACTACCTGGTATTTAAATTACAGTGACAGGAGCTTATTAGAACATCTTCCACATAAATATTAGTAGGATTTTTTTTAGATTTTTGTTGATTTTTCAAAAACCATTATGGGACCATTTGGGAAGTATACCCTTTCCAACAAAAAAAGAATTATTCAAATCGGTTGGCAAGCAACGGAGTTACGCGCGAACAAACATAAAAAAAAATACAAACGACAGAATTGAGAACCTCCTCCTTATTGAAGTCGGTTAAAAAAGACTGAATGACCGACCTGAATGAGACGAACTCTTCTGTAGGTCAAATGTTAATTAAATAATAAATCATAATAATATGTAATTGCATTAACTAACGAATATTGTCAATGGTGTTGAGTCATTTGAGGAAGATTAGTTATGTACAGACGCCCACACATCAAGTTACCACAAACTGTAAAATTTTCCCAATTGTAAATGCACCTTATGCTTTTGTGATAAACTTGAAAATGTATCAAAGAAATTTGACAGATTGGGGTAGCTTGATGTGCTGGCCTCTGTACCTGTGCCTAAAATAGATAAGGTGGTTGACAAAGCATACTGTGAGAACATCAACGTAGTACTTAGCAGTTTCAGCGGGCTTGTCCGAAAGGGTTACCGCTACCCCGGAACGTAAATGTTAAGGAAGGAACTTGGATGAGTTTTAGTCACTTAGAGTCTGACACTCCCTTCCGCTCCACACAGAGCGGGAGGGATCGTGTCGATGATTTCGCACACCAAAAAAAAAAGAATTGCACTTGGCAGTTATAATTTCAGGCTTTATTTTTAATTTTAAATAAGTACAGTAAGGTTTATAGGTTATATCGAATATTCACTAGTATAAAATAAAATACTCTTTGCTTCCATATCAGCACAACAATGTGAAATCTATCAAAAATACATTCGTATACAAATACAAATTGTTTTATTTCATATTTTGTACATCTTGTACTTTCCCATAGCTCTAAAACAAAGGGCTTAAATCAACAATCTCGGGACCCGTCGTCGCACTATCTCCTCACGTGGATCGGACTCAGACTTTACGACATATCTGAACATTCGTGTTCACCTTTATTCCCATACTGTTTCATTTAAATACTCGGACGTGAAAACCTCGAAGACTCTGTTTTGGCATAAAACAGGAAGAAGAATAAAAGTAATTTATTATAAAAATATCCAACGACTTTATTATTGTTGTATTCGCCCATAAATACGATTCGATTACTCACCATTTTGCTACAATATATCGTTTTTTAGTGCGCAAGCGCAACGACCACCTCGGACTATTGAATCACAAAGCAACGATATAAAGTGTAAAATAATAAAGATCCGTAAAGAAATAAAGTTTTACAGCGGGTATCGGACTAAAGGCGCCTCGGGTAAGGATAGACAATGGTGGCGCGAAATGTTATATTATATGAGAGTCGATTTATGGTCACCTACGCTTTGGTGAGAATGCTCTGAAAATGGAAGGTTGGGTTGCAAGTACTCAGGACCGACTGAGTCAAGAAAATAGGTTAAAAGATGCTCTATGTACGGATTATTCGTTCAAAAGTAGGACTCTAAGTTCAAAAAATGGGCATACTCTTTTTGAGAATAGACCATCAATAAATTTGAAATTAGATTGCGTTTCTGACACTTGTCATTGGCATTCTTTTTAGATAGCAGTATTTTCTTAATTATTCTACATCTGAAAACAACCTTATAGCAACGATAATGAAGATCACTCTGATGCTAAATCGAATAAACCAATTACAGGCATTAATTGTAAAGGGGTCGGTCAGTCAGAAATATGAAGCTAGTTGTCTATTCCACAAGAGGTCTTTTCCGTTCCAATTTAATTAAAAGGAACTATGGGTTTACTCCCTATCAAGATGTACAGTCAACGGCACATCAAAAGTAATACTTACATTGCGGTATTGTTAATATCAAATTGTTACCACTGTGTGCAGATCACTGTCCCTCAACCTAATCAAAATGATCGAAAAACTGGAAAGCGCCCTCTGGCGGTGCGACCACCAAGTTGCATAATTATGAAAGCGACAAATCTTTTTGCTAGCTCGATCTTCGAGACATTTTCAGTAACATTCCAATAAAATTTAACTCAATTTTTTTTTAGCAAAATACAACTTAAACTGAACATCACAATTACATCATTCTGTATTTTCAATCATATCTGCGAACGCAAGAAAAAAATTATTTGCAAAGCACATTGCTTGCTTCATAGGCGTGGGTGATCACTTTCCTAATTAAAGGATATTGTAATTGGAATTGACGTCACTTTTTATGAACTTTCTATTAGATATGTGTGTCATTGAAGGCGTCTATTAACCTGTGTTAATTAATCAGTGACAGCTCTTAAACGCGGTTTAGATGTGCTGATCAGTGAAATTAGCCCCTAATCTCCGAGCGAGTTTGTAAACCTTATAAAAGGAACAAAATGAACTACATTTTGACACACCAACACCGAAGTGAACATAGTAAACAAACCCATTGTTACACAAACTAAAGCCTAGTCTACATGAATGGGATGCCTGAATGAAACCAGTCGGGCCATAACTTACAGCGACGTATCACCGGTCTTAAGGCCATAACTCACTGGTTGCAAAATCAACGCCTTAGCGCAGCTGAACGCGACCGGACTCCAATTATTACTAAACAGTAGCATCTTAGTTTACGTTGGTGGGAGATGTGGGAATGTTTTAATAGGATTTTATGCCTTGGTTTGTCCATAGAGTTGTATTAGGAAAATGATTGTGTTTTGTATGTTTGCTATGGGTACTGATACTAAACTGAACTATTGAATGCACTTTTATATAAAGGAAATGAAACTAAAATAGTTTATGAATTTAAGTAGGTTACCCGTGTGATGATATGGCTAGGAAGGGAGTAACTACCGAGATGACGACTAATAGAGAAGTATGGAAGAAAAAGACATGTTGCGCCGACCCTAAATAAATTGGAATAAGGGCAGGAGAATGATGATGATGATGACCCGTAAAGAAAGAGATGTCATAAAATGATCTGTAGTTCATTGAACGTGAACAGAAGATTTTTCAACCATTTTTTTTATCGGAAAATAATTTTCATTAAAAACTTTTCGCAAACATGTTAGAAATAACATTGCTCCACTAATGAAAACCACAAACATAGGGTACATGTCACCTTTCTAAATATGTTTCGCAATAATAAACTCTAAATACTTATGTATCTTTGCACATAACGGTTTATAGATTTTCGTGGGTGTACAATAGTAATACGTTAAATTTCCACTGAAATATATGGAGCCGATAAGTTTTATACCTATTGGTTTCGGTATTTACGACTCTTGGCTGACCTTATACTTACTAATAATATTATATTATAAATGCGAAAGTTTGGATGGATGTTTGTTATCCAAACACGCCAGCACGGTTGAACGGGTCTGGATGACACAATTTGCACAGAGATAGATACTATAATATGTCTGTAATAGCATATAGGTACTTTAAATCCCGATAGTACGTTCCTGTGGGGTACTTTCCGACATCCACGCGAAGCCACTTGTAGAAGCTAGTAAATTAATATTTCACAGAAAATAAATCATAGATACTAATCTCATAGTAAATAGGACATGATAGTAAAATTGTAATGAAATATTATATGTGGAAGTAGGTGTTTAGTTATGACTTAGCGTTTAGTATTTATAGTTTAATTATTTCAATCGGTAAGCCTGTGATTGATCAAACCAAGTGGGTTTGGGTTAAGAGGTAAGTCATGAAGTTTGACGATATATTGCTTGAGTGGACAAACAACTGCTAATGTAACTCTGTATGTTAGGATATAATTAAGACGTTAATGTTCAAGTTTTATGGTTCTATAGACTGGAAAGTTGACTGTTTAGGTCTGAACCGAATGGAATAGCAGACAATCAATATGAAAGCTTTGGGTTCCTAGGGAAGATCCGTGTTATTTATCACGATCGTCATGACAACCTGACATTTTCACAAGCCCGTCGATTCTGTCAAAAAATCACCGTGATAACTTAGATGAAGGGTTACTTCTGCTCCAACCAGAACGGGAGGGTTCATTTGGTGATATTCCTACCTAAAAAAAAGCGCTGGGGTTTCAGCGAAAGACGAGAACGTAACTACCATCCAACCCTGAAGTAAATATATTATTATTAATTGATCTAACCCTTTTACCACCATTCAACCAAGAAGCCAATAACAAATTCCATTGTAAAAAGGCTGTATCTACATTAGCCACCTATTACTTTACTAAGATAACAATAAAAGTCATAATTTCAAGCAGTTAACAGCTTCAAATGTATTTAACTTACTTTTTAACATAAAAAAAAACATTTGGTGTTGGAATGGTAATGAAAATAGGTGGTGAATTAACTCATTAGATACTCATGAAGGTTGTATATGCATACCTACATACTAACGTTTTAAAGATTCAAGTAAAAAACCGTGATACGGCCGTGCCAGTTTTTTGCTCGACTTGAAGGGGGCACGGATTCTCTGTCACCTAAAACTGTTCCGACAAGGAGAAAAAGTCGTATAATGTACTAATTGTTGTATGAATAAATGTGTTCGATCCAAAAATTACCTTTTAATTGACTACAGATACAAAATAGGAGAAAAAGCTGTTAGCTTTTCAAAGGTGAGATAAGATTTTTTTAAGTCTGCAAACGGAAATAACATTTCTTACATGATTTACAATATAAGGTTGCGAGACCTAACCCTTTCGCCGCCATTCAACCAAGACCCCAATAACGACTTCCTTTGTTACAAGGCTATATCTACCCTAGCCACCACTTTAACATATAACCATTTACTTACGTTACCTTAACACTAACATAACAATACAAGTCATAATTTCAAGTTCATGCAGTTAACAGCTTCAAATGACTTTAACTTACTTTTAAACACTAAAAAAAAAAAGTTTTGTGTTGGAGAGGTAACGAAAATAGGTGGTGAATTAACTTAATAGATACTCATGGAGGTTATAATTGTATCTACATGCCAACGTTTTAAAGATTCGTGTAAAAAACTGTGATATGACCGTGCCGCAAATTTTGCTTGACTGGGCGGGGCACTGTCATGCCCACAGATTTAGATTCTATCACTTAGAACAGTTCCGTCAAGGAGAAACAGTCGTATAGTGTACAAATTTTTGTATAAATAAATGTGTTCGATCCAAAAATTACCTCTTGATTTGCTACAGATACTAGGTAATAGGAAAAATGCTGTTTGATTTTCTACTAAGAAATATAAGTTTTTTTTGTAAGTCTGCAAAGGGAAATAACATTTCTTACATGATTAACAATATAAGATTGCGAGACCTAGCCCTTTCGCCGCCATTGAACCAAGACCCCAATATCGACTTCCATTGTTAAAAAGCTATATCTACACTAGCCACCACTTTAACATAACCATTTACTTACGTTACCTTAACACTAACATAACAATAAAAGTAATCATTTCGAGTTCAATTTGCAAAACGATAACCACTACTGAGGATATGTTTATTGAGATGTAAGTGAGGTTTACGAGCGTCCTGCGCAGGAGCACTTTCTTTAGACCGCGTACGACAGTTATATTTATTTATAACGCCTTGAATATTCCATTCATGACATCAACTGGGAAGGTTCGTGAGGCCTTGTGTGAAGTGTTGTTTGAGACTGTCCGGGTTGAGGATTAAATAATTGTACTGGATGTAACCGAAAGGGTCTATATATACAAAAGCGCTACAGACCACCAAACTGAATAACTTTTACTATGGGATCAACTCCGAAACCGTGAAAAAAAAATTAGCTGTTCTATAGATTTTTGGTCACGTGACTCGTCGAAATGTAGGGTACCTACAGCTGATTTTTTTGTTTGCGTTTTCCGAGTTGGTCCCATAGTAAAAGTTGTTCAGTTGGGTGGTCTGTAACATATCCTTTTGTATGCATATACCCTTTCGTTTACATTTACACCATGTATAATTGTGAGGGATATCATTGTTCATCCTTTTCAGAAGAAGGTTGAATAAATTCTAAAAAAAAGTTTAAAATTCTGTCCAGCAAACTGACTGCGTAAGAAAGATAGTTTTGCCGCTATATGCTGTAAAAGCAAGCTGTTAAAATTGATCAGAATCAGCAATTAGTAATTTTTTTTAATAAATATTTTGTTTGCCCTTTACCTGGGCTAAATAAATTTAATCAAAATTAGATGGTCTAATAGTTGCAACTGCTACTGCATGAGGTCCAGGGTTCAATTCCCAGGTCTTGCAGTGTTATTGGATTTTTCCATTAGGAATTTCTTAGCAGCAGCCAGTTAACGGCAATAGGCTCGCCTCCTATCACATGGGACTTACACAAACAGGTACCTATAGAACAAAGTATGTTTCTGAGTGGAGCTATTTGCAAAATACAGCAAACTAGAGTTTTTTTATGAGGAATCCCTTGTATATGCCATGACTGTCTTGTCAATGAGAAGAACCATTTTCTGGAGTGGACTTTGACAACCTAGTAAGACCTAAGTCCTCATCATTATTCTCCTGTTATAATCCCAATTTATTTGGGGTCGGCGTATCATGTCTTTTTCTTCCATACTTCTCTATTAGCCGTCATCTCGGTAGTCACTCCCTTTCTAGCCCATAGCATCTTTCACACAATCCATCCATCGTTTCTTTAGTCTTCCTCTACTTGTATAGGCTTTAATTTCCTCATTCCTCTACATAACTTATGTATATCACTTAATTTGTTCTATAATAATGCAGTCCTAAATTGCATCACTGAATGCTAGCCACTCTACACCCTCGCAGTAGGTAGAACGTAAAGCGGACTCTATTGTGGCTACAGTGTAAAGGAACGCAAAATATTTCACTGTTGTACTGACCATTGAGGCCGTTGAGAACTTAATATTTTAATCTTATCGCCCGGTACTGCTCCCACTGACAATGAACTAGTTACGTAGACCATCCTTTATTCAACAATTTTATACCACTTTAAGATTATGCTGTCTATATTTAGAATATAATGTACACTGTATTATTAAGTTATTTAAGTAAAAGTCGTCACAAAAACCATTGGCAACACACAATTAAAAACATTTCCTCCTCATACAAGTCTTGATTCATAAATCTTACACTTTAGTAGAACCGAAAATAACCCTGGGCGGTCTATAGTAAATAAATAAACAAACTGTTTTATAAACATCGCCAACTTAACTGGCATAAAAGACAAAACCAAGATATACAGCCTCTGTGTCAGCGAATAAATTAAAAATTGAAATTTGAAAAGAGAACAAAAGCGCAGCCGCAGCCGCGGGCCGCGGTTATGACGTCATAATTAAGGGGCCCAACACACGACGAAAAGCAAGAGAGCGACGTGAGTCACGTCGTGCCGTGAGAAAATTTAATAAAAAAGTAAAAGTGCTTTCTTTGTACAGGGGCATGCAAAATTGAAGTTCGATTATCAGTGCCTTATTTTGGGACATGATTCATTTTGGTGAGAGGCTTGAAATTTAAGATAACACGTTAAGAATTTTCGATTAGCGCGAATGATGTAACCGGTGCGAATGTAACGGGATGGCGAACACGTTAATGTGAACGACCCTTTTACTTTTAATATTTGAGGTGCATTGAAAACCGTTGTTTTTGATTTGGTTATTATTCATTATCTGCCATCAATACGAAACGCTTCATATATGTCCAGACAACAGTTATCGAATCACAATGATTTACGAAAGAAAGGGATTATCCAATTATTGATAAATCTAAAGAATCATATAGGAACGAAATTTATGATAATCCTAATCTGCGTAACGGTGTGAAAACTCATAATTTATAACATTTTGTTTAATAATAAAATTAGTCAGGAATCGATTCGTGATAATTTCTTAGCTCAAATTACTTACACAACTGACTAAGTTACCGAAATCAGTACAATTTACGCAATTCAATAAGACGTGTGACATTAGAAAATTTTATGCCGCAACAATGACTCTTACTACCTACGCCTTTTTAACAAATCGATTCATTGCACATCAAAAATACACATCGTAAATCCAGTTACTGTTCTCAACTCGAGATGACATCGATGCATCGAGTTAGCGAATCGCCGAATCGAGATGCGTCACATTTTAATTGTCCCGCATAAGGTGCGACCGTTACTGCATACAAAATATTCAAATAAAGATCGGATAATTAACGGTACAGGTAACGGGTCGGAGGGCAAATGGGACCAAATGAGAGCATATCGATAAAAATTTGGAGCTCCTTAATTTTAATGTGAGTTATAAATTTTGGCGGAATTAATTGAAATCGTGTTTTGGGTGAAGTTATCGGAAAGTTAAGAAGGTGATTTAGGATTGGAAGGTTGTTAACAAATTTGTAAATACAAAAATCCAACATATCCCGTTGGATTTTTGTATTTACAAATTTAAGACTTTTTCTTTTGGGTATAACATTTATCTTCTAAAAAAATAAATATGAATTCCTGTTTGTTAGTCTCGTTAAACACAGAAACGGCTTAACCGATTTCAACTTTTTTTTTAACAAAACCAAAGAGAAAAATAATGGGGAAAATCCTAAAGAAAAGCTAAAAAAAATTCAAGATTTGTATACTTAACAGAAAATTGTTGGATATCCACCAAAACAGAAGGTAGGTAGGGAAGGTAGGTTATGGTAGGTCGACATTTCGTCCTTCATAAATTGTTATGGGGCATTTGGTAAACAAATGTCGCGACTAATATTAAGATTTCTAGGTAATGCATGTGTATCTGTAGCATTTTTTTTAAATAATTCATGCCTTAAGTGTATTATTTAAAGTTCAAGACGTTTATGCTTAACTCAAAGTATTTGATTGATACGAAAAATCAGAATTTTCATCCCGTGTTTGTTTACCAAATTGGACACTGTAAAAGAAATACACTTATTGATCGAAGATAGGCAACCTTTGTCTCGTTCGTCAAGTCGTTGTGCTCCAAGCTGAGTTGAACTACACGATCTGACCAAGATTATGCCTGGACCTCAAAATAGACTGACTCCTGAGTTTCTTCCATTTCTTCTCAGGGATACCGGGATTTAATAAAAATAATAATTAGACATGCAAAATTGATTCCGATCATATTTACGGAATAAACAATTTATATATCGTATAATTTTTGTGTAATGTACCTATTTTGATTTGTTTGGATTTTTATTATCATTATCAAATTTACTGTATGTGCCTACCTAGATTATAAGTGAATGATGTGGTCTCCTATAATTGGAAGCGCACACCTGTATTTGTCCCTGTTCCATGTATACTTGCATGTAATTGTGTAGTTTCTGTTGGAGATCCAATAAATAAATAAATAAATTTCAGATTGTAGACATATAGACGATACGCATTTTTTTAACAGATCAGTCGTACCTAATACTTCCCGAAATTTACGTAACTCTCACAGAATAAGACTAACCTACACATCTCAATCACATACCACAGCGATCCACATCAAGCCGTCAAGTCTTTAAACACACCACACCACAACATGACACCAGCCTATAGCAACATCGCGGTACACTTTTAAAAATGGAATAGTATCATTTAGTACGGAACCCTCGGTCGGGTAGCCAATAAACGGTAACCGCGCGGCGTGGGCGGAGCCGTTGCGTTCGTCGCGAATGTTATCCAATACATATAGTTTGTAAGTCGGATGGTGTGTGATAGGTCTTTAAATGTTGAGGTTTTGTGGAATATAGATTGGTTGGAAGGTTGAAATCAAATTGCAAGTAGCACTAGACGAATTATTTATTCGCAAAATGCATAACCACCACGAAATCGTCACTTCGTCTACTTTCGTCCATCACTAGGTATACCTAACTAGGTATATAAATTATAATATATTATTATAATATAAATTATAACATTTTGCAACTGCAAAATGTTATAATTTTACTTAAATTGGCACATATTAACGAATCGGAGACAAGAATTCAGTCTAAAGGAATTTATTCTACGCACAAGAAAGCATGTTATAGAACCTCATTTAAATCTCTTAATCCCAAATCAGCGTGGAAAATATATTTTTAATCAGTTCTATTGGGATTATGGTAATAAAATACCTAATCAAATACAGATTATATAAAACTGTTCTTTGATACGTAAGAATATCATAGTGAACGACGTTCAAAGTTTATTGCACTTTTAAGTTTTGCCTACGTCTCTGTTCGTGTAGTCTTGCGAATAACAAAATATTTTTTATATCTCAGTCTTCGGTCCGTAGCCCTTTATGCTACCCCGGAACATGGGTTTTAGTCAGTAAGAGTCTGACACTCCCTTCCGCTCCACCCAGAGCGGGAGAAGTCATTGGATGATTTCCCAGCCTTAAAAAAAAAAAAGAAAAGGTATGTATAGTCAAGGCCTTTAATTGGTGAGCCACTTAGAAAGTTTTAATTTTGTAGTTTTATATTTAGATTAAACACGAACTAAAACCGCATGCTCGCAAACAAGATGACAAATCTATACTAATATTATAAAGAGGAAAGAGTTGTATGTATGTTTGTAATGAATAAACTCAAAAAATACTTAAAGGATCTAGATGAAACTTGGCACAAAGATAGATTATAGTCTGGAATAGCATACAAACTATTTTATCCCGGAAAAATTTACGGTTCACGTGGGATAATTTACTACATACACGCGAGCGAAGCCGCTGGCAAAAGCTAGTTATTAATAATCGGAAATAGTCTTCCATCCATAGACGTTTACAGTTGTTAAGATATATATGAAGTAGGCTGCATTCGTCTATCCAATATATTCTGCTATTGATCTCTTTGAATTTGAGTGCATTAAATAATCGTTAGGTATTTCTGAAACCAACATATATCCGACAACGACCAATGGTCGTTGCTATCCGAAGATCATGACAGTTGAAATGTCGATGTCAAAGAACAATCATAATATTTCACTATAATTATGCTAACGTTACCATGGCTACTGCAATTCTAAATCCAACACATTACGGCTTTACGTGGCTGGATCTGCAAGCATAACCGTCTAAACCGGATTTGCGTTTCACGGCTAAAATACGAACAGTGGCAAAATGCTCATCAATTAAAGTCCGTGACTGTGCTTATTACACTATGAATTTTGGATTCAGTTACACTCAAACTCAAAGTATTTATTTCAAATAAACCAATTACAGGCACTTTTGAATTGTCAAGGTGTCGGTCAGTCAGAGAGATGAAGCTAGTTGCCCATTCCAAAGCAGTAGGTACCTATGGAGAAGAACGGGCAAGAAACTCTTCACTTTTCAACTTTCAGGATACATCTATAAAGCAGCGTAATTGTCGATTGAAAAAAATAATTCCTAAGTAAAATCATTTGGAGAAATTTGACAGTTTGGTATAACTTGATGTGCTGGCGATAGTTATACCTACCTATCAAATTATTTTCTAAGATTTCATATTGTCTCACACAGACACTTTCCTGTACCTAGTTCAAATCTGAGTTGTCGATACACAAACTAAAGATAATAACAGAATCCAATGACAGGGCTACCATGTCCGAACCTGACCAATTTTTTGGCCATCCGGCCTTTTTGAAATAGAAGGATATTTTAAAACAGAGCAAAAGCAGTATGTAAGGCTTACAGCAGGTAGAGTTTTGATGTTCAAGCCTGCCCCCATGGCAGTAGACTTGAGTTCATGTGCCAAATGTGTATAAAGTTATTTTTAATTATATATAAAAAAAATATGATTACTTGACCGGACCATCACCTTTAGCACTATTATTTTTAATATTAATTCAGTCTTCTTCTTTTCGTGTGGTTAGTAACTAACCTGGTGGCAAAGTTTTAATGCTGCCCATGGGCCTCTGACTTAGCATCACAAATGCTGTTGAGAAATATCTCTCAGGCATGCCGGTTTCCTCACGATGTTTTCCTTCACCGATTTTAATCAAGTGATAATTATACAATACGCACATGAATCCGAAAAATCAGAGGTGCATGCCTTTTTTTTTTTTTTTTTAAGGCTGGGAAATCATCCAATGACTGCTCCCGCTCTGGGTGGAGCGGAAGGGAGTGTCAGACTCTTACTGACTAAAACCCATCCATGTTCCTTCCGTAGCCCTTTATGTTCCGGGGTAGCGGTAACCCTTTCGGACAATCCCGCTTACCCGGCAGGCTTGGCCCTGAGGGGCCCCTTCATATGCTGACATCTCTTTGAGTCGCGCGTGGAACATATACGCGCCGTACGGCACGGGTCTGGTGCTGATCGGACGGTGAGTCACCCATTACTCACCGTCCGCAGGCCCGCGCCTACGGTGGCCGGGAGTCGTCACGTGGCTCCCGACGCCCGGGGCGTCTCCTGCGGCGGCTGGGACGGGTGGACCTTTCTCTCTCCCATCCCGCCACCTCCTTCGCGAGCATAACTTTTTCGCAGAAGGAGGTGACTGCCTCCCACTCCCTCTCGCCCCGGACCATGGCTTGCACCAGGGCCGGGCGCGAGAGGTCGCCGCCGATCGCCTCTACGAGGACACGGCGGTGCTCCGCCCAAGCGGGGCAGGTTTGCACCGTATGTTCTACCGTGTCCTCTGGGCGATCCTCGCGGTGGTGACACCCGGGCGTTTCCTCCCGCCTGATGATGTGCAGGAACCTCCCGAAACATCCATGTCCGGTGAGGACCTGCGTCAGGCGGTAGGTGAGGGCGCCGTGACGCCTCTCTAGCCACTCCTCAAAGAGGGGCCTTACCGCCACTATCGTGGCGTGCCCTGCGTGCCTTGGGTTATTAATTCAGTGTGAGAATAATACAGAGCTATACAGGACTTATAGCTCCACCTCTTTCCCACAGGATATAATATTATAATAATGGTGCTAAAGGAGGTGGTCGTCGAGCCCGTGAAGATTTTTATGAGTATAAAATGTCCACACTTCTTTACAAATGTCCGGCTTTTATTAGGACATTTTCTATTTCAAAATGGCAACCCTGATCACGAAAGAAGAAACCGATTCATAATTACTAAGATAATATTCCTAATCCGTCGCCTACTAGTTTTAAGAGGATTAAGATACAGTCGCGGCACATAATTAAATATCTATTTAATTAACTTTCACTCTCCACCAGTTTCCAGATGATGTCATCCGAACTAAATGAGACATGCGACAGTCATGTTAATATTACATATTGATTCACGTTAACAACGAAGAATTAATTCGTTTTATTGTTAGCCATAAATTTATGCAGATAAGTAAGTTTAGGAGTATATTAATTACGATTTTTTTTTAATTGACTTCAATTATGGTCGAAACTCCCAAAATAAGTTTTCAAACGTGCAGTATTAGACAATTTATTTTTCTAATTATTAGATTAGTAACTTTCAGGCTAACCTACACTGGAAGCCAAATTAATTTAAAAATCATTAGCAAACTGCCATAAAAGTATTTACAACTCGGGTCTTCGTCAACGACAAGATTTGAGGTAAAATATATTTTATCTTAAGAAAACCCTGCGTATAAATTAGAACCATAACGGAAAGTAACGACAATTATTGTATAATATTTTTGAAAAGAAATTTGACATATTGGGGTAGCTTGATGTGCTGCGGCCACTGTACATATGTATGGAGAGTACCTATACCCTTACAACTTTAGATTGGAATGACAAGGTATTCACGGGAAAGCTGCCTTGTGCAAAATAAAGTAAGAATAGCTTCACCGCCAAAAATGACAATTCGCTATAATTTACTCGAATTTTATTAGACAACCATTAAAATTAACCATTTGTCTGGTTTCTCATTACAATGACATGTAGATAGTAAAAGTCAATTAAGGATTCGTGATCACGTGTGGGCGATTCAACAACCTGTTAGATTTGATGTCCATTTGTGGGTTTTATTACCTACATGTAATTCAGCCTTAATTTTTCTCTTTGGTTTGGGCAATGGTGGGTATACCTAATAAGTAGGTATTGGACTAGGAAATCCTTGTATTTCTTAATTAAAATGTAGTAAATGCTTTATTTTTGGGGGTGGGAAATCATCAAATTACGACTCCCGCTCTGGGTGGACTGGAAGAGAGTGTCAGACTCTTACTGACTAAAACCCATGGAAGGACCATGTATGGGCAGGAAGGACCTTAGCCTTTTATTTTTCGGAGTAGCGATAACCTTTTCGGACAATCCCGCTGAATGTAGTAAATGCTGACATCTCTTTCGGTATAAGTAAAGATACGGCTAGAATAGATAGTTAATTCATAATCAAGAGCCGTTGATATAAAATGTTATTATTGTTTTAAATACTTACGATGTTGACATTGTTAAGAGTCATGTTTTCGAAATTAATTCTTGATTCTTGACATTATTATGCCGAATTTTTGTACTAACTATTACGTAAGATTAATTATAAACTTACCGACTAAATAAGAGATTAAAGGATTTGATTTGATTGATATACGTTGAGATAAAAAGCTAAGTCAGTGAGCAAGGTCTGTGTAACTGACTACCGGGATGATTCCAAGGACCATAAAGTTGTATGATTTATTTATGGTAAGCTAAAGAAGTATAAGTTCCATGCATTTAATTTTAAGTGCGCTTAACGTGCTGACATCATGCATCTCAACGTCAGTTGCTTAAACTGTTGTGAATATAAACGATTCTAAAAGCAGTGCTAAACATAAAGAGACCAAAATGAGTATTTACCTTCGATTAGCGTTAAATTAAAAGGTACTGGCAGTTTAATTATTTCTCGATTCAACTAAAAGAATCCTTATTAGTCACACGAGCTCTAAACTGCCATACCCACACTCTTCCAAGTGTTATTATTCTCGAATTTCATCACTTCTAAACTCTTTAAGGCCTATAAAACCGCAAGAGGCAGCGGCCGTATCATCATAATGACAATAAACGACCGTCAAACGATCAACCACCGACAATTTAAAAAAAAAACAAGATTGTTCGAACTCATTAAACACATTTGGAGCTCCAAAACTTAACACTACTTATCTTATGATCTTTTAAAAAGTATTGCTCATTATCCGTATATGAGCACAAAGCACGTATATCAAACGGAAAGCATCCACAGCTAAATCAACTCTCAACAAAATAAATTTTCGCATTGACATACATCGGTCCAGCCATAAATATCGATCTCTTTTTGTTTTCTACAAACATTTTTATGTTGTAAAAAAAAACTTCCCAAATAACTCTGGACGCGTATAAATAAAGTGTGGTAGTAAATGTCAATAATATGCAAAATAATGGATGTTAATCTCCGAGTGGATTTGTGATTTGCGAGCGAGCGAGCTTCAAAGATTAGCCGACGGATTCCATGATGGCGTACGAATGCCGTGTTTTTATAGCCAGCGTCAGCGCTGGCTCCTCGACTTATATACGATATGCCGCCTGTCAACGTAATCCAGTTACATAACTTGTGTATGTGCTTAGTGGAGATTTTGCTTGTCGCTAGAGCATCCTTAAAATGCTAACACCATTTCTTTGTTTTTATAGATAGTGTCCCTCTTCATAATCAGCCTATAATATTCCCACTGCTGTGACTCAGGCCTCCTCTCTACGACAGAGGGAGTGGGCCATAATCCACCACGCGGGCCCAGTGCTGGTTGGCAGATGTCACATGTCTTCGGTTTTTTAGTAACTTTCTTATATTTTCATCATCCACAGACTGAATTCGGCCGCTCCACTCTTGTGCCAGCCTGATCCACAGTCTCCTCGCGATGGCGACAACAATGTCGTCCACAACGCATCCTTGGCAGTCAGACCCATTACCATTTGTGGACTGGCTAGTAATTATATGCATGAGCTTTTCTTAAACACTGAATATAGTAGGTACCTGAATATACATAAATAAGCAACCTGAAGTGGCCATGGGCCGGCCATATTAGCCGTAGAACCGATGACCCCCGATGACCCTGATGTAGAAGTATTCCTTGAGTGTAGACCACGAATCGGCAAGCATAAGGTAGGACACCTTCAGGCTAGGTGGAGCGACGATCTTCGCAGGGTGGCTGGTAGCAGCTGGATTAGAGTTGTCGAGAATCGAGCTGAAAAGATGACCAGCAGTGGACTGCTATAGACTGATGATGATAATGATTTTCCTGGTTTATAATCAAAGTTCTATGCCTATATTCAAATTTAAAAAAATTGAGTCATTGCAAAGACTAGTAGCTTCCACAATTTCACATCCGTCTCACCGTGAATAGGTCGCCGACGATAACGATTCACCGCCCACTCGCGACCCGATGACATTGTTTATTATTTTTGTTATTGCTCGTTGCAGACTGTGCAAATAGTAATTAATTCCTACACACTTTCTCTCCTGAGTGCGATTAGCCGTCGCTAATTCGTACGATGACCTGTCTACCTACTTTTGTTGAAGGACGAAAGTTATGATTCGTTTTTAGACGATCTCTTTTGTCTACGGGGGTAATGTAATGTTGAAAAGTATAATTATACTTAAATATTGAAGACTCGTTCCTTAATGTGTGTGCTACGATTTATTATAATTCGTTTTTGAATGACGTAATTATATGCTATTGATTGTCTGCTGTTCTAAGCCTTTTAAAGTTCATATCTACATAAAGAAAAATCAATCTGCAGACCCTTTTCCCAACTATGGTTGGCTCGGCTTCCAGTTTAATCGGATGCAGCTGAATACCAGGATTTTATATACAGCGAGTACATAAACAAACTGAAATAAAAGTCTTTATGATGTTTTCACACGTCCTAGAATAAGCCTGTTTTGAACTACAACCAAAATAATTATTTTAGTACCTTTATTACCTAAAATTATTTCAAACATTATAAAGCCTATTTGGACATGTTCTATATAATGTGTGAGTCAGATAGACAGTCAGTCAGATTTATAATTGATTGGGCCCTATGTCACCCTAATATGCACATGTACAAACATGTGAAACGGTACGGGTATCTTGTAAAAGTGCACTAAAATTCATTACCGATATCATTTCAATGGTTGTACAGTGTTGCCAGAAGTAAAACGCAAACGTGTCAATATTTTTGCAAAAAAATCAAAGCTTTGATAGTCCAGTTTGAAGTCATCTAATCGTTCACAAAACTATATTGTGCATGTAATCAAATAAAAAATATTATTCAATAAAAACTAAACTAATTTTTATTTAATAAATTTTCCAAATAATATTGCATAATAATTAAGAAAGCCCACTTTTAGTCTGGCAATACTTTTCGCCCACATGCATCCTGCCGACAGGACGTTACAATGTCGTCTGTAATCGCCCTAATTGCGGCACCGGTCTAATTTGACTTGTACCACGTAGGTGTGTTGTCGCCCTTACATTTCCATCTCAATGCAGGTCGTTTCTTTTGTTTCGACTTTCTTTTTTTTAGCAGCCATTGATATTATTGGTAATTATAGTTTAACGTGTTTATAGGAGGCACCTATGATGGGTTGATTTTAGTGGTATTCACAAAATAATGGCTGTTTTATAGTAAGAATGAGGTATTAGGTACATATTGTGGAAAGATTTACAAATTATTTGGTTTAATCAGATAAATCAGTAATTTAAAAATTTCTTTCTCAACTCTAACAACTATTTGACAACAATGTAAATAAATCCAAAACATTACATCATCACAATTTTAATTATCAAAAATTGTATCACACAGGCATTTTAATGTCTACTAATTGGAAAATTTAAAACCAAACATGATTACCATAAACTCATAATTCTATTTAGTCAAAATTCGAAAACGTTGAGGCCGGTGAGCGAATTCCTTACATACGCGCGGTGCCTTTTATGACTGCACGCATTTTATGACCATTTCCCCTGGCACCCATAATTTAAAGGTGTTTAATGTTAATATTTTGCGTTCGACTCGAGAATTCTTAATAACGTATAAAAAGCGATCATGTCCACACGAAATTACCAACATCGAGGGCTCGCGACGACATACGAACGCGTAAATGGAGAAATAATTGATTCTAATGATAAACGCGATGTGAAGTGATTTCATTGCACTTGCATTCGCATGACATTACGGCTTGAATAATGATGTGACAAAAAAATGAGAACACGCGTTAACTCATCTTTGTTTGTGAGAGCTTATTGCATTTTTGTTAAATTGTACTTTTATGGTAGACCTCGGTTTTGCTCGTGACTATGTTCATTGCAGAAAATTGGTTAACTCCATAAATTAAAAAAAAATGCTTTTGCCTTTTTCTTTGTGTTGGCAAAATCTTTGCAAAGCGAGGTTACTTACATCATGATGGAAGAAAGATTCTTATGCAATATTATATATTTTACGCTTGTTATATAATCCACTGGCAGGTGAGCTACAACGGGTCTAAAAGAGACACTGATCTTACTTCCTTTTTTTTAATAAAGCTTAGCAAGAAACATTGTAGAGATTAACCAAACCTAAACTAATAGCTGAATAATTCTATTCGCCATTGCATACACGTGCAAGGATAGATCGTGGATCCTACTCATTTATCTGTACAATTGTGTGACAAACAAACAGACAAACAGAACAGTCTTCTAGACGTGTATATTACTATAATCGACGGCGTCGTTACGTTGTCGCAGACCGCGGTGGTCTCAACATTCATCGTTTTGCTGTCAATGGGAAAATGAGAATCGTGAACACTCGCCACCATATTAATACAAGCTTAAACGATCGTAACATTATTTATAAGTGTGATCGATATAGACTGAGTATTCTAAATATAGTAATAGATCGTGTACTGACATTGTAAACGGTAAGTGAGCTTTGTATTAAGTAAATAAATATTTATTTATTTGTATGAAGGAGGAGCTCGTGGCTAAGTACTAACAGCCGCACAGGTCGATCCATCAGGTTAAGCTACGCTTGCCAGGGTTGGCCGTGGATGGGTGTCCGTCTTTACATACCGAGACTCCTCCGTGCCTCGGAAAGTACGTTAAGCCGTTGGTCCCGGCTGTCATTAGTGTATCTTTGACAGTCGTTACGGGTCGTCAAAAGCCCGAAAGTCACAGCCAGTCTTCAAGAGGTATCGTATTACCCAGTTACTGGGTTGTGGAGGTCAGATAGGCAGTCGCACCATGTAAAATACTGGTATTCAGCTGCATCCGGTTAGACTGGAAGCCAACCCCAAAATTGTTGGGAAAGGCTAGGAAGATGATGATCTTTATAAAGGCGTTGTCAGTTTTCTAGGGATTCAAATTCAATGTACAGAAGCCAGCATATCAAGTTACCCCAATGTGTCAAATTTCTGTGATAGTTTTTCAACTTTATTACAAAAACGTAAGGTTCATTTTCAATTGGTAAAATTTGACAGTTAGGGATAGCTTGATGTGCTGGCGTCTGTAGATTACATTCGAATATCGTGTTTTAACTAGGACGTTCGGGTGTTTTATGAGACTTCTGGCCATTTTATGTTTACAAGTAAATTAATAGAAGAATTTGGTGATTTGAATATTATGTATTGTGAAATGGAATTTAATAAACTTTAATTATGAAGCTGGAACTGTTTTTTGGGTCGAAGAAATTACTTAATCTTTTTCTTTTTAGATATATAGTGTCACCGTTGACTGAAAAGTTGTATGGAAATCGCTTGTCATGGTATGGGCGTCTTATGCGAAGGAATGAGGAAAATGTCGTCAAGGAAAGTTTTGAGTATGAATGTGGATAGCTATAGAAGTAGAGGAAGACCAAAGAAACGATGGATGGATTGTGTGAAATATGATATGGCTAGAAAGGGAGTGACTACCGAGATGACGAGTAATAGAGAAGTACCTATGAAGGAAAATGACATGTTGCGCCGACCCCAAATAAATTGGGATAAGGGCAGGAGAAGGGAGTTTTTTTTTCGTAAGTAAGTGTTTCCTCCTCTTATTTTTCGTCACTCCTTAACATTTCTCATACATTTTACTCTCCCACTCTTCGTCTGATGACATCACCAGTCCAGACCGATGACATCACTACTCACTACATTGATTAATACAAAATACAGCCTAATTCAAATTAACTCTGCAGCCTCCGCCCATCATGTCTTCACGTCAGTCGCTTCTTCAAACGATAATCGGACAAGTTATTATTTAAGGGCTCTTCCACACAGTCTCGACGCGTCTTCGCGACATTGCGATATCTATCTATAGTAAACAGGATGTATGAAGACCCACTACGATGCCGTCATCTACACATTCTGTACATCAGACTAAGTGCGGCCTTTACCAATGAAACTGAACGTTGTCAGTACTTTGAAAGTAAGTTCAAGGACTGTCAATGTCAATATTCCATACCAGTTTTAACACTGACAGCAGCTCTGGAACGTGGTTTAAATGTGCTGATCGCGTTCAGTTTTATTGATGAGATTGGCCCATCGTTACTTAGTGCAAAAATAATTGCTGGGGTACAAGTTTTACTATGTTGTGAAAACGCTAAATATTGTGAACATGCGTGTATGCACCGGGTATCGTGGCTGTAGTTATGGTTATGACATTCTAAAGTTATTTTCGTAAAAATCGTAAAAACAAGATGGAACTTAGACCTCCAGTATCTTCGTAACCAAAAGTTTCCCAGCTATGAAGAAAAAAATAATAGAAACGGGAAAAACAACAAATTTTTGACTTAAGGGGTATTTTATATCCTGCCGGGTAAGCGTGATTGAAAGGACTACCGCTACCCCAGAACATAGAGGGATAAGGAAGGAGCATGGATGGGTTTAGTCAGTAAGAGTCTGACACTAATCATCCAATGAATGAGAAAAAGTCATTGGATGATTTCCCACCCTTAAAAAAAAAGGGGTATTTTTTTATAATTTGTTCCATTGCACTTTGGCGCGAATTGTAGAAGACATGGCGATTGCGCAGAGTCACCACGCGACATGCCGCGCGTCGAGTCTCGCATGTGTGGTGGGACCTTAAATCAGATTATATTATTGTGACCGCAACATCCCGCGGGGTAGGTGATAGTCATCTGTGGTCAACTTATGAATGGATCCTTTAGATTACTGATAACTGGCCTTTATTTTGGGAAATTGAATGAGGTAAACTGGTTGTTAAAGGAATATTTTTGATTAAGTTTGTTAAATCCTTAGCATTTTTAGTCTATGTTTAAATTAGTTTGCGGTCAACTTTGCTCATGAATTCTTAGACTGATGATGTTGAGAACCAAAATGTGTGTTAGTTTTTGGAATACTTACCTAATTGTATAATTTGATTTTCCAAATAAGTTTATGTCATTTTTTGGTTAAAATTTATGTGAAATTTAGTTATATAATTCGAAAAGTAAGTTCTAATCGACCATCGTAAGAAGATTATTTATTATGTGGTTAGACAATCACAGTGTGATCGAATTCAGTTTTTATACCACCGCATAAGGAAAATTATAGACATTACACAGTATATTTGCCGTCTAAAAAAATATTCTTTGTTTGTGATCAGTCAAAGGATTGTAGAGAGGAGTCAAGTGGTTTCTAATGAACTGTTGAATTGAAGTTGGTCAAAAGTATTCTTATACCGCATATTGTCAAGGAAAGGTTTTAGTATTGGTGTATAACGTTGTAGTTATTAAGTAGAGTAAGAACTAGGTCAGCACCCTAATTGCGTAATACACTTTTAGTCACAATCCGTGGGTTTTGAAGGAAATTCCTGATCCTGCTTCATAGGTTGGAAAAAATTGTCTCTTGTGTTGCTCAAAAATGTTAAAGAGGCAATGAATGTGGCTGATTTCTCAAATTAAAAGACATTGCTACCGATTGCTCTTTTGTGTGAGTTATTCAATAACCCCGCAGTTTGATTTAGAGAAGAAGTACTTAAAGTATACTTAAAGTATACTTAAAGTATACTTAAAGAAGTCAAAAGATTCTTGACAGCTCTTGAACGCTGTTTTGATGCGCGTTCAGTTTCGTGAAACTCGCTCTAAGGGCGATATTCACCAATGAAATTAAATGCGATCAGCACATCTAGAGCGCGTTCAAGAGCTGTCGGTATCAAAATTGTTATGGAATATTGACAACTCTTTAACGCGGCTAAGTGCTGATCGCGTTCAGTTTTATTCGTGAAATTCGGTCATGTAGGTCCGTAATAAGTTATTATTTCTACGCACATTTCTGTTTAAATCCTAAATTATTTCGGTTTAAGCATCAAAGAATAACCAGAACCTACGTCACATGCTTAACTCATACTAAAACCTTTGCATACATTTGCTTTAAACATGTAAATTTCGATATGTAAACATATACAAAAGTGTCGTGGACGCAATAGCGCATCGCGTCGAAGTCGACGCGTATAAATTAGGTGCAAGCGACGGCGCGGCGCGGGCGCAACAAAACTACACGCCGGCGAATATCAGTTCAAACATCTAAATGTGCTTTTATACTTCACGATTGTTTTAGAGGGCTGTGGTCGTGAGTGTAATTAGAGGGCATTTTTTTAAATTAAAATAAAACAAAAATGAATCAGAAATATTATTTGAAAGAAAATAAAACTTAACGCGATTAGAACTTGCTAGGTATACTTATTACCTAAAAATAGTTTGAAGTTGAAAACGTCAAAAGGATAACGCTAGAAGCCAAAGAAAGTTTCTCTGATTTGAAATGGAACTTCAAATTCCGTATTGATTTTCGACACCAACTTCCATAAACCTTTTTTATTTCTTTAGATATCGACTAAATCAAAAAGCTATTGAAAATTCGATATTAACTGACTGTTTGTCTATTACCTGTTCACATCACTAAAGCTGTACAGATGTTAACGAATGTTGGCACACAGATAGACCTGCTGTAAGAATCTCACCGTCAAAACGTAGATGAAATGCGCTATTATTCCATCTGATGCTAGGCATTGACAGCGCACTTCGCACTTCAACAAAGTTCAGGACAAAATATCCTTTTATTTCTATAGTACAGACGCCAGCACATCAAGCTATCCCTAACTGTCAAATTTTCTCAATTAAGAATGAACCTTATGTCTTGGCAATAAAGTTGAAATACTATCAAAGAAATTTGACAGCTTGCGGTAACTTGATGTGCTGGCCTCTGTACGTTCCCGTGGGATAAAGTTTGGCGCCGCTGCGGGCATAAGCCAGTTAGCTAATACAAACCGCCTACAGTTGAACTCCTCCCTCTTACATCGCGGCAAACTTGGCTCACCGTGAGCCTCCAGCTATTCTATCATAATTTTCCGCCAAACTAAATCACAAAGGAATGTCTGTTTTTTATAGCCTAATATTTAATTTACAACCTACCATCGTGCTGGTCGTTAGCTATAAAACGTCTTACATTCACAGACGCCGCCGCGGCACCACTAGGCGCCATTCGGTAAGCAACTGTAGTCTTTTTTCCCCCTCCTTATAGTCTTTTTTCAGTCTTTTGGGGGTCCAGACCTCCTTTTTTTAATGAATCGGTGTTAACCTTCGCGTCGAACGTGAACGGGGTGCCGATTGGAGATAAACGATCATTTTCGAACGTTTTGTTTTAACAAAGAACAAAAGTTAAATGGTAGAAATGACAGTATATTCGGCGTTTCCTTTTGTTGGTGATAGGCATCTGCGGATTCTGTAGGAACCGTTTTAAATTAGGCTTTAGTTCTAAATACGGGATTAGGATGGCGATTTTTAGAGATCTAGATGCTGCAGTTTCGAAATCGAAGCGAATGTTAGCTTCGTTAATTTTAATGAATACTTGTATCTGAATTCACTTAATTGATACATAATTTTGATTTTAATGGCAAAATTAAGTGATAAAGACAGGATTCGGATTAAATTGAATATTTTACGGCCAGAATACCTATGTATCTGTCAACCTACACGGTTTCAGCTGTAATAATTTAACCGCAGTTCAAAGTGAATAAGTAGGTAATGTACTAAAACGATCGTTAAAATAGATTGTTTATGTAAATATAGTGTACTAGGTATAAACGGTAAACCAATTTATTATTATGGTCATGATAATTGTTGTACACTAACGCCATCTATTATAAACTAAGGGAAACAAAAGTTGATGGTTTCTTATGAAACTATGATTTCCAACTAAGATTGGTCTAAGAAATCATGTACATGAAGCCAGCAATTTTTTATTATTGAGATTATAAGTTTTATGTTCGTTTAAGTTGGATTATTACTGATTTATCGAACAAGTTTATGCAATCTCGCTACTCGCCACTAGATGGCGGGCCAAACGATGTTATTGATTTGTTTCGAAGTTATTGATTTATTGGAAACCTAGAGCGTGGTAAGTTTTATTTTTTGCAAAATTGTATTGACAAATTAAACATTTAGAAAAAAACTGTTTATTTTGTTCGAATAATGTGTAGACATTTTTGTTTAAGTATCCATTATTTTAACGTACATCGATCGTTCTGTATAGTTCAATCTGGTCCAATATCCATGAACTTTATTACTTTTACATTAATCAATTTCGTTTTTTTTTTAATTTTTAATTTGCACGAATTTGCACTTTGCAAAATAAGTACTGCACTTAAAAAAGAACAAGATATTTAAAAGCTCAACAGAATAATTGAGTCTAAAAATAAAACCAATTTAAAATAAGAGCTCTTAACACTATAAATCTTACCCTCCTTACCGAAGCTAAGACATCTCTATCTGTCCTAAAAAACCATCCCATTAAAACCTTATCTAATCTAAGAGTGATAATTACAAATGTTCCAATAATCTTTACCTACATTGAAAACTAACAAATTAGCAAAGTGATAAAACAAGCTTCCGATAAGGGAAGGGTGTGGGCGAGTCCATTCATAAAGATTGGGCAACAGCAAATTATTATCTGTGGTTTCAACAAGGCACTAAAACTTCTCAGTGGATCCACGCAGGGATGGAATTGGGTTTGCAGAAAGTTTTTTAATTAATAATTGTGGGAGTTTATTGATTTAGAGGATTAAATGAGTTTATGAATCAATCTTAATATTGATACTACAAAGTATACCTACTAAGTTGACGTTTGATTGATGAGACTATTATGGGCAAGAGCCCTGGGCTTTTACAGCGACCGTTTAGGCCGCTGTTGAAGTGTGTGATTCTTATTATTTTATTCTTATCTCATAATATTATGTTATTGGCTTTTTGGTAAATAATAAATTATTGATCAGCGTAGCCAAATCAAAAGTTAACATAGCAAATAATTTGTTGCCACAACAAGCCACTAAACAGCGGAGGATTTACGACTTACCTCACCGTATTAGACAGAGATGGACTTTGATCTTCAACATATTAATTATTCAAATTAGTAACTCAACATCTACACTTTATTTTCGTAAAATTATATTTTAAACAAAGTCTAGCCAGTTAGTCCGAAAGTTGAAATCCGTTCCAAACGTAGATCAATATGGAGAAGAACGAGTAAGAAATAAAAAAAAATAGTTATCCGTCGCATATCTTAATCCATCCCTGTACGAAGCTCTAAATCGCCGGCGCCTTTTCATGTCTAACTGCGGGATTATAAACCATTCGTTAACTTCACATTATTAAATATTCCCGAGCGCCACCGGATGTGGGTGGATTTCTTTACGGATTAAAGCCTTCCGATGCCGCCCTAATTTTCATATTTCAGCAAACATGTTTATGTGTGAATTTTAGTCATCAAAAATTGGTTCTGCTTTGAAGTATTGGCCTCCCATGGAGATTATTATAGCGATGACTTCAAAATGGGGCGGAAAAAATGGTGATTTAGGTATTGCCTAATTCATTGTATTGAATCATTTGACGATACAGCCAGTTACATCCTTTGAATTTAGGAAATTCTAATCAGGTTCCAGTGACTCTTGTCGTTCTGTATTCGACCGCAGACAATCTTAACCATCGTGCAATAGGATCCGCTTATAGTGTAGACTAAAGAGATGAGTATTTATGTATTTACCTTTGTAGCAGAAAATAGCTTCGTCCTTTTGAAAGATTATGACCGAAACTGATTACATTAGTACAGCACCAACTAACTATAGATCACTTTCTATAGTTATATTTTGAAGTGGCTTCTGGATTACGGAGAGTTAAAACTGCCTGTAATGAGGGAAAAGATTATCGCAAAGGATAGAGTGTTAAAGAGAGAGAACAATAGTGTTCTTGAGTGGAGACCAGGAATCGGCAAACATATGGTAGGACGCTCTCATGTTAGGTGGAGTGACAATCTTCGCAGGGTAGCTGGTAGCAGCTCAATGCGAAATTCTTTATTACGCTCCATGTATAATGTTTTTAATACACTCGGTACGCTTAAATTCAATGTATCAATTATAGACCCTGTCGGGCACAGCGTAGTAGTAGAGTGGAGTAAGAGCGCTTATTTGTGTGTTTATACTGTTTATGTGTTCTGGTAGATAATTTTGTTAGTACTTTTGTTAGGGATTCCGAGTATTGAAATGAATGGCAAACGATTAGAGAGACCCATATCCAGCAGTAGACTGCAGTAGGCTGATGACGGTATTAGTTAGATATTGCCTTTTTAATTGACGAGTAAAAGAAAGAAGTGAACGCGTATGTTTACCTTGCGTAATTCAGATCATCCGTACCTATCACAAATGGCTCAGCAGATTATCCGTGAACCATACATTCATACAAATAGACAAAGGGACAGACAGACAGTTAGAAGTTACTTTCGTTTTCTTTGACGTTAACCAGATCAGGCTTTTAGGTTATTATTATATTAAAATAAATTACATAAGCCATTTGTTGTTTCAGGGTCTTGGAAGCCAGATCAGCAGAATCGTCCGAAAGTGTTACCGCTGCCCCGGAACACAAACAGCTAAGAACGTAACATGGATGGGTTTTAGTCAGTGAGACTCTCCCTTCCGGTCCACCCAGAAGGGGAGGGGTCATAAGAGGAGGCATTATACTGATCTGCCTTTTCATCCTTCAATTCAATTCAAATTATTTATTGCAATCCATAATATAATACTATAATAATAATATCCACGGACATTACACACAACGCCATATAGTCCCAAGCTAAGCAACCTAATGCTTGTGTTATGGTAACGAGATGGCTGATAAACTACTTATATACTTTTTTTTTTGTAAATACAGTCATATAGATAGAAAAACACCCAGACCCGTAACAAATGCTTGTAGGTCGTACAAATATTTGTTCCGTGCGGGAATCGAACCCGCGACATGTTGCGCAGCAGTCAATCGCTCAACCACTGCGCCAACCGTGTCGTCAAAATGTAGCTATATAGGTGGTAAAATACAATAAAAGAATCAATTATGAACCCTCTCGGGCACAGCTAAATTAAAAAATAGGTTTAGTTATTGTCCGTTGCAGCATTAAATAATTAAGAAATATTTTAGATTATGATACTATACATAAAACAAACCCTCCATGTTACATTTGATCCGTACCTGACTAATTTTCCAGGAACAGTACGATTTAGAACGTTTAATTCCACAGTTGCTCTTTAAAAAATCCTCAAAACAAAGAAAGATATTGATCTCTATCGTTATTAGCTACTCATTCACTAAACTATTCACACGCCCACAACTCCAGAACGTTTCACACCAAAATCCAACATCCTTAATCTGTAAGATAACACTCGTTTCAACAAATAGGTGCAAACCGCGGCGGCTCAAAGCGATAAACCCCAAAGATACACAGATATGGGGAGCCTCGAAAAACTGTCAGTTTGCAAAATCTACAACATTGTTTTACTGATAAACATCTGTGCAAGACCACTCAATGAATATAACTGTACCTGCTTCCTAACTATTATGTATTACAATGAATTTAATCTGGAAAGTAGCCGACAATAGCAAACAAAGTATTCTGGGGCTCATTGTTGCAAAGGGTTTGTAAGCTGCATAGAATTAAATTACATTATACGGGACTTGCAACGCCTTGACGCTTCTGAACGCGTTACAAACGTGTTCGGTGATGCAAATAGAATTGCTTCGGGAATTCATTGAGCGATTTAGATGTGGTAAATGGATTTTCCGATTTATTTCACTTGTTCAATAGTGGTTACACTAGTTGTGGTATCTATGTAAACGTGAGATCCGTTTTGTGATGCTGACATTTTGAATATTGTTCTATGTCCTTGCGTTTTTCCATTCCAAGGCATGTTTTACCTAAAGATATAGTTCAAAGCGAAGTTCTTCTTGTGTTTTCTATCAAATAATATAGGTAATTAAACACATCTACCTAATATATTCAATAGTATCACTTTACATTCAATGTCCGGCAAGCGGTTGGAAATGTCTTTTGCCTGAGCTCGTGCATGTCATAAAAGCTTACGGAGTGTATTCAACATTGCGCTTCTTGCACTTCGTGAAGAGAGCAATGTTTTGAATTTAACTTTTTCAATTCTCATCAAAATACTGGCTGACTGGGATCTTCAAAAGACTATCTCAACATAAATAATGTTTAATTATTGAATACCTAAAAAGAAAAAAAAGGAAAATATGAATCACTTTTTCAGTTTAAATACATAACTGCAAATACAACAAACCTCGTTCGGACCGTCCTCATAACGTCGCCCGTGTCCAGCACAATACAAGTAGGTACAAACATTCCGCACGCCAAGTAACACCATATCCTTGGGAATATAACGCTCTCCCATCGAAATATTTCAATACACGATCACTATCTCGGCGACTATGCATCGAGTTATTGAATGAGACGTGAAAAATGATGAGCGAGGAGCAAAGGCTTCGCCGACGATTGCTCATCTCTTTTTTGCTCCTCAAAAACTCGACAGGCGAAAAGAGAAGGCGAATTTAGGTGGACAAAGCGGTGTGATGCGACAGTGCTCTCGTGAGGTCTCCGAACAGCAGGGGGCTACCTTGCTGCGTCTCCCTGTGGGCCTTCTCACAGTTTTGTTGTCACGTAATTAATTTATTGCACTTAGGTAGTGCAATTAAGTGACGATTCGTGAGCAGCTGGACGGTGGGGCTCTAATGGGCGGTGTGTTTGCCCTCAGACGTAGGTCCGTTCTCGAAATTGAGATATTAGCGGTGTCTGCTTTTGGCAAAATTAGAGCGGCAAGCTTTGTGTGTCACGGGTTGGTGGCGTATGTTATGTATTTTATGATGATGTTTTCGTATTCTATGTATCTATGTAAGCATCGTTTGAGTTTCAGTCAGCACTAATTTGAACGTAGCATTTTGTAAGTAATACCTATTCAAAAATGAAAAATAAAAAGTTTTTTTTTTTAAGCTTACAGTTTTTATATTTTATCAAATTAAACTTTACAATCCAGCTCGAGTTTTCTGCATGTATCGTCTCTAAACACGTTCCCTCAAAATTACCAGGAAAAAAATCTGTTCTCCCGCGAACTAAACTAATAAAAATATACCTTCCAATGCTGACCCCGTAAGTCGAACAAAGGTAGCCCATAAAAGAATGCCAGTAGACAAAAACTAGGCTATAAATAGATAATCTTAGTTATTAAATCTAAGGTCAAGATGTCTGTGAGAGAGTTTATTATCAGGCGACTGGTTCCGAGGACAATGTCCACAAACCTGTCTGTAATGTGTCATTAGAAGGACGAGTTACTCTCTTGACCAGCGGCGCGGTATGGAACTTATGTCTAAAGTTCTAATTTAATTTTTATTTTTTTTTCTTTTAATTTTGTCTGACCTAATACCGCGAGTCCTGATATAGCGCTCTTTGGATGTAAGGGAATCCGCTTTTCGAGTGCAGTCAGAAGACAAGAACCCTTACCCAATATATAAGGTGTTAAAAAATTAACTCTAAGAATTTCGTGGGAGCACTGTAGGTACTCATCGTTGCGAACAACTTTTATTATGAGATAAACCCTGGAATCGCGAAACAAATAGTTATGAGTTTTTCCATAGGTAGTTACTTTTTATTGAGTTACGTGTGCATAAATGCAATGCTCCCACTAAATTCTTAGAGTTCATTTTTAACACCTTATTATAAACTTATTCAGTTAAAAATATGTTTTTTTATGTTAATCTTAGATATCATTAACTGTCTGTTCCTATTAAGTATATTGTGTGAAAACATTGGATTGTCGGGAGTCGCATACGTGTACTGAGTAAGGCTGGTTGTACTATTTCTGCATGAAAAGAGTTATTTGCCTTGAAATAAGTCCTGGCTGTATTATTTAATAACGCCACGATAGAGTGGTAAGATTATAATAAAATGGTTCATTTTGAAGAACCGGTGTTCATAGTTTATATTTCATTTTATATGTTGTCCTGTTATGAACTTTATGAATTAATAGACTTTTGGATCACATGTTACGTGTTTAATTAAAATAGGAAGTGTTGAATACATTGGAATAAATATTTGATAATATGGGAGGTATCTATAGTTTTAATTGTCAGTTTATATCTAGGTATATTTATTATTTGTTGGGTCACCAATGTAGTAAACTATGAGATGCGAAAAAAGTACTTTTCAGAAATGAAACTTTACTAATGTAGATCAGTCATTATCAAAAATAATTATTGCCGACATACCACGCATAATATTTAAACAAAAATACATAACACATTATTCGTAAATAAACTAGATTAACTTACAGTTTTGCAAACGCATGTAGCAGTTGTAGTTACATAAAAAAACAACACGATCATAAAATAAATAGCCTTAAAAAACCATTTTGAAAATACATTTTTCACACAACATACTTTTGAACACAAAGTGGCTAAAGCTATAACCCGAACCAACCGAACTCACGCAATAACATACGTTTCAATAAAAACATCACGTTTGAACATGTCGGAGCAACACAAAACACCCGTTAAAACTAAATCTCGAGTTATGTCCTCCGCTGATATGAAACTCCGATGTGAAAGGCTTCCTAATGTACAATTTCATACTTTACTGCCAATAAAAACGGGTGCGGTTGAGATATTATATGCACCATAAATAAACATGTTCGTATACCGATAATAGATCGAATAATTTGGTGTAAACTAAATGGAGTTCGCCTCGTGTGAAAGGGGCCGCGCGTTGAAGCGCGAGCCGCTGATTGGTTGTCGCTTTGGCGGTGAACATTGTACTCGATTTGTTGAGCCAATTGTTGGGCTCACACGTAGGGGTTTTTAAGTGAGGGGTGAGATTATTTATGCAAAGAAATTGTTTGTTTGTTTAGGTATTCAAATTTAGTATGCAGTAATGAAAGGGGTGATCATTTCAGTGACATTAGCATTTTTTGCAAATGACATAACTTCGCTGTGACATACAACAAAAATAATTAAGTAATAACATCACTTACAAGCGATTACAAAGATTAGAAATTCCAGCGCAAACAACTTAATTAGCCGTATAAATTTGACAGAATTGGGTGAATAAACCTCTAAAATATTTCGTCCCGTGTGCACGGTTTAAGCTCCCCGATGATTATCTCGCGTGATAAATGGACCGCGTCAGAATTTATTGTGGGCTCAAGCCCTCACTATTGTCTCAATGAATACTTTTTTATTGTCATAATATTATAGAGTTCGTATGACAAGTGGCGTTTAGGATTATGATGCATTTTTCTCGAACAGCACCTTCTGTTATGACCGTCGTGAGTTATTTCGTGTCGGATCGTAAATTGATTTTGATGTCTTTTTTATGGTGTATCGGAATCGATTTTTGTATTTTATTGGCAATGCTTTTTCATATGTAAATATATTAAATTATGTGTCTGATTGAGTATTTCGCGGGGGTCGTAGGAATTTTCTATTTCGATTGAACTTAAGATTCTAGGTTCTAAACCTGTGCTTCGAGAATCTCGCGACAAGGTTGTTGCCTTTTTTACCGCCTCGTCACATAAATGATATCTAACATAAAACATACGCTGTTAATTTATTGAAGGCACAGTTTATAACGTGTTCATACGTGACGTGTGCCTTAAACGAGCGCTCGCCTTTTAATTTTTAACAAAAGAAGTTAAAATGACGACCATAATCTTTTTATAACTTATATTCTATATGAATACAAATGCGGTGTGCCGATTATACTATATATTATATCTGAATTGGTTTTATGATACTAAATATTTGGACAGGGGTTTTATCGGTGCAGTAACATGATATTTTTGAGAGATGCTCTTTTGTTTTGTGGTTTTATGATTATTAGTCTATGCGGAAAGACTGCTAAAATTGGTTTCGTGGTAAGTGACAAAGTGTAAGCATAAAATATGTCTTTGACATGGACACTTTTATGTGATATTATGATATCAATAATAGTAAAAATAAAATCAAGAAACTTGGCAGATTTATTCCTTTTAGGACTACCTTATAATCCTGTGTAGTATGTTTAGCATAAAGCTTAGTTTCCCTTAAGAGTATCAGGAAAATGTAATTGATTTAGGGATAATATGAAGAAAATAAATTTTCAGCGGGTACCTGAACATTGGGAGGCTCCCAATATACCTTTTGTGAGCTGTGCTGGCTTTTCCCAGGTGTTAATACATAGGATAAAACAGCAGATACCTACGTGTTCGTCATTAGATGGAAGGAAGGAAGTGGTGGCTGTATTCATTAACCTTTACGATTTATTTTTGATACAGCATTTGTTGCTATTAATGACACATACACATCGTGTTCCGTTTGATGTTTCATAACTTTTTTTTTTAATAATATCCTTGGACATTTCACACAACGCCATATAGTCCCAAGCTAAGCAAGCAAGCAACTACTTATTATACATTTTTTTTTGGTAAATATTTACTTATTATAGATAGAAAAACACCCAGAGCTGGAACAAATACTTGCAGGTCGTACAAATATTTGTTCCGAGCGGGAATCGAACCCGCGACATGCTACGCAGCGCAGCAGTCAATCGCTCAACCACTGCGCCAACCGTGTCATCACACTCAACTCTACTCGACGCTATAAGTAAAAAAAACTAAACATTCTAGAATAATGTTCAAAAAATTCGAAATATCGAAGATAACGTCAATCATAATTACATTTAGTTAAAGAAAGTTAGTAAGTACAAGTAAATCATTTTCATTCAAAGGAATAATTCATATTTAAGCTAAGAAGCTACATAACTAATCGTGAAAATGTTAAAAATAATTCAAATGCCAGTTGATTCTTGGTCTCATTAATACCGTCAGCTCGAATTGGTTTCGTAGGCAGTGAGATACTGTAAGCATAAAATATATCGCTTGAGATGTTCTTCGACACTTTTGTATGATATTATGTTATCGATATTGCAAAAAAAAAACAAGAAACTTCGCATATTTATTCCTATTGGGACTTCCTTATAGTCCTGTGTGGTCTGTGTAACATCAAGCAACTAAACGAACGAGCCCTGTCAGCTCGGCTACCACCTTGCTGATCGACGAATATTCTTGATTAATTTGTTTCTATTTCTACCTATTGTATAATGAGATGATACTAGGATGAAAATTATCTTTCACGTAATACAGATGAGCATGACAAAATTTTTTGATATTGACATGTAAGTACATGTCAATATCTAAAATTTTACATGTCAATTTCTTCGTGTTATACGAATAAATTATGACCAAAAATTACCCGACCTTAAAATTTTACAAATATCTACTATAAAACTATTAAGCGGTTTGCACACCTGTCAGACGCATGCGCACGACAGCTGTCCAGTCGCGCGTCACCAATTGTCCGTGAGCACCCTATACGCGAACAGTAATGAGATTAAATCTCTTCGTGACATATGGGTGTTAAGATGCCAGGTGCTGAAAGTATTAAACTAATATGTTATTGGAAGAGTATAAGTACTGTAATAGAAGAACATGGTTAAAGCCAATGTGTCGCCATGAATATATAACTAAGTAAAAAAATATAATTATAAAAAACTGACGAAGAAATAAAAGTTAAGATATTTTGCGTAAAGTAAAATTGTTGCGCAAATTTTTAGTGAAAACGTACGCGCTCGTTGAAGTCTTTCCTACGCACGAAAGGAAGCATGCGTTGACGCGCTCCGCTCTGTCGGCTAAACTATAAAGTGCTTGTTCAAACAAAAATATCAATGCCAAATGATTAGAGTTCTATACAAAATCATGCATCAAAACAAATATCATTAATATTCACACCATTACACGTAAACTTACATAAGCGGGTATTGTTTGCCAAAAGTTTTCTCGCATTACCATTTACCTATAAAAGAGCCTTTATAATACAATAACGGAAATGCCACCAACGCGCCTGCGCACATCGGCATCAAAGCCGCCGCGAATTCCTCCGCATATTGTGCGATATCCTGCCAAAGTCATAAATAAAACTGAAATGATCGCCACGTCACCCGAACCGCACAAAAACGTATTTGACGTCTAAATTATTGCCAGTAAGCATTTTCAGCAAGCATACCGCCCCCTCAACAAATCGCCCCCGTAGCAGATGAAGCACCCCCAACAATAGATACAGCAAATACATCAGATAAAAGAATTTTCAAAACAAACTCAAAATACTAAAGCGTTTGACACGAGCATCCGCTGCTGAGCAAAAAAGCGTGACCAATCGCGCATGAAATTTGGACCTTATACCAATATTTTGAGAGGCTATTTTATGATGGTGCCATACCTGCTTTGATCCCGCGATAGATCTCAATAGCGGTGATTAAAGGCGCCTGTGATTTTAGTTGAATGCTTTTTTTGCGGCCTTCATCGGCCATACAAAATAAACGGCACACTACTGTAAAAGAATATACAATTATTGGGCTTTGAATGGTTACAGCGGGGGTGAAGAGACCATAAATTGTTTATTTTTTTTCTCATTCGTTCGAATGTTGGAAATCTTTTAAAAATCATAAATGTTAGGATTTATTGTCAGGGGAGTTGGCTGATGTTAACTGTTTGTTGCTGCACTATTTGCTAATTATACGCTTCGATATGCGGAACCGATGTAAATCGGTTAGGGTCTGTGGTTTATTTGTGTCACTTCATAATGTTAAGAGGGTTTTCATTTCAGTGTTTGACACTTAAATCATTGTCGATTATCACGCCCAATTTGACTTCGAGTTGGAGTATAATGTAGAATTTGCGTTTATCAATACAGTTTTTCAAACAAAATGTTTTTCGCGAAGACCAATGGCGAATTTTATTGAAAGAATCTATGATTGTCTGTCTTTTAGGCTCAAGCTAGAAGTTTTGTTAGATGAATCGATTATCAGTTAAATATTATGTCAAACTAAACAGGCAAGAGATAGTGACATACAAAAAAATTTTGCGTTCTATGAAAACTGTAAGTAGAATACCAACATTTTTAAATATGTTTTATTTTTAATTAAAAAAAAAATTAAGTTTTCTCGAAACCATAATCTACGCGTCCATAAGTCTCCTAACTTTATTGTTCTACCCAAATTTTCTCGCACCATTTTTTCGTCACGCCGCGATTTCCTTACATCTTCATTGAGACGCAAAACGTGTTAATAGCTGTGCTGACGCTCATTATGTGAGTGCGAGGTGCTATCGTAAATTTGTTTCTTCAAGGACACACAACAAAAGGACCAAGTGTCGTTCAAGCCGAAAGTCGAGTTTACAAGAGGCTGCATGAAACGCGCGTGTGGGCTTTCAGTGCGAAAGAAGTAGAGTGGATGAGAATCATAACCACTAATGTGAAATCATAAGCGTTCGTTCTGTTTAAGTGGTTATAATTATAATTACAATATTTTCAGGTTCCGTCAGAAGTTCCGTCAAAACTTTTATATCCCTTTGCTGTTGAATTTTCTATTTCGTTTTCATTGTATCGTAAGATGTTCTCATAACATTTTCCCGGATTACTAACGAACGTCCTATGTATGATAATGGTATAAGCCAAGTGTTTTTACTGAAACTACTAGTATTAATTTTTTTTCTTTATATTTTACTATACGTTTCTTTAACACTGAAAATCAGAGGAAAACCGTTTTCCATAAGCGTTTTTCCACCTATAGATTACCCTCCTCAAATAAACTCGCACAGAAACAAAGGACTTGTTAATAAGACCTTGCCATGTCCACAACATGCTGTCGGTCTCGAATCTCAATAGGTCACCACTGTCCTCATGAATGGGTGGTATCGGGGGCTCTTTACAACACACGTTTTGTATGGAATGTTGTAACAAAAAAGCTTTAGCTACACACCGTGATAAATTTACATTTACCGTCATTCACCACACCAGCTATTGGAAATGCAACCTTAAGGAAATAAAACAAAGGTGTAATTAAATTTTATGGATGGTAATTTTATGTTGGTAAAAAGAAATAAAATAATCTAACATGCAAGATCGCTCGGAAGGCTGGGAGGAGTTTGTTTTAGACGCTTTATTAATTATGTCCAATTAATTTTGGAACGGTTCGTCTCTTGAATCGCCATTTTCGTTACGGTGGTCAGTTTTAGCGGTTCGTTTGTTGATAAACTTTTTGAATTATGACTCTGTTAATTTGTTATGGGTGTTTGTGAGAACTTTTTTTAGGCTTGATGAGAAAGTGAGAAAGGAGTCATTGGTTTTTGAAAAAGCGTATCTATTCTAATTGGTCTTGTTAAATCACTTATGAAATATTGATTTATGAAACACAGTTAAATAGTTAATTAGCTGTTACTTAATTAGATGCTCTCAAACAAAGTAGTTGACATGTTTTAAATTATTGCTATAGAAGAGAGCCATAAAATGTCGGTCTGTTTTCTATAAAAAAAGTCATCGAACTTTTAATTTATGCAAACTCGCACAATGTTATTATAAAACAATATTTTACATTTACAATAAAATCTTTTATTACTCGTAAGGATACCTCAAATTGCTTTATTAGCGCGTGATATTGCTCCACATTCAAAACGCCACTATCAGGCCACTTATAAAAATCTTTCTAACAAGGGTAAAACGTCCAATCAATATAAAATTAATAGCCGATCAAAAAAAAAACTTCTCAAACGAAAACTTTGAGTTTTTTCGATAACTTTTTTTTGTTGGTCGGTGTCGCCGTGATTTCACACGTATAGGTATGTCTTTTATGATATTTTTCGTGGCATTGTGCTAAGCGATCGCCGCTGCGGCGCCGGCGCATCCGATTATGTTATTGTTAAAGGACCGAATTCTTTTGTTTGACCTACGCGACATTCCTTCGAGGGTAGTGTTTTGCTGTGCCCACGGATGTTTGGACTTGCATTTGTTATACATTGATGTTAGATATGATACGATCGGCTTAAATCGAGTAGTTTTTTGTTTTTAAGTGATTAAGGATGGGGTTCTCTAGTTTTGTGGTTATTAGAATGTTTGAGAAGGTTAACGACATTTTTAAAGTTAATGACTGTGTTCCTGATAAAATTCCTTTTGGAATTGTATTAATTGTGGTTTGGATCACTAGTTTGTTTAGGAAAAAAAAGCGAACCTTTTGCCTTAAAGAATGCGAAGAAATTATACATACATTAAGAACTAAAAAAATAATTTAGAAATAATAAAATAAAATGTAAAGTAAAAAAGGCAAGTAATACATACTTACCACAAAATATGGAAGCCCACTTTTCCGGTACATTTCATTCATAAGGCGGTGCGCCCACGTAACTCGATACAGACAAACAGATCATTTAGCCGTCGTTTTGTATTTGAACTAACAATAGGAACATCATAGTTATAGTATTGGATTACCTTCCGGATTCGTTCACTTGCGGTTTTTATTGTAAATTATAACGTATTAATTTTGAAATACTTTCAAATTTATTGGATTTAAATTAGACGTTGACAAACATTAGTGGAAGAGAAAAACGAGTTGGAAGCTCTGGATTTTGAATCGATCTTGCTTTTTCCAAAATTATACGAGAAACAAACAGAGCAAAAAAAAAACAAAAGAGCAGAAAGAAAGAAGGAAAATAAATTTAATTGACGCAGGTCAAAGCACACAGTATAGTTGACATAGACATACATAATTGCCTAGGCCTATTTGGTACAGCGCAGCGGTGAGGCACGGTGCCTGACGTTGGATTTCAACTGGACCTTATGTTACAAGGAATTTTTACGGATTTAATAAATCAGTTTTATAATGTTTATAAATATTTAAATAGTTATTGTTTATATTTAGATAAATGTAGCAAATAAGATGGCCATGCCCACTCTGTTGCTAAGGATGCAATTGCACACGAAGGCAAAGATATGATTGCCCGCAACGATAATACTTTTGGTGATTTGAGTTAAATCGGGTAAACTAAAAAGGACATAATTTAGAAATTTTCAAATGAATCGATCAAATCTGAAATTTTGTTTCAGCAGCTGAAAAAGAGCTTAGAAAAGGAGACAGCACCAAAACTTGTAGCAAAAGTATCGAGTTGCGATTCCAGGGGGCCTAAAGAAAGTCACATTTTCATTAACGGTAACGAAATTAGACAAATCCGTAATGTATGGAATAGGCATAAGCTTTCGAAATGTCACGTGATCAATCATTTTCGATCGCTAGACAATGTCAAATTGTGCAATGAAACGATGACAAAATCGAATGAGTCGATCAATATTCCCATACAAATGCGTAGACAACTGACGTTCTTGACAATCCGAATCGCTGAGATAGCGAATTGTTCGATCAACAACTTGATGACAAGTGATATCTATTTTCGAAAACGGATCGACACGAAGCGATTGACACTTGTCTAGGCCCCAAGTAACGTTAAGACTGGGAACGACTATAGCCTCCTTTGGGATATTACTGGCTGAATATAAAATAGAAGAACCGTCATTAAAATAGTTACAAATCATCGGGCCAAGTTACAACAACACTACAGAGGCGTTAGTCGGTGGTCTTCCAATATAAATGTGCCAAACGAAGGTAAACATGAAAAAATTGGTAACACAGAAATAGCACACGGCAGCCTAACACAACAGTCATTGACGCCAAACAAACATGGATGAATGAGGGTAGTAACATTCAGTTTTGATCGTATGGTGATGAATTTTATCGTTGTCACCAGGAATGGCAAGGAATGGCTAGCTTTAAACATTCATTGATTAATTATCCTTACCTTTAAGATTGCATAATAACGATCTATAAATAATACCTACTTAACGGGAGGCGACTGTTATGCCTTTTTTTTAAGGATAGGAATTCATCAAATGACTCCTCCTGCTCTGGGTGGAGTGGAAGGGAGAGTCAGACTCATACTGACTAAAACCCATCAATGATCCTTCCTTAGCCCTTTGTGGGCCGGGACAGCGGTAACCCTTTCGGACAATCTCGCAGACCCGGCAGGAATGGGTATGTTGGGGCCCCTTTCTTAATGCTTACATCTATTTGATATCGTTTCAGCCTGCAGATATCGTTTCAGCTTCTAGTTGTACTACCGAACAATCAATTCAGTGAAGAGCAAATCAGTGAATAAAAGTAACAATTTCATGACTTTAATCAATACTTTTATTAGCATTTTATGGGTAAGGCACTCAGCAGACTGAAAGGCACTGGCATGGAAAACGTCATGGAACACTTGTTCCTGTATCTGCAAAATATATGAATGATACCTAATTTACTCACTTAAACTTTTTTGACATACATATTTTATTGTAAAAACTACTTAGAATTCTTTCTTTGATTATGGTCCGAAATAAATGAATTATTATTATTATTAAACTCACCCAGGTATTGCACGCAGTTGGTATTTTTGACCTTAGCGGAGTCTTGTTACTAGCAGCATGATTCTGCTTCGATAACTTTGATTTTGTTGAGTTGGATAATTGAATATATTATGTTTCTTCCGATTTACACAACAGAACACAGCGCAGTCACTCACACACACGCACACACATACACCACGATACTTAATAATTATGTACTAATATTTATTTATACCACTTTCTTGCCTTACCAGTGTCGTTATAACATTATTCACTCGTAGTTTTATTTGTGTCTTTAATATTTTTTTTTTTTTTTTTTGAAATGGCATCTCGCAGTTCAACCAAAGGGTTGTCTACTGCTTAACCGGGCTTGCCTGTGGCTGCCACAAAAGAATTGTAGCCTCCAGCCAGGGCTGTGTCTTTAATAGGATTTCATATTTATTTTATACATTGACAGCCGGTCGCTTGCGTTGCGCACGCGTCCCGTCGCTTGTCATAGACTTTAATAGACATAACAATAGCGTAGACAAGTGATGTTGGTCCGTCAGGCATCCGTCAATCGCACTAGTAACAGTTAATTACTATTTTTTATACTTTTTTTATTTGGAATTTTCAGATGTCCATAGGTGTCATATCAAAGCGGGCATTATCATAATACCAGCGCTGCGATATTTTTTTTTATATCACAGCAATATGCTAAGATGGGAACCTCTTTGGCCTCGCGCAGGTTTTAATAAGAATAAAATACTTACATTATATACTAAGGCATTGCTAAAATGTTAATAATATATGTTATGTAGGTACAGTCACCAGCATATCACGTTACCACAAACTGTCAAAATTTCTAAATCGATTTTGAATTTAACAGTCAACGGTTTAAGGTTTAAAATAATTTGGAGAAATTTGCCAGCACATTAAGTTACCCTAATCTGTCAAATTTCTTTGATTGGGATAGGTTGATGTGCTGTCGTCTGTTTTCCTACTCAAAACCAGACACATTGAGACTATTAGGTTAAAACCTCATTTGAGTATCATCTAGCTAGAGCAAGAGGAATAGCACGTTTATCTTCTGTTCCTTACCTACAGATAAAAAATTCAATTTTTTTTGTAGCAACATAAAATACAGCGTGAAGAAACAACGTATTCACACGAGACATACTACGGGTTAATTATCGCACTCTGAGCAAACTCTGCCCCTTGTCTATGGGAACCTTGTCGGACACTATTTATTTATTTTCTCTTCTCACTGGGCAGACACTGTCCTTTAGTATTCTTTTGTCAATTTTGAATTTGTTTTTAAATAGTGTTTGTTATAATTTGTTGATTTACAGACGTTTAATACATTGAATGTTTGATATTTGGTACGTAATTCGCTGTAGAATAAAGACGATAAATATGTGAACTATCATTTAGTTGAGTTTATTTTTTCAGGTGTTTTTGTGATGCAAGTGTGTTTCATTTAAAAAGAGCGCATTGTTTTGTTAAAATTGTTTGACTGAAAATTTATGGTCAATTGGTCAAACAGATTTTCATTGAATAGTTTAAGCATTATAAATATCCTGTCAAATTTAAATGGTATGAATTAGTTTACTTTATAAATACATCTCACACGTGAGCACTATCCCAAAATACATTACACACACGACAAAATTAGCATGGCATTGCGCAACGAGCCAACATTACGCTACTCACTCATTCAGCAAACAAGCGAGTCAATGGGCTACGGCTGAGCAACGTATTTGCATACACTGAATCACACTACTGTTATTTGACTGCGTAGCCTAGACTTTAGGGCCTGATTACACTAGCGATGACGCGCGAATAGTTTCGCCGGCGCTCACGATTGGCAAAAAGGCAATTTGTCGATGCTCACTTGTTTGTGCAAGTAAGGAGTTCTTAACCAAGACGTTACGTTTGCACTAGCCATGTCAAACACGCAAAGGTTTACAACTAAATGTGCACTGTCGCAGTATATAGTTTTAAATGCAGCAAGTGACGCGTTACTGTCAAGTGTCACAGTATTCGCAATTATAACTTAATGCAGTTTTTAAGCCTTCTGGCGAGTGCAAACTGAGCTTCTGTTATACCATCAGTGTTGACGTTGTATTGTCGAAATGTTTAAAATGCGACTCGATTTTACCTCACAAACATGGTGGCAAGGACACGCGACATGTATTCGCGCGTAGCCGCGAATTCGCTGTTATGATACAGTCCTTACATAGTACATAATCCAATTGACAATGCGATCTGTAAAGGTACAGGTGAACATCTTGTGTGACTCATAATGACAGTATTGTATGAATCATTATGTTCAGTGTGTGGAACACGGGAAGTTTATGGTGTATGGAGAAGGAATGTGAGCGATCAGCACTATAGATGACGAATCAGAGGTTTCGGTGTATTTTTTTTGCACTATTTTGGCCATGGGGTTTAATGATTAGATACAGTCATAACAATCATCTGTTCGATTAGTCAGCGGTGGTCTGTGAGTCTATGGTAAATGCACCTATAGTTCACTAGTGCTGGAATAAATGCGGAAGCTCTTTAAATCGACACAGTTGCTTTATATCGAGAGCTTTTCCACCAGGAAACCCGGCTTACGCCAAAGGAACATCTTCTTACAGTGTGTAACATTCCGTAGTTCTCTTGGATGTCCTTGAACTATCTCCGGACCCAAGTAGAAAGATGTTACCAAACTAACAAAGTAGCTGTGGACCTTTGTTGCAAACGTTGCTCCACCTCCCACCTTGCTCTGTGCCCCAAAACATGTAACATATGCTCTGTCATCAACAACACTGGCTAAGTTTTGTGCCAACAAGATCAAAAATGCTGTAATGCCAGCAACACTGCACTACTCAATCAATATGAAGTGACATATAAAGTATCACAGCTGCACTGAAATGTCCTCCCAATACTGCTGACGAACTAAAAGTAAACAACAATGACTGTCATAGGCTAATGTAAATGACTAACTTTTCAAACTAATTGAATTAAGAACATTACACTGATAGAGATTGAAACTGTTTAGTCAATTTAACCTAAACCGCATGAAACTAGTTATGAACTTAAGGAAAACGTTAATTTACTGGCGCCTCGTCATTTTTCATATCTGTTCCGAATCCAGGAATATATATTCTGGAAGTGTATGAATCAGTAATTGAAGACGAATGACACAATAAGTAAGTACAGAAAACCTTCTTGTATCAACCCACGTAAATGTGGGTTGTGGAGCGGAAAATTCTAAGGGTGTTTGCAGATTTGCCCGGATTTTTAGTTTTGTCGACCGTGACCGTCACTTATCACAAGTCTTATCGATTTATTATTGAATTTAGTGTCAGATAAAATTGATCTACATTGTGATTTTTTTTTGGTATATTTTGATGTGTATATTTATTTATTTCAGATTTAGGAAATAATAAATCACGCACTTTATTCACGTTAATTGGTTTAAATATGGTTCATTATAACCAGAGATCGTTCATGCTTGATTGATCGCTGCATCTCATTACATCTATACTAATATTATAAATTCGATAGCTACTCCATCTCCGCCTAAACTACTGAACGTATTTCGATAAAATTTGGCAAACAAATTGCATCCCGAGGAAGGACATAGGCTACTTTTTGTCTCGAACATATCTCCCAATATTGCGATATAACGGTACTCCACCTTCTGTACTTGAAAGTTTCTTGTCTGTGTGGTCCACCACGTATATTTTGTATCTCAAACAGTTATTAAGACCGTCTATCTTTACGTTACTCATCTTTTTTGCAGCCCGCGTTCCATTTGTATGCATGATTCACGTTTAAGTGGACTCCATTCATTTCATAGTAACCTTGGCGTATCGGAACTAGAATACAATGATAAAAGAAATTTAGGAAACACCAACATGATTTGTGATTGTTTTATTATATTTTTTTAGTGATTTACGCCAAAGATAAAAATAAACTGAACAAAAGTGTGATGATATAATGTTAATAATAATTAGTTACATGTTGGTTTCGGGATTTTTTTATTTTATATGAAAAAGCGATTTGACCACCGATTGTGGTTTTTAATTAAATGTAAGTCACGCTATAGTGTAAAATGAATGAGGCATTTTTGAGAAACTTTTGAACAACAAAAATATAAGGAAAATTAAAACACGACAAGCTTAGATAAGATGTTCATGATGTCTGTATCATTACTTAGAGTCTGCAGATACTATTTATTTTGCAAGGCAACCATCTGTTCGTAAATTATGTGACACGACTGTTGCGAGGCAGCTTTTTCTCCTCTCCACAAGTTACTTCCTGGAGTGAAATGTCGAACATACGCAATCAAATGGCATGCCTATTTATTTAAACGATTTTTTTTGTCAAACATTTCCATTGAAATATGCCCGAAAAACCCAATGACTAGTTCTGTAGTACCATTTTAGGCATCAGGTGATTCTTTTTCGCATTATTATAGCGTCATTAGTTCTAAGACTTAGAAGTATGGTTGTTACGAATGTGGGTTCTTCTTTCTTACTCATCATTTAATGTCCTCAGTGTCATGGTTCATTAAATCCTATAAAAGACTGAAGTGACGGCAAGATGACGAAAGTTGTTAAAAAAATATACTTTGGTTGTATATACGCACATAAATACCTAAGGTTAGGTTGAAATTACAGAACACCATTTGCTATGAACCTTAAATAAATACCTACTTCGCTTCACTAATCTTTCCTACATCTGTCAATAAAATCAAGTTACATTGTGAATCGATCAACTCTGTCAATTTTGTAAATCGACCAAAGCGAACAAGTCTGTAATCCCCTTTACGTTTTATCAGAGTAATACCACGCACCGTTCCTATTTTAAATGTAAAGTGAATCCTAAAACGTACAGAAAACCACAGCCCTCTCTGAACAATACAAACATCAGAAAGAGACCAAGCCTAGAATCTGTACAGCATAAGAACTTCATTGAGAATTTTCCCAGTAATTCTAGGCCACGATCACTTGCCGATGTGTTAATGCGCAATATCTCAAAGAGAGTGGCAAGGCATGACTCAGAAGCCATCAGTGCCATATCAGGTCGCGTGAGAACTTCTTGCAGTCTCCGATGCAAATATGTCCGGTAGTAAGGAATCTCTCCATTTCCGGACGTGTGCCGAAATTAGAGCAGTTCTTTGATGAAATTAATGTACTTATATTAGTCATACTGTAATGATAATGCTTGACTGTCATTGTGGTTAAGTGGTTTGAAACGGGTTGAAGGCGATTTGGATTGTTTAGAAGCTTAACAATCCAAATCGCCTTCAACCCGTTGTATAGTTTGATTGAATATTTAAATGATTCTTTGGTAAACAGTAGAAAATTCATTTATTTACCTCTGACGTTTTGATCGGTGTACAACTTTTATCTACTTCACTTATTTACATATATTGATTACGACACTTCTATAAGTCTCTACTTAGACCGAAATACGACTTATGCAACAAACTAACCTTTAAACTCAACGTACAATTTTCTATCCCTGTACATTTAAAAAATATCTTTGTTTCAAAAGGTCTTATAACTAAAACCTGAGACTGGTTTGACACTACACTCGCGAGCAAGCAAATCAACTCAACCGATAATCGTGCATTCAGAGTTATTTCTTTCAAAAACTACTAAACAATTTTCTTTTCTTAAAAAGCCTGATGTTTCAGCTTTAAGATGGTACCATAATCATTAAAATCGGTTTAGTTGGCTTCGACTCAGAGCTGCGACTGCGTCAATGCCGCAAGAGCCCAGCAACTCAAGACTAGAGGCTTCTCCCGGCATAGTTTCCATGGTTACATCAAAGTATGATCACGATGTCGGGAGATGTGTAGAGTAAAGCAACTGATACAAGATTTTTTTATTCAGAAAGGCTTCCCGCAGGTTAGCCTAGGAGATAGGCCGTTGCTTAACCGGGGTTTCCTGTAAATGACTATATACGCTAAGAGCCCTGATGGGTATGGATCTCGGGTGCCGTTGAGGAAGAGCAGCAAGGGACAAGCTAACTGGCAAGGTATTTGTGGGTGCAAGTCGTGGGTAACGTAAACAGTATATTTTGCTACAATTTCATTTTATGTGCTTAATCAAAAACTACTGAATCGATTTTTTTGTTCATTTTACCATTACAGCTGAGACCTGACCTGAGCTTTAAAAAAATAGCCTTTTTTATGAAATAATAGGAAAAGTAAATACTTTTTCAAAAAATCTACTTTGTATGCACGCCAAAGGGTTGAGTCGATTCGGTTGTTCGTGACTCTATAATTTAATACGCTACGCTGTGTTAGCACAGCGTAGCGTAGCGAAGTAGACTAGTACTCATACAATGTTGACAAACAGCAAAAAAACTGCATGCATACCTTAGGAATCATTAACTAAATGTATTGCCTACGTATGTTAAGACGAGTTTAAAATAGAAAGTAGTCCGTCTAGGTTAATAGACACATCCCTACCCGTTAGCAATCAGCATCTCGTTTTATCAACGTTTAGAGCATGCAATGTTCTTTAAATGACAGGTTAGGTGTTTAGAGAATTTTCAAAATTGATTAATTTCGTTTTCCATAATATCTATGTAGGTACATAAATTAACTATGTAGGTAGGTATATAAAGAGTTAAAAAATTAACTCTAAGAAATTCGTCGGAAAATTGTACTCATCGTTACGAACAACTTTTACTATGAGATAAACCCTGAAATCGCGAAAAAAAATTGAGCTGTTCCATACATTTTATTGAGTTATGTATGGAACAGCTAATTTTTTTTTCCGAAATTAAAAAGCAAGTGATCTAGGCGGAAATGCTGCCAACATTTTAGATTGCTAGGTATGTACTGCAGGCTCAAAAGCTCGTGGCTAAGTAATAATAGTCGCATGGGTCGATCCATCAGGTTAAGCTAAGCTTGCCAGGGTTGGTCCATGGATAGGTGACCATCTTTACATGGAAAGCATGTAAGCCGGAGAGGTTTATGTCCAGCAGTGGACTGCTACAGACTGATGATGATGTTTTAGATTGCTATTATATTATACTGACCTCCACAGTTTTTATGATATTAAGTTTAAATATTTTGTTAACAAACACTTCTTAGTGGGCAATCATACTACTGGCTATCAGTAAGAGTTCCGGTCATAATATATAATTATGTCAATAAGGATGCGTAAGTTGTTTATCACTAAGCTTCTAACTACCTGCGCACGCAATACTTTTATCTATGAAGAAAGATTATGCTTGCTTTAAAATGCAATGTTTTTTAGAATGGATTTAAATAACTTATAATTATTATTTTGAAGGCTAGCCAACTTATGTTTTATAGTAGTTTATCGATGAAAGAACATACAAAAAAACAATTTGAAAACCACCAACTAAAATGAAAAGTCTTGGGACGAAGAAGTGAGAATCTAAATCTAGAACAACATATATCTCAAAGTTCGAGGAAATTTTATTTTTTGATATAATAATATATTATTTATTATTTATATTACTAGAGCAAAATGTACAATTTACAGAATACATAAACAAGTGCCTAAGTCAGTAAGTATAAATAATCAAAAAAACGTGCAAATGCGTCGTGAATAAGTAGGTGTTGCGGTAATTAAACTCAATAAATGTTGCTATAGCTCTGCATCATAGTCAGGGGCTGACAATCGCAATCAGTTTTACATTAATGTAACTTGGTTTTGATTTTACTCGAATAAAGCCGAATGCATAATACATCTTACTTCATTATCTTCGAAATCTGAATTAATATTCAGCAAATTCTCTCTTACAAAGAAATTTTCTCAGCATGAGAAGGGGCCGGTTAGGGCCAAAGCCTGCCGGGTGAGTGGGATTGTCTGAAAGGGTAACCGCTACCCCGGCACATAAAGGGCTAAGGAAGGAACATGGATGGGTTTTAGTCAGTAAGAGTCTGACATTCCCTTACTCTCCACCCAGGCCGGAAGAAGTCATTTGATGATTTCCCACCCTCAAAGAAAAAGGCAATCCGGAAATAATAAGAAACTGGACCACTAACGTTATTAACATATGCATCCTGAATTTATTACTGAAAATTCATCGTTAAAATGAAAATTAAAACCTGTTCCTGGCACCTCACGTATTAAAAGCTATGCAAATAATTTCCGAAATACATATTATGGAGTTGCTGGATTTGTGCCCTGTTGATGGCAATAGACACGGGGGTGTCTATTGCCATCAATGTAATAGGGGGCTATTACATAGGACTTAAACATCATTAGCGAAATGTAGCTGTACCTACTATGGGTGCGCCCAATCTTTTGGGGATGCAATGCCCAAAAGATTGGGCAGTGAGGGAGTGATGTTATTTATTTATTATATTTTAATGTATTATTTGATTGTAATTTTGTTATATTTATAAACTATGGACGTTGTCTGAAATAAAAAAATTGATTGATTGATGTTGTGTTGATGTAATGTTACATAGTTGCAAAGAAAATGCATCCGAAGATTGTCAACGCCTGAGGAAAGGCATGCCTCGCTTCCGGTCATAGTTTTGAGAGCGTTGTCGCACTTGAGATAATACGACTTAAGTCAATATGGAAATCCATAAACTTATGCCCTTTTGAATCTTAGGTAGTACGAGGTCGTATCTTTCTTAAGCGGAACGTGTATGACCTTAGGAGACCGTATGACCTTAGGAGACGAAAAGATAATTGCATGCAATCACTTGTCTCCAATCCCGTCTGGGTTTGATACGTTTGTGTCTTGGGATGAATTAGGTCTTACGAGGAATTGTTTGTCTTGAGTTTCAGTTTATGATCTTCTTGATGAACGACTTGACGAGTAAATGAAATTGATAGTTCCGCTACGGCTTGTGGTGAATCAGACTTTAATGTATCATGTCTTCGTGATTTTTCTTTTATTAGCTAAGGGGCTTTTTTATTGGTGACGATCTCAGCCGCCGCTGAAAAGCAGCAGCGTAAAAGTCCACAGGTTTGCAGTAGTCAAGTAAGTCTGTGTCAGCAGTGTCAGTGTCAGTGGGAAAGTTACAGGCTATTATTATGCTTTCTCGCTTATCCATCGAAATGAAGAGTAAGCGACTTCTCACAAAGGATTGCGACTGATTTGGGGTCGGAATTACATTTCCTTTTTATACAAGCTGTAAATTCTCGACAAAGCAAAAGAATAAAAAGTGATTTATTAGAGGAGACATATTAATTACTGCGAGCATACCATCCTTCCTGCACACATAACCAACCAGCCATGAAAGTGCATAATCCTTTATTTTCCTTTGACGTAACACTGTCAAGCGTTTACTTAAGGGCTTGCAAAGTACACAGATCATGTCAAACATGGAGTGTTGGTCGTCTTTTGTTTTCTGTTTACTCCTACGCGGTCACGGCAGACCTGTGGTTTTACGTAGGTCAAGTGCGATTCCAATCTCGATTCTATTTGCTATATATTTTAGTTTATCCGATTATAATGGTTGGGTATTTCAGAGTCGATGAAGTCATGCTGGGAGCCAATCACTTTGTTTTATTACATTTTGTTTAACAGTGATTATGGTTGTGATTTCGTGTGATGAGCATCCGTGTTGATTTATGGATTCAGGATTCTGGTTTTTGTTGTGGCTAATTATGTTCACTTTTTATTTGGTTTTTGAGTTTGGAGTTGCAGAAGTATTAAATTGAGTGCATAAGTAACGCTGAACGCATTAACGCTGATATCTTATCCTGGATCCGCTACGAACAATTTCAGGAAAATTGGTAGTTACCTATTGTTATTGGCGATTGCAGTAAGTACAAATATGTTAGTCTCAACCAAGTCTCAACACCCTATTTTATACAATCATTTTGGAAGTCAGGCTATTCTCAAGGGTTACAACTGCCCCAGAACACAAAGGGCTAAGGAAGGAACATTGATAGGTAAGAGTAAGAGTCAGACACTCCCTTCCACTCAACCTAGAGCGGGAGGGGTCATTTAAGTCTGTTCTATTCAGTGGAAGGTTTTTGTCCGAGCAAAACCTTTGTTCAGGTCGAACTGCGAGCTTCTCACAATCTGTGTGGCATGAACTCAATACCTTTCTTCCACCTTCAGCCGCAACTTAATAAATAAAAACCCCGCAGAACACACAAGAACAAAGAAACGTATCAATTAAACAAATACAGGAAATGAACATTCGCTTACGAAGTTAATTATGAAGTAAGTTGGGCGATCAAAAAAAAGATTGTCACGTGCGAAGGAGGTACACATTAACATAGCCTCGTTTTTTCGTCCCTGATTCGTGACACATCGTGTGTGAGCCCTGTGGTAAATAATAAATCTTTCTAATAAATAAAACAAGGGAACGTGAGCGAGATAAAGCGTGCATGCCCGTTCGGTGCGCCCTAAACGCCATTGTGGACGCCGACGGCAGATCGTTAAACGAAGGTGAAAATATTTTATGCCTTTTTTAGAGATCAACTGTATGTGGTGATGTTTTCATGTTTAACTTGTGGTTGGAGTAATTGCTTGATGTCTTATACTTTGCTACCTTTTGTTTGAGAACGCTTTAAGTATCTAAAGCATCATATTTGTCATACCTAAATTATTAGGACACCACAAAGACAAGCCAGTACAAAGTAAAGTGCTACTAAGTTTTAATATAACATCACGCCTTATTTCCTCTAAGGGATAGACAGAGGTGTACCCACAGTAGGTACACTTACGTTTCGTCATTTATGTTTAACTAGCTTCCGCCCGCGGCTTCGCCCGCAAAATATGTCGACAAATTATACACATAAACCTTCCTCTTCAATCACTCTATCTATTAAAAAAAAACCGCATCAAAATCCGTTGCGTAGTTTTAAAGATTTAAGCATACAAAGGGATATAGGGACAGAGAAAGCGACTTTGTTTTATACTACGAGTATGTAGTGATTCCCCCGTAATAGGGGTCGATATCTATTGCCATCAACCGCGCAGAAAACCAGGCTGCGAGTTGCTACTGAGAAATTCTTAATCGAAAAACCCTTTGCCCGACCTGGGAATCGAATCTAGGACCTCGTGCTTAGCAGTAAAGCTTGTGACAACTAGATCAAGGAGGTAGTATTATTTATTAATTATCAAAAGTTTTGTTTTATGCTGAAAAAATTATGTATCTTAGTTTGTAACGTGCATTTTATGGGGCGTGTGGCCTAAAATAAATATTTTATAAATTTATTATTTAATAATGAGGTATTTTCATTTATTTTATTATTTAATAGGAGGTAGTATTTATTAATTATCAATAGTTTTGTTTTATGCAGAAAAAAATATGTATCTTAATTTGTAACGTGCATTTTATGGGGCGTGTAGCCTAAAGTAAATATTTTATAAATTTATTATTTAATAATGAGGTATTTTCATATTTTCCCAGTGGAAAATTATAGTTCTTAATGTAATATTGATAATTGCCATTGGTAAAATAAGAAGAGGTTTAGTTAGGTACAATTGGTTTATTGATGTTAGTGTCTTGAGAAATGCTCAAGCGCAGGCTTTACTTGCTTTTTAGTTACTTTCTGCATTCTAATGGCAGATAGGTTGATCGTTCTGTTATGCCTATTAAGAAATCTATCCGCTCTAATGTAGGATTTCTAGTACTAAAATATTGTTTTATTATGGCAATTGGTTTTGTTGATGTCTTATGCTCTTGCGCATACTTTGTGCAAACCTGTATTCTAATGGGGGATTGATTGATAGTTTTGTTTACGCATGTAGATAACTACGCTATCTATTGTACGATCACTGGGTTATGGTGAGATGGCATGCTTTAACTTTGTAACTGGAATTGATTTTGCTTGACTTTACACCCGCTCGTAAAATTGCTATAACTGCAAAATATCATAGAATTTAATTATAGGTAGTTATTTACATTCTGCAGGATAACTTAGTAATAAGGAATCAGGAATAAGGTTGAACGGGACTTGGTTGGTTTTCAAAATGCTTATGAAAAACTAGACTAGTGTTTAATAAAGCATTTTTTAGTAAAAAAAAATTAAATGATGACATAAAGTCAAAGTCAAATCATTTACCTACTTCAAATAGGCTCAAGAAAGGCACTTTTGAACGTCAAAATGAACAAGAAACAGAATTGATTCTCGTCGCACCTTCCAAAAGGTAGTTGTGTATGGAGAAGAATGGGCAAGAAACTCCACCGTTACTTTTACGTTTTACAATGTTTGGCATAGGTATGCCAGTTAATTAACTGAACTTTGACGACACGGTTGGCGCAGGAGTTGAGCGATTGACTGCTGCGCAGCATGTCGCGGATTCGATTCCCGCACAGAACAAACATTTGTACGACCTGTAAGTATTTGTTCCGAGTCTGGGTGTTTTTCTCTCTATAATATGTATGTGTTTACAATAAAAAAATGTATATAAGCAGTTTATCAGCTATTTCGTTATCATAACACAAGCATTTGGTTGCTTAGCTTGGGACTATATGGCGTTGTGTGAAATGTGCAAGTAATTATAAGTATTTATATTATAATAACATTGAATTTATTGGACTTCGAATACATTGTAAGCATAGAAGGTTATGTGGCCCGTGTAGTTTATTTTTGTCAAAACCAAAACGGGTGTCATCACTACGGATTATAGAACTCACTCGTTATCCCAAAGAATCGAGTTCCTTCAAATAACTTTTACTCGAAAAAAATTGTGACCCAACTCTGTACACAATGTGGTAGGTCATTCTCAATGAGCTTCGTTCGGTTGTTAATGTGTAAATATGTGTTTCACATTTACACAACGCGACATCCACACCGTTGCGGTCGGAATGTTGCTCCGCGGTCAGATTGTCGAGGAGGCAAACTATTGATATTGCCGCCGCAGTTTCAGATTGTTAAATGGTCAATAAATAAAGATTCAGTAGGGATGGGAAGCATGGTTCTTTCTTATCAACAATAGCCCCTTTGTTTATTTATTTTTTTAGTCTCTGGTAGTTATTGATTGACCACAGTGCCTAGATTGGTAAAGATGGAGCTGTGTTTATAAGGGTGGAATATTTTTGTATATGATTATCAGTACCTAATTATTCTTTAAATATAGGTAGGTTGTAGGTAGCTACAGATTTAAATACTATGTAGGAATAGGCATGATGAATGTTGCACCATAGAAAAAAGACACGTGGAGACTGCTTGAAATTACCGAAACTTGTGTGTTGAATTCCATTTCTAGTAATTGAATTCAAAAGCATCGCATAATAAACAGGCGCAGGCGTTAAATTAGCACCTGATTAATAAAACAATATTTCAATATTAACTACTTACTTCTTAATTAGTACTTTCGGCTGTCGAGGCTCCGGCTTCTATGCGCCGCTGCATCGCTGCTTAGTTATACTTTGGCGGTAAATTTGGTCTTGAAAACGTTGCAGTCATAGCATCAAGCCGTGTCCTAGATGACAGTGAGTGTCGAGCGAATAAACGTAGTAAAAATCATATCGTTTATATTAATTATGACATACCAGGGAAGTATGGTATAAGTAACATGATAATAATGATAATGAAGACGTAGAAAAGCGACTTGATTACCAGACACCTAAAGGGAGATTTTTTCTATTCGTAGGTATACGACGGTAAATATTGCTAATTGAGTTATAACTAATTATAGACCTACATATATTGGAATTAGCACAAAATTACGTCCATATTTGTTCTCGTTATATTGCTTATCTATTTACGAAGGTTTTAGGTAACTTTATTTACTTTCATCACATAATAAAAATACGGCGATTCGTAGGCTTTCGTATCATCCGACGACTCTAAATCTAACACCCGCGGTTTTTTGAAGACTTATAACGTCGTCTTCACAACAGATTAAACAAATATGGCGGGAGCCGTTTGACAGTTCTCTTTGTGATCAGTAGCGAGACGTGTTACACAACACAAACAAACATACACATTTAGGATAAGAAATTAAGCAATTTTGAACTTTATTCCTTTGTAATAAAGTTTTGAACTGTAAAGTTTGGAGTAAAGGCAATGTTGTGCGGTGACTTTTTTATTATTTTTCAGGTCCCATCGTCTTGGTCGTACTAATTTGTCGAGACCAAGTCACCAATGCAAATATTGCGGGTGTTGTGAATACCTTGTGTAAAGATATGAAATTGTTTCCAGTCCCGACTCATGGGAACATGCGCGATCGTGTTTGTCACTTAGGAATATTTTAATGAAATATTTGTTTAAGACCTTTTTATGGGATATATGTGATGTTGTTATCACTGGCGTGGGTGGTACAAAATCGCTGTTTAGTAGGAGAGCTGAATGTGTGAAGATCACAGCTTTCTCAATTGTTTTTATATTTCTGAATCAAATAGAAAAATTGTGTAGGTAACTCGATTGTGTCGTTACTTTTTGCTACATTGCTAATAAACCAATTTTATTGTGTACCTATCATAAGTTGTAGCAATTCTAGCGGTGAGGTGTGATGAAAAAATAAAAATAAAAAACGTTGAAATAAATGTAATAATAATTTAATTCCACAAACATAGAAGCTATGTTTGTGCCGCAGTTATAAATAGGTACTATTTGAACTATACAAATAATGATTAAGTTATAAATACACTGGCTCTGTATTTTTACAATAATATAATTAACAGCTCTATTAAAGCTAGTCATATTTCATTGGATTTCTGTAACATATAAATAGTTAACAAAGAGTCAAGTAATACTAAGGAAAGTAGGAATATAATGTACAATTAAAATTATTCGTCTCAGCCTCGAGCTACCATGTCATAATATAATAGATCATTAAAATAAGGACAGTAGCAGAATAGAAACTGTTCTGATACACCGTTCTACGCATTCATATTCCGACTCAACAATTTCATCAACAGTTCAAGTGTTGGAATGAAGTCTAATACTAATATCTAAATTAAATAATACGAATAATAAAGAAATTGAAACTAAGTGGAGTTAAGCGAGAAATAAATAAGACCTTGACTAGGATGATCGGGAAATTTAGAATGTTAATCAGCAAACAATAAATAATACATTTTAAATTCGTCACTATTTACAAAAAAGGAACTAATTCGTTCTAGACCAAAATGGCAATGTAATGGCAAAGACAGTTTTTTTTTTCTATACATTAATTCGCTATTTAACAGCCAAAGGATGCAAATAATTCTACTAGAAGGAGTTTTTATTCTTGGGGCTAACTAATACTGAAGAGTACTGTTCCGCCTCGTGGTGCGAGCACCAAAGTTAAGTAGACAGCCAAAAGTTACATGGGGTGTGCGTTTTCTTTGAGTCGCATCGTTGACTCTTGATCACAACCGCTGCGTTCAAGCAGATTCCGTCTCGTAGAGTTTTTGGAACACCTGCGCAAGGTACTCCAAGTAGTTCAGGGTGTCTCTGTATAGGAGAACGCCCATATTGTTCGCCAAGTCAGGGATTTCAGAGTCTGGAAGCTTTTCGATTTTCAAATTGCGAGCGTTCATGATGTCCTGTAAAAAGGAAACGTTTGCGTTAGGGAAATATCAACCAAATTTTTTTGGATTTTTTTAATGGAATGATTCGAAAAAAGGATGGTATGGTTGTGCCTTTTTTTTGCTCTACTAAGTGGGTGCACTGCCGTGCTCCCAGTTTTTTAGAAATTATGATGTTTAATAATTAAAAATTTTGGCATTGAATTCCTTAATTATAAAATGGGTTATAGATTTTGGAAAGTTTGGTATACTTACATTAAAATAGCAAAGCACAGCTCGCACATCATGCATCGTCTGGGTGATGTTGTCCTTCAGACTTTCGTCTGATATTATATTGGGATTCAATGCTTCGTTGGAGAATAAGTACAGTCCCGCAACTATCATTTTCAGCCCCTTGTACATCCCCGGTAATACCTCGTCGATATTTGGCTGTGAACAAGAAAAATGGAATTTAAAACTCAAGCTTTAAGAAATAATTTCGCTTGAAGAACATTTTTGAATTAATGTTGTCTTCCTAGATTTTAAAATAATGCTTTTCAAATCAGCTCTTGCTTTCGTCGGTTTTTTTTTTGGATAGTTGCAATGACTTCGTTGCCAAATTAACTAAGATAAGGGCAATCGTAATTGTGATAATCATCCTAAATTCGATTACATTTTCGATTGTTAGTATTGCGAAACCATTGTGTTCTCACGTAAGCGATAGCCGGCCGACAACAATGAGTGCCACCGACGATGTCAATTCTTTGAAATCGATTGAAAAACTCATACGGATGCACGTTTTTGGCATCAGCGAATTCACCGCCCTTTGGTGATTGTTTTCGTTTAGGAAACGTCAATCTGGCAACGTTCGTATTATCAAAAACGGAATGATTTGTGAATATTTCTCAAGGTATTGATATAAATTTATTAAAAAACAAAGTTTTCCTGAGCTTTTTGACTAAGCCTTAAACATATTAAAACAAAAACCAAAATTCTATGCTTACCATCAACTGGTCAATATATTCATCTGGCATCGTCTGGTAGAGGACTTTCTCCTTAGGCAGCCATTCCTTAGGAAGGAAGTCATATGATTTCCACGAGCCCAGAAGTTCGTCGAAACTGTTATAACTATGAAGTTTCAACGCCTGAAACAAATGAAAACCAATCATTAGTTAAAAATATTACAACAATAGGTACCTATACAGAAACGAAAACATTCTTCTCCATACGAAACTACCTTTTGGAAGGGGCAACTCATAAATTGACGTGCCTTTGATGTGTCTATTTGAAATAAATGACTTTTGACTTTTACTTAGAAAAGGAACATGTATATGATGTAGAAAATGAAATTTTTGAATCCCATTTATTAATGAAATTTTTAATAGTAGCGTAAGTCAAAACACAAAGTATCAATAAATTAACGCACAAGGTATCAATAAGTCACAAGATAATGTAATTAAACTATACAATGACACGTCTTTTTCACGGCTAAATAACACAAGTAAGGATCATCGTGAATCAACGCTTATTGAGAACAGTTGTATTCTATGAAAGATGGAAATAGATAGTGTTCATACAATAAGTTGATTGACTTTCATGGAAAAGGTAGATTGAACGGATGGTGAGTCCGAGCAGTTTCCTGGATTGTTGGTATATATGTGGTTCAAGTGGGGAGAGCTCTGCAGTGGCCAGTCGAGTACTGAGTATTTGGTACCTAGATAGAAATATTTTTGAGTAGTTTTTGGTGAATTGTCTGGACTGAGGTATGTAATGCTATATTTTAAAGTTTTATCATGTGAAATAGCTATGTTGTCTCTCTTATGTGTGTGTTGACTGTTTATAAGCAATTTCCAAAAGGTCTTCTAAGTTATATTATTCAGTCGGTTTCGGAAAGTTTAATAGAATTAAAAAAATGATACAAAGAAAAATGGTTTTAACATGTGCGAACAATATGTAATAACGGATCAAGATATAGAGCAGAAAACTAAAATTTCACAATAAACGAAGTCAAAACACCCACGTTGGCACACGCGCTACCTAGTCGCAAAGTGTTCTTAGAAATGACAAACGTTTACTGCTCTCAGGAGCAACGAACCATAAAAACAAGACCTATAAAGTAGTGACACATACTCTTGATAATAGGTCAAGTAACACTGGAACATCACACGCTATTAACTGGTATCTATTTATTTCAAGACTCCATCTTTCAATTAGATAATCACAAATAAAGACTGCACGATCCCTATCGATATTAATAGTCAAGTTTTCTTGTTTACAAACTGCTGTAGTGTAGCTTTTAATATGTGAGTCATAAAGCATAGATTTGATTGAATTGACTTCGATTCTATTCGATATTTAGTACACATTAATACTCGATACTAACACGTATGATAATCGATTCAATTAGCAAGCGAAGGTCGTATGAAAGATGAGATCGAAACCAGAGGTTTGCGGCCGCTGCCGACGACATTTCACGTAACAAAACCGTTTGGACATTAAAAATTTGATACTATGTCTATATCACACGTGACGAAAGCGGAACTAACAAAAACTGCTCCTGTACTATTAAGCTTAGAGTCGAAATAGCTTTGACAAGCGAAACAATCGGGGCCGAACTGGCAGATGTAACGCGCTGTAGTTAAGTATCCCTTATGTAGAAAATATTGTTGGACAACAATACGGCTAATTAAAACTTTGCAAAATCCAACAAAATACCCAAAAATATCGTTATACAACTGTTTATCGGTGCCGATCAGAAAACTTTGTCCAAATATTAATTTGCTTCATTGAAATTGAGATACCGCAGATATAAAATTCGCTGATAATACGCGCAATGAAATAAATTTACGATTATTTCTTTGGACATAAACCGAGCCGCGGTGTATGAATGGAGTCAAAGCGGAGATATTATCTGTTGCCGAAGTGGCAAGTAATTGGCAGGAAAATTAGTTAGTTTAACAGACCTTTAACATTTTAAAAATAAAATTTGAATGCTAATGTATCGTCGGCGTATGAATGTAGTGCAGATGATTATACGGAACAAGAAGGTTTGAATGTTTAAGTTATGATATCGTACAGAAGTGGAATGTGCTATGTCGTCGATGGCACACTAAATACACAGGTGTGCGTCCGGTCCATCGGACCATATCCGAATCATTACCTACTAGTTGTGTGAAGTGCGACCAAATTGTAGCGTATTTAATTGGCTACTATTAAGAATGTTATGTATTCCCATCACTTTAATGAGTTTGTTACAACTGTGAAGGTAAATTCTGCAATTGATGCAAATTCTGTTATTGCGAAATCACATGGCAGCGTTATATCCTTAGAAGCGGTGAGGAAATTATAAATCTGTTTTATAAATGAAAAGTAGACAACGTCTTGTAATTTGTTAGTAAGTTTAAAGTAAACTCCAACTTACTTCAAATTAGCTGATTACTAAATTCTAGTTCCAGATTATTGACCGAGTTTAATATATTATGTACCTACTGAAGTCAGTATTCTTGAAACTTAAAGTAATTTCCCATAATTTGAGGATGATTAAAAATAAACAGGGAACAATTTGATGTGTTCAGCTCGTTGCAGTTGTCGTGGGTGGGCAACAACTAAGAAATTCGACGACTTAGCATCCGAATGCCTAGCTCGAAACATCGGAAGCTTATCAAATAAACATGCACCCACACAAGCGCAGACATTGATATATTTACGGCACACGTACGCACCCAACACCGCAGACAGCCTGTCGCCCGTGTGAACAACGCTATCGTACTATGTACGTACATATTGTATGTATGTGCTATGTAATTCAATGTTTATATAGCGTCGCTATTGCAAAGATAAGCGAGCAGATGCACACGAGTTGCGAGAGACGTGCGGCATGCCGCGAGCCGATCGCAATCGCCGATCGGGTTACATCGCGAATACACCACTCATTTGTTTATCGTAATTACTTTCAAAAGTTCACGAGTACTTTTTTAAGGAAGCGGGTTGAATTCCAGTGTCGAAAATGTGATGCGATAATATGACACCGGTGTAGTCAAAAGCACGAGTGTTATGACACATTCACACGGTGGCCGGTGGCGACTCACGCAGTACCGGTAGAGTTCGTTGAATTTGTTATTACGTTCTTAGTACAACGCGGCCAGTTATTATTTATACGGAATGGGCTTGACGACAGATGTAGCAGCCTGATTTATTTAGGATATATTGTCTTCTCAGACGCAACTTAGACGATTATCTTGGTTTAATGTGATGACTAATATTAACAAGACGAGATCGAAAATTGCGATAGGGGTAAAGGTTTTTGTTGAAAATGGAGCGCAAACAAAGGAAACCTAGACGTCCTTGTCATCTAGCAACAATGGCGGTTCATCGCCACGATTTGCGTGTAAATCGCAATAAATATGATACATTAGTAACGAATGACCGACATTAAGGGGAGAGACAGAAAAAATCGTCGGGCAGGTGTGTCGCGCAATACTAATGCGCAATCAGTATTCGACGCGTACGCGCACCGTCCTGTACCTCGTTCCGGCTACTGTGAGTCGATAATGTCGTTTTACGAGGAGGCAGCGGACAGGACGTCGCCGTCGTTACGACCGTCGAGCCTATTACAATGCCACCATACCTCATACGCGAACATCACATTCGATAACTGGACACATTCGACATAAACGCTTCCATTGTTCCGCTACCATTGACTGCCCAACTCTCAATAAATCGATTATATTGACAACAATCGCCGAAATGTATACGAGTTCCCTTCGGTTATCGAGTGGCTACTGCGTTCGTTAGTAAAGAGTCATCCATAAATGATTCGAGGCGCGACTTCGACATCGCATTATTTCTCGTTGATCGGCTCACCTTACTTCCGATTCGGAAATTATTATATTCCTAGGATTGGAATGATAGAGCCGTCATATGAATCGTTGTATTAACATGCTAAACGTTTGTTTCTAATAATTCGTGAATGTTTTATGAATTCTTGAATGTAGGTTGAATTGTCTGCGATTCTCGTGCGACAATATTACCATTTAATAAGCTAAATAGCTGTTTTGTTTTTAATATAAACTGGTTTACTGTAATAAAACTGCAGTACGTTTATGAGCAAAAAGTCGAGCTTGCGAGTGAGTAATTTTAGCGTACAGACAAGATAGTTGATAATTAAATGCGATTTAATCAGTTACATATTGTTATTTGATGTGACGTGTACAGTTTATAAAGCATTTTATCGACAAGGTTGTCGATACCGACATGGCGTCACAGAAATGCAGTGCGAAATTATAATTAAAAGGGAGGAAGCGGTCGGCCGGACGTATAGAGACGCGAAACGGCGCCCGGCCGATGCAATCTCTCTTCCACGCCTGCGCCCGCGCCGTTCCGTGGTGAGAAAACCGCGCTAAAAACGTGCACGCCGTGAATCTTTAATGGGTCAAATTTCGCATGAAACTTTTGGCAAAAGATTTAAATAAATTCAAATGAATTTTTTGATTATTTGAGTTTTTGCGAATACCACGACGTCGAACACAAACAATAGACATTAAATAACTACAATTCAATTATTTACAACAAGTTAGGATCATTGACTTTGCATTAAATCCCAATAATTCATAAGAGGAAGTACAAAAATCGGTGCTAACCATTTGCAGGGTTTACGCGCGCGTTAACAGAATACTACAGCACCTCTTACAGACTCTCATACATAAATCAATAATATCTGCGTAGACACAAACGCTAAAGGCATGCGTCGACGTTAGGTTTAAGTTTTATTGGTATTGGTCGACCGCAAGCTCCGTCCGTTCATTTAGAGCGACGCGGCGGGCATATAGATGTGCCGCGAATACTACGCGATCGCCTCGTGCAAAATCGATGAATGAAAGCGAAGAAAGGCCTTCGGAGCCAGCACTCACGCTTTTGTACTTTGCTTTATGCTGCGGAAATTTCAAGCGCCATTTATGTCGATAGCCTAACTCGGATACTGAATGACGAAGCAACTAAAGATTGCCTGTCTCTATTTTAAGAGAACTTAACTTTTAAGATGACTCCAGGATTGAAAATGATTTCAAATATTTCAGGTATAATATTATTGGCCCAATTTCCAAAGTTATCTTCTGGCTCACCGAGATCGGAAACACCACAGACCACTTTATATTACACCACTTTCAAAGATTTCGGAAACAAGTTTACGAAATTAGCTTTTTGAGTAAGAGCGGTGTTGTGTACTTACAAATGTATCCTTGTACTTCGCAGTTGATGAGTAAGCGTTTTTTGCTTGTGCGACGAGTTTCAACGCGACCTCCCTTGCGTGATTTTGCGAGTAGACAACTTTTGGCTGTAAAGAAATTCACTAGGTTAGATGATATCAAATCAAAAGACGACGACGACGTTCAAAACCTTTCTTGTGCCTATTTGAAATAAATGATTAGACTTTGACATTTGGACCATTCTACAACTTTGAATAAAACAATGTAATGAGGTTATAATATTATGTTCAAGTCTAATAATCCTGAACAAATCATATCCCCTAGAAGAAGAAAATTAATCTTTTACCACCATTTCCAGTACACTTCTCACTTCTGTTTACATATTCGTTCATTCATATGCGGTCACATAAGCTAACCGCAAAAGTTTAACATGAATACAAAACACTGGCTTGTTAATCTATGTTTATCATCATCCATAGCTGAACTTTTCTTCTATCTGCATAATTTAAATAAGCTCTTCAAACATTGATTCATGATCATGATACTAACTAGTTTTCAATTAAAATGGTGGTTTGACCTTTCTTATAACCACTACATCTTTGTGGATTTCAACTACTGTAATTGTCAAACATTGCATGCCTGTCTATACTATTCAACTCTTCTTCTTCTATATTATCTTTCTTAGCTTTTCTATTTCTATAATCTCATTAACTGTATCATTTTCATATTGTGTTCTTACCTGAGAATCATTATAATCGCAGGGGTTAGCCCACAATCTGTTCTCCTCATCCGTGTCACGTCGTTGCCGATCCATGCTGGCCCGGCTTCGATGTGGCGCCGCCGACGACCTCGGTGACAGACCGCACACCAACAGTAGCAGGCACACCGCCGCACAGACGTTGACGTATCCTGTGTGAGGAACATGAATTAGTATCGAGGTACTGACAAAATTCGAAGACAGACAAAATGGAATTGATGGAACAGAGAAATTCATTTAGAGGCCATGATGGTCATGTTTGATATTTGCTATTGAGGTCCGATGGCATACCGTTCTCTGTAAGTCTCAGATCTTATAAATTGTGTAATATAATTTCAATAATTTACCGTAACTACTTATTCATTTAAGAAATAGGAATAAAACCAACTACTGAAACTACCACGCAAGCTAATAGTGTTTCCTTCCGCTCAAATTGAAATCCTCACAATGCATTGCATTGATTCATATTCATTTCTGAATGAAAAGCTCGCGTATTTTTTTCAATGCATCTCATTTAATGAAAACGCTCAAGAGCCACTTGTTCCGTATGCGGCACGCGCGATGGTATCGATTATGGTAATCGATGAACATCCGATGAATAAATACATCGCGGCCCAGAGGTGGACAGCCTTTGCTAATTGTCCAGTGAACCTGTGTGAATCACTAATGCGGCTCTATTTAACGGTGGCGCGGTAATCGGACTCACATTCTTCTGATCGGTTACTTCATCGAAGTATTTATCGATTTAATAATATCGATAGCTATAATCGAATTGTGATCCACGTTAAGTGTGCCCTACAGTTTTCTATGGCAACAATAATTACTCTTCTATGCATATGGAAGGTATTTACTTAATTGAGTATTTTGTCACGGGTGGTATGTAAATGAGAGTTATTACCATTTTTACAGATAAAGAATAATTAATTGAAACTAACAACTGTCACTAGCAGAAGGTGTCCATCGTTGACACAGAAGTATTTATTGACTTGACATTCTTTTTACTCGTTAAAATGGAATAATATTATCCACGTTAAAGGAAATAATTTGATGTGTGATTGACATAATTTTTTATTTGAATGTAAAGTTAACTTATATCACCTGTCCGGTATACCCCAAAAAAATGAATTTGCTTACTTATTTGAATAATTGGATATTGTTAGGACGATTCGCGATGTTTTCAAATGCTATAATTTTAATAATGCTCATTTAAGGACTTGTATATGAATTATTATTATTATTCTAAGCTGTCATGTCTTTTTAAAGATAATAGTGCAACCGTGGATGCCCACATTGAACACACCCTTCGACTGACTAGCAATAGCGAATAAACATACGATATCCAAACTAAAAAATGACAATATAATAAATATAGTTCAACCCTATTCTGGCAGCGGATAGCATTCAGTTACACACACAGATAATACATTACGTGTTAAAAAACCATTATGATGTCAAATTAACAACAACGCATTCCCCGTGACGTTTGAAGAAGATAAACCAATTTGCTCATTATAGCAGATAATGAATTGACTTTGCTCAGTGATTAAAATAAATAAAATTAATCAGGTCTCCCATTGTTTATCTGTTTATATAAATCACGCGGTGATCTTCGACATTGTGCTGGATGTCGAGAAATTATGACTTAATTGATATCTTGAGGAAAATGAAAGCGATGCACAGATGCCTTTGCAGTTGCACTAATGATCTACGTTCGAGATTAAATAATTAAAATCAATTACGAAAGACGTTTGACATTTAGTATTCGCGACCATCTGCACTTTTTTTATTGAATGAAGATTCTAATGCATATTTAGCTCTTGTGTATCCTTTACGAGGACCGACAAGGAAGTTAGTTATACAAAGTTACGAAAAAAATAGCAGTGAGATTACATCTAAAGCGAACCGCGCCGTAGAAAATCAGTATTAACAATCAATCAGTTTTATCAAATCATTTTGATCAATCAAGAGAATAAAATCAAAGCAAAAATGGGCATAATTATGTCAGCGCGAATAAATCGTCACAATTTCAAAGTTGCACCGACTCACTCACATAGAATGTTATTTATTTTTTCAGTATTTTGCCTCAAGGTGTGAATCACAAGTGTTATGTCTGGCGGTTAGTGACTAACGTAGGTAAAGATCTCACTGTTATTTGCGATGATATTGTAATATCTGAACTGAATTTCGTTGTTAATGTTCTCGTTTGACCAATTACTTTTTTGTGATAAGGCAATTGGCCATGATTTTTATAATTATTTCGGATATTGTAACAAATATTTTGTGTCTTACTCATAATTAGATAATGTGTTTTAGTGCAATTTTATCATTTAACTTGCTTTAAAATTCAATCAGGCGCCCCAAAGCTCTTAACATACATATTAAAAGTTCAACAGGACAGTTTGTCAACACCCTGAACGACAGAGTCGCACGTTCAAAGGGATTTAAATGCAGATTCATCAATACACTCACACAATTAGCACAAATGTGTGTGCGTGTGATTTTTTCATCATCTCGTTAGTGCTGGCGGTTTCGCTCGAGAGCCGCAGGCGCAGCGGACAAATAAAAGAAAATTATAGTTATAGGGTCCAACCGCTTATTATATTATTTAACTAGAGCCTGTGAACTGATACCGATTACCCCCTCCTTGTAAAAAAGAATAATGTACTATGTCCGCACGAAACATAAACGAACAATTTGCATAAACAAACCCCACTCATTTAGTATGCAATCCATATAACTAGCCGTGATTTAGTTGTAGGTTATATTGCCCTCTAATTGACACGATAATAATGTTGTACCAATTGGGTTACAAAAGGCGACCGCAAAGGTGGAGTCGGGCAATAACGATCATGTCAAAAGGAAGGTCCGACACACACAACACGCGTTAAACACACGATCATAACATTTTATTAGTGCTCCGGTCAAAAGCAACCGCGAGACCGCCGTCAAAAGTTCATGTACAAAAAAACAACAGGTCAGCTCGTAAAAGACGTAGAGTCACTGTGAGACAAATATTTTCACTGAGTAACCATGAGATGAAGATAAAAATATAGAGCTAATTAAATATTTGAATCTTGAGAGTAAAAGAAATGAAAGCGTTTCAGATGCCATTACAGTGAAGAAGGAATCAATTAAAGAAGGGAAAATTAGGTGTAAATAAACTGTTTTTTTTTAACAATGTCAGTAGCCTCCTTGATTTTCAGATAAGGTACTTAAGTGTAATTAAAACAAGTGAATGTTTTTTTTTCTAAAGAGACGGCAAGTAATTGATATCCTCTTTATATCCCCAACCACCTATACGTGGAGATATTTGAGATGAACAATGAGACTCGATTGAATTCCTTAGCCCATTGAAGAACTGACCGGGCGACCATAAAAACCGTAGATACCTACACGTAGGTAATACACAGGTTATAAGGGGGCATAAAAAAGTAGGGACCGCGTCGGAGGTCGGGCCGACTACCCGAGAAACAAAGACTTCGTTTATTTTTTAACAGCTCGTCCGTTCACAAAAGAAGGCTTCGCGGCACGAAAAACGACCCAAACGAGACCATCTTGTTAACCTTTTTAAAAAGAAATCGCGCGCCCGCTAACTAGAATTTCGACTCGAAAACCGAGAAAAGTTCGCCGCGGCGTTCTGCGCACCGGACGTCGCAGGCGCCTGCGCAATCATTATGCAAATTCAGATTATTATTGTTATAAATGCGGTAAAAAAATTGGGATGAGAGTCGCGGGCATCATCTTAGCGGCTCGTTACAAAATGCCCGTCAGTAATTTGACGGGTTATCTTATTCGAATATCTTTGTTGTTTACTTGGAGAGTGGAGCGCGGGCGCGAAAGGGTTGAAGCGCTAGATCATTAACGGGATTACTGATACCCGTCCTCGTGACATTAAATAGAAAAAGGCGTCATGTCTTAGCTATAATAGAGGTTTAATTTGAGTCCGTTCATCATTTTGTTAGTAGCCGGCTAACAACCGATGCGCTCGTAAAATTTGACTGCGCATAATAAGGGCGATTATCGCTCAGAGACGCGCGTGGCGGTGCGTATCACAAGATACGCGGTGATACCACTCTTCATTACCTGAAAATCGCTCTAAATGGTAATAGCGTCGCGAAGAAGATCGTTGATCGACCCCGTCCGTTCGAAATTAACGAAACAAGCGCAAATTTTTCTTGAATTAATTTTAATAAGGTAACAACTGGCATTATGCATTTTTAGTAACTGTTTTTTATCGGTCGAACCTAAATGGAATATATTGAAAGGTATTTACAGCGGTGTAATTTCAGTCCTTATCGCGCAGCAGTAAGGGCCTTTTCATTTTTTATATATGTATTGTGCTGTAAAAAGAGTTAATTAGGCACGTCTAAGCTACTCGTAGGATCGACATCTCTCACTAAATGAGTGACAGCTAAACACTGCAATTATGAGGTTCCCGTCTCACTGAAATAACTGTTTATAATTGACGCGGCTGCCTTACTCTGCGTAAATGAACAACGTTTTATGTGAAAATGTTGCTAATGAGTGAGTGGATCGCAGCCCTAATGACGCGGACATAGTTCATGAAATCGAGCTTAGTGCGTGTACTTTGCTTTAATTATTATGACATAGCTTTCTTGTAGACTAGCCCTAATATGAGGTGCATTGTGGTTATGCATTATGTGGCATTGTTGGAGCTAACTGTTAATTGTTAAATTGATTACAATTTTTGTTGTTGAAACTTTTTTAAATATTAACTTACCAAAGCTGTCTTGTCTGTATCATAGTTTAGAATTGTATGATTAAAAAAAAGTCTTTCATAGATATTTCAAGTGTTCGATGCTCAAAACCAAAGAAACGATCTAATCACAACTTCCGGTATAATCACAGGACATAAATATGCAGCTCTAATTGATAATATTTTCCGCCATCGTATCGACAATAATTGTTATTTAATCATTTAGATAGCTCTGCGGTTACCAGCAGTAAGACAATTTACCCTATATTGTATCTCATTAAGGGATTATTTACCTGAGTTGTTAACTTTTTTCGTAGGGCTGGGGGCAAAACATTTTTTTAAATCTACTGACGTAAATGAAATCCGTGTTGATATTATACAGCCTTCTTGATTGTGGTTTGTTTTTAATCTTTCGTTAATACTGTAAATATATTGGTGCTGAATAGCCAGCCAGCGCAACCAGCCAGTCTTTTGGGAACTTTTCCTGTTGACAGCGACAAATTTATTGATGCCCTTTGATTTTTTAATTTATTTTTTTCCCTCCCTTTTTATATATTTATTTGTGCATAGTTATTATTACTATTTTTAATATTTTTAAGTATGTAAATATTATGTCAATAAAGTTTTATGTTGTTATGATTAAATTGAAACAAATTCGAAAAAGTAAATTTAATTTAAAACTTTTTGCGAAATCTTTTTTGATTACATTTTTTTATCAAAGTAAGATGACAGCATTAGACTACATCAATTAGTATAGATTCATCTACCTACGGGTAAAATAACGTCACCGTTAAAGCCAGGATATACTTTTTATTGCTATTCTTATTCATTAAATATAATTTTGATAGGCATCTAAGTAGTTTTAACGATGACGAAGTCAATACATCATGGTGATTATATCATTCATGATGTAATGATGAATAGAATCGGAATCGAATGCGTTTTCTTCTTCAAATCGATTTTCCTTATGGGAGAAGCTATGTTGCGATGCAAATACGTCTGATGATGCAGAATATTATGTATACTTTAGTTTATTTTTTTAAATTATTTACACGAGAATGTTCACTGGCTTTATTCAATCATTTAAGAAGGTAATATTATGGTCAATCTATTAAATTTAAAATTTTTCAAATTCAAATTGTTTAATGTGGTACACAGGTAACAAATTATGGTAATACAGTTTTTAAGAAGACCAGGACAACGAGAAAGGAAACATAAGTAACACATTTTAATTTGATGTGCTAAAATCTCGAATTGATAATTAAATCAACCAAGGAACCGAACAAATGAACAACCTTCATGAAAAACTTATTATGCACTCGTGTGTAAAAAGTCTAGTTCCGAATGGATTTACCCACTTCTCGTAAACGCAGCAAGGTTTATTAGAAATAGAAGTCATCAACATGATATAATTAGAACCACAACACGTACAATGTTAAGAACCTTTCCTGCCCTGTCAATTAGCTCACTGTTAATGATCACTCTTTATATTTACTTTTAATTTGAGTAATGAAGGTTTATATACAAGAACAGTTATTAAAACCTTTTTCATCTCGTTAAGTGTCCGCAATATGCATACAAAAGCGTCGAAAGAACACAATCCTATGACAAAAAGAGGAGATAAATGTTCCCTGCAAGTAATCTAATAGGCATAGGCTTTTTATTGCACGACACTTAAATCATTTCTTGGGCCCTATATAGAAAGAGACCAAGCGATATTACTAATTGCGAAATAACCCTCTGCGCGCCAGTTGAACGTAACTGTCCGGCTGCTAAAGGATAGAAACATTTAGTCAGATATGTCATTCCGGTAGCAGTACGTTACTTTAATTACAGTTTAAGCCTAGTTAGTTAGCTCTGATCTTCGTGTTTAACATTGTAAAGGGAGACTGAGCCAAGTTTTTGCGCGTAATGAAATTGTAATCTCGATTGCCGCGGTGGAGCGAGGCAGTACCGACAATCCGACAATGCGACGAGGATGTGAGAATAGGCGTGTGTTCGTACGGACCGGATACATAGTTTATAAATAAATAATGCTTACTCTATGGGTAGCTTTTATTATCATAAGTTCTATTTATCGTTCCGGGACTCTACCTCTCCTATTGTTGTTACGCGCTCTGTGCTTTCATTGTCTCATTAAGTTTATGCCAAAGAGCTACTAGCTCTGGATCGGATGACATTTTATTACTTCGACTACTAGGATCAATGTTTCATTGAATTGAATTTTAAAATTTTAACTCAACTTTTAACATTCGTATTAATCATTTAGAAAACTCAACGGGATCAAAAATAGTAATCTTTTAAGTTTTGCGAATATATTTTAAAATCCATGATGGAAACATTAGAAACTTTTTGAAATTATCAAAGGGCTTTATTATAATTTAAAATCACTGTAAAATTCAAGTAAAATGTTTGCAAAGGTTAGAAAAAAAAATTGCCAAATATTTTTGCACGACATCAATGAAAATTTATCAAATAAAGTCACACAAAAATACAAAGCACCGTTAAAGTATTTGTTAGTAAATAAAAAAAATGGCGCTTACTACTTCTTGCTGCACTCGATCTATAGGGACGATATTTTTCCACAACATCACTATCACAGTCACTATATTGGCTAATTAATCTAGTCCTAGTACAATGTTCACATCCGGACGGCCTATGCACCAGCTCCGGACAGCCGGACGCCGGACACTCCTCAGGCTTGCAACAACTGGTGCTCACTTCCATCTTCAGTCTTACTATAACAGTGCCCGTATTCCTGTACAACGCACACGTTGGTATACTACTGTGATCCATAACAGAAGATCGCAATTGACATCCCCCAAAAAGCTACGATGTCGCACGCGTCGTGTCGTGTGAGAGACTAAATGAATTTGTGTGAACGCGCGTAAGATAAAGCCTCGTACACCAAGCCACGTGTTTAAGGCACGCCAGGTGGGGTACGCCAGCACGTATCGAGGTGGGTTTCTCCCGAGCTCGCAAGCCACAGCCAATGGTGGCCGGCAGCGAAGGGAGGCGGGTCTCGATCCCACCCAGCTGCACTCCTATTATGTGCCGAGGGATCCGTTTGGATCGCGTCCCGGTAGACAAGGGTCGACTTTTATTGTATTTCCATTTTTATATACTTTCTGATGATTCTTCAGTCCGGTATCAGTTGAGAGCTAGTAAAATTATTATAACTATGGTCAATAAATAATTGGTAGGTAACAATTTCTGATATATTCCTGAAGGACGAAAAGGTATTGTGATATTTATTATAGGCATCGTTCTATTCCGAGGAACTATGTAATTACTTTTAATCGTAATATTTTTGTTGGGTTTCATTTTTATTTGTGGCTAATAATGAAATGACACCACTTTCAGATATTGATCAATATTTTTCTATATATGACTCATCTTGATATTTGTGCAAACCCTAAAAATATTCTTGACGTCATAACTCTTACGTGATCAAATAATATACGAACTAATTAATGAAAAACAAACAATGATAACACCGTGCATATTGAATTCGATTACGTAGAATATTTTGTTTTATACATCATAATAGTTGATAACCTAATTATTAAAACACGTTTAATGATAGATTAGTTGTCATATCCGGATTGAATAATTAAGTGTCAATTTTAGAACATAACACCGTTTTTTTCACTTAAATCATCGAACTATTATCAGATAAAAAAAATATATAAACCTTACGCTAACATCTGTTATTCTATAATTATTGCTAGTTAATATTAATCTTGAGTTCTGATCACTATGATAATGTGTGCATGCCATAAGATCATAGAACGATTAAATAATCGTTATTATGCCATTGATGTCGTTCAACTCGAGATAAAACACAATCATTTCCTTCAACTACTTTTGTTTTGATTCTATTTTTAAACCTTCTAGTATCAAGTTTTTTTTGTCAAACATTTACATGTTGCAAATGTAAATGAATTTAGAATGCCGTTGTTTCTTTTTTAACATCTTTGATGACCGTAGTTTTCTATTTCTAAATTTTATATTTGTAAAGAATTTACGATCGCCTATTACATTTAAGAAATTGTCAAACTCTCTGGAGTAAATAATCCTATTATTAAGATGATTAGTAATTTATTTTGTTATAGTCAAGGTCAAGTTTGATTTGGCATCAATGAAAAATTTCTCCAGAGTGTTTCAGCTTGACTCACGCGCACACTTCATAGTTAGTCATTGAATTTCAGTTGAGTCAGATATCAGCGGATATAATGCAAATATCGATGGTCATTTTCCAACTTTTCCTGTAAAGGAAAACTAAACAGTATGGCAAAAATTACTGTTTTATTAATTACTTGTTTATGCGTCATTGTAATTTATAATTGTAAGCGACCAACTCCGCCTTCACGTTCAATTCTTTCCACTGCTGTAAGGTTTATTCTCTCGTTTAGTGTCGCATTTGAACCTTTTTGGCACAACCTACGATAAAGTACCTTTGCAATTTGGTCACATGCTTTTTTTACTTAACTTAAGCGAACTTTTACAACCCATTAGTATACTTACACGAAAATTATCAGTCCCACGACCTACCGCTATTGAATTGAAAAAAAAATCCAATAGATCAAACGCCGTAAAATGATTAGTTAATTGGGTAATACTTTACAGTTATAAAGAGTTTTTATTAATACAGCTAATTTGTACAATCTAACGAGTTCCCCGCAAATAATTAGCGGTTGCTTTAGCAAATAATTATTAAATATATTCCCTACTTTCTTTGTAGAAGTCCAGTAGCGACCTGTCCTTCCAAATGCGTTTTAAAACAATCATTAGTAAATTACTAAAAAAAAGCGCGTTGAATAGGCTTCTGTGTAACAATGGCAGCAAATTACATTCCCATAGAACATTCGGTTATAGTTCCAGAAAGGAAAAATATTCCCTATCGTGTAGTCTAAAATGGCATGTTAACGTAGGTATCAGCTTAGGCAAGGCGTACCTATAGGAAAAGTACAAGAAATAGAATCCGGGATGACGCTATGCAATATCTTTCCAATTAAGACGCTCCGTAAAACCCATCCCCACAGAACGCTGACACATGACTCACGAGCTCATGACACCGTCCACATTTCAATAAGGTCCAACCACGTGGAACATAATGTTCAACGGATCTACTTTTCGGTTACAGGATATGACATGACGAGTTCCGTGTAAAATGAAACACCTGTGCTAAATCAGCGCGTAGTTTCCTGTTGATATCACGGGCATTATGTAGGAGCTAGCAATGTATGCTGATAAGAAGATGGAGTCGTGCTGTCTGGCATGTTCGCTTCTAGTAATGTTTTATCTTCGGATTTCGCGAATCGATGTGGTGATTTCGTAAGTCAATGAGATTAAAAATTGTAGCTGAAGATGAAAAACTTTCGTTTTTAAGTACCAAATCTATCATACGATTTAACTAAGTAATTAACAGTAGGTTATGAGCAAGGATATTTTTTAATTTAGACTTTAGTATCTCTGCCAATGCTCCCAACGATTATCAAGTCGATCCCGAAAATCGGGCGACAAATACTTACTTTTCAAGTTGTGGCCCCTTTATTTTTGAAATGGAAATATTCTTAAATAATGTTTACTAAATTAAGAGCCTTAGGTAACGGCGTTTGATTCATATTTTGTCTTGCAAAAAGTGAGTAGGGTAGAATCGGATATTGTTTGCTCGAATTTTCAGAAACTAGATGGCTCCAGAAATATTCTTTCAGCATCTGGTAGGATTTATGACATGATATTTTTCGGAAATAATAAAAATCTAAGCCACTTGCGTGCGCAGATAAGATGAAACAATGATACGGTAAATAAGGATGTAGTAAATGAGATAACATTTACTGCATAAACTCGGTAACACCGTTCTTAGAAAATATCTGTCAATATACTTTTACCCGTAATATTTGATTTTAAAATATTCCGGTAACCACTCATACTTTAACGGAATGCACTCGGTAGCATATTATAAGGTTTAAAATCAAGTTAGCGGATTGACTCATTAACACCTATTAAGAATAAATTGATACTAATAACTTAGGTACTGTATATGATAGATTTATTTACATAATAAAAACTTATTATCCTTTCCAAGTCGTCAAGGAAAATTTGTAACCGGTAATAATTTCCGACTTTGTTCCTCTTTTTCAAGAATGTTAACAATCTGAATTGACCCACATTATAATTTTCCTTATTATGATTTTGTCTTTTACATTGCTTGTAAAGGAATACTTTACTATACTGAATTCATGAAATTGGTCTGAAATATTCAGAGAAATAAATGACACGGGTTGTTGTTCAATTCGTTTTTCAAATAACGTCCTGTCAATCTAGTGCAAGGTCCAAAGCAAAGTCCATCTTAGTTCTAATCTCTTTTGCATATGTGATTGGGGACACACCTCGTTCCAAGCAAATTTTGCTTGTCACCTCATACGCAATAGCGTTACTATGAACCAAACTCGTATGATCGAGCAAGAATATTGTCATCCGGACGGTACGGTGATCCTGAGTTACGGTCAAAACTATTTTAAGATGGGTAACAAGAATAACACACAATTACGGAAAACTAAACTACATCACAATGTATTGACGCATTAGTTACGTAGTTAAGTTATTAGAATTCGAGCTATCAGCTACGTTTACACAATACTGATAAAGAGTTTTTATGCTGTCATAAGTATTACTAGACATCCGCTCCTGTATATGGGTATCCCCCAATGATCAATGAGGCGAACTGTCTCCGGGACTTAAAAATAGGATTTCTTGCGTTACATTTTTTTCAGTAACATACGTCATTGGTTGTTAAAGAAGCCACTGTTAAAATATATAGAGCATAATATTTCGAATCACCAATATGTTATTAGGACTGTTTTTCCGGTATAGATCGCTTCTTAAAAACACATGATTTTAAAAAGGAAAAATGCAGGCAAAAGTTCTCATAAAGTACATTTCTGTACTTTATAATCTCTTAATTAAACTTAATTGCCGGACATTTATCTTATTAGAAGACGATGGTGTTATGCACATAAAAATAAAATACAAGTATTATTCCATATACATTGCATATTATTACGATTTATGCGTCATCACCAATGTTAATATTATAAATGCAATTAACTATTTCGAAAATATACCAGACGTAAAAAACCCATTCTATTAAACAATGTGGAAATAAGAAATCTTCCGAAAATAAATGAAAACATTTATCTAATACGTCATAATTGTTTCGTAAAATTCGTAGCTTATTTGCTACGAACGTAGCATACATATTCTATGTATGTAGCAAACATTCTAGTTAATCGAAATGAAGGAATGCACTTGCTTGTTGAAATATTTAACTGCATGTACTACTTTGCAAATTCACGAAGCCCTTTGTTTAACACTAGCTTCTGCCCGCGGCTTCACCCGCGTGAATGTCGGAAATTGTTACATTATTGGAGTTTTAGTAAGGATCCTTAAGTCCTTTGAAAATATAATATAGCCTATGTGAACCGGGGATAGTGTCCCTTCCCAACAGTGAAAGAATTTCTCAAATCGATTCAGTAGTTTCGGAGTAGTCTAGTCAGTAGTTTCTATTCAATGCAAACAAACAATCAAATGTTTCTTCTTTACAATAATAGTAGATAACATCACACCTTGTTTCCCCAAAGGGTTGGGCAGAGGTATTAAATAGTACACCTACATTTTGCTATTTATATTTAAGTCCCATGTAAAAGTGGGATTGTCCGAAAGGGTTACCGCTACCCCGGAACATAACGGGCTAAGGAAGGAACATGGATGGGTTTTAGTAGGTAAGAGTCTGACACTCCCTTCCGCTCTACCCAGAGCGGGAGAAGTCATAAATAAATTATAAGTAAGTAGTCATAGATAAAGTCATTGGATGATTTCCCAACCTCAAAAAAAAAGTCCCATGTAAGAGGAGGCGAGCCAATTACCATAAGGCCAAGAATCCAGACTCCTCAATAATATCTTGCGTGACTTGAGAATCGAACCCAAGATCTTAGCTGCATACCAATAGGTAGTGCTTGCGGTCACTAGACCAATAAGGTCCTTTGTTTAGCTACTCTGATATATCGACAATAATCAAATCAAATACAAAAATTAAATGGATTCAAAGCACATGACTCACCTATATAGTTTAGAAAAACGTGCTTTAAAAATGTATATCCATTCAAATATATGCAAATGTATGCAAATTGTAGTCACTGAAGTAAAACATGAGAATCTTTTTACTTAAGGTAAGAATAGAGCTGTCATCTTCTGCTTGCTTCTACATTTTATTGTTAGCTATTATAGTATTTTTATCTTATAAATCGACGCGCACTTTACTCGTGGTATCCAAGGTGTACGAACACGTTGTAAATGAATGTGTAAGTTAAGCGCAGGATCTCTCGGTACCGTCCGAGAAAATGGTACAATGGTACACAAGTAAAGTGCGCCTCGTTTCGTGTGATTAAAATACTGCAACTTATTGACATAATAAGTAATTTATTTAAAAAGTTGCAATTGGACTGTTCAAAGACATCATTGCTTCCATAAGTTCTCACATGTAACCAATATTTTGTAACCATATTTTGTTTAAAAGATTGTCCATGGAGTTTCTTGCCCGTTCTTCTCCATAGGTACCTACTGCTTTGGAATGGGCAACTAACTTCATCTTTCTGACTGATCGACCCCTTGACAATTCAGTTTGAGTTTGAGGTTGAGTCGGAATCCTTTTAACAATTGTAATAATGTGCAGGGTGATGACTCAATTTGTGCATAGGGTAAGCAAAAAGTTGAAAAAGCTCAAAGTAAGAAGAACAGTATAAATAAATGTACTTGTAAACGTGAAGGATGAGGTTGCCTGCTGTGTGTGCAAAACTAACATAAAAGGCGATTTGTTTGAAGAGAAACTGGCTGATTATTGGTTGTCTGTCATCTGTCATTGAGATTTAAAGAAGCTGATGCAGATTCTTCAGAAATATTATTTCAGATTCTTGGTGGCCATTGTTATATTATGTCTAATTATTACGTTAAAAGTTGAGTTTTGAGCAACGAAAGCTCCGATTATTTGATCGAGAGATATTAGTAATGTATAGTTCGATATAAATAAAACCTAATTTGAATTTAATACAGATTAAGATTCAAATGATAGACATAATATCCACATTGTAAAATAACTATTTGAAATATACGTATGGCAAAATAACTTATTATAACGAGGACGACCCATGAAATTTAAAACGCGTTCCATTGCGTTCCTTAAATATAAAGTCCATAAAACGGCCATTAAAATTTCGCAAACCGTTTATTGGCTTGTAAAATAGCCGACTTCTGTACAAGGACGAAACCTTTGTCCCGTTGCCGAATCGTTTTGTTTTACCGTTAACGAACCAATAGAGACAATTACTCGTGCAACTTTCACTACGTTATATATGACGCAATAAATTGTATTGTCAACTTAGACCCATTTAAAAGGTGCCATCTTTAAGTTTTGTTTTCATCTTAACGGTAGTAGATCTCGGACCGCTCTGAGGAGGTCCTAAATTGACAAAAACTAGCGTGCGACTGCCTTAAAATTTCACAATTGTGACATTGTTTAGTGTGCGCGGCGGCTCTATAAAGACGCGCGCACAATGAGTGCAGTTCGTACGCAACACAATTAAACTTGCAATAGAGGAGAGCCGTGAAATTTCGTTTTGTAACGGCGTGAATAGACGTATCATGGGATGTTTGTGTTTGATAAATAGTGCGTCAACAATACGCCCCCTTTTCCGGTGTTGGAGAAGAAGGAAAAAAATGTAACGCTAGTTAAAATGTCAAACTTGTTACGACATGCGGCGATAGATGTCATGGTTAAGGTTGAGTGGCAATTTCAAGGTTTTTGGGCACGCCTAGCATCCTACACGCAAAAAATCACACTTTTGCATCAGGTTACATCGGTTGCGACAACTGGAGAAATTATGGTGACTATTAGTGACTCTGCAAAATTACCAATTTACAGTTATGACATATTTTTTGGAAGTAAAATGACGCTTTCACACTATTGCACGACGTGGTGTAGCTTGAGAGGTGATCCGTGATAATGAACTTGCGAAACCAAAGCAACGCGGATTGAGGAAATTCTTAATTAAATTGGGACGGATGCCACAATTATGCAAGCATTCACCTTGTGTTACAACTTGCTCGCTCGTAGTACGAACGTTACTCGATTATTTAACGGCTATTACTCAAACCGGATTAGCTTGATTATTGTGCGATGGTTTTTACTTTTACTGTATAATTATTTAATTTTATGCAATAATTTGCTAGATATACTTAACTTAATATACTTTAATAACAAATCTAGAAGCCATCCGTCTTTTTAGTATTTATTTGTATGTTGATAGCGGGAGCTAGTTTACATTGATTTAGTTTATGTATCGTTTTTGTGAAGACTAAAAATAACAGGCTTTACTATTTTTCATAAACACTATTACTACTAGAAAAAAAAAATATAGCGAAGTATCAAACTATTTATTAAGAAAAGACAGGCAACTACACAATCAATCGCAATAATTCCGAGGTGAAAATAAATAAATATCGATAGGAGGTCAAGCAAATGACTCAGCGGCCGGAATCCGCAACTCAATGAACTATTATAACATAACCTGTTACTACGCTCTGTGTCACGTACCCACGCAATCCAATACAATGAGACTATCGACCTCCTTCGAACACATTGCGCGGACGATTCGATTTTTTATTCCGAAATTGAATTCTCAAGCAGCAATGGATATTGAACTGGACAATGACAACAGCGTTTGTCTATATTGACACTATTGCTAATCGTGATGTCAAAATGGAGGCTGGGTATTGCTCAATTTAGAGGTCGTGCCTTCAAAAGTTTTAATGTTGAGAGATATTAGTCACCGTCTTATGATAATGCAGGATATGGGTCTGGTGTTTCCCTGCTTCACGAATCTTAGAAAACGTCACGGTCATGGGTATGAAGTAATTGTTGTTACGTTCCTAATAATTATACATGGAACTATTCAATATGTAATCGTCATTACTGACTTAACATACTGTTGTTTGGGTATTATTACAGCCGGCCTTTCTGATTAATGTTCGATTGAATGATTCATTTCATTAACGAAGTATTAAGTAAACATTCATAGACTTATGAAGCTGCTAATAATACTGTGTGGGTACGATCATAGTTTTAAAATCTTCTACTATCTTTATTTTTGAGACTGTTAAAAGTGTGAGACATCTTTCAATATCGTTTTGATTGTAGATTTAATCACTGGAAAACTACCTCTTTTGCTTTAAATTAATCAAATATTGGACATATTCACGCAATTTGTGTGATTCTTTACTCTAAATACAATTTCAGACACCAATCTACATGGTCTTCACATGATCTGACCAAAATTATGTCTGGACTTTAAAAAAGACTGTGATCTCTGAGTTTGTTTAAGCTTTTCTTTTCATATTAGTCATATAGGAAACGCCAACCTGGAGTTACCATATGATTGACGTGTAAAAGTGTTTATATATAGACACACCTACCTTAAGAAATAAAACCATTTGTCATAAAATAAGAAAAAAAGTCAACCACACAAATTGGTGACTTACCAACAACGTTAGTCACATTTGTTTAACTAATCAGTGCAATGAACTGTGCGAGATATCTAAAATTTGGACCGCGAATGAATCAAGATCTTGTATGGAGAACCTTCCTAACGTCACGTATTCTTATGGACGACCTTGAAATGCTGTTCACCCAATGACACAGAAAACTACGCCGTATAGAAAAACGCGTAGTGTGATGCAAACTATACTAATATGACGTGATAATAGAACGGTTTAATAGCCTAGCTGTAAATCATTTCAACAAGACACGACGTTGATTGTTCGAAGAATATCAACTCTAGTAGATTCTACTATGAGTTTATTAAAAGCACATTTACAGAGAGCAATATTTAACGCAGCGTCGTCGAAACACGGCCACACACACACCCACCACACACACCTTAAAAAGATAGTTACTCTATCAACCTGCTGCATTGAAAAGATAATTAAGTTTATGTTTGTTCCGTAATCAACAGATTTTAACAAACATAACCTACACCTATAGCAGAGTTGATATGACAGAGAGGCATTAAATTACACTACGTATACTATACGTGTTTAGTATTAATTCGATACGTTTTAAAAATAAAAAGCACCAAAAATGAGTTTTTATTTTTGTCAAACAAACTAAATAGCTTACAAATCAGAGTAAAACGCAACCACCCTTTGTAAATAAAAACTGACCTTGTAAAAACGCATCGTAGGTTATACTAAGATCTATGGTTTGATGTGAATGACCTATGCGTATAAACATAATCAGCTGTTAGGAAAGATACATCGTGTTAAAACGGGGCAAAAACTTAAAAAATCATTTGTGACTAAACTACTGCTCCATTTTAATTCATTTTTGGTACAGAGCTTAAAAATGGTACTTAGTTTAGGTGGTTTAAAGGAAAGCCCCTCTGTCGTATCAACTCTGCATAAGAAGCCTTCTGTTAGGTACTGGGATACCAATGATAAAAGGGCTCCCTCTTTCTAGTCCCTCATACACACGACCGGCACGCGTCAGCTGCTGAACCCACTGCAGCCGTCGACACGTCAGCGACTGCCGTCGACAACGTCAACGTCAACGACGAGCGACGTCAAGTCGATGGCCACACAATATTGTACCACATATCAACGTATTTTAAATTAGTACGGGTCATTTCATTAGTTCCTTGGGTAATTTATCATTTTTTTGAGTAACTGGATTTAGAAGTGTCTTTGATTCTTCATAAGAGGGTCTATAGCCAAGCACTCTAAGGTTTTTGTATTCGTTTTTTTGGTACAGACGCACATCAAGCTATCCCTAACTGTCAAATTTGCCCACTTGATTATGAGGCTTATGCTTTTGTAATAGAGTTGAAAAACTATTAAAGAAATTTGACAGATTGTGGTAACTTGATGTGCTAGACTCTGTACATAGGATTTTTTTGCTTATAATACGGTGTTATAAGGAAGTTTGGGCAGCATATTGCGCCTTGCGAATGCTGTACCATACTTCTTTTTCCTGAGGGTAACAGGATGAAATTCTGTTGTTTTATGCATGTTTCAGGAAGACATCAGAATAAATGACTTTCTTCCAGTTAGAAGGTAAAATTAAAAAAAAGTAAAAACATTTCTCAGAAGGCCAAGAAGTGCTCTACATCTAGGAATTGGGTTTTGGAAGCAGCCCCTAGATAGGAATGCAATAGATTAGCATGGATTGAGCTTAAGCGTGTATGATTAATAAGGTTCGTTTAAGCAACATGACTTAGTTATTTGAAGTTCCAAACAAGTTTTCTGAAACGAACCTTGCCAATGCTACGCGATAATACCAAGATAATCGCTGGTCAAGAACAATACCCAGGTATTTCGTCCACCTGATCGATAGACGGACATGCGCAATACTAAATACAATTTACGGGACTCTAGTCTCGTAAATTGTAACATTGGTGTATCTCAACACTGAGTTTATCTAGTCTGGGTTCTATGAGAAACACCTGAAGATTCTAACTATTCAGCGTAAATAGGTAGTTCTAACCCAGGAAGCCTCTAGATAATCCCACTTCCGTATCTTTCCGCACTGAATCCCAATTATCTCTATAAAGACCAGGACTGTGTCGTCGGCAATAAATTGCTCTGTGTAAATAAGCCTCAAGTTTACATGTGTAACTGTAATTGAAACATATGTATTATGTTATTTCAGCCCCAATTACTCTCAGCTTTAGTTCAAGCTTTTTCGGACCTCTTAACAAATATTTACTGTACCGTTTTAAGTAGAAAGAAAATGAAAATTCCCGTAAATCTTTTGCAGCAGAAGAAAATATTTTTAAAGAATCCATTAAAGGAGAAATCTCACTTGGGGGTATCCACGTAGGTATGTACGACACAAACATAAGCGTACCGCTATTAAACAAGATATAACAGCATAATTTCGTTTGATTTGACATGCCGAAACAATTTAATCATTATCTCTGTCGGAAAATTAGCTGAGATGTGCGCAAAGGAATTTGGGTTCAAAAGCTGGGGATGTAAGGTGTAGATTGAAAGCGGGTCGGCGGTGATTATAAGCCTTGTGGGCTAGGGAGAGGAATGGCGGAGGAATTGGCGGTATTCGCCAACGACCGCAGTGGAGCGATGTAGCGAGCCGGTACCGCCGACGGACTGGGTGGGCACGCCGCGGCGGTTGGCCCCTCTACGCTCTTTTTGCCTTCCATTTTCGAATTTTAAATTTTGAACTGTGCGAAAACAATGCCCGTTCGGGAACCTTTGTTCCCGGGATGCACGCGATGGAGATAAGCGCCATACTACCATCATCACGCCATTTCTCTAAATGTGTATGCCTATCAAAATTATACTTCAACATGTCCCCTAACTGTATAAGCACAGATGATATAATAATTAAATCCTAATTGGCAAGAAATATAAAGAGAAGGGTGTACAATTAAAACATTACTTTGCCATCGTCAAATTATGTCGTAATTAACTGGACAATTAAAATCGAAGGTCATTATGGTGGTAAAAACTGGAGTGGGAAGTGATCCTCTTTTTGCTGTTATTACAGATAGGTTAAGCGACAGAGAGAATAGTATAGGTTGTAGTATTTTACCTACTGCCACATTTTTTTGGATCAAAACATGGTCTTTTCGTTGCAATTAAGCGTAATTATACTAATTATAATCCTAATATAAAAAAATATTATAATTTTTTATTTTACTGGAATTTCTAAATGTTTTTTTTTTTTGAGAATCATGCGCAACGCAATCTTTCTCAATTTTTTTAACAATAACCAATAACCTCATTTGTCCGATTAATCACATAACTTAGCGACATCATTGATACAGGATACTGTTAAAAAAACATGTCGTTTTATCCTCTAAGCGGAAAACATGATGCAAATCACCTAATTTTTAAACCTAAGCAAACAAACTGAGTTCCGTTTCTAGCCAGTATTCTAGGAAATGTGCACTTAATATTAATATTCATAGGAGCAGAATAGTCAATAAGTATGTACGTTGCTTTATTGACCATTGTTAGACATAGATTCGAGATATAAATAAATTAGTTTATTAATAATTTAAATAGAGATACTTACCTAAAGCGTTTCAACGGCTTGAACATTTACATTATACTCTTACTTAAACCGTTTCAATCTCTATCTTCAATTATACAACGTGGCGCTACAATAGTGACATTAATTTAACACATGGGTAGGGCTAGTGCCCATTAATCATATACTTAAATGATGATAGATTAAAATAAATCGCAAATTAAAAAGCTTTTGCCCGCGACTTCGTCCGCGTGAAGTTCGGTTATATCGCAATATCGGAATAAAAACAAGTGTTTTAGGTATCAATTCGAGTTAACTTAAAATTGGCTACCCTTTTTCACCCCCTTAGGGGTAGAATTTCAATAAACCTTGATACACGTTATTCTTTATTTTTGATTTTAGATATAAATACTTCCGAGTTTCAAGTTAATCGGACCGCGCGTTAAAATTCTTCCATACAAACTTTGACACACCCAATCCTTCCAATTCCTTTAGGGGGTAATTTAGAAAAACAAAAAATGACAAACTTTATAATTTCCTTAGAAAAATAGTTATGTTAATTTCAAGTTTATGAACTCAAGAAATTAGATTTTTCTAACAAAATTTCATCCCCTATTTTACCCCCTTAGCCTTAAAAAAAAGGGGTGGAATTTCCAAAAATTCTTCCTTAGTGGTGCTTATTATTTAAGGTATCTATGTGTAAAATTTCAAGTATCTAATTGTCTTACGCTGTGCGTTGATATTTCACCCAGTCAGTCAGTTTATATTATTTGTTCGGGCGTCTCCGGGAATCATCGGGTTCGGCGACTCGAGGTGTGGTGCGCGTGACGACCAACGACCACTTCGCAACCGATCTCCATCGACGGCGTTTCAATAATTAAGTACTTGAGTACGAATCACATTAGCCCTTGGTATGCCAATTTATAAGGTCTTTAGACTGTTTAAACAGATGCCTGTGTTACGGTTTATTAATTTTTATGTCGCCTCTGTCACAACCATGCTCTATGCCTACGAATGGCGAAGCTGTGTGAAAATACCCATCGGTTGCCGTCGCTTGTCAACATGTGTGGTGTCATTACTGTAACGGTACCACACGAGAAAATACCTGGTGGTTAAAGCACTGAATTGTGACGTTAATATTAATTAGTACTCAATTAAATGTCTTGGAGAAATTGTGTTGAAGCTACAGAAAGGATTTACCTGTTGGTTGATGGGGTTTTCAATAATTATTTTTTTATAAATAATGTCAGATGAATGAAATTGTTATTATCAATCGTTAATTTAAAATTCCCTTTTTTAGAAAATACTTTATAGTGATTTGAAAACGGCTATTCAACATTTCGACAACTCGCACTGAGCCCACAAGGTGGATTAAGACCATCCTCTTTCATAGAAAGAAGACCTCTGTCGCAGCAGTGAGAACATTATAGGCTGTTTGTTAAATATTTATACCAAGCGATAAAAACAGCTGTTGAAAATAAGCGATGCAAAAAAAAACCTATTCCATTGCTCTTCGTAGCTCCTAATTTAATAAATTAGGTACAATATTTTTTTCATTGATTCAATTAATTCAGTCAAGCCATTACCTATTTCTTTATATGCGAGTCAAAGTAAGTACGATATTGTATACGAGTTATTGATCGATGATACCTTGGACCATAGTTATTGTGGTATTTTATGCTGAATATCAATTTGCATGAAAAAGCAATAAGTATGTTTACTGGTATTGTCGTACAATGAACACGGTCCACTCACATCAAATTAAATAATAACCATGTTCTAGACTACTTGGATAGCCACAAGTAGCAAAAACATTACAGGAAATGATAAACAGTGGCTAAGTAACTTTCATTCCATTTTCGTATGATAAGAGTTCGTAATTTAGCAATACTAAAACGTCCGTCTGAAATTTTCTTTGAAAACGATGAATGAAAAATACCCCTAATCGTAAACTTAATTAATAAAGTCATTAAAATACCTGAAAATTCTCTATGTAAACTTCTTTTATTCTTCGCTGAAACCATTCGTTCAACATGATGACAACAGAACGATCTTCCCGGCACACCTAACCAATGATCCAAAGTCCACTGTTTCCGATGACAATTTATAACACATGATATTTTACCATGACCTCACATAAATAAATAATTTCTTCAAAAATAGATTCACGAAAAATATTAAAAAATCAAATTCGAAATTTCACATTTACATAAAGTGATGTGAACGCAATTAAAGACAGCGTGTTCTGTCAAATTGATAATTGCCCATAGACAAACTGGATGGCTGCTATACAATTAAATTAAGAATAATTTTGAACTCAGAGCAAAAAGGTTGCATTGCAAATAGTGCAACCTTTATTCACGTAAGTTGTTGTTGTTGCTTATATATTTTCAATGGTCGTCCATTGAATTGTGCATTCCTTTGCATTTTCAACTAAATAATTTCTACTAAATGTTTTTTTCTGAGACTAACTGTCTAATTATTCATTCAGTTTTTTATTTTGATCCGCACGCGTTGATTGTTGTGAGGGCGTTTTGCTGCGAGAATTCGAGCAATACCTACCTTTCAACATATTAAGTAAATACAGGCACCAATATTGACCAGAAGGATTATGATAAATCTTTTAAAATGTAAATGAACAAGTTGACTCTTACACTTCAAGCTTAGAGCTTGCAGACAAAAATAAAAATATAACTTCTTACCTTAGATTACGGCGCCTTAGAAGCTGCGCCGTCCAACCTGAAAATAAGAACAAAAATATTAAACAAAATACTCATGACTACAAAAGTCAGTGCCGCATTTAAAAATCTACAGTCAATTTTATATTTTAAATCATTTTTTGCATCCTCAACTAATGATTAGCCTGCATTTGACGATAATTTAGTATTTAGGTCCGATGTTTAGGCCTGGGGGCTGCAAGCAATGGTTTTCGTGACCTAGATCTTTTTGAACATACAACCACTTTATTCAGATCTTCGACCAAATTAGCTTCGTCATAGAAACTTCGGGATAGTAACCCTTATGTGGAGGCATAATAAGTTCGCAGATATTTCGACAATTATGCACGCTGGGCTCTTGTAGAATTGGTCAATAATGTCGAAATTACAACCTGTCATATTGCAGACACGATCATGAGGAACAAGAGAAGGTCATAACAAATAATTGTTACTACGAGCCATAAAAGAAAAAAGGAAAAAAAAAAACAGTTTTTATATATTTATGCCGTAAAAAATTATACATCATATTGATTCTAATACAAACGACATAAATATATACTTCATTACTGGTAAAAAATAACAAAAAAACGTTGGTAGGTTATAAATCTATACATATAATAAAACAGTAAAAAAACTGTGTCTGTACATTGAATATATTAAAAAAATAATAATTGAGGGGGGTTTAGAAACAGTAATAGAGCACGAATCCAAAAAAAAAATTGTCTGTTTGTCTGTTTGTCTGTTTGTCTGTATGTCTGTTTGTCTGTATGTCTGTTTGTCTGTTTGTCTGTTTGTCTGTTTGTCTGTTTGTCTGTTTGTTTGTACACGCTAATCTTCGGAACTACTGGACGGATTGGAATGTTTTTTTTTTTGTTGTATAGGTATTAAGTCTGGGCAACATATAGGCTATAAGTTATCTTGGAAACTTGAACACCTGATGCAGAACCGCAACAGACCAGCTAAACTGTAAGAGATACAAAAATGATACCTTAGCAAAAATTGTTCCACGTGATTAGCATTTTCTGCTGAGAGAATAAATTTCAAGATCTGGAACACCTGATGTGGAACTCCAAGAGCCCAGCTACACTGTAACATATATAGGAATGACGTCTTAGCAAAAGTTGTTCGGTCTGATGGGCATTTCCTTTTGACTTATAAAAATCGAAGATCTGGAACACCTGTTGTGGAACTCCAAGAGCCTAGCTACACCATAACACATATAGGAATAAGGTTCTTAGCACAAGTGGTTCAATCTGATGAGCACTCTCTGTTGACTTATAAAAATTGAAGATCTGGAACACCTGTTGTGGAACTCCAAGAGCTTAGCTACACCATAACACATATAGGAATAACGTCTTAGCACAAGTTGTTTAATCTGATGAGCACTCTGTGTTGACTTATAAAAATCGAAGATCTGGAACACCTGTTGTGGAACTCCAAGAGCCTAGCTACACCATAACACATATAAGAATGACGTCTTAGCGAAAGTTGTTCGGCCTGATGAGCACTCTCTGTTGACGTATAAAAATTGAAGATCTGGAACACCTGTTGTGGAACTCCAAGAGCCTAGCTACACCATAACACATATAGGAATAACGTCTTAGCACAAGTTGTTCAATATGATGAGCACTCTCTGTTGACTTATAAAAATCGAAGATCTGGAACACCTGTTGTGGAACTCCAAGAGCCTAGCTACACTATAACATATATAGGAATGACGTCTTAGCAAAAGTTGTTCGGTTTGATGGGCATTTCCTGTTGACTTATAAAAATCGAAGATTAGGAACACCTGTTGTGGAACTCCAAGAGCCTAGCTACACCATAACACATATAAGAATGACGTCTTAGCAAAAGTTGTTCATCCTGATGAGCACTCTCTGTTGACGTATAAATATTGAAGATCTGGAACACCTGTTGTGGAAGTCCAAGAGCCTAGCTACACCATAACACATATAGGAATAAGGTTCTTAGCACAAGTGGTTCAATCTGATGAGCACTCTCTGTTGACTTATAAAAATTGAAGATCTGGAACACCTGTTGTGGAACTCCAAGAGCCTAGCTACACCATAACACATATAGGAATAACGTCTTAGCACAAGTTGTTTAATCTGATGAGCACTCTGTGTTGACTTATAAAAATCGAAGATCTGGAACACCTGTTGTGGAACTCCAAGAGCCTAGCTACACTATAACATATATAGGAATGACGTCTTAGCAAAAATTGTTCGGTCTGATGGGCATTTCCTGTTGACTTATAAAAATCGAAGATCTGGAACACCTGTTGTGGAACTCCAAGAGCCTAGCTACAACATAACACATATAGGAATGACGTCTTTGACGTCTTTGTTGTTCAATATGATAGGCATTTCCTGTTGACTTATAAAAATCGAAGATCAGGAACATCTGATGTGGAAATCAAAGCTATCACTAATTTTACTGTTTAACTATAAAATAACATAAACTGGGAGTACCTGCACGCGGTGAAGGCGTTAACAGTTTAGGACTGATTTTCGATGACGATGGTATATCATTGAAAATTTGACTCTACTGGCCAAAACTCCTATTTATTTTTTTATTTTATCGTATGAATATGCCTTCGGGCTTATGTTGTTTGAGTGTTTAATTTCCTTTTCCATTTATCTTCGTGACACGGTAGCCTACCCGGTAACGCAGGGGAGCAGTCATTTTAATTTAGATTTTTATTGATCAGGTATCTTCACAATGAAACTATGACCATGCCTAGAAAGAGGTCAAATCTTTCCCAATGTTCCAAGAGAACTAAAAGATTGAGGATCATAAGATCCCAAGAATCTACCGAAGAGCGTCAGGAGAGACTTGATGCTGTTCGAGAACATTAAGCTGCTACTCGCTCCGTGGAAACCTCTTCGGGTCGCGAAGCACGCCTGCGTTCTCAGCGTATTCATTAAGTCTCTAGAGACCAGTGAAGAATATGATGCGCGACTGACCGCTGATCGTGAACGTCATGTATTGTCTCGCGAGTCAGAGACGTTCACGGAAAGAGAATTACGCTTGAGTTCCAAGCGTATCTACGCATCGACTTCTAGGTCTCTAGAGACAAGTGGGGCACGTGATGTGCGACTGACCGCTGATCGTGAACGTCATGTATTGTCTCGCGAGTTGGAGACGTTCACGGATATAGAATTGTGCTTGAGTTCCAACCGTATCTACGCATTGACTTCTAGGTCTCTAGAGACAAGTGGGGAATATAATAATGCGGTTGCCAAAATGAAAACGATGACAAATGGACTGTATGTTTTGGTGGTTGTTGGAATGAAATAAAACTAAAGCTCAGTGTGATAAAAGATTTAAATGGGAAAAATGATAAAAAATAACGTAAATGGCGACCCCGTTGTCGCTGGCATAAGCAACAGGGTCCGCGTACGAAGTCGCGGGCAGAAGCTAGTTTACAATAAATAAATAAGTAGCAACTATGTTTTTGTTCACAGCCGTCTGAGATATAAATAGGAGTCTTCAATGATGACGTATAAGCTGCCGTATTATGTCACGAATAACTAAAAGTCCATTAGCCAAGCTTCGAGATGCATGTTCGAGCTTTTAGTTTTAATGCTCGGATTATAAAGGTACAGAGGCCAGCACATCAAGTTACCACAATCTGTCAAATTTCTTTGATAGTATTTCAACTTTATTGCAAAGACATAAGGTTCATTTTTAATTGAGAAAATTTGACAGTTAGGGATAGCTTGATGTGCTGGCGTCTGTACGTAACTACGGTATGAACTTTTAGCTTGATAAAGTTCGTGCTGATACGAGAAAAGATAAATTATTTAGTTTGGACTTTGGCTGTAACGCAACTTCGCCACAGCCTCTGAAAATCCGGAACATCCGGATCTGCATCGTCAAGTTTTTAACGGATGTCTAATAAAGAAATAAGTGCGTTTATATTCTTGTGAAAGGGTCACACTTCCAAATTTTTATTACCATAACTAAGTTTCAGTTATTCATTTTAGTTTAGTTTAGTGTCCGCTTCCACGGAGTTCATCTCTGGAACTCTGTCTCCTCTGTGGCCTCCGCAAACATGACCTACGTTACCTGTAGTGCTATTCTGTAAAAATCTCACGTAAGCGTAGGTGAAGTGAGTTTAAAGTCAGCTATCAATAGAGTCAATCCCTAGCATTGGGTGGAACAACAACTCACTTCACGCTCACTTCTTCTCAAGTTGTCACCGTGAGATGGTTACAGAATAACACTGCTGTCAACCCTAGTTTGAACTATTGGTATTATCTCGGCGCAAAGTCTTCTTGACTGTCATAGTAAAGAGAAGAACAATGTTCACGCTAAATACGTGTGATTGTGTAGTAAACAAAGAGTTCTGTTTTTTTATTAATTGCCAGATGGCTGTAAAAGGAATGACTCGTATGTAGGTACGGATGGCTCGGTGCTATCTTTATAGGCACAACAATATTGTACGTCAGTCTCAGTTTTAATTTCAAAATATTATTCGGTACCAGACGTAACGATAGTTGATAATTTATTTTACCTAAACAAACAATTACATGTTATTGTACAACTTATGATTGTTTCCTGTGTATGTATCTAGTGAAAAATAACAAGTTCTAATTGAATGAAAGATTACGCAGAAAAAGTTACGACCCACCTACTTTCGAAATAAAAGAGAACTTTTTACAACTAAGATCTGGGATGAATAAGTCCTAGCCAGCTTCCAAGTTCACGCAAACAGAACTACATTTCTTCATCAAAGTCATTTATTGAAACTAGGTTGAAAATCAGCACTTTTTGAACGTTAAAATTAGAAAAGTCAGTCCCCTAAAACGCCCGCTTCCTAGTGCTTTAGACGGGAAGAAAAAGGGGCGCAACGAACACTCTAGCAGGCCCAGCAGCACAGCTGTCTGTTCAGTTAGAAGAACTTAATTCTAGACAGTGAATGGTATGAAAAGTAATTAACAATACGTCAGTGGAGATTTTAATATTAATGTGGAGATTTTAATATTAATTTACTAGAAAATAACTCGAATACTGTCAGATTATTAAGTCTTTTTGGGTCATTTGATTTGTCCAACGTTTTTATGGAACCAACCCGAGTAACTGCCTCCTCTGCCACTTGTATAGATAATATTTTTTGTAATTGTGAATACTTACATAAAGATATCTTAAATAAGTTGCCATCTGACCACAGTGGACAAACTATAACATTTTGTTCCTATATGCCTCTACAAAAAATTCAAATAAGATTTAGGCCAATTACATGTACAAATTTAAACAAATTCAATAAGTCTTTGGCCAGTAATTTATGTGTTCAGAATTTTAATAATATATCTGACCCAAGTGAGTTCTACGCCGAGTTCTTTTTACTATTGAATAAGCAATTTAATGACTCTTTTCCACTACAAACTAAAAGCATTTTCACAAAGTTTTTATTTAGCGATTGGGCGACTCCTGGTATTCGCAAAAGCAGGGCAAAACTTTTTGAACTTTATGGCCTCAAGCAACATACGAATAATACAAACTTTCATCAGTATGTTGCAAAATACTCTAAAACTTTTAAAAGTGTGTGCAAAATAGCTAAAGCTCTTTATATTAGCAATAAAATAAAATCAGCTGATGATAAAATAAAAACTACCTGGCAAATAATAAATAATGAAACAGGTAGGAAAAAGCAGCGTAATACTGAGTTTAATTTAGAGACTGCACATGGCCGCATCAACTCAGATATAGAAATAGCTCAGGAATTTGAAAACTTTTTTGCTAATATTCCTCTCAAAACTACTTCATCATTAAATTCCTCAGCCGCACTTTCTGCTGCCTTACTTAGAAAAAATGTAAAGGCATGCCCTTTAGAATTTACATTTCAGCATACAAACCCCCAGGCTGTTATAAAAGCTTTTAAAGATCTTAAAATCAAATCAACAGAAGATCTCTGGGGAATGTCTGTAAAAGTCTGTAGTTCTATTATCGATACCATTGCGCCCTATTTAGCTTTCATATTTAATTCTAGTGTGGACCAAGGAGTCTTTCCGGATCTAATGAAACACAGTAAAGTAGTGCCATTGTTCAAATCCGGTGATAGTAAAGAACCCAACAATTATAGGCCCGTGTCAATTCTGCCAGTTCTCAGTAAAGTGTTTGAAAAGTTGATGCTCAATCAAATGTTACGTCACTTTAATAAAAATTCCATCTTGCATGACCAACAGTTCGGTTTCACCAAAGGGCGTTGTACTACTGACGCTGGTGTCACCCTAATAAAGAACATTTTTAGCGCCTGGGAAGAAGCACAAGATGCCATTGGAATCTTTTGCGATCTCTCTAAGGCGTTCGATTGCGTAGAACATGAGACGCTTCTGCTGAAACTAGAGCACTATGGAATTAGAAATACAGCCCTTGATTTACTTAGATCATACCTGAAAGATAGAAAGGTTAAAGTTCAAGTAAATGGTGTGAACTCGCTGGGGTCGGAAATGACAATGGGCGTTCCTCAAGGTTCGATATTGGGTCCATTTCTCTTTTTAGTTTATATTAACGATTTACCCCAATTACTTCAAAATCAACCGAAGATGGTGTTATTTGCAGATGACACTTCATTAATCTTTAAAATTAATAGACGCTCACAAAATCTTGACGACGTGAATAACTCTATTCTTCAGGTCCAAGATTGGTTTACGGTAAATAATTTGGTACTAAATGAAGAAAAAACCAAATGCATTAGATTTACATTACCTAATGTTAAAAGTAGCGATTGTGACATCATATTGAACGGAGAAAAGCTGGAATTTATTAAGCAGACGGTTTTCCTGGGAATCACGCTAGACGACAAGTTGCAATGGGGTCCCCACATAACAACTCTTGCGGGACGGCTAAGCTCGGCCGCTTATGCTGTTAGAAAGATAAGGCAGTTAACAGACGTAGAAACCGCGCGTTTGGTCTATTTTAGTTACTTCCATAGTATTATGTCGTATGGCATTTTACTGTGGGGTCGGGCTGCTGACATTGAATCCATTTTTATTTTGCAAAAGCGAGCGATCAGGGCTATTTACAATCTTCGTCGTCGCGAATCGCTTAGGGAACTATTTAAAAGGATTAATATTATGACAGTACATTGCCAATTCATTTATGAAAATATTATGTATGTAAGAAAAAATAGACATCTTTTTAACAAAATAAGTGATAGGCATAATTTTAATACTAGAAATAAAGATAAAATAATTCAACCATTTTTTCGATTGTCAAAAGTACATACATCTTTTATGGGGTTCTGTGTTAAATGTTACAACAAAATACCTTGTGACATACTGCAATTAAATGAAAGAAAATTTAAAACTCATATTAAAAGTACACTTTGTAAACAAGCTTATTACAAATTAGAAGATTATATCAAAGATAAGGATGCTTGGAAACATGCTGGTCCTGCTCCACAGGACAATCTAGTGTCTAGACAAAATCAAACTGGTTGCTAAGTAAATTAGGTAATTTGTACCATATTATTTTATAATATTGGAATAACATCTCACACATTGATTAATTTATTATTATTAACTTTTAGAATGTTTGTAAATATGTGAGCACCATGCACTTATGACATAATTAAGTTTACTTGCCACTGCTACATGTGTTTTTCTTTTCACCTTTTGTGATGTATTGTTTTTATTCTGGGTGCATCGTCTTCACATATAATGTTATAATACATGTATACAAAACATTGTGAAACATTTTAAAAGAGTAACGGTGGAGTTTCTTGCCCATTCTTCTCCACACGAAACTACTTTTTGGAAGGGGCGACTAGAATCAGTTCTATTTCTTGTTCATTTTGACGTTCAAAAGTGCCATTCTTGTGCCTATTTGAAATAAATGTTTTGACTTTTGACTTTTTTTTTGTCACTAAATACGACACAATTACACATGAGTGTCAATGTTTTTGGATTATTATTTTGTGTCAATTTATTATACCGATCAAATATTCAATTATTATCCGATAAAGTGACCGTGATGTGCAGTGACTGGCAGTAATACGCGCCAGCACTTATCACTTGTCTTCGGTTTGCTTCCCTGACAATCGTTGGGGTAGGCACGCGGCAGTAGACATTATTGAATGGAGCATTCACTAATTTGTGTGTTTTTAAGCCCTGACTGGAGGCTTTAATTTATTGAGGCACAGGCGAGTCCGGTTTAGCAGCCAACAGCCTCCTAGGTTGACCTATGCAGTGCCATAAACGAAAAAAAAACAAATTAGCAGTCTTATCACTAACATAGTGAATAGAAGAAGGAAGTGTATTTCTTATATGTAGAAAAAGACATGCGCCGGTCCCAAATAAATTGAGACAAGGGCAGGAGAATAAAGATCATTAATGTTATGATTGACGAATTTTTATGTTATTTTTAGGTTTATCAACGGATCGAAAAAAAATGCAAGTAAACGTTCATTTTTATTGCGGATACTTAAACATAGGTAGGTACGTAGTTGTTATGTATCCTGCAATACATTTAATTTAAACTCAATGCAAATACAAAACACAGAAACAATCGATCATTAAGCAAATCAATGTCGTCTTCGATCCGATCTGTTCCCGGGCGCGTGATGAACTAGTATGAACCAGGATTTCCGATGACTTAAAACTCTTTAAGCAATCAGAGCACAGTGTGCTTTATGCGTAAAGCCGTTTTTTTGACTTGGCATTGTTCTTATTCAATTAACGAATTAATCAACAAAAAGTGAGTCCAGTGGCAAGAACCTGCTCACGGATCTTGTCTGGGGAGCCAGTCTGCACGCCCATTTTGCCGTCGCCGCTTCCTATTCCGGCTATTGTTGAGCGTCCTGTCACCAACAGGCATGCGTACACACACACATCAGCAACAACGCTAGAAATTAATATAGAAATTGACGCACCCAGACGCACCTATCGCAGACATGCGTACAATCGCTTGTACTCGACACAACACGTACATCGAACGCGTGCATGTACGTGCAGTACGCACACTAACGCAAATCATCAATGAACTTGACGTATCGCTCAATGAATGAGGACCTTGAGTGCGGTTGTTATCGAGGCGCTAACGTTCGATATCGAGCAATGAACTTCTGAATGAGAATAGCTATTTGATTAATTAATGGGGGAAAATATTCTGCTAATACGTTTTTGTTGCGTATTAACCGAAGTATACTAACCTTATTAAACTTATTTTGAAGTTATATGCTTCAACGACTGTTCCCTTTTAAATGTCGAGGAAAAGTAGATATCAACATAACTTAATAAGAAGTAAAAACATAAATGATATAATTTTAGTAACTTCTGATAATTCAGAATGCCATCATATCACAAATATTTGCCGAAAATGTGGCGAGATCAAAATCCTATTGATTCACGAGTTCGGAATCGTTGGTCTGTCAATATGACAAAAATGTATGCGCATGTGTCACTTTTGCGCAAACAAGTGATATTAAATTGTAGAGATCTCGGCACGAGCCAAACATTTGTCATCGCGTAAACTTGCAAATATAATTATTTTCAAATAAACATGTGGATGAGTGTGTGCTTTTCTATTTTGCAAACTGGGCCATGCTGATCAGATCTATTGCGCAGCAAGCATACCTTTTAGCCTATTTCATAAAAGCTTCGGGAATTTGAATGTTTTGAAATCTATAATCTATACCAATATTATAAAGAAGAAAGATTGTATTTTTGTGTGTATATTTGTAATGAATAAACTCAAAAAATACTGTGCCGATTTCAAAAATTCTTTGACCATTCGAAAGCTTAGTTTTTAGGGAGTAACATAGGTTTTTTATCCCGGGAAAGATAACGGGTCCCGCGGGAAAGACCACGGGAGGGAAGCCGCGGGCAAAGTGCTAGTATAATATATTTACGTACCTATGCGGATATTATTGTATTTTTTGCGGAGTTGGCAAATATTGTAGAAATCTGTGAGTAAACAAGTAATAAAAAAATTTTTTGCAAGTTACATTTCATTCACAAACTGCATTCCAACCTCATGAATCCGACGGCGCCAATGCCAATTCCTGAGGCCAATTCATAATTTTAAAAGTATGAACCTTACTATGTTCTATGAATCTATAATACGTACTCGTATCTATGGAATAATATCACCGCCATCACTAAATAAGGCCGCGTACGCAAGAGCATCGGATATGACGTAAATACGTACCTGGAGTTCCGTGAGGTGAATCCGCTGTACTTTCGCTGTCTGCACACGCATACATACACACATAGGTACGTATATTGCGGACAGTTATCTAAGTAAGTTAACGCCTTATAAAGTATTGTAAACAGAAAAACGTCTGGCACACGGCTCTGTTTACTAACACTCCTAAGTATAGGATTTATGACGTCATAACGCTTTACCTTTTTGGCTATATTTTATATTAGCCTGCTCTAAGACGAAGTATTGGACTTTGTTTGTATACCTACAGATTTTTACCACTTTTTTTTTAAGGCTGGGAAATCATCCAATGACTGCTCCCGCTCTGGGTGGAGCGGAAGGGAGTGTCAGACTCGTACTGACTAAAACCCATCCATGTTCCTTCCGTAGCCCTTTATGTTCCGGGGTAGCGGTAACCCTTTCGGACAATCCCGCTTAGCCGGCAGGCTTGGCCCTGAGGGGCCCCTACCACTTGAGAATTCCTTTTTAACAAGTACTTTCTGGTACTCTCTACATAACCTTAGGAGTCATATTTGATGTCATTTTTTAGGTTATGTCTGTCTATGTAGGTCTCAGCAATCCCGCTAGACGAAGTCCAATAATTACGGCCACTGTAATCAACGAATTTTATGGAACAAATTAACATGTATTTCATTAATACACGCCAAAATTTTGTATGGGCCTAATTTCCGAAGAAATTGGTAAGGTAAAAACTTATTGAAGACAAAACGTATTGCTTCATGGCTTGTCTTATATTCTATACAAGCAATTGCCAGCGGCTTCGCCCGCGTGTATGTAGGAAATTATCCCACGGGAACCGTACATTTTTTCAGGAGCTTATACGCTATTCCAGACTATAATCTATCTTTGTGCCAAGTTTCATCCAGATACGTTCGGTAGTTATTGAGTTTATTCGTTACAAACATACATTCAAATCTTTCCTCTTTATAATATTAGTATAGATTTACAATGATTATCTACGCATTATCTTAATTCAAATTTACTCACATCAATGTTTGTTTTAAATAAAATTTTCAAAAAAAAAATTAACGCTTGCATAGATTTGATTGTATTTATACATGGCAACAAAAAAAAGTACCTTACTGAATTGTTGGAAATGTGTAAAGAATATTGCAGATGTGAGTGTTTTTGTGATAGAAAGAAGTATTAATGAGAGTGTACCGATTAGAAATAGGTAGTGTCGCTACTGATGTGGAAATCTACTCATATACTGGCCAAACACACTTCCTTTCGTAACAAGATGACCCACATATTTCTACAAGCACTATAACTATAACAAATTGTACCTCTGAGTGCGAAAATACTTATATTTTATGCATAGAAAACAAACATTGTGCCTTACCGTGTTGGAAAATCGGTTTGTTAAAGTTGAAAAAACTTAGACACTAATCTATTTAGCGTTGCCGATAAATTAATCTACAAAGCCTTTGCCCAACTATGTAGGGGTCGGCTTCCAGTCTTAACGGATTCAGCTAAATATCAGAATTTTATATGGAGTCTCCTCCATAATTCAGTTACTGGACAACACGATACCCCTTGGACTGGCTGTCAGACTTTTGGGCTTCTGACGACCCGTAACGACTGTGAAAGATCAACGAATCACAGTCGATAAACACGGCTTAAAATGCTTTCCGAGGTGTGCAAGAACTGGACAAGCCATTCTTCTGATATTGTAATTACGTAATAAGTTAGTCTTCTAATTTTGTAATTGCAATATTAGAAGAATGGCTTATCTAGTCCCTCACAAACTCTCACATGAAAGTTTGTGAAGATGTTTGGATGTTTGTTACTCAATCACGCAATATGGATGGTGAACATTGGCACACAGATAGTTAATATCCTGGATGAACACAAAGTTTACTTTTTATCCCAGTAGTGCGTTTCCGTGGGATAATTTCCGTCATCCTCGCCGGCGAAGTCGCTATCTGAAGCTAGTATGGTATAAAGATAATAATATAATAAAACGAACCGGCCGTAGCAAGCGTAGCTTAACTTTCGATCGATTCGTACGGCTGTTATCATTTAGCCACGAGCCCCTTATGTAAGTATAAGTATCAATATTTACTGCACACATTTCAAGGTACTTGTCACTTGTCCCTAAAGGTTCATTAGAAAACCAGTGTCAGAAAGCATCTGTTTGGCATTTAATGCTGAAATGAACCTATTTGGCGCGGCCGCACTCAGTTATTATTTCAACTTTTTTTTCTTTATTTGTATTTTTTGTGTCACCGACAGTCGGTCTATCCAAATAAATGTTTTTCTTTCTTTCTTAATAATACTTTGAGAAGTGGAACCCTACTGAAAATATAGAACAATCTTGTACGAAGAAAAATTGTTTTTTTCTACAATAGAACAAAACAATATAAATACATCGATTTAGCGATATAAATATGTAACTAGTCAATGAGGATTGTAAAGGTAAAGAGCAGTGATAGAAGGAACACACGTCTGAAGAGAACGATAAATAGAAAGAGTGACAATATAAATAGTAGTTTATTTTTATACTATACATTATATAATAGCGACTTCTCTATTTTTTGTGTCACCGACAGTCGGTCTATCCAAATAAATGTTTTTCTTTCTTTCTTAATAATACTTTGAGAAGTGGAACCCTACTGAAAATATAGAACAATCTTGTACGAAGAAAAATTGTTTTTTTCTACAATAGAACAAAACAATATAAATACATCGATTTAGCGATATAAATATGTAACTAGTCAATGAGGATTGTAAAGGTAAAGAGCAGTGATAGAAGGAACACACGTCTGAAGAGAACGATAAATAGAAAGAGTGACAATATAAATAGTAGTTTATTTTTATACTATACATTATATAATAGCGACTTCTCTAGTTAACGACATTGGAACAGATAAATAATTTCTATGGACTGACTCAAGGTCATGTCAGGCTCATGCAGTGAGTTTTGTATGCTAAGTGCTATGGTTCTGGGTAATGTTTTACTTCGTAAAAAACTGTCTTGGGAAATTCTGCGGTTGTAAGCATTTTTTATGTGTAAATTGTACTTGGTTGTATACACATCCTATTAATTTGTAAGAACTTTGCAACGTCATTAAATCAGATTTTCCAACGGAAAAAAAAAACATAAAGCAAACGACGGGAATTTTGTATCAAAGTTTACAAAAAATGATCATACAAAGGTTAACAATAATATTTCACAAACCATGACCAGACATTACTTTGAAAAGCGTATTAACAATGACGTCACTCTTTATCACGAAACCTTACGAAGTTTCACGATCTGGGACACACTGAGCCTAAAAAACCAATGACGCAAATTATAAGCAAAAAAACTTTCGTTCACGAACTTCACGGAGCTATTCCATACAGTTCCGTTCCATGAAAACTATACCGATACCTATCTGAACTGAAATCCCCGGTAGACAATAAAAGGTCAAAAAAATGGTCGAATTTTTTGGCAGCACGTCATCAAAATTGGTCCAGATGACGCATTAATCGTGACTCGAGAGAAACGAGCACATGGTATTCCCATGAAAACTTTGTTACACTAGGATATGCCATGGACTACTTTGATCAAAGAGTTCCTTGATACCAAATGCCTCATCTCTGTGTAGGAAATAGACAGAATGAGTAGGCAAAAATTTTTGATTATGACAAAAAAAAAATTTGAGTAGACTTTACTAAATGACCTGGCCACGGTTGACTTTTTAGAGAACTAGGTATTCACAACACACATATACCTATTACATACAAAGGGATTTTTTAATGTATTTTACGTCGCAATTATTAGATATATATTGGTGGGCCATCTGGCGTGATCAGAAGACGACAGATGGACTCTTAGAATAGAATAACTTATTTGTGAAACGTAGGTTACATACAAAGATCTTAAAATTAGTAAGTCCGCTAAGTTTTGCCAGTAATGACATACAAATGATGCATTAAAAAGACTAATAAGTTGTTAATGTAAATATGAGTACAATGACCCCTTAAAATATTGCCCATGATTTCAAATTCACCCAGCATAGCAAAATTAGCTCGTAATCCATGGCTGATGAAAGAAAAAAACAGAAAAGTTTGAATTGATTACTGGACCGTTCAGGGGACCTTAATGAAGCTATTTCGACAGCCAACAAGCGGTAGATCAAGCACAAGTCAAATATTTTTGGAACGAAAAAGAGGATACTTTTGCCCAGCGGTGGGACACAATACCGGCTGGCCAAAAAAAACAGGAATAATCTCTTATATTTCTCATTTTCATTTTTTATTCTACGTTTCTTAGAATAACGCGATGAGTCCAGCTGGGGCACCAAAGTCAATTGAAGTATACGCAAATTTATCTTGTGAGTTAGGGCTCTATTACTTTATCTCCAACGAGGCGCCTTGCTCATAATATGAACTGCGGGTTTGTGAATAAATTAAAAGTTTAAAGATTTACATATCCAAAATTTCCAGACTACAAAACAAACTATAGATCCTGTAGTTTCATAATGATGGTAGACAGTAATGAGGTAATTATATTTTTTTGTAAAAATCAGATCAATTCTTTATTTATTTTTTCAGTAGCACGGTTCAAGAATTTCTTTTATAAAAACCCATCAAAATATTCCATCATTTTTAAAGGTCGAATGCTGTCATTTTGTAACCGCCCCAGGTTCCACAAGGTTTCACCTAGGCTCTACAGTAGCAGGTCTGCAGTAGTTTATATGTTTTTTTGTTTTAAAATATGTCATTATTTTATAGTTATTATTTTCATACTTGTACATATGTACTGTGTTTTATGGGCGTTCGTTGCCTGAAATAAAGGATAAATAAATAAATGTAAGTACATTAACCCCATCACAAGTAAAATTACAACACCATTTCAAAGCCAAAGAAGCCATGAAGGCTTCATGCCAAAACCAGACACTTGTTTTGAAGAAAATGTTCATACGCTTAAATGCATTGTATGTGGACAGTGAAATCCATGATTATGAATTAGGATGTCATAACTAGAGATTAATTTTGTTAATATTCTCATCATAGAAGCAGACAGCGGTAAACGCCTCGCCTCTCAAATCCAGGCAAGTACCACCGGGAGTTTTTCATTTCATATGTACTTTATGAGTTTGAGGAACGGCTTAGTAATAACAGCCGCACGGATCGTTTCATCAGATCTTCTTTCTTTTCGTATGGTTAGTGAATAACCTGGTGTCAGTGTTTTATGCTGCCCATGGGCCTGTGACTTTGATTCACATGCTATTGAGAAATATCTCTTAGACATGCTGGTTTCCTCACGATGTTTTCCTTTCCCGATTTTTAAGCAAGTGATAATTATACAATACGCACATGAATCCGTAAATTCAGAGGGCCGTGTCTTGGGTTCGAACTCGAGACCTGTGACTTGGCAGTCACGCCACTAGGCTATCACTGCTGTCACTTCATCAGGTTAAGCTACGCTTGCAGGAGACACCAGGATGTGCCGTTATTATGAGTCTAAATCGCCAATCCGTCTTCTGCGTAATGTTCGTGCCTTCTCTGTATGAGAAGAGTTCTTTGCCCTGCAGTGGCACAATAATAGGTCAGTAGTCAATTTTTTTGCAAAATAACAATTAATTTACTAGTAATCCTCTTAGCAGGTTCCACTCCCGCAGGAAGTCGTGGGCGGTCCTATTCTAAGCCACTAGTAAAGCTACTTATTACTGTTACACTTTCCCCTTACAACGTGATAAACACACTTTCAGATAGAGGTGTACCTTTCAAATTATACATTCAACCAGAATAAGTCCGTCGCTCGCTTATTATTTACTCCTACGTCCAATCTAAAACTGTACTTGACAGACGGACATGTGCAGAAAAATATATCATTATATCGGGATTTTAAGGCTAGTGGTACAAAATCTATGAATGCAACGCACTATCTACAAAGGCGACATATTTATTTAGTTCACATCATCGTAAATGCTTGTCTAATGATATCACTGTTAAGCCAATTAAAACTTGTGCCAATGGAACCGTATTCAGATCAGATCAGATCTGAGTCACGAGTGGCAATGTTATAATTATTTGTTTTCGTATGTTTGTTCGGCCGCCCGGCGAATGTGAAGGTCGCTTTCACCTAGTGATTCACCGTATGTTATGTTATGCGAAATATTATGAAATGGTGTATCTATAGAGGATAGAACTTCACGCGAAGCCCACGTGGACTATTGCACGCATCTATTCGGATATCCTTGAGTTTTACGACCATCGAAATGCCGACACATATGCGAAAAATTTAACAGGCCCACATCCTTACCTTGTTGAATTTGACTTTTTTACCGAAGGAACCTATTTCTACTCATATATTTCTGTACATATTATTATGAATATTTAGCTTTTAAATGTAAATATGTAATTAATATAAAAAAATATTTTGTATGTTTCTTTTTAATTCTTGACAGTAACAGGTCTATGTTTTAAACCATGCCCTTCATGTGTAAAGGCTTACATATAATCGATATTGTGATATATTCAGTACTGAAGGCAACGTGACGGCACGGTTGGCGCAGTGGTAGAGCGATTGACTGCTGCGCAGTATGTCGCGGGTTCGATTCTCGCACGGAACAAATTTTTGTAAGTATTTGTAACGGGTCTGGGTGTTTTTCTATCTATATTATGTATGTATTTACAAAAAAAAATATTTATGTAGTTTATCAGCCATCTCGATAGCATAACACAAGCATTAGGTTGCTTAGCTTGGGACTATAATATGGCGTTGTGTGAAATATCCCTGGATATTATTACTTTCTTTGTGGATATTAAACCAACAGAAATGATCGACATTAAAACAAGAAGGATGATCGAAATGACAGGAAGACAATACTTTGTGCTTTGCCTGCATGCAAGACCCTGAAAATTGATGTAGGCTAAGTGATAAGTCATGTACCATAAGTGCAAATTAACACTACACCAAGGTTTAGTACAATCGACACCAAAGAAAACCCAGAGCTTGCAAACAATCTATTTCTGAACACAAGCATGGTTTATATTGACAATTTAATTGTAATTACACATAATTATTTCCTCGACAATGTCGTTTCACATTTCTATAAACTTTCCAAGTACAACCGTAAGGGGATTTGCGAAGGACACGACCTTAAACGAGTACAAGGAAAACCCGAAGAAAAAGTACCCGAATTATGAAAGAATGTTGAACGAACTTTCATATCCGTTCAAAAATTGTGCACACACAACTTGGAAAATTTGTGTACAGGCAACGAAATACGCAACAATACATATCCGTATAAGCTGAGCTCTCATTGAACAATAAGCTTATATGATGGGGGATCAGCTTATACTGGAACTGTATCGCTCGATATATCGTTGTGTATATGTGCAAACAATGTTAGTCAAAGCACCTCGGGGTCTAATAAGGCATCATGAGTTGATCTCAAATATTTTTTATGAGTTTTGGAATTCCCTGCTCTGACTAATTTTGGACATTCTTGAACCCTTACACGGGGCTCATCTGAACGGTCTGTGGTCGGAAGTCTACATTGACACAGACTGCGATGAATCAGGGAAGGTGAAATGTTGCCTTTTACTTATTGCATGTTTAACTAATGACACTTGTTAGAAAGCTCTGCGACGGAATGCTATGAGTGTTCCTGCCGCATTATCAGATGAGCAAAATTTTGTAATGATCGGATCTTATGCTGTACTGTAAGGTTAGTAATATATACCATCTCCGCATTGTGTAGTGCATGTTGTGCTCTTCTATAAATAATGAAGCGCTTTTTTTTACAGCTGGGAAATCATCCAATGACTTCTCCCGCTCTGGGTGGAGCGAAAGGGAGTGTCAGACTCTTACTGACTAAAAACCATACATGTTCTTTCCGTAGCCCTTTATGTTCCGGGGTAGCGGTAACCCTTTCGGACAATCCTGCTTACCCGACAGGCCTGGCCCTAAAGGGCCCCTTCATACAGAGTTGATATGACAGAGGGGCATTAAATTACACTACGTATACTATACGTGTTTAGTATTAACTCGGTACGGTATAAAAACAAAAAGCGCCAAAAATGAGGTTTTTATTTTTTCAAACAAACTAAATAGCTTACAAATCAGATTAAAACGCAACCACCCTTTGTAAATAAAAACTGACCTTGTAACGCAGCGGCACCGACGCGTGCACGCCGGAGCGCTGTTAGGAAAGATACACCGTGTTCAAACGGGGCAAAAACTTAAAAAAACATTTGCGACTAAACTACTGCTCCTATTTAATTGATTTTTGGTACAGAGCTTGAAAATGGTCCCTAGTATAAGCTGTTTAAAGGAAAGCCCCTCTGTCGTATCAACTCTGTATAAGTAATGTTTGCGATGAACAAATTATAAAGTAACAATCTACTCATTGTTGAAGAGCCTACTAATAAATAAATAAATTCAAGGGCAGCAATCATTCAAATTCAAATAAAAGAGTCAAGAGACTCAAAGTTGTTATTCATGTTGATTGTATTGTTAAACTTTACTGTTACTATGCAGAAAAAAAAAATTGTGTAATCTCTATCAAATTCTAGTCACTTTTTGAATAAACTTTTTTTTGCATAATAATATTGAAATAATGATGTCTATTCATAAAACTGTGCAAATGATTCTTTTTCCTAAAAATGCTGATTTTATCAACCAGCAAATATCTCTGTAATAAAAATGAAGTGCTGTTTCGTTTTTAAGCTGATCACTTGAAAATGGCTGCACAGATTTGGCTGATTTTTATTGTAATGTATTCGAACCTAATAGTTCGAATTGAAAAAAGTGTTATGGAAAATGTTCGTCCTTTTTGTATTAATTACTAAAAGGTCACAACATCTGTCGCGTCAGCTAGTTTTTTATAAGTTTACAACATTTAATGCTTGTATTTGAATTTATGCCCGATTAAAAAAAAAAAACTTGTGCACAAGATCATAAATGCCAATAACAACCTAATACCACAACAACCGATAAAAAGAGTTGCATTTTCCTTGTAGTATTATGGCAGGCTACAATAGCCTACAGTTTAGGATGCTGTGATTCAGATTTCTCATTAACATTAGCATAGAATACATGATATAATCTGTTTAAAGTGCAACGCAAACCCATAACGTATTAGTTCTAAGTTTGTTCTCAAACAACCTATGGGTAGGTACAGGCCCTGCGCCTTTTGCTAAGTCATGGAGTCTGCAATTATTAATGACGTAGATTTCCGTCATAGTTCACGCTACGAGTAACCATAATAGGATATACAATTCTCTGTGGTTTAAATATCACGACGAAAATAGGATTTTTCGTTATTCTTAGCCAGTCATCAAGTTCTCGGTAAATGATTAGCTTGTTTTAAGTCCGTGTCAGAGGTTACGCATATATCTGGCGACGTTTGTCGAGGGATATAGTTGTTCTTTTTTTTATTGTCTTTATTGGTTTAAATAAGGGTTTTATCCCAATGGATACGCTAACGCTATCATGCCTTATATAGACTACTACAATACAATGCTTTCAACTTAAATTAAAAAGGGAGTTTTGATCAATATGGTACACCATAGTTCTTGTTATCTTCTTCGTTCATCTACTTTGCCACTTCGTTTCCAAATATACGTCATATCATCTGCCTAGCCTTTTCCCAACTATGTTGGGGTCGGCTTCCAGTTTAACCGGATGCAGCTGAATACCAGTATTTTACATGGAGCGTCTGCCTATCTGACGTCCACAACCCAGTAACTCGGCAATACGATACCCCTTGGTAAGACTGGCTGTCAAATTTTCGGGCTTCTGACGACCCGTAACGACTGTCAAAGATGCACAAATGACAGCCGGGACCAACGGCTTAACGTGCTTTGTGAAGCACGGAGGAGTCTCGGTATGTAAAGATGGTCACCTATCCGCGGCCAACCTCGGCAAGCGTAGCTTAACCTGGTGAATCGACCTGTGCCACTGTTAGTACTTAGCCACGAGCTGATCGTTTCTAAATACAAGTAGGAAGATGTAACTCCAACCTGCTAAAGTGGGAGCTATCTCGATGGAACTACAGTAGGGTGTGGATGTGGAGCTGTGCTGCAAACTATGCTCCAACTCCTATCCTGCCCTCTGTGTCCCAATACATGCAAACAAATTAACAAAGACAATGATAGAGTATTAGAGGAATATGAATGTAAACGCCACAGTAGCCCCAAATTCAAATTTTTATATTTGCAGATCGGTGTCAGACATCATGTTGATCAAAATATGATTCGCGACCGTAACAAGTATGTATTTACAGAACTGTATGGTATCCGAGAGCTGACTAATGATCAAATCACACAAACAAAAACATATCTAAACGATATTTGGCGAAGATCTAACCGATGCCAATGATGAAATAAAGTGAACAAGATAAAAGAAAGAAGAATTTTCTACCATTCGAATGCAATGAACAGAAAATATATTATGTACATTGTCCTTTTCATTTTCATTCGCCCTTGATCAGAAAAAAGGATGTTGTAAAAATATAGTATTTCTATTTACATTAACACATACATAGAGATACTTTTGTTACTATTAGTAGCACTGTTTTGAATTATGGCGTTCAGTAGTACAAATGGATGTGTGTGCTGCTGACCTTCAATTTTAAATCATATTTACAATTTATTTGTTATCAGTTAACGAAGATGAAAAGTATTCTTGGTTCCCGAACACTTTTAACCAAATAATGCTGTGTAACGAGATAGATATGAAAGTATAGACACTTGACGATCAAATAATTGGATTATCAGTTCTGCAACACGCACTGGCCGAAAATAGTTTAAATAGTAGTGTCATTTTAAATAAAGAACCATATTTTGGGACTTTACTTCGTGACAAAAATGGTTTTCCACATAGAAGATCTTACGAAGGAGTTACAAATACACATTATGTATTTTAAGCGAAGACGTCATGTACTAGTTAACTCGTTGCAATTAAACGTAGGTATTTAGTTTCCACACAAGTCCCTCGTTGGTACAGTTAGTCACAAATTACATAAATATTTGTCACCCACAATCGTGACTTCATCTTAGATGATTCGCGTGCCATTTTCATTTAGACATTTTGTACCTTGAAATTCATTTTGCAATATTAATTTAATATCTGATAATGAATGAATAGAATTTGAAGTAATGATACAAATATACATATATTTTAATGATACATATATTTTATATCTGTAACTTAGTAGTAAAAACACTTTTACATGTCAAAAGGAATAATATTATTTTATTTAAAATTAGATAAAGTTGGTGTTTCCTAACCGCCATCTCAAAGTAATTGTTCGTAACGATGAGTACAATGCTCCTGATGAAATTCTTAAAGTAAATTTTTTAACACCATAAATAATTGATATGATGACTTCAATGATTTCACACTCATCTTTTTTCTGAACAGTAGTTACCTCGTTACGCAAAAAGGTTTTGTTTATATTACCTTGTTATTAGCTCAGTTATAAAATAATTAATCATCTTCATCGTATAATAATTTGTTATCTCATTAAACTGGTTTATAAGGCTTGTTGACACACATTACTGCATTAATTTGTGTCATAACAATATCATAGTTTATTTTCCCTAAACAAAATATGTTATGGCCTGTTAGAATGAGTTGCGGATAACTTATCTAGAAGATAATACAAATAAATCTTTGATAGTTTCATACAAATTCATCATCTTTCCCCTGATGCTCTGATCCCAATTTATTTGGAGTCGGCGCAATATGTCTTTCTCTTCCATACTTTTCTATTAGTCGTCGTCTCGTTAGTCACCTTCTTTCAAGGAGCCTCCCCGAGCGGTGTTAACACAAATCGTACTACGATCCAAAACGCCACACCCTGGACAGCTAGCACTCGGTAACGCAGAGTCTATCTGACTAATCCTTTCACCTCGATGCTACACTTACACGGTTCTTTTCGGGCCTAAAATAAAAAAATACCATCGACACGAAAAGATGAAGAATAGTCAGATCATCTTTTGACACAGTCCACTCGCCGCATCGTTTCTATAGTCTCCCCTCTACTCTTATAGCCTAGATGGCTATAAGAGTAGGTATACTTATACCCATTCATTCTTAAAACTTTCCTTCGGACATTTTCTTCACTACTCCGTATGACAGATTTCCACTTTCAGACTTCCTCTTATTTTTATCCTTTATTTTCTTTGGGATAAACAAACAATTCTACAGTAATAATAATACTAATAAAATAAATAAATATATATATATAGGTATATTTTAATGTTTTTTTTTTGTTTTTTATAATTTAAAAATATATTAGATAAGAAATGAAATAAATAAACGAATAATAATAATACCATGTACAGCATGTTTTACAAACAAAACAAAACATCAACATTTCCACACTTGTGTACATTATTAATTAGGTAGGTAAGTACAAATTACATTTACATACTAAGTAGGTATCTTAAACTTTTGTTAGGTAACGTTAGGTACTTTAATATTACATTTAACACTCATTTCCTATTCCATCTATTTGCGTTAACCTCACTTTCCTGTTAGCGCTAGTATAAAAACCATCAGTTTTCCACATAATTATATTAATTTCATGACTTTTTTGGAAAAGCAGCCTGCTCTTTGTAAAATAAACTCCTTGGGTTCTGCGCCTCCTCGCAGCAAAGCAGCGGTTTCAATGACATGGCACGCCAAAGCCTACTGTAGCTTTGTGTTTGTACCAAAAAAAATATTATTGTATTTAACATCGTGAGGAAACCAGCATGTTTGAGAGATATTTCTCAACAGCATGTGAAGCTAAGTCAGAGGCCCATGAGCAGCATAAAAACTCTGACACCAGGTTAGTCACTAACCACACGAAAAGAAGAAGAATAATTTTATTTTCATACTCCTTTTCGTCGCATGAATATCCCATGCCGTGTGGTATGGTCTGCGGGATAGTCCGAAAGGGTTACCACTACCACGAAACACATACAGCTAAGGAAGGATCATGGATGGGTTTTAGTCAGTCAGTAAGAGGCTGATACTCCCTTTCGAAAGACTGATAATTCTAAGCTTAAAAAAATGCCGTATAGTGCCAGTGGTCCTCAGGTATCGATGCATTTCCTTTTCTTAACCAACCTTTAAAACACTTTCCTTAGTAAAATTTAAATATCCGAAACCGTAATTTATTATATAATATTCAGTTTCAGTGGCGCCGACTTAAAATATCGCGTTACAAACCGGGTTACGTTCCCATTCAGACCGAGATGAATGAATGACTCAGATCAGCTTAGTCAGTGACACGGACTTTGGGCCTATAAAAATAGTAATATTTACCTAGTTTTAGTGCAGAAGAGGTATGGGTTAGGCAAAAGGATAAGCTAGGAGACTGAATGGATGCTGAAGGCGGAAAACCGTGGTGAGTGTTATGATGTAATTAAGGAAAATGTGACTCCTAACAGTTGGTGGCTACAAAAGTTGATGAATAAGTACTTATGGAATTAACCTGCCTAATAGTTCAGAGGCTCTAGCATAATCAGCCTATAAGGTTACCATTGCTAGGACCCAGGCCTCTTCTCTGTGAGAGGGCGTGCTGGCAATCGCTTTCAAAACGTTTTATATTTCTACGCCGACTTTCTACGGGATTGACATACGCTTGGCGGCTCCTTATGTCAATCCCATAGACTTTTAAAAATTTTCATCACTGTTATCGCAGGTAGAGGGACACTTGGTCGTGGCCTTTTCGGAAGAAAATTGAGTAAAATTGCGATTGAGAAATGTACCCAAATATAAGCGGTTAATCAAGTCGTCAGTAAGTAAACAACGCATCATTAACATCACGCCTGTGTTTCCCGAAGGGTCACGCAGAGGTGCACCTATACTAGGTACGTAGGTATAAGTTTCAGTCCCTTATTATAAGGTACTACTCAACTATTGGGGGTGAGCCTATTGCCATCATAAGAGCATAAACCCAGAGTCCGGGCTGCTACTGAAAATTTCCGATGGAAAAGCCCAATAACACTTTAGCCGACCCGGGAATCGAACTCAGGACTCTTGCGCAGCAATAGCGCTTGCGATCACTAGATCAAAAAGGCAGTCGAGTAAACAAGGAAAATAAAATAATAGGTACACTAATTGACGTTGCAACAGCACGTGGCGACCCTTATCATTCGTGGCATTCCCTGTAATTGACATTAACCATTAAATTAACTAACGTTCCCGCAGAATTTAATGAATAATTTAATTTTATTGAAAAATTCTTTAAGTTATTTCACGTGTTAGAGCGAAGAATTTCCTCATTTATAGGTACGTAAAGTTTAGAATTATTCTACGTAAGAAAGAATTTAATCTAGACAAAGGGATATTGAAAATATTTGGTACTTACTATTGTTATCAATGATAACATGCAAGTAAAAGTAGTTATTAAAAATGTATCTTCTAATCTTCATTGTATGAAAGGCAGTAAATACTTTAATTTGCGGTGAATATGACGTGTAAAAGAACACTAACAAAAAAAAAGTTGGGGATATCACACCAATATTATAAAGGCGAAAATTTGTGAGTGTGTGTGTAAGTTTATGTTTGTCCGTCTTTTCACGCTCAAATGGCTGAACGCATCTAGACGAAATAAGGCACAGAGGTAGTTTATGAGCTGGATTAACACATAGGAATACAACATTATTATCCAGGTAGTACGTTCCCTTAGGATAATTTCCAACATCCAAGTGAGTGAAACTGCTAGCTGCAGCAAGCATAAATGGAATGAGCAGGCAAGCAGGCCTTCACCTTGCAGTGGGACATTACAAACTTTAAAGAAAATTATAATAAGCTTATTATTGTGCCGCTGCAGGGCACGAACAGGCCACCTCTTCTCATTCGGGCACTAGCATTTGACCTCCACGTTTACACAAGACGGGTGACAGCTTTTTAAAGTGTGTCGTTCCACTCACTGTCGAACCAAATAAAGAAAGACTGAAGTTGTGGCGAGACAGTGCTTCCTTACCCACTCCATTCGTTCCACTTGCTGAACGTCTCCCTCCTGGGAGTGACTTGCCTTGGTCAACTTGGAAGGCTTTAAACAGACTCCGGACCCAGGTTGGCCGAAGCAAGGAAAACCTGCTCAGATGGGGATTCATAGACCGCTCCGCCTTGGAGTGTAAATGTGGTGCCGTTCCACAAACGATGGGACACTTAATTTCGTGTCCTGTGTGTCCTGCCGTATGCGCGTTACAGGAACTGATGGACGCTAGTGATGGCGCCAAACACGTAGCTGAATTCTGGGCCGAGGAGATATAGATTGCCATCGACACGCTAAGAAGAAGACAAGACGGGTTGGCGATTTCAGACTCAAAGGAATAAACAATAAGCTCAGGTTTCCTCACAATGTTTTTGGTTGTTCAAGATAAACTAAGAAAGTATACACAAACATTGAGAAAATTAAAATGTCGTGGTGGCTCAGTGGTTAGGGCCTGCCTCTCATAAGAAAAACCTCGTGTATAAGAGGCGAGGCCTTATGACGGGTTCAAATCTGTGCAAGTATCAAGACTTACAAAATAATAAATCATTCAATAGTCTCTTGACGCATACATCGCCAAAATTTCAGTGGATGGAGATGGAGAGCCCATTCATAAATATCAGTGGCATCCCGTATAAAGTACCTCGTAAGCTGTTTGGGAAAACCTAGCTCACGATGCGATACGCGATACATCACCACAGTACCTTTATTGTACTCGTCGCGGTTGTTTGAACAATTAAACATATGTTGCTATGACTAAGCAACTACTTAACTGATTTTAGTGATTTCACTGGGTTTCTTTGGTGAAATCATTGATTACGTGTGTTAAGGATCATTTTAGGGTTTGCCCAAGCAACACACACAGCTGTAAAGTCACTGAATTACAGTATTATTGAAAATTCGAAGCTGTACTGCTTTCTGTGGAATTGCAGTCGCCTACACTGCTATTAAAATTTTAAATTTTGCCTGAAATTATCCAGGCTTGGATGAAAAATCATCAAATGACTCTTTCCACTGTTGGTGGAGTGGAAGGGAGTGACAGTCGCTTACTGACTAAACCCATCCACGTTCCTTCCTTAGCCCTGTGATCTAGGGCAGTGGTAACCCTTTTGGACAATCCTGCTAAAAATAACGAGCTTTAAGCAATAGAGTACCTTGTTTTACAGAGCATTGCCAGCCCATGCTGTACAATGGTATAATAATATGTAATGGTAATAGACTGATGAAAATGATCTTGCTCCTTTAATTCTCTAAGACAGCCAACATTTGTTTTATGGCTTAGTGTTACGTAAAATATTAAGGTGGAGTAACTATTTCTCAAAATTTATCCGCTTAGCCTTTTCCCATCTATGTTGGGGTCGGTTCCCAGTCTCCAGCTGAACTGAATACCAGTATTTTACGTGGAGTAGTAAAAAGAAAATTGTTACAAATGTTTCCAAAATTCAAATAAATTAAATCATATAAGTCCTACTTTAGCTCATAGGGAAGCCTTTCTTTCAAATATACAGCGAAGAACAATCTAGTTCTTTATTATATTCAATTCAGGGTGTGAATAACTTAGGTCTCATTCATTCTAATTAAATAACCCACAATGTGTAACCACAAATCGCTAATTATTTGTTTTAATATATAATTATAATAAGAATCCTAAGTTTAATTACACGTAAAGTTGAATGAATGACTTATTAAATACTAATAACTTATTCATAAACAAATTGTAAATATTGATAAACTTTTCCTCATACCATTTAATTAAATGGTATTGTCTTTGTTTATATTTCTAGTTGTTAATTTTCATGTAACGTTTTACTATACTTCAGTTACAGTTCGATAAAGCGGGATTGTCCGACGCTTCCCCGGAACATAAAGGGCTTAGGATGGAACATGAATGGGTTTTAGTCAGTAAGAGTCTGACACTACCCGCCGCTCCACCCAGAACGGGAGGGGTCACTTGATGATGTCCCAACCTCAAAAAAAAAAGTTACAGTTCGATACGATACCTAGGTACTCATCATCTGTCTAGCCTTTTCCCAACTATATTGGGGTCGGCTTTCCAGTCTAACCGGATGCAGCTGAATACACGTATTTTACATGGAGCGACCTATCTGACCTCCACAACCCAGTAACTGGGCAATACCCCTTGGTAGGACTGGCTGTCAGATTTTCGGGCTTCTGACGACCCGTAACGACTGTCAAAGATGCACAAATGACAGCCGGGAGCACCGGTTTAACGTGCTTTCCGAGGCACGGAAGGAATCTCGGTATGTAAAGATGGTCACCCATGCACGGCCAACCCCGGCAAGCGTAGCTTAACCTGATAGATCGACCTGTGCGGGTGTTATTACTTAGCCACGAGCTCCTCGCTGGTAGGTAACTAGGTACTGTTATCGTTTTAAATATCAAAACGTTAATTGTAACTTTTTTAATTACTTTGTTTTCTTATAGAAATTTTATGTGCTGAATTTGAGTTTGACACTATTTTACGCATTTGGGTGATTGAAAATTCACAATATTGAAAATTACACTAGGTATATAATAGTATAATAGTAACATAGTGTAATGATGACCCATTGATATAATGCTTTAAAAAGTTAAAACCATGAACCTAAAACCACATACCGCAAAACGTCAAATGACTAAGAGATGTCATTTCTCAGAGCATCCCATACAACTGTATGAATGAACTTTGAACATTTATGCATGTCATCACAAAGTTACGAACCATGAAAGTACGTCATCATAGTATTAATCAATGGAAACCATTGACCCATTCAGCTGCAGCGAAACTTTCCATAGCATTGTAAAAGACAACCCGTGAAAGAAGTGCTTATGACTAATAACTAATCGTTTTCAATAATTTTCCATTTGTGGAAATAAAATCCACAAAATACGAGAGTCATCACCTGCCTAGCCTTTTCCCAACTATGTTGGGGTCGGCTTCCAGTCTAACCGGATGCAGCTGAATACCAGTATTTTACATGGAGCGACTGCTTATCTAACCTCCACAACCCAGTAACTGGGCAATACGATACCCCTTGGTAAGACTGGCTGTCAAGTTTTCGGGCTTCTGACGACCCGTAACGACTGTCAAAGATGCACAAATGACAGCCGGGATCAACGGCTTAACGTGCTTTCCGAGGCACGGAGACTAGAGAGAAAATCTGACAGCCAGTTTTACCAAGGGGTATCGTATTATCCAGTTACTGGGTTGTGGAAGTGAGATAGGCAGTCACTCCATGTAAAATACTGGTATTCAGCTGCATCCGGTTAGACTGGAAGCCGACCCCAACATAGTTTGGAAAAGGATAGGTAGATTGATTTTTTAAGTAAGTGAAGTAGAGTGTAAGTTTGTGGCTGTTCCTCAACCAATGGGGCACTTAATATCGTGTTTAGCATGTCCTGCTGATCTTAAGTGGAAAAGTGCCCAAAAAGCTGGCAGTGTTGCCACGTTGGATGGCAATAGTGATTCTTTGACCTGGAAATCAAATCTTCATCGGTCAAGTCGAGTTACGTGATATAATATCACTCCGGACAAAAATTGAATTAAAGCTAAGAAAAAAAAAGGATTGTGTGGTTTTATGAAACCACGGTAAAAGTGAAACTTTTACTCCGCGAAGTTTTTACTCCGCGGCCGACCGTCATGCAACACACAGACGAAAAAGTTTGAGACGATGTAATAAAAGTTTCACTTTAATAAATAAAGTTAAAACTATTTATATAAAAACGTGACAAATTAACGAGTATTCAGTCAGTTGCGTATTACAAAGGAAAAGTTTTATACAAAGGCTTTCATGAATTTTCGAAAATTCATCCGATTCATAAATTCTTAACGCCATGACATCGTATGGGAAGCTTTACAAAATAACTCCGATACTTTATTACATGGCCGAGCAAAGTTTAATAGAGCAATGCGATTAAAACGCATAAAACCATAATTCATCAGAATAATGACTTGCATGTGACTAAGGTGCTAATGTCGATAACGTAAAATATATGAAACTTCTTCTTCTTTTCGTGTGGTTAGTGATTAGTGACTAACCTGGTGTCAGAGTTTTAATGCTGCCCATGGGCCTCTGACTTAGCATCACATACTGTTGAGAAATATCTCTCAGGCATGCTGGTTTCCTCACGATGTTTTCCTTCACCGATTTTTAAGCAAGTGATAATTAAACAATACACTCATGAATCTGAAAAGTCAGAGGTGCGTGCCTTGGGTTCGAACTCGAGACCTAAGACTTGGCAGTCCGACGGTCATACCACTAGGCTAACACTGCTTATATGAAACTGTAGCAATATCTTCTTCATTCATTGAAAAAAAATTCCCTATATGATTCACTAGGTATGACTTATGAACTTTAGCTCTAAATTAAATAGGTAACGGCAAATTCATAGAGCAATCAATCAATTACGACTTGGGAGGTACAGTCGCCAGCACATCAAGTTGCCCCAATCTGTCAAATTTCTTTGATAGTTTTTCAACTTTGTTAGAAGCGTATAATTTCAATTGGGAAAATTTGACATTTAGAGATAGCTTTATATGCTGATATGAAAAATTTACTAAAGTGGCAACTATTTTCGAAAGTTACTAGGAAAACCTTTTTTTGTATAATTTCGGAAATTAAACCTATTATGAAAATGGCTATCTAAATACTGGCAGCCTCAAACACAAGTGGCGAGTTCAGCACCTATTACTGGTGTCAGGGCATCCAGACAAGCTGTCATTAAGAGTTGTAAAATCGGTATGATACCATAAAAAATACAAGCTTTGTTATGAAGAAAAATTTTATGCAGAATGAGAAAAGAAAATTGAAGTAAATACAGTTGATGCTAATGCATAGTTGGGCATACCCAATAACGACAGACACAGACATTCAATTAAATAATAATCATGTAAAATATCTTAGTTTTAATATTAACATTTTATAATTTCAAAAGCTGCGTATGAATGAAATAGGTTTTCATCATGTATTTTTTTTTTTTGATAATGTGATCTCGCATTTCAACTATAGGGTTGTCTACTGCTTAACCGGACTTGCAATCATGTATAATCTGCCATGTGATTCTTAAAATCACACAATATGCATGACAAACTATAGGTAAGGCAAAATAAGATGACACACTAGGTTTTATTTCCTCCCCATATACCTCATGGAAACTTAGCTTTTCCTGGCACTGATTATAAATACGGATTATAAGGAGTTCCGTTTACCACAATATCCGTCTTTTTTCACATATCGATTACTCAAAAATGCCTCTTAGGAATATTACTTGCGAAGGAGCATTCCATAAGATGATATCGGGAAACCCGTCGAACGTAAGATTCCGTTCGATTTTACTCACGATGCAAATCTTAATGCATATTATATGAACAATAAATGCGCATGAGTCACGGTCGTTAGCCGAGACAGCCTTGATAACAATTTATATTTTTTCTATATTTTTCCATCGGTCTCCTTCGCGCTGCTTATGAAATTGTCATTGGGAACGGTGATGTTTTTGGTTCTTTCAATTCCCAGTGAGTTTCCGGATTCTGATTTTGTAAAATGCTCAGTCATGTTTGCGGATTCCGTAGTACTTTTTTCGCTTACACAAAAATGAAATAACTGCCCTTCTTCTTCTTTTGGTGTGGATAGTTACTAACCTGATGTCAGAGTTTTAAAGCTGCCCATGGGCCTCTGGCTTAACTTCACATGCTGCTGAGAAATATCTCTCAGACATGCTGGATTCCTCACGATGTTTTCCTTCACCGATTTAAAACCGTTTAAGTACTGGCCTAAAAGCAGTGATAGCCTAGTGGTGACCGCCGGACTGCCAAGCCATAGGTCTCGAGTTCGAACCCAAGGCACGCACCTCTGATTTTTCGGTTTCATGTGCGTATTGTATAATTATCACTTGCTTAAAATTGGTGAAGGAAAACATCGTGAGGAAACCGGCATGCCCGAGAGATATTTCTCAACAGCATGTGATGCTAAGTCAGAGGCCCATGGGAAGCATTAAAACTCTGACACCAGGTTAGTTACTAACCACACGAAAAGAAGTACTGGCCTGAATATTATAATAATGAAATATTGTAAGTTACGTAGATAGTGTCATTGAAAATGTTTTTTAGATCTGTTGAGTTAAAAAGTTGCCCTTAATATTACTCAAGGCATAAGCATTTTACATTAATTCCTGAAGGCCAAAGGGTTTTACCGACCTCCGCTTCGATACATACATTCGGCCGAATAAAATCGATAAGTTTTCGCATAATTCGGTATTTCCAAGTTGTCAAGCATTTGCAACTACTTTCTATGACCTTAACATTTAATTCCTTGTTTCTATTATTATGAACGTTGTAATTGTGTCATAATATAGAGGAAGGAAAGAAAGGAAAATATAGTTCGTTTATTTTTATATCATTCAGTCGTTTATCCTTATTTCGATCGCCAAGGACAGTGACCTTTATGCTATTAATAAAACATTGATCGATTGCATACCTAATAATAACTGAGTTTATTGGGTTAGATAAAAATAAATATTGACGATTTAAAAATCTATTCAATTTCAATGTTAGTTAAATAATTTGTAGTGATTTTTTTATAAGTGAAAATTATATCACAGAAATTTTACTATCAAAGTCCGAAACGATTGTATTGGATTTTCACGTTGCCGAAATAATAAACAAAAAGTTGCCAAAAATTCCACAAAATCCTGTACTAAAATGCCATCAATGAAACCCAAATAATTCAAATATCGAACCAAAACATTGAAGTTTATAAATAAAACTAAAAGTTATGTAACGCGACCGCATAATCGTATTATACTGTATAATACTACCGACCTTGGCCAAGCATTGCTACGTCACCGCGACACGTCATGCACATACGTTTCGTAGACCGGCGTCATTTTCCGCAGAAACGAAACGTCACGACTACACAAGCGCCGCCAGCGGGATTTTACGTCACTAATTCACCATCATCTTGTCATATACTGAGAAATTATAGAATCTCATTAACTGTGTTATGGAATCTTTTCGAGATTTTGACTCATTGAACATAGTTTCGGTGTTCCCGAATCCCCGTGGGTTATGATGATTACCATCAGGTGAACTTTTATTCATGCGGTTGCATTTCGACGGAGGACTGCATTATATTTTATAGTTTCTAAGAATAATATGATTTTGTTGCTCTAGTACCTATCTCTCCATGATATAAAACTAAGTAGGATGGAAAATTAATACAGAAAAAGGGTTTTATGACTCAGATTACCCATTAAGGATACATTGGGTATTTATCGAAAGCTCTATCTAACATCATGCCGTAATTACACTGTAAAAATACCTTGGAATGCTCAAAAGATTACCCTAAATATTCTATTTAATACCTAGTTGTTTTCTAATAAGTTGTGATTTCGTTTTATAACACAGTAAACAAACGCTTACTGCTTGTTAAGTTAAACATGGAACAAGGTCGACTTGAAAAAAGTTCATAATACTCTTTCTGCGGGTTAGTAGCGACATCTATTAACACTTTTGTCAAAACAGAAATTCGGTGTGGCAGGCGACATCTATTGGTAAATAATTGTAACTAGAATAAAATATTAAGAATTTTACCACGCAGAAAATGTTTCAACTGAAAATTTAATAACTATGATGCATGTTATATCTTTCAAATCATTAGCCACGAGTAATTCAAGTTTTATTCATATAAAATTAATCTTGACAATCGCTTCAACTGTTTACTAGCGACATCTATTGGCGAATAGCAAAACTAAAAGTGGCAAACTTTCGGCACAATGGTGCTTCCTTTGGTGAGTAAACTTATTTTAATTTTAGCATTGACCTACAGAGCACACTAGTAGTCTTACTTCGTTTTAAAATAGCTTTCAGCTATCCTAATGGGTTCTTTCAGACTGCATAATTTCAGGCGTAGATGGCATAAAAATGAGCAGAAAGTTTTTACATTCAAAAGGATCCTTTTTTTTTCAGATTCTTGGCCGAATATTTTTTGCGAAATAAGTAGGTATGTTGTGGAGCTTTTTGTAACATTGTATGGCTATGCTCTTGTTTCAGTCAACTAACTATGCAGCTTATGATGAAAAGAGATTAATTGCCAGGAAACAAATTTATTAAAAAAACTTTAGACACTTGACCGAGCGAATATGATTTAAGTACTCGTGCGATCAATCAAGTCGCATTTTGCACGTCATAATTTATAGGTACATACATATACAAACAATTACGTCGATCGTGTATTCGCGGCTCGGACGCTTTCGGTTAGGACCTGGGGTTAAGCTTCTGCTATAAAATATACGCTGGCTTGACGCCACCACAACAGTCTACTTTTTCTTGCAGATGCCAATTAAATCGACGGACTAATCGATGTTATGTTGGCGGTTTTACCGTTATCTACGCGTCTGAATTTTAATTGACTCCCTCGTTAGTCTAGTGGTCACAAGCGCTACTGCTGAGCATGAGGTCTTTTTTTTTTTTTTAAGGCTGGGAAATCATCCAATGACTGCTCCCGCTCTGGGTGGAGCGGAAGGGAGTGTCAGACTCTTACTGACTAAAACCCATCCATGTTCCTTCCGTAGCCCTTTATGTTCCGGGGTAGCGGTAACCCTTTCGGACAATCCCGCTTACCCGGCAGGCTTGGCCCTGGGGGGCCCCTTCATATGCTGACATCTCTTTGAGGCGCGCGTGGAACATATACGCGCCGTACAACACGGGTCTGGTGCTGATCGGACGGTGAGTCACCCATTACTCACCGTCCGCAGGCCCGCGCCTACGGTGGCCGGGAGTCGTCACGTGGCTCCCGACGCCCGGGGCGTCTCCTGCGGCGGCTGCGACGGAAGGACCTTTCTCTCTCCCATCCCGCCACCTCCTTCGCGAGCATGACTTTTTCGCAGAAGGAGGTGACTGCCTCCCACTCCCTCTCGCCCCGGACCATGGCTTGCACCAGGGCCGGGCGTTTCCTCCCGCCTGATGATGTGCAGGAACCTCCCGAAACATCCATGTCCGGTGAGGACCTGCGTCAGGCGGTAGGTGAGGGCGCCGTGACGCCTCTCTAGCCACTCCTCAAAGAGGGGCCTTACCGCCATGAGGTCTTGGGTTCGATTCCCAGGTCGGGCAATGTGCGTGTGCGTAAATTTTCCAATCTGGAATTTTCAGTGATAACCTGGCACAAATCCGTGGCAACAGCATGTCATGCTAAGTCAGAGGCCCATGGGCAGCATAAAAACTCTGACACCAGGTTAGTCACTAACCACACGAAAAGAAGAAGATTACATATGCCAATTACTTATACGATAACTCCCTCGTCACACTGGTGTTGCCTTGGTCCGTTTGAAACTTTATAAGGAACCCACGCCCACACTTTGTTTATCATTGTAACCTTGAATGCATGATGAGGTTATGTAATATTGAGTTACTAACCAAATTGGTTAGTATCGTTCATGCTGGGCACAAAGCTCCCAAACGTTGAACGTTGAAACTTAAATGGAATTGAGCAGGGGGCCTAGACCAACTCACATTTTTACTAACGATATAAAAATTACACGATGCAAAACATGTACAGAGGCCAGCATATCAAACTATCCCTAACTGTTCAAATTATTTCAATTAAAAATGAACCTTATGTCTTTGCAATAAAGTTCAAATACTATCAAAGAAATTTGACAGATTGTGGTAACTTGATGTGCTGGCCTCTGTACCTATAGTAATAATATTAAATATTTTGTAATCATATTTTGTTTTAAAAGAGTGTCCGTGGAGTTTCTTTCTTGTTCTTCTCCATAGGTGCCTACTGCTTTGGAATGGGCCACTAACTTCATATTTCTGACAGACCCTTTGACAATTCAAATGTTGAGTTTGAGTCAAGCTGTACCAAATTTTATGTTGTACCAAATTGGTCTGCTAAGCGGTAGGTACTTACTATAATGCTATTGATATTTTTTATATCGAATCTTGATCATTGATTTATTGTTCGCAACACATTTAATGATTGATTTATTGTTAAAAAGCCATATAACATAAATCGAATTATTAATTTATTTAAATATTATGATTACTAAGTGGATAACAAACATAATTTAATATTTTTAAAATTTAAAATAACATGTAGATCGTAATTTATTTGTATAAATCTCATAACAAGTTTTCATTTGAAATGCAAGCATGATTATGTTTTAACATTAATGTTTTAAATTTAATAGGCAAAAAATCTATTGGCATAATAATAATGTTAAATGTTGATGTATTCTCAGAAACGATAACAAAAAAAAAATGGCGTCATCGCGATTATTATCCTAATAATTATTAGCATTGAAATTTTGAACAAATCACGGCTTCAGAAGTTTATAAACAGCCGGTCTATTCTGTGAAACTCTCACCGTGATAACTTAGTTGTGGAGTTTCTTGCCCATTCTTCTCCACACGAAACTACCTTTTGGAAAGGGGCGACTAGAATCAATTCTATTTCTTGTTCATTTTTGACGTTCAAAAGTGCCTTTCTTGTGCCTATTTGAAATAAATGTTTTGACTTTGACTTTGACTCTGACTTTGACTTAGCTGTCATTCCACCTAATGCTAGGGATTGGCTCTAGTGACAGCTCACTTCACACCTACGTTTTCAAGGTGAGATTTTAACAGGATAACATTACTGGACTGCAAAATTCAGATTAACTTCCAAGCTCGCTATGGTCCTGCGGACGGTGAGTAATGGGTGACTCACCGTCCGATCAGCACCAGACCCGTGCCGGACGGCGCGTATATGTTCCACGCGCGCCTCAAAGAGATGTCAGCATATGATGGGGCCCCTCAGGGCCAAGCCTGCCGGGTAAGCGGGATTGTCCGAAAGGGTTACCGCTACCCCGTAACATAAAGGGCAACGGAAGGAACATGGATGGGTTTTAGTCAGTAAGAGTCTGACACTACCTTCCGCTCCACCCAGAGCGGGAGCAGTCATTGGATGATATCCCAGCCTTAAAAAAAAAAAAGCTCGCTATGGTGCTTATGAATTTATTCATAAGTTTTTTTATTGGAATAAATTTTTGAATCAGAGTTTTAACGGAATTTTATTCTCTTATATCCATTTTACAGGACTGGATGTTATCTACAACTAGAAACTGGGATGCATATTGGATTGGTATAGTAGGCAGGCTTACGCGCAGGGCAGTGGTGACCCAGTGGACACAGCCCCGACCCACGAGCTGAAGGTCGTGGATTCCAGGGGATTTACTTTGTGTAAATAATTCTATCACCACTGCTCTCAAAACGGTGAAGGAAAACATCGTGAGGAAACTGGCATGTTCTAGAATCAATAATTCGAAGACATGTGGTCTTCAATAACTCGAACTCAGCCCGCATGGTGGATTATGGCCCTCTCCCTCTCTCTGTGTCACAGCAATGGGAACATTATAGGCTTATTAATTACTAGCACTTTGCCCGCGGCTTCGCTCCCGTGGTCTTTCCCGTGGGACCCGTTATTTTTCCCGGGATAAAAAGTAGCCTATGTTACTCCTAGAAAACTAAGCTTTCCAACGGTGAAAGAATTTTTAAAATCGGTCCAGTAGTTTTTGAGCCTATTCATCACAACCAAACAAACAAACAAACAAACAAACAAACAAACAAAGTTTTCCTCTTTATAATATTATAAGTATAGATAGTAGGTCCTCCTCCTTTTCGTGTGGTTAGTGACTAACCTGGTGTCAGAGTTTTTATGCTGCCCATGGGCCTCTGACCTTGCTCCACATACTGTTGATTGATATCTTTCAAGCATAGTAGGTGGGTACTTTAACTATCCGTGTCTCGGAAAGCACATTAAGCCGTTGGTCTTGCGCCTGATCTCTGTCTGGTCGTGTTGCTGACCCATTGGATAATGAGAGTGAAGGAATAAAGAGTGTACCTGTGTCTCATTCAGTATTTTATAACTCCCGCGCCAAAGGCTGGACTCCGCGAAGATTGATCGCCATGGCCGAAATTCGATCTCGAGAACTATTCTTTTTACGACCTATTTCTAATAAAGCTGGCTGGTAACAGATTAACTGTATACCGTACCTTGGGTAAATAAAAAGGTAACCAGCTGGTCAATCATAAATTATATCTGATAATTTTTATGCAAACTCGTATACTTAAGGCTCCCGTAGACAAGCGTAAACGAAGACGCGACGCAATTCTGGTAGAAAAATTTCCATGATAATATCTAACGCGTCGCATCTATCTGCGCGAGCCTTAACAGATTTCAATGTGTTAGGTTACTCATTCCACACATTATATCTAATTTATGTAGCGTTACTTCAATATTTGGAGTTCGGCACTTAAAAGGAGAGACCTTCAAGTATTCTTCCAATAATTGCATGACTCAGGGCCGATTTTTCAATCGCTTGATAACCTTTTGAAGAATAAAAATTGCGGTTTGCATTATTTTCTATGCCTTGGCGGTCAAACTGTCTTATTTCTCCAATAAAACTTATCTGACGATTGAAAAATTGTCCTTATAGTTAATGATTAGTTGTTTTCATTGGGGCGTAAATTAGGATCCCATATCTATAGAGACAAAGAAAAAAACAATATAGCCATAAACGTGTACAGTGATTTAAAAAAAAAAGTCGGGCGGTATCTTTGGACACCTGGTTGGAACAAGGTTCCTTCCTTTTATGTAGGTACTGCGATATTTGATATACCAAGCAAGCCATAGACTCACGTTCCAAAATTAATATTTATGTACATAGACCTACATAAGAATAGACAAACCTTCAGAATTTGTTTAGCATCAAGAAAAACAAACTGTTCTAACAGTCTGGCGTGAGGAATTTAGCCGGAGATCTGCTTTCATCCGTATGGCTCAAATCAAGAGCTTGCCGGGATATATTTGGATAGTGAAGCGTTTCGTTTGATTCATCTCAGGGTCATTCGCTTAATTTTAGTTTAGCCTTCAAGCCTGCCTTTCGGTAAAAATCTTAAAATTAGAACTATTATTAGTTCTTGTAAACAACAGGTACCGTACTTACTACTCTTGGAAGTGAAGACCTGGTTCGCTTTCCTCAATTATTCCGTGGAACAAAACTCAGACTAACACCACAATATTTTAAGAAGTGAATAGTTCACTGCATTTTATTTATGAATTTCTGGTACCTACCAACAAAAATGTTACACACATTATTGAACGTATCTAGATAGATACCTACGTACCTTTCCCTTGAAAAAAACTGAAATATTGCACTCACTTCAAAATTTTATTTCCATTGTTTGTGGGTAACTCAGTTATGATAATTATTTTGACGATCTAAAATTGCTGATTTGCAGCCTAGTTCGTATAAATGACTTATGGTAGTCCGTATACTTTCATGTTAATCAAAATATCACTCTCATCATTTTCAATTCAATCCACTCTCATGTTACCGTAGATATGGTATACCTACATAATATTTTCATGAAATCATGACATCGAAGGACAATTTTTATTCTAAGAGAGTTATATTGATTATTCTAAAAAAAAACGTATGTCTGAAAATTTGAATTTCGCGGGCTTTCACTTTAGTAAAATCATTGAAATTCGTCTTCAAAACTTATCCAAATATTTCATAACATTCAATAAGAAAAAAATTCAACAAAATAGTATGCGTTTTACTTTGTTTATCTTACATGGCAATGAAAAACCATTTATCGCAGAGGACATAACATCATTCGCTACATAAACCTTATTTGAACAGTTAATCATTAAAGTAATCGTGAAGATAAGAATATTGTAAAGAGCTGCAGAGTACTTAGCCACAGTATAACAAAGATACAGTAGGACGACGCCTTTGGTGATTTCATGGTAAATGCCGACAACGTGTAAGCATTGTCGCAACAGCTAGGATTGTCCCAAGTAAACAATAAGTTATAGACATAATTTATTAACGGTGGGTTATAGACTTGCAAAACAAAAACGTAAATACTCATGCTGGGGCCTCTGAACTCGAGATACTACCAAGTATTTTCTTTCTACCAAATAAACAATATTTATTTGTTTACCTTTCATCCGTTCGCAGAAATTGAAGAAATCGCAGTTCTTTATTAATGTGAGATGGCGACTTGCAATCTTTCACAACGCACGTCGTATGCACCATTTGAATTATTATTATACATAAATTAAAACAATAATAAATTGACATACGATAGCCCTGAAAGTTATCTCCCGAACTACTAACACGATAGCGTACGCAGTTCGGGAGCGCCCTTCCCCCGTCTCGCCTCTCACCCCCCGCACGATTACCCTGTCTAGACGTTTTCGTTGAACGACTGCATGATTTATAGACTGTGACTTAGCCTTAACATAGTAACTAACTATAATATAAATACTTATACATGTTGAGGTACATATGAATTGTTACAATTAGTTCCACCTATTGTAATAATGTCGTGTAGCAACTGTGTATACATAAGTATTGTGTACCTACCCCCTTACTAATAAACGTAGTATAGCGTCTGTATACACAACGCTTTGTCTTCTTCTTTCAAAAGTCAAATTTCTGATGACTGAAAGAGAGAAATCGGTGTGTAAGTATTCACCTGATATACATATTACGTTTATTAGTTAGGGAGTAGATTGAAAATATGTGTAGGGAAGAGACGTGGACTAATTCTTAACTGTAGGTCCTGTACTAAAGAAAGCTAGCTCTCTTATACTGAACTGCGAAAGAAGGAGATAGATAACAAACAAAATCAATTCCTGAGTGTCTTTAACGACAGGAGGGGTTGTTTGAACTAAATATATTTTATATCCAACTTAGACTTAAGTAGAGGTCCAATATGATGTGTGGTGTTACGCGATTAGAATAAGGTAATATAAGAGGACGTCTGAAAGTAACACCATTGACTGAAAAGTTGTGAGAAAATTGGTGGGCTTGTTAAGAAATTAAAAAGAGAATGTGGATAGTTGGGCAATTAGAGGAAGACCTGAGAAACCATTAAAAATTGTGTGATACATGATATGGTTAGAAAGGGAGTGACTTCAGAGATGACGACTAATAGGATAGTATGGAAGACTAAGACACCCCAAATAAATTGGGATAAAGGCAAGATAATGATGAATGACATAGATGTCCAATATCTGATAAAAAAATACAAAAAAAATAAAATGTGTTAAAGTGTTGCACTATAAATTATTATGTAAATGTCTGTATATTTTTGAACAAATGAATGATACGTATTCTTGCGTACGGGGGTAAGCATAAGCATTAGCATAAGGGAGCTATGTTAAAACTTAGAGATGATAGGTACATTAAAACTAAACACACTAGGTACAGTTACATTACAAGTCTAATTTGTATCAAGTTCTTTCTACTTTTCAACTATACAAAATCACTAGTTATAATTGATACCCAATTTACTAGGGGATTTGTGTGTTTAATTGCTATTAAGGTACCTTGGTTGAATTAACTTTCTTAAGAGTTACACGTGCGAGTTACATAAAAACGCAAAAACATAATTTACTATCTTTCGTATCTGGTGTTATATTGTAGCAAAGATAATGTAAGTCACAGATTTGCACCAGTTTTGTTTTTTAAAGGAACTATACTTAACAGTTATCACCAAAAATATAAAACACTAGCTTCTGCCAGCGGCTACACCCGCGTGGATGTTGGAATATAACCCACGGGAACGTACAAACGAGATAAAAAGTATCCTTTATGTTATACATTTATAATCCAGGTTATAAACTATCTGTGTACCAAATTTCATCCAGATCCGTATGGCCATTATGGCGTGATTGAATATAACAAACATCCATCCAAACTTTCGCATTTATAATATTAGCAAGTACCTAAGGATTTACCTAGCTTGTTATCAAAGATCACTCATTCATAACGACACGGTTGGCGCAGTGATTGAGCGATTGACTGCTGTGCACTATGTCGCGGGTTCGATTCCCGCACGGAACAAATATTTGTACGACCTGCAAGTACACACATCAAAAGTGTCTAGGGATCAACATATATTTTTGCAATAACTTTTCTCTTGATTGATATTAATTTAAATTTTCTTTAAGGATTCATCAAATAAAGTGTTTTCGTTTGTCACAGTAACGATAAACCAAGTCACCTTTGCATTAATAAAGAAATTTGCCATTTTCCTAATAAAGGGATTTTTGACATTTGAACCACTAACATTAAAGTTCGAAAAAAAGACTGAAATAACAGTTTTCTTTAAAATTTTATTGGGTAACTTAAACAATTAATAATCCGTGTTTCTACCGCGAACACTAACAACACAAGAACATCGGTTTGGCATACTCAAAATGAGTTCATCCAAATCAACGTACTGTGGCTTTAGCTCTGAATACAAGTCAGAGTGTTATCAGTCGACTTTGGACACGTTACCGAAGCACTGGTACCGTGGCTGAGCGCCATGAAGGACGGTATCGCTGCACCACACGGAGACAAGACCGATACATTCAAATCTTAACTCGAAGAGCTCCAACAATAACCGCCATGATGTTAGCCGTGAGGCTTCATCACTCTTCAGGGAACTTAATTAGCGACCAAACAGTCAGAAACCGCTTGCATGAAGTGAACCTTCATTCCCGAAGACCGCTACGGGTACCACCTATAGCAATGCACAATCGTAGGATTCGATATCAATGGGCTCTTGAACACAGAAATTGGGCAGAAGAACAATGGCGTTTCGTGTGCTTTTCTGATGAGTCTCGTTTTGGTATGAGACCGGATACAAGACGTATACGACACTGGAGAACCCCTGGACGCCAACAGCGATTAAAATCCTGCCAGGAAGTCCATCCTTATAGTGGTGGAACCATCATGGTATGGGCGGGTATTTGGATCGGCGGAAGAACTGAGTTGATTTGGATCAGAGGCAACCTCAACGCTCAAATTTATGCTGAGACGATTGTATCTGACGTCATCGTTCCTCTACAAGTGCAAATCGGTCCCTTATTTCAGTTAATGCATGATAATGCACGACCGCACACCGCAAGAGTTGTAAGACAGACTCTCGCCGCAGCTAACATCAATGTCCTGCCCTGGCCTGCTCAGTCGCCAGACTTGAACCCGATTGAGCATGCATGGGATATGCTACAGAGAAGAGCTCTGCCGAATATGGAGGGTATCCAGTTGCAAGAAGACCTTTTTTTGTTGTTGCAACGAACATGGGCGGCCATTCCACAGCGTGATTTGGATGAACTCATTTTGAGTATGCCAAACCGATGTTCTTGTGTTGTTAGTGTTCGCGGTAGAAACACGGATTATTAATTGTTTAAGTTACCCAATAAAATTTTAAAGAAAACTGTTATTTCAGTCTTTTTTTCGAACTTTAATGTTAGTGGTTCAAATGTCAAAAATCCCTTTATTAGGAAAATGGCAAATTTCTTTATTAATGCAAAGGTGACTTGGTTTATCGTTACTGTGACAAACGAAAACACTTTATTTGATGAATCCTTAAAGAAAATTTAAATTAATATCAATCAAGAGAAAAGTTATTGCAAAAATATATGTTGATCCCTAGACACTTTTGATGTGTGTATTTGTTACGAGTCTGGGTGTTTTTCTATCTATAATATGTATGTATTTACAAAAAAAAAAAATGTATATAAGTAGTATATCAGCCATCTCGTTACCATAACACAAGCATTAGGTTGCTTAGCTTGGGACGATATGACGTTGTGTGAAATGTCCAAGGATATTATTATTATTATAACATAATGTGTGTTTACGTATTTTTACATATACTACTCTGTCAAGATAGTACCGGGAAAAGATCAATAATACACAAAATGTCTGTTATTCATCCAAATTTATTTTATCACCTTCAAAGTATGCTCCTTTAGAAACGATACACTTGCGCCAACGAATAATCCATTCATCAAAACATTTTTTAAACGCTGCTTCCGGAATTGAGTTCAGTTCTCGCCGCGAATCGCCGGTTTTTTCGGTTTCGGTTCAGTTGGAAGGCGCCACTCCGAAGCTTGTTGACTAGTTTGCATGTCAAACTCGTAAACCTACGTCTCGTCACCAGGAACAATGCGTTTCATGAATGTTGGGTCCGAACTGACTCGTTCTAGCATGTCCTCAGCGACTTTCATGCGATTGAGTTTTTGGAGAAAATTCAGATCTTTTGGGACTAGCCAAGCAGCAACATGTTTTATACCCAAATGATTAGTTAAAATGGTACGGATCGACTCGTGAGATACAGAAAGTTCGGCGGCTATCTCTCTCAGAGTTGAATGGGGATTTTCAGTCACTATTTTCTTCACTTTTGCGATGTTAACTTCAGTTGCAGACGTTGACGGCCTACCAGAGCGAGGCAAATCTTCCATCACATCTCGACCGCTTTTGATCGCTTTGAACCACTCATAAGCACGAGTTTTTGATAAAGTCGATTCACCGTAAGCCTTCTGTAACATTTTCAGTGACTCCGAACACGAAATTCCATTGGCGATGCAAAATTTAAGACAAACTCTTTGTTCGATATTTTTGTCCATTATGAAATTCGCAATACACACTTTATATGATATTACTAAAACCAGCACTGTATTAAATATAAATAACAGATGCAACTCAAACTCCGCGCCAAAATGGAAAACAGTTGTGCCAATCTAACAACTACAAAAAAACAAAAATTTGAATTTGGAACCATAAACAAATCATCCATTCCCGATACTTTTTTGACTGAATGTATTTTACGACTGCTTAACTCTATTGCATTGCATTGCTGCATTGTTCTGGTTCTGATTGATTCGCTCTGAAATCGTCATCTCGATATGAAGTTAGGTAGCCTGACTCATTCAAGTCGTACCTAGGTACACCTGGTTGATTGGCTCACTACCTTTATTGTTCTTTTTGTAGGTATAAGATGTAACACGGTTGAGGAAAACGTAAATAAAAATCGCTACTTACTGACGTTATGTTTTAACTACGTGAGTATGGTATTCTTTTAATGTCAATCACCGCCTCCTAAGTTTTTTTTTGTAAAAAGGTTTTTCTCTATAAGATTTCTGAATTTTATCGATAGAACAATTGGGTTGTTGACAATTTTTTTTTAAGTCTGCCAGTAGATTATCATTTATTTATTTATTTATTTAATACTTTAAGCACAGAAATGTACAGAGGCGGACTTAATGCCATAGGCATTTTCTACCAGTCAACCTTTGGGTGATGCAGAGATAAACAATAAATATTGGACATGTATTTTTTATTTTTTCACATAAACAAATGATTGTTAGACATTGTATTAAAATGTATCATGACGTCACTTCTTTATAGATTTATAACTGAATTGTGACGTAGCACGCCCACTCCCCATGTTTAATGAGTTTTAACTAAGTCATTTTGTATTAATATAAAAAAGCAAAACATACTTGCCTTATATTTTTTTATTATCTGACTGAGGGACTAAATATACCTAATTACTATTTTTTACCCTGTCAACACCTCTATTTCTGTGAAACCTTCATGAGAATTGTTTTACCAGAATCGTTTCGCACTGTCGCATTCTGCCTGTCTGTGGGTGCCTTTTGCATGTGGAAATACCAAACAATAACTGTAATTTTTCATATACTTAAAAACCCACAAAATATGGGTTTTTAATTTTTAAGTATCTGAAAAAAATACCCAAACGTCGAAGGGAAATTGACAAAAAATAACTACAACGAAACCTATGAAAGGCAACTCTTTAAACACTCTTTCTTGTTTTTGTTTTCGGAATATGGCATCTCGCAGATCAAACTAGAAGGTCGGCTGCTTAACCGGACTTTCCCGTTGGGGCCTTCGCCCAGAGCATAAAACTTATAAACTAAGGAAATACCCCCTATGGAGTACGCGCCTCGGCTTAGGGCGTCCCGGGGGGGACACAGGTCGGATCGGATTAAAAATACACCCTTTCTTCAGAAACACCGACCCATTGAGCAGTACCATTGTTTTAGGTGAATCTAAGAATGTTTCCATTGGCTTATTTGATGCGTTAACGCAACGGCCAGGTACTAAATGCACCCGTGCCAGACGGCGCGTACATGTTCCACGCGCGCCTCGAGAACATGTCAGCATATGAAGGGGCCCGTTAGGGCTGAGCCTGCCGGGTAAGCGGGATTGTCCGAAAGGGTTACCGCTATGGGTTTTAGTCAGTAAAAGTCGGACACTCCCTTTCGCTCCACCCAGAGCGGGAGATATCAGTAAATGATTGCCACCCCTCAAAAAAATGCAGTTCTTTTTTTTTAATTCGAAGGCTTGGTCGATAGTCTATTAAATACCGATATTTATGGCCTTACCTTCGTGTCGATTATAACGTCCCGATAAGATTACCTAATATTAATTTAATGCAATAAGTGATAATGCTTAAAATCGAAATCGTTACTAACAAGAACGTGGGTAATTTTTATCAGTTAAACTAGGTATTATTAAATAAAGTATTTTCCTTAAGTTAGTTAACTTTACTGCGATAATTAGCATTCCGTGTTTTGCCGGAATAGGGCGCAGCCGGAAAATACCTCATTATTTTAGTTATTACTAACGTTGTATGTTTGTAGATAAATGCCTTCAAGTTTCTTCAATTCGCGATTATTGATATAATCCTGTAATTTTACAATGCATTATTTTTTTATAGCGGGATGGGCCTGCTCTTGACCTAGATTCTGATCGAAAGCGATGGATGTAGTCTACGACGGAAAGGGCGTGCTTAAAAGAATCCTGACCAGTGATCCGTCTTGTCTGACTGCAGATCATTGAACCGTTAGCGAAGAAATAAGCATTATTTGCTATGCTGCATACTTCCTGCGTGATAGTGATCATGTTAAATCAAATCATCCAGAAGCAAAAAAAAAGATTTTGCCTTTCCACCTTACTTGCCTTACACTTAAGTCATAATTTAGAGATGTGCTGCGAGGATGTAAAAGCTAAGCTACAAAACTATGTGTGTACAGTGCAAGCTCAGCACAGTTTTCATATCAATATGTCAGCATTTTACCTGCGCTAGGCTTTTATCAATAAATGTGTATCAATTCTTCAGTGTATCAATCAGCATCAACTCAAAGTGTAAGGTCCCTAACCATACAATGTGACCATTTCCACTGATGCTTAACTATGTAGCGGGCTCTTAGCGGCCTAGTAAAATGCGCTATGAAGATACGCCGCCGCGAGGTATCTGTGCGAGGAAGTGCGCTTATTGTAAGTACTCTGCTCTGCACATAGCTACACCACTCGCGACTATCCATAGCACGCATCCAGAGCATGCATCCAGATCATGCATCCATCCACATAAAAAAACCCAGCTTAGCAGAACCCGTTTCCACCAATGCTATGCTATATAGACCAATGAATTGTCAAACGCATCCATAGCAACGTAGCATAGCATATTCTCTGGCGGAAAGCCACCCTTATCCATTCTAAGCTTTGTAGGTATTATCTTCGTACGGCCAATGAATATTGTTTTGTTGAACTTGGAATCGGGAAAAAAGTAAAAAAAAACTTGAAAGGTGTCAAGGGACACCCGGATGGAACAAAGTTCCTTTCGATTAATTAGTGAAGGAATTGTACTAAAAATTTATTTCTTTTAAGTTATAATAATGGAAAAAATCTGATCTAAAATTAACCAATAAAAAAATATTGATTGAAAAGACATCATATTTTACTCCAAAAATTGTGTTGTTACAACTTTTGGTCTTAATTTGCGCCTAACCCCCTTTCGCAACGCGCAATAAGCAACTTCGTTCCAAAAAATCATGTTGTAGATATCCGTTTTAAGGTGAATCCTCCAACCAGCCCGCGAAATTCAAATTTTCTTAAGGTTCCGGAATGACTTTGACCTTGTAAAAAGTCATTTTTACACCTTTATGAGCTCGGAGGGTTGTATTAATGATTTTGATGATTATAATTCTGTAACTACATACGTCTTACAGCCGCGAATCAAATGTTCATCAACATACAACCTATCACTGGCCTGCAAATTACAAAAAACTTAAGAAAATTTGAATTTCGCGGGCTACCCTGGAACATCAACCTTAATATAACTCGAAAGTACCTATCATTCATTTGTTTCACCACTCATTTGTTATTCCATTTATGGGATTTTTTTATCAATGGTTTTTACCCACAATCAGTTACCTATAGGTACATATTTTACAATAATAATCGCAGTTTTCTTCCAGTCTCGCTGATTATATTAATTATTTTATATTTTATTAGAATAGGACATTATTAAATTGATGTATAAACTGTTCACCTATTCACGTTAACCCACTGTGGACAAATGAATTGGAGTTTGACCTTATCAACACTGTAGTAATTATAATGAATTACTCACTGACACACAGATAAATGTATTCTGGTGAAATTGATAATTCAGGGCAATTAAAAAGATAACACTTTGCATGATTTAAAAATAATGGAATATGCAATTATGTTACACGTATTTGGTGACAAAAATAGGTAGTATATTTCCCACAACTTGTTTTTTTGTTGTTTCCTATTTTTACTGCGTCATTTTTGCCGCAAATAAACGTATTTTCTGTTTTCCTTTTCTTTATAGGTACCTAGTTGATAGGTACCTGAAATATCTATACATATAAGTACTACTATGTGGAACTTTGAATGGATGTTTGTTACTCAATCACGCCAGAACGGCTGAACGGATCTTGATGGAATTTGATGTGTGTCTGGAATAGCACATTGGCTACTTTCCAGATACATGTACGTTTCACGTGGGATAATTTCCTATTATCACAAGGGCGACGTCGTTGGCAAAACATAGTAGTACAAATCTTAGTAAAAGGTGTGGAAAAAAAGAAATTTCTGTCCTGCTTAATATCTAGATCTTATTTTGGATTCGCCCCAGCACTAATATATAAATAAGAAAAAGATAGAAAGTTTGAGGAAAACTGTTCAGACGCCAGCACATCAAGCTATCCCAAACTGTCAAATATTTCCAATTGAACATTCTTCTTCATTTCGTGTGCTTAGTGACTAACCTGGTGACAGAGTTTTTATGCTGCCCATGGGCCTCTGACTTAGCATGACATGCTGTTGAGAAATATCTTACAGACATGTGGGTTTCCTCACGATGTTTTCCTCCACCGATTTTTAAACAAGTGATACCTAATTATACAATACGCACATGAATACGAAAAATCAGAGGTGCGATCAACGACGTCGCCTTGGGTTCGAACTCGAGACCTATGACTTGTTTTTTTGTGGGTGGGAAATCATCCAATGACTTCTCCCGCTCTGGGTGGAGCTGAAGGGAGTGTCAGACTCTTACTGACTAAAACCTATAACTTGGCTGCCCGACGACCACACCTCTAGGCTATCATTGCTGAAAAATTGAACATTAACCTTATTCTTTAGTAATAAAGTTGAAAATCTTTCAAATCAATTTGACAGATTGGGGTAGCTTGATGTGCTGGCCTTTAAAATTTGAATACTAAGAAAAGTATTGTCAATTTGTCACTGTAACAGTGGACTGTCCATACGACATCATCATCAGCCTAGCCTTTTCCCAACTATGTAGGGGTCGGCTTCCAGTCTAACCGGATGAGCTGAATAATACCAGTATTTCACATGGAGCGACTGCCTATCTGATCTCCACAACCCAGTTACTGTGCGTGCAATACAATGCCCCTTGGTAAGACTGGCTGTCAGATTTTCGGGCTTCTGACGACCCGTAACTGTCCATACGACGTGCGAAATAATAATTAAGTATTCATAATGTAATGAAGCGTGCTCAGTGGTATCAGCCCCGACTTAAGTGAGTACAAACCCTAGCAGGCATTTCACTTTATCTATTTAATTTATTCACCACTGAAAACCGAAAACATCGTGAGGAAACCAAAAATTCGAAAATATGTAACATCCGGCAACTCGTACTAGGCCGGCGTGGTGGATTATGGCCCACTCCCTCTCTTAAAGAGGAGGCCTGTGTCCCAGCCAGGCAACATTATAGGCTGATTAGGTAATTCTATGAAGCGTGCACTTAAGAAATACTGATTTCAAAATAAAAATCCTGATATTAAAGAATGAGATGAAAATAAGAAAGGACACATTGAGTATATTTTCTAATTATAGTGAAAGGGGTAGAAAGCCTTTGCATTACAAAGGGACGATCACATAAATGATTACTGAGTAGGTATGCACATACAACTTGGTCAGGGCGGTGTCGAATTTTTTTTACCAAAAAATATTTTTGTAAGAAAATTTTGAAGGCCTATTTCTCGGCAACGTAGAACCACGCCTGTCAGATACTAAATGGTTTCTATAGACAAGAAAAATCCATAAGGTACCTACTGCAAAAAAAAAATCCGAAAAAACAAAACGATTTTTTTCTGTATCCTGGATCTGTAACTCCCTTAATGCCACACTTCAACCTAGAACTTGACGGACAAATAAATACGTACAGTTTGATAAAAACAATATTTCTGATATATTTATAGGTATAAATGAAGAATCCGCCAAAATATAAATAAAAATATAATAATAAGATTAAAAAATAACGTATAAGTATAAGTAAGCAGGTGTTGTAACGTTATTGCTAGACGACTATCAAATTAGTCGAACTCTAATTTGACCCATATTCAATGTAGACGAGACCAAGGCAGTCGGTACTCAACAGCTGTTACAGATAAGGAAGCCAGACACTTCATTTTATGCAACATTTACGTAGGTACAAATCGTGAGAACGTGATAACTTATTCATATATGCACATAATCCGTGCATAATTATCATCAGTACATAAAACAAACAAGTTTCTTACCGTAGAATACCAGTCACTGATGATTCCAATGCAACAGTTCACTTTCAAATTACACGCACAATTAAAACTATTTAACTGGCTGATTGAACTAGCATAACAGTATAGCTGGGCGTAGCGTGTTCCTTCCTTTATGTATTATTCATACGTCGGATTAGCAATATCGATTTCAAAACGCTAGTTTAAGAAGTACATAATCTTACGCGCGGTTTTAATATTTTCACAAATCCTTATCACTGTTGCATGATACTGATAAGAAATCCATTCACCGTATCACCTTCCAGTTTCACAATGTCGAAGTTAAAACGATCCTTTCACCATCAATGCACTTCACAACACTGCAACTGTCAAATTCGAATTTGGAATCAATTATGAACACTTCGCGCGCGAGAAGCGGTTTTTCCGAATCGAAATTACAAAACACGTCGTCCGCGTTTTGTTATCGCAGCTGAACTAACATAGGCGTATTAATTTTACGCTCACACGTCCGTAATCTTAATGACCGACCACAATAGTAGCGAAAATAGGCGCCAAAACCGGTCTTATTGTCAGTGTCTCAGTTTGTACGTTTGTTTAAAAAGATTTTGCGTAATGCTAACGAGAAACGGTCTGGGCTTTCGCTCCAATACTACTACTGGCACGCGGCACCCACACTATACTTCATTTATTTTCGTCTGACCGACTATAGTCAACCTATAGTGAATAAAACACAGGTTCGAAGCGTTCCGCGGTCGTTAATATACACCGCGTAGCGCGACGTACGTTAATATACGTTTTGATACGCGAATGCGTCCAAGTGAATTACGTTGGTTTGAAATTTATTTTGTTTTTAATTTTATTTGGAATTCTTTACTTCTCGTAAATAACAATTTATTTTCCCTGTTAGGTACATTATTTTGTTTATTGAGCGTAAGAACTGCAGCGTAGGAAATCACTTCCTTATTTCAATACGTCATAATTTTGACATTACAATTTTTTAACTAACTATCAGCTAAACCAAATACATTACCTAGCTACGTAATAATAAAGTATCAACATCATTTCTAAAACGAATATTACAATCTGCTTTTATTTTTATAAGATCTTCTCAGTAGGATTCTATAGGTAATATTTAAATCGGGACCGACCGACAGGTTTGACTAGTTTTTAAATAATATCCATAGTGCATGACAACCAACTATCAAACAAGTTTGGCTGCTCTCATGTATAAATAACCTATTATTAACAGTGCTAATTCTAGGAACTACTTTTTTTTTCCGCCAATCTATGTGGGACATACTTCAAACAAATATATTCTTAGAACTGCTTCTTACAACGATGTCGGGACAGTTGGTGTGATACTAGAAAGTTCAGTATAGGTATACCAAATCAATACTAATATTATAAAGAGGAAAGATTTGTATGTATGTTTGTAACGAATAAACTCAAAAACTTCTTAACGGATCTGGATGAAACTTGGCACAAAGATAGATTATAGTCTGGAATAGCATATAAGCTAGCATTCCGGCAAAATGTACGGTTCCCGTGGGATAATTTCCTACAAACACGCAGGCGAAGTCGCTGGCAAAAGCTAGTTATTAATAACTTGCATAACTAAAATTATAAACATCTAAAACGAACTACTATTGTGCATATATTATGTATAATCTGATATTCTTTGAGCTAAGACTGTATCAAATCGCTGTAAGTATAAACATTTTCCAGAACTAACTCATATTGCTCACATACGTTATATGTAATTCTCATACGATTATAAAATCGGTTAACGTAAATACTGTATGTTATTTCAGGAATTAATGCTTTTGATACAAAGACAGTCTTAATGGATTGTGAAAAATCAAGTAATTAATTTTTATCTAGCTGCTCCCGTGCGGTTTCACCCTCTACTCGGCTTCTATTGGTCGTAGCGTGATGTTACATAATAGCCTATAGCCTTCCTCGATAAATGGACTAATCCAACACAAAAAGAATTTTTCAATTTGGACCAGTAGCTCCAGAAATTAGCGCGTTCAAACAAACAAACTGTTTAGCTTTATAATATTAATATATATATATCTCGTCGATGGCGCAAAAATATCACACTGGCGAATGTGTGCGTTGAACTCATAGAGTATATTTATAAAAATTACACAACGTTGTTGTGTGAAGTTGATTCCAGGGAATGTACCTAAACAATGTCAAGAGCGTGCAGTCCAACTAAAGATCAAGGTCGGCGTTAATACTTGACCACACACAAAAATTACGCGTCAAAAGTCAGTATACATATATTATGTTCATTTTGTGGTAATCAATTATCTGCCTTTTTATAACGTACACAACACTGCATTATAGGATCTTTTTGCGAATTTTGAAAATCGATTAAACGAGTATAAATCGTACGTAAATTGACTGTTTTTTGAGTTATCTGTTTAAATTAAATACCAAACCAAAACAATGAATGAAAGCGATATTATGTTGTACTCTATAATGATCAAAGCACATGTCATTATTTGAATGTGGAGAATAAAATTAATAATATATATTTTTCTAATACGAGGCCTATAAAGTATCAAGTCTGACAGGTCGATACAGAGGTGATAATAAGACAAAGCAGAGGCCTTACAAGGCTGAATGCAAGGTTGTCGCAGATACAATACAAATGTAGTGTAAAAAAAGTAATAGGAAGAATTTGCATATAAGAATCGATTTGATTGGCGTTCTCATTTGAATATCGATTGTCAACTGTTTTGATTCGATTTTTAAAACCGTCTGGCTATCTTTAGGTGGCCGTTCATTTTAATTTATCCAAGGCACGCTTATTGAATAATTATCACTTGCTTAAAATCGGTGAACGAAAACATCGTGAGGAAACCACCAGCATGATGTCTGAGAGATATTTCTCAACAGCATGTGAAGTCAGAGGCCCATGGGCAGCATAAAAACTCTGACACCAGGTTAGTCACTAACCACACGAAAAGAAAATTTTAATTTATTTCACATAAATTAAAACTCGAAGAATTTTTACATTTATGTATTTTACGTGATACCTCGCCCTGCCTAACGATCAAAAATCTATAAATGTAAATTATAATTACCTTATTGACAATGTTATTTATTCGAAATACATATTTAACAATTTTAACATTTATCTAAGATGCAAAATATATTATATCTTTGATACGTTAGATCGTAGTTATTTTGCATCAACATGAAGTAAATAATGGATCGGTTTTTCATTAAACACTAGCTTCTGCCCGCGACTTCGTCCGTATTAATTTTTTTGTTTTAACTAATAAGCTGTGCCCCGTGACTTCGTTAGCTTTTTTTTTTGCTTGGCTCCTAAGTATCATAGCGTGATGTTATATTGCCTATACCTTCCTCAAGAATTGGCCTATCAAATGCAAAATGTTTTTTTTCTAACTGAATGGTACACATTCAAACAAACAAACTAACTCTCCAGCTTTATAATATGAGTTTCTATAGAATCCAATTTTTAAAAACCATTTTCATCCTCATTAGTGACCGCAACGATTTAAGAATTATTTAATTTAACCCATGAACTTTTAAAAAACATTTGACATTTCCTTGTTTACTACGGTTGTAGGATTCTTCCTACGTAAACCGCAAAATAATGGTGATTTTCTATGACACAATGAAGCAATTAGATACCTTCATATATAATGATGTTCTCTTCACTTATCAATAACTATTCTTGCGTTAATTTGCATATTTTCCTTGAACTATGAACATAATTATGAGCAACCTGAACTTGGACTTGTCTTTCTAGAAATGACAAAAGACGTTTGAGCAGCTTCATTCGTCTTTAGAATACATTATTTATTCATTTGTTTATTCGTACAACCTACCTACCTACTCTGTTTAAAATGTAAGAAAACTAAAAACATGAAAATGAATTTCTTTTTTCTAATTTTGGAGTCAGCCTCATCTTCAATAGTTAGAAAATTACCCCACATCGCTGTCGACTGGTAATGTACAGAGGCCAGCACATCAAGTTACCACAATCTATCAAATTTCTTTGATAGTATTTCAACTTTATTTCAAAGACATAAGGTTCATTTTTAATTGAGAAAATTTGACAGTTAGGGATAGCTTGATGTGCTGGCGTCTGTACAAAGGCCAGCTTTTATTTATTACGCTCGATCCAGCCTGTCACTTGCTGTCCTCCACCAGCGACACCCACAGGCAAGCCCAGTTTAGCAGCACACAACCCTATGGTTGAATTGCGAGATGCCATTCATTAAATAAAAAAATCATTTTTTTAGTACCAATAGGAACACTCAGTCTGCTGGGAAATGTCGACTCAGTATGTTTTTTAATGTGATGTGTCGTTTACACGTTTAAAAATCAAATTAACAGAATAAACAGTTTCATTTCACTTCGACTAAGATTTTTTGGCGCTGATGAACATTTGTATTTTTTTTGTGTAACATGTATTGAAAAAATCCTATACCTACCTATGATTCCATTCCATTTTTGAATATATTTTTTTGTAGTTCGCTTTTGTGTGTAATTAATCAATCAAAGGGCCGTACAACGATTAATAAATTTTCATACTATGGATTGCTTTGCTCTTATTACATAATATCGTGTGGTAATGATTGATTGAATTGAACTGTCTAGATTGGTATTCGATTTGTCTATCAAGCGATAAGACCGAGTATAACTGTCACAAGATAAGGTATGCAGGTCCTTAGGTGTATATAATGTATCTCTGCACTTACTAACGATAAGCAAAATTTCGCCAAGTGTTTTATAAAATATCATCAAGCCTGTAATCCTCGACGAGTTAAGCAGAGGTGTACTGTTCCTTATGTATATCCACATTTCGCCAGTTATGCTTAGTCCCGTGAAAAAAGGGCGAACCTGTTCCTATCAACCTGGTACTAATCCAGAAACTGCGCTTTTTTTTATTTTGGAAAATCATCAAATTACTCTTCCCACTCTGGGTGGAGCGGAAGGGAGTGTCAGACTTTTAATGACTTAAACCCATCCATGTTCCTTCATTAGCTCTTTATGTTCCGGGGTAGCGGTAATCCTTTCGGACAATCCCGCTTAAGACTCCGGGCTGGAACTGAGAAATTCCTCATGGAAAAACCCCCGATCTGGTAATTGAACCCGAGACCTCGTACTCAGCTGTTGTGCTTCCGGCCACAGGATCAACAAGGCAATCTAATGACTTATATAAATCTATTGTTGATCTTAGTTAATAATTTAATGAATATATTTTATAGGCACATTCTTGTGATTGCAGTTGCAATGCGGTAAAAGTAAGGGTAAATCCAATTATCTTGATAGTGAGGAAAAACCTGGTTACTAGTGTTACTATAGGTACTGAAACTATACTTTTATTTGCTTTTTGCACAATTTCATGAATGTTTTAGAAAATTTAAATTTCAAGCCGTTCTTGTACAGTTGCCAGTGTATCAAGCTATCCCAAGTTGTATTTTTTTCCCAATTAAACATGCACCTTACACATTTGTTATAAAGTTGAAAAACGATCAAAGGTAGCTTGATATGCTGGCCTCTGGTACCTAATCAATCGGTTAAAAAAATGCAGATTTTCAGCCTAGTTTGAATAAATGACTTGATTTTAGTAGTTCATTCAAGCTCGGCAAAAACTGGGGTCATTAGTAACTACGGGTTTTACCCTAAGTTTTTCAGCTCGAAATATCATGGTTTACTTATGTTCATATTCCTATTAAGTATTTAAAAAATAACACGTCATACCATTCTGAATTTAGTAACTCACACATTTTTTTTGTGTGAATGAAGTATTTATTATTTTACACAATGTATACACAGTTACAGACTAGGCTAAAGTTTACGAGTACATTACCCTGTTATGCAAGGGTGCAGCAAGTAATATTACATCTAACTTAAAACTAGGTTAAGTACTTAAAGTTATAATTATATTGCAGTATATTTTACCTACTTCCTACTTTGTTTAGAAATTTCACAACGGTTTTTTACCCTATCATTACAATACCTACTCACAAAACAGTCACACACGCGAATTGACCCCCAGGTCATGAAATGAGGCTACAGCATATAGGTTAGGTTAGATTGTAATCGTTCTACGAATGACCTTCGACACTTTCCACGAACCGGTCAAGTGCGAGCAGGGAGTTGGTGACGTCATCGTAAATATAAACAGTTGGACTCACGCGATATAAGGCAGAATTGGGTGAATCCGTTGTCTGTCATTCCAAAGAGGAACCTAGTTCGTATGAAGGGGTTAACCTTCGGAACTACAAATTCCATACCGCAATCTATTAATGCACTTCTTCTTATTCGTGTGGTTAGTGACTTACCTGGTGTTAGCCTCTTACTTAGCTAGTGTGAAGGTCAGAAGGACCAAATCTTGGGGGCTCAGTGGTAGATCTTGTATATAATGTGTTGTAGGGATTTCTTATCCTATAAAATACAAACACACGGGCAGCAGTTAATTAATTAAAATTCCTTTAACGAATACATGCGTCAAGCAGCACGACTACTGACGTACTCCTTTTCTTTTATAAAACCTATCGAATTATTCTATTAATTTCAAAGATCGAATGCTGTCAGTTATTTACCTGCCAGGTTCAACAGAAGGTTTCACTTAGGCTCTACATTTAAGCGGGATTGTCCGAAAGGGTTACCGCTACCCCGGATCATAAAGGGCTACGAAAGGAACATGTATGGGTTTTAGTTAGTAAGAGTCTGTCACTCCTTGCCGCTCCTCCCAGAGCTGGAAAAGTCATTGGATGATGTCCCAGCCTAAAAAAAGGCTCTGCACTACACATGCTGTTTAGGAATATCTCTCAGGCATGCTGGTTTCCTCATTATGTTTTCCTTCACCGATTTTAGACAAGTGATAAAGTTATTATTACCTTTTATACAAAACGCACATGAGTCCAAAAATCTGAAAGCGAAAAAGATGTCAGACAAATATTTGGGTTGTTGTACATTTGTCACTAAATAAATTCGTCATATTTTAAAAAATCCATACATTGAAAGTAAATTCATCACACGTATTAAAAATATGTGTTAATTCGTCACAAACCCTCTTTTCAAAAATTTTATTCTTTAAGTAGCGATTGCAGCCAATTTTTTTTTTCCTAAATCATTCACTTGAAAACTGTGATTTTTATGTAGATGTACGGTAAATTAGTAAACGTGCTGTGATTATCAAAAATATACAACATTTTCATTCTACTTCTTGTTTATTTATTTTTTGCTATCGGTACGGATTATAACGATGTGACGAATATACACATTTTTTTTTGTGACCAATTTACTTTGTGACGAATGTACAACAACCCAAATATTTGGCGCATTCGAAATAGCGGTAAGATAGTTATTGGTATTTTATACACCCACTAATTAGCTATCATATCTGACGTCTTGTTGAACTTAGGGGCTTGATAAAACAGTTAACGACAATCAATAAATCAAGTTGAGATTTATCATTGTTTCTAATGGTAATGTTCATTAATATTGATTAAATAATAAGAAGGTACCTAGAATGTAATAAATATTAATCAACATGCTTCATTAAATCAGGGAAATTAATTGTTTATCAAAGCGTCTACCGTGAACATAAATTGTCTGTTATATTACTACTTACTGTGGTCTATTCAAACTCATTGTTAGTCACTTTGTGAACTAGTAGTACCTATATAATGGCTAAAATATGACACATTGATCTAATGTGTCAATTTGATAAACAATTAATTTCTCTGACTGTACCTACCTATAATTCCATGTAATTTTAAATTAAATTTATTTTTAAATATTAATTTAATGTATTTCTTCTTTTTTATGAATTCATAAAAGGATACTTATTAAAATTTATTTTGACGAATATTTATGCCAAATTCAGTATAAAGCGTATTAAGAAAATTATGACGATAAAAAAATCATCAAAACGTTAAGTGCCAATTGATCTTCATTTACCGAATCTTTTTTTAAATAATTAATTTGTTACAGTTGGTAACTGAAGCGGTAACGGTAACTCATTCGGTCAACCACCTTTTTCCCAATTTATACCTAATTGCGTCCGATAATAAATTATTGATGGCTCTTTTTATCCAGGAAATACCAACTAGATAATTTAGTAAATCAATTTGTAAAAAAAAAAATGTTTATTTATCACATGGATAACCAATATGGATATACATAAATACAATAAAAGTACTGAAATATGAAACATGAAGCCGCTTAGCTGTAGATGAATAAAATAAGAGACATCAAATATACGCCAAGTCATCAAGTAAGCGAGACTCTGCCGGGTAAGCGGGATTGCCCGAAAGGGTTATCGCTGCCCCGGAACATAAAGGGCTAAGGAAGGAACATGGATGGGTTTTAGGCAGTAAGAGTCTAACACTCCTTTCCGCTCCATCCAGAGCGGGAGGCGCCATTTGAATATTTCCCAACCCCAAAAAAAAAAGTCATCAAGAGAAGAAGAGCACCAATTATCAAATCGGCACCACCAAAATTTTGACAAAAGCTACAAAAACGCTCGCACTAATTATAAGTTTTGCCTGTACTTTGAAGAAGCCAACGGAATAGCAAAAGGTGAATTAAATCTGAGTAATCGTTCAGGAACATTAAAATAGAGCTTACGTAGGAGTTGCGGAAAGTCCACCTCATTTGATACAATTTTGAGCAATAATGTGCAATCTCCTAATCGTCGACGGTTAGCAAGTGGTTGTTGGTGAAATTTCCGGCAAGAACTAAACAATCACAACTGTGGTATGGTATGCGCAAACGATAACACAGAAACCTTTATGTCACACAACAAGTCTTTTTTGCCATATGACAGCCAGTCTTACCAAATGGTATCGTATTGCCCAGTTATTGGGTTGTAGAGGTCAGATAGGCAGTCGCTCCATGTAAAATACTGGTATTCAGCTGCATCCGGTTAGACTGGAAGCCGACCCCATCGTAGTTGGGAAAAGGCTAGGCAGATGATGAACAAGTCTTTTTTGCACAACCTCTATGCAATCAGTGTGCACTCCATACCGCAGGCTCCAAGTTTGAAAAGCATCTAGATACTAATATTATAAAGCTGAAGAGTTTGTTTGTTTGAACGCGATAATCTCTGGAACTACTGGTCCGAATTGAAAAAATATTTTTGTTTTGGATAGTCCATTTATCGAGGAAGGCTATAGGCTATGTAACATCACGCTACGACCAATAGGGGCCGAGCAGCGGGTGAAACCGTGCGGGAGTAGCTAGTATTTAAATAAATGCTTCTCAAATTTAGACAAAACTACCGAGTTGTTTAAACAAGAAACTAGTGAATTGTAGTAAATTTTTCATAGATCCTTATTTCAGTTTTTAACGATTTGTCATGAGGTATGCCAATAATGTTAATATTATATTATTGTGTCAGGATTTCTGTCCAGTTAGTGGCAATATGACGACACGGTTGGCGCAGTGGTTGAGCGATTGACTGCTGCGCACTATGTCGCGGGTTCGATTCCCGCTCGGAACAAATATTTGGACGACCTGCAAGTATTTGTTACGAGTCTGGGTGTTTTTCTATCTATAATATGTATGTATTTACAAAAAAAATATATATAAGTAGTATATCAGCCATCTCGTTACCATAACACAAGCATTAGGTTGCTTAGCTTGAGACGATATGGCGCTGTGTGAAATGTCCAAGGATATTATATTATATTATATTATTATTATATGCTCGCCCCTAATTACATTGGACTTAACATAACTAACGTGATGTTATACAATGTTGTTATTAAACTAAGTAGGTATAGAGATTATCTGTGAGAGATTATACAGTGTGTTAGGTTATACGAGGGACATACTTTCAAGGGGTACCTGTAGTACCCATGAAAACGAACAATTTTGACTATAAGACCAACCCTGAAATCACGAAAAAAAAATCAGCTGGTCAGTACCTTTTATGTTCGCATAATTCGTTAATAATAATAATAATAATAATAATAATATTTTATTTGCTTTAAACATGGTATAAAGGTGTTACAGTCTGGTTTTTGTGTATGATGTCCACATGTTTAGCTAAACACAAATTGTATTAATTGCATGCAAAATAATATCATAAGTACACAATTTAATCATTAAATATAACACAATTTTCAATTACAATTTAAGAACGTATAATATATTAAGTAGGTATATTTAATAATAATTTACATGTCAAGGAGATCTTTAATGTCATAAAAGTTATGTCCATTCAGCCATTTATATAATTTGCTTTTAAATGAATTAATATTATTCAGTAATTTTAGTTCATTTGGTATTTTATTGTATATACGTACAAACATTACAAGGCAGCTTTTAGCATACTTGGCTGACTTAGGATTATCCTTTAATAAAAGTCTGTGTGGATCCCTTGTTGGTCGAGTTATTACTTCATACGCTTTTTTGAACAATCCCTTATTACTGTATACATATTTACAAGTTTCATAAATGTAAAGTGAGGGAAGTGGTAGTAAACCTAGCTTTTTAAAAAATGGTTCGCAGGACTCATCGGGTTTAAGTCCACAAATGGCCCTTATGCATTTTTTTTGTGCAATAAATGCTCTATCTTTATCTGTACTGTTTCCCCAAATAATGAGGCCGTAGCGTAAAATGGACTCTATATATGCGTGGTAGGTAGTTATTGCTGTTTTTCTATTTGTCACGTTCTTAACTTGTCTGAGAGCATAAGCGAATTTGTTTATTCTATTGCACAAGTTGTCTACATGTGCTTTCCAATTTAAATCTTGATCTATGATGATACCTAAGAATTTGGTTTGTGCAACTTCTTCTAGTCTATCAACGTTAAGTTTAAAATTGTATTTAGCATGTTTAGATTGATTAAATTGTATAAAATTAGATTTGTCTAAGTTGATTTTTAATTTATTTGTCCGTAGCCATTCTAAAATGTTGTCAATAGTATTATTAATGTCAATTTCATGGTCAGATATTGATTTATACTTCTTATCAGATGTCACAATAATTGAGATGTCATCTGCAAATAATATACATTTATGATTAGTCACTCGTACTATGTCATTTATGTATAAAATAAATAAAATGGGTCCTAAGACACTCCCTTGAGGAACGCCGCATTTATTTTCTCTGGAGTCAGAAGAAAACGAAGAAAGTAAGTTTTCATGTACTTTCTCTATGACAATGTATTGTTTCCGGTCAAGTAGATAAGACGAAATCCACTGTAATGCTAGTCCTCTTATTCCAATACTTTCTAACTTTTTTAATAAAACGTCATGTGCTACAAAGTCAAAAGCTTGTGACAGATCGAAAAAGAGCCCTGTTGTTAAGTGATTATTATTTAGATTAGTTAGAGTATTGCTCACAAGGGAAAATATTGCCTGTGTTGTCGACTTGTGCTTTTGAAATCCAAACTGTTCTTTTGCTATAATATTATATTTGCTACAAAAGTTGACAAGTCTATTGAGCATGCATTTTTCAAATACTTTTGACAAAATAGGAATAAGAGTAATCGGACGGTAGTTTTTCACGTCATTTTTATTGTTTTTTTTGTGAAGTGGTTTTACAATTGATAATTTTAATGCATCAGGAAAAGTACCTGATGAGAATGAAAGGTTGACTAGATAAGTTAATATTGAGATTAGCTCATTCTTACAGGCTTTAATTATTTTTGTGCTAATTCCATCATAGCCTTCGGAATTAGTATTGTTTAAAGCCATTATCTCTTTTTTAACTTCTTCTTCAGTCATGGAATTAAGAAACATGGAATTAGGAATTGACGCCGTATTAGAGTCATTAAGTACATTATTAGTTCCTGAAGTATTTGTCGAGTCAATAAAATAATTATTAAAAGCGTTCGCTATGTCAGTGGGATCCGTCAGTACCTGCTCATCTAATTGTATTTCGGAAATCTCATTGTTACATTTTGTACTTCCGATTTCGTGATTAATGACAGACCACGCTGCTCTACATTTGTTCTGGCTTTTTTCAATGAAATTAATATTAGAATTAATTTTGGATTTAGTGATGCACTTCTGCAGTATATTCGAATATTTTTTATATTTTGTTTTGAACATTACAGTTTTATTTTTGTAGTAAAGATATCTTAGAGATCGTTTAGTTTTACAACTATTTCTTAAGCCTTTACTTATCCATTTTTGTTTGTATGTGTTAGAGTTATTAATCTTTATTTTAATTCTTGGGAAGCATAAATTATATAATAGACAAAATAAGTCATAAAATTTATTAAAAGCCTTATTTGGGTCAGTTTCTAGGTGTACTTCAGACCATGATAAACTTCCGAGATATGTTGTGAATTTTTTAATATTTTCGTTACAGTAGTCTTTCTTATAAACGTAGTATGATTTCGACTTCGAATTTTGCTCTTTTACTGGAAAGTCTAACATTTGGGCAGTGTCGTGGTCAGATAAATAAAGAGGCAAAACATCTATTGATGTTCTCTTTATATTACTTAGTATGTGGTCTATACAAGCGTCTTTACGTGTGGGAATATTAATATGTATTTGGAGATTATTGGTATTACACAAATCGTTTAAATAGGTAGTCACTTTGCCTGGTTTTAGAGTATTTATATTGAAATCACCAGCAATTACAATTTTCGTTTTTGGCCCATATTTATTGTGTGTTTCGTTCATAAATTGGTCAAGCTTATTCAAAAATACATTGGGGTCAGACTTTGGCGTTCTATATAGACAAACTATAATTAATTTGTGCAACGGGATTTCAATGCCACAGGCTTCAAATGATTTTTGTGTTGAATATTTTTTTATGTAAGTAAGTTCATTGTATATAATACCCTGTTTTGTGAGGATACAGGTCCCCCCTCTCTGTTTGTCTCTACTAAATGCAGTTGCTAAGACATAGTTATTTAGTTTTAAGTATTTTTCATCACCGGCACGTATAAAGGTTTCAGAGAAACATAAAATATCAGGTTCAATATTCGCGTCTCGTAATTCCAGTAGAGTTAGTTCAAATATTTCTTGTTTTGATAAGATACTCGCGATATTTTGATGAAATATTTTAAAACTCTTGGATTTGCTAAAATTTTTCACGAAAAAGCTGTTTCCTTTCTACAACTTTAAAATAGTGCGGTATAGTACCTATTTTTGTCAAAGGGGGATTTTTCACATCAGGTTTATTTTGAGTGTCACATTCTGGCTGTTTTCGTGCAAAGTAATATGGGATTGTTCCCTTGGGATTATTTTTCCTTTTGTTATCAATTTTCGTAGGATTTGGCTGACTACGCAGTATTAATTTCTTTAGTTCTTTGACATTCAAGTATTTTTTTTCATAATCATCATAGTCAATAGTATAATTAATTAATTTACATGTGATATTTAAATTATGATTAGCGTCAATAAAGCAAGCATTTTTGTATTCATTGCAAATGTTACTTATGGTTTGATTCAAGTCATTTAAATTTAAGTACATATTCTTTAGTAAACTTAGAATGATTACATTATTGTTGCCAAATACATCGAGAAGTTGGCGAAGTTGTGAGGACAAAATCTTTACATCATAGTCATTTTCACCCACACAAATAATCAGTTTGTCACTTGGCGATAGCTGAATATTTTGGCAGTTCTTAATAAGTTCACTAGTTAGTGCATATGGCTTCGTTAGAGACGTGACGGTATATTTTTCATAGGATGTATCCTGTCTTGAGTGCATTAATGCAGATGATAGTCCAACACATTGTTGAGTGCCAAATATAAGTATCTTGCTTGTGCGCTCAATTTCTAGATCATCCAGTGGAGTATTTTTTACCTTTTGAAATTCCTCTTTACTTGCCAGCATCTTCTGGAGCTTCAGTATTTGATCCTTGAGGTTGCAGATTTCGTTTCCAGCTTGGTTTAACCGATATTCCAGATCTGCGATGTTTTTTTGTAGGCTCAAGATATTTTCACTGAGTTGTATCTTTGTGTTACCATTACTACTTAGAGCCCGATTTCTAGGTGGCGTAAAGAAGGCTTGCATATCCTGGTGCAACAAAGAATATGTATATTCTTTTTGCGGAGGTTGACATAAGAACTTTTTCAGAGTATTGTTATCTTGAAGCAATTTATCGTTTTGTTTACGAAGCTCATTGTTTTCGAGTATGATATTCTCAAGTTCATTCTGCGAACTACTTAGTTGTGTTTGAAGGAGTTCAATCATATCCTTCAGTTCCTGAGCGTAGTTTGGATCAGTTACCGTACAGTCCATACTCCTTGATAATGTTTTGTCGATTATGGCAGCTGAGTCATCATGTATATGATCCATTGTGAGTATGTGTGAGTCATATATATCGGAGGTTGTGCTCTTTGGAGTAGACCAAGGCGTATTCTCCTCAGATACGTTAGGTGTGTCATCTATGTAAGCTTTAGGAGACAAGCGTTTCTTTGTCCTCAGAGTTACATTGGATGCAGGGGAGCTGGGTGTGATTTGTTCTTTTGCTTTCTGGGTGCACGCTTTGCATTCCCATTTGAACTTTTTCCTTTCTTCTAGATTCTTTAAGCGATATACCTTCTCAGGATAACCAGCACAGTCAAATTCAAAGTGGTTTTTGCATAAAGTGCATAGTAACGTACTTCGGTGATCAACTTGTTTTTTGCATCTGTAACAAGTTATGTATAATGTATGCTGATATTTTTTTTTCTTATTTCAGGTTTTGTCCCATAGTGAAAGTTCTTGATTTTCATTAGTAAAATATCCCCTGAAAGTATGTCTCTCGTTTAACCTAACATACTGTATATTTTCAACGAGATGTACCACCATAGCTACTTTATTAACAGAACTTCGATCATAATAAAACTCTTTGGCAAATGAGCGAGGAAGTCTTTCGAGTGTGGGCGATCTATTTAAATTACAATAAAGACATTTTTCTATTATGTTAATCTATAGGTTAGATGAGTCCTTGAAACGGGTGATACTAGAGCGCTAGAATAAGTTAAGTTCGATATCTCCAAAACATAGTTGTTTTGACACCAATAACTAGAGGTCCAAACTTAGTAGTTTGGACCTCTAGTTATTGGTGTCAATTGTTTTTTTCAAATTCACTGTAGGATCACCCATCATCATCGGCCTAGCTTTTTCTCAACTACGTTGGCTTTCAGTCTTACCGGATACAGCTGAATATCATTATTTAATAATAATAAATAATATATCATTTATTTCAGGTAACAAAGACCCATAACATAAATACCTTACAGACTATCATATTTAATATGGAGCGGCACACAATCCGTCTTCTACAACTCAGTTACTGGATAATGCGATACCCTTTGGTAAGACTGGTTGTTAGACTTTCGGGCTTCTGACAAAGTGGTAGGGGCTTGTGGTTCAGTAGCCTGTCCGTGTCTCGAAAAACACTCAAAAAGCTGTTGGCCCCTGCTGTGATTCGTAGATCTTTGACAGTCGTTAGACACCTTATTCGGACCAGCTGGGACCGACAGCTAAACGTGCTTACCGAGGCACGGAGAAGCTACGTACAAGCCCCTACCACTTTAAGATCACACTACAAAAATACACCCAGCAATAACCAATCGGTATATTCTATATTCAAAATCCCTTTTTTATTTTTGTGAGTGGTATCTCGATGGATATAGATAGGACGACGCTTGCGCGGCAAAGTGCAAAGAAAAGAAATATCTTATGTAGGATGGTAGCATAGCGGGTAGGTAAAACTGAAATAATACTTACAGCATGCCACGCAAGTACAGTGAGCGTACATTTTGTTTCATCAGAGATTAACTGAAAGAATCAAAATTAAATTCCTATTTCCACGATGCAATAAGTTTCTCGCCTCTCCGTTTCAAATTAAAACTGAGAAAAACCAGCGAAGTATAATGACTCACACAGAAAGGGTTCCGTACCATTGTACAAAATATTAAAACACTACATATTTAAAAAAAAATCTTTTCAAGAAACACGTTTCTTGTATGGTGACTCCTTTTAATTTTTAACTTTTTATTATTTTGTTTACATAAAGGCAATATAAATAAAGTCTAAATAATTATTTGAACTGTCTAGGTACCTGTTACGGTTCATGAGATACAGCTGACAGACAGACGCACGTACAGCGGAGGTTTAAGAAACTACATTTAGTAGACTCGTTCATCGTTAAGCGTTTTAACAAACTTGAAGGTCAAACAATGTCTTGATCACATATTATATATATATTGTAATTTTATGTTTCCTTTTTCAAAACTCGCCATCACCATTAACAGACTCGCACTAATTAACAGAATTAAATCCATTTTCACACTAGATCCGTCTTAGTAAAACACGACTACGCGAACACCTCGCACACTCATTTTAAATGGACTCGATACTAATAAACGTAATTAAGAACGGGTTGAAGTTAAAACAATCGTAGATTTACATTAGTAATTAATACTCATTAGATCAGTTTCCTTGAATTATTGTTGTTTGCTTACAATGCTTTAAACATACAAACATACAAAAAAATTCGACGCAATCACGTGCTGTTAAATCCAGTATCATCTTCCTGCTTTATCTCAATTTATTTTTGTCGGTACAGTATATCTTCTGCATACATACGTTAGTATAAATTACCTGACATCTCCAAAAACACTCCCTAAGCCCCGGCGTAACGCCCCATTCCCCTCACATTCTAGCTATTTCATCTTTCACACAATCAATCCATCGTTTCTTAGGTCTTCGTCTTGTTATCCCAATGTCAGGCTTCTCCATCTTTGTCCTCTACTTTGCTCTATGGCTGACATGCGTGCTGAACAATTTTTTTTCTCCTGGTTTGAGGTCCATTTCTCCAGCAGGACTACTAGGAAGAACAGGCCTACGGTAGCTCACCATCTGGACAGGACTGGGCCCGTGGCGGACGGCGTGTTCGTGTTCCACGCGCGCCTCAAAATGATGTCAGCATTATTGAAGGGGCTAATTAGGTCCGATGCCTGCCGGGTCAGGGCGACTGTCCGAAGGGGTAGCTGCTGCCCCGAAAGAAGGAATATGGATAGGTTTTAGTTAGTAAAAGTCTGACATCTTTCCGCTCCACCCACAGGGTTCATTTGATGATTTACCTTATCCTTAAAAAAACGCCCTGGAAAGACTAGGTTGCGGCACCAAAACAAAACAAAAACAAATCCACCCATTCGACGTTCAATACCTATATCGATCGTAATTATAGTAACAATAGAAATGATTACCAACAGTTGCGGTAAAAAAACGGGTTCAAAGAAAGTTCACAATGATAGCAAGGTTGTAGTTTCTTGGAAACTGGCCTCACTTTCAATAGTTGGCGTCGACCTGTCTGAGGAACTTTGTAACAATAGCATCGGGTGTAATTATGGTGAAAGTCGATATTTTGTGAACCATTCAGTTAATAGGTCGTTTAAAAATTGTAAGGGAAGTTTGTTTAGTGACTCAGCAATTTGATCGATTGGATTTCGTGACTAATCCAAAGGGTTTAAAGTTTTTAAATGCATTTAAGGCATACATTTATTTAGTTGGAAGTAGACTGGACAATTACTGCACAGTTCTTCAATCCTCGTTCCGGCACAAATAGCAATTATAAGAGCATGTAAGTAAATCCTGACTTAAATGCTCATATAATTATCCTAGCAAGTAGAAAACTGAGTTTCTACCCACCCAAAGGAAATAAGCTTGAGTTTGTAATAAATAAGTGATAATGGAAAACGAAAACTTAGACAGTGAGTTGACAGTGCAGCAGTCGACTCGACGATGGTAATGCCCTTGAGCTGGTCTAAAATCCTGCGGCGTTTCAATGAATTAAGAGGCCCGCTTATATAGTTTTTGTTACCATTGTCTTGCGACCTATATACCAGAATCGCTACACGTGGAAGTAATTTTAAAGCACAATTGAAATGCGCAACAGTCCGAAACCGACAGTCGTATTTAAAACCAAGATAAATTGCAATTTCTTTATCACGTAACGTAAATTCACATTCATTATCTTTTAATAGCACTATGAAAAAAAACTAGACTGATATATTTTCTGTCTAGTTTATCTTGGCAAGCTGCCAGGGGTCAGATTTGTTTTAAACTCTTAAGTTCTAGAATGTATGTCTGTCTGTAACCCATCTGTAAACAATTCACATGACAAAGTATCTATTTACAGAGGCCAACACATCGAGCTACCCCAATCTGTTAAGTTTCGTTGATAGATTTTCAATTTTATAACAAAGGTGTAAGGTTCATGTTCAATTGGGAATATTTGATAAACGCGTTCGCGCGTTCTTACAATCGTCCCCATTGTCATTGCCATAGAAATAATGGGGTAGGCACATCGCCGTCGACGTAGTCCGCGACGAAGGTGGTATGACGATTTGATAACGTTTGCAGGGCTACCATGGCCAGAGATAGCACAAGAGAGAGAAGTGGCTTTTGGAAGGGGCGACTAGACCAATTCTATTTCTTGTTCATTTTGATGTTCAAAAGTACTTGTGCCTATTTGAAATAAATAATTTGACTTTGACTTAAGAGGGGTTGAAGAAAAAGGGAAGGCCTTCGCCCAGCAGTGGGACTCAATATAGCCTAGGAACAAAAAAAATCTCATAATGATTGGGAGGATCCCTTAAGCTAGATTAAGTGACGACCTTTGTTGGCACTGGGTGGCTGGTAGCAGCTGGGTGTAGATTTACCGAGTACTATGTTAAAGGGATGATGGCATGTTTTTTGTCCATAGTTTTGGTTATTTTAGAATTTTGGACACGGATTTTTTTCTTTCTTACGTAATCTAAAGATTTTCTACGTCAATATATTGAGTTAAAATGTTGCATGACGTCACGAGTATATAGTTTTTAAAATTACTAGACGTAACGATCCCCCACTCTATAACTTTAATGCGTTTTAATCCCGCATTTTTTTAAATAAATATGATAAAACAAAACGTACTTGTCTAGGATCTTGGTATTATATATTTTTTTATACCTAGGCATCATCCCAATCGCATGCAATTATAGACAGAAGCAGTACTCCTGCAGTAGACTCCGACTGAGGAGTCCTCTAGCATTGGTTGTGTAGCAGTTGCTGTTCCTACATTGGGCTTAATTTGTAAGTGATTGAAAAGTAAAGGTCAAGCCCATTCAAAAAAGTTAAAGGTCAGTCGGCTGTTTGACTTTGACCGTCAATCACAAAATGACAAAGGGTTTATTCTGAACTAACGGCCAAATATACAAACGATAGAAACGTATTCAATTTGGCACATTACTGGCAGTTCCTTAACCAGCAGCGTCACCATGATATATCAAGTTATGTTGGACGTCCATGCATATTTGGTTAATGATTGTTCAAGATTTTGACCATGTCATAGTTGAGTGAAGTGATTTCATTGGGCACCTAATGATCTTTTTATTGCCATCAACGTCGGGAGCTTTGTTTTTATTATTTGTGACGTTCAATTAATTACCCATGTTTTTGTTTTGTTGTAGCAAGTCATGTCTGTTTTAGCTTTTTTGTTGCAACTTCTATGTAGGCAGGCAATATACAAAACTAAGAACTAGTTTTTTTCTTTATTCATATTATGCGTGTTCGTATATATTGAGGAGTCCGTACCAATATTTAGCAGTAAATTACCCGATACGTTATATATTATGTAAGCTAAAGAAAACAAATATCGTGAGGAAACCAGCATACCTTAGAGATATTTCTCAATAGCAGCTAAGTCAGAGGCCCATGGGCAGCATAAAAACTCTGACACCAAAAGAAGAGAAGCTCAAGGATGGAAACTGGCGCAACTTAAAAGTAGCAGATTTCAGGTTCGAACAACAAAAAAATCGAAAATGTGTGTTATCTACCACCCTACGGCCCACTCTCTCCCACCGAAACGAGTCCTGTGTCCCAGCAATGGGAACATTGTACGCTGATAATGGATGGATGGAAACAATCTGCATGCATGACGACACGGTTGGCGCAGTGGTTGAGCGATTGACTGATGCGCACTATGTCGCGGGTTCGATTCCTGCACGGAACAAATATTTGTACGACCTGCAAGTATTTGTTACGAGTCTGGGTGTTTTTCTATCTATAATATGTATGTATTTACAAAAAAAAAATGTATATAAGTAGTCTATCAGCCATCTCGTTCCCATAACACAAGCATTGGGTTGCTTAGCTTGGGACGATATGGCGCTGTGTGAAATGTCCAAGGATATTATTATTATTTGTTAATACAAAATTAAATACACAGTGCCAACCAACTCCCAATCAAGAAACACAGAAAATAACACACAAAGTAACATCTAATGAGACAAACGTAAAAATTACCGAACGACATTCCTAACTCTGCGTGACCCCGTCCAATTACCTCGAATAATAACGCACAGTAATTTACAAAATGACATTCCGACCGATACGTGTCATTTGTGGACAAAATTATGCAGCAATTTGCCCCAGGCTAAGATGGGGACTAGTTTATGTGGACTAATGAGTGGAGGAAGCCTTTTGAGCTTAAGGCTACTGTCTCCAGAGCGTGTGATGAATTTTTTTGACGATATTTTATTAGAATAATTAAGTGGCCTATGGAATAGACAATGTCTTCTGTCAAGGAAGGTTTACGACCATCCAGTAAAAATAGGTTCCCTAATCATTGAATTTATCAGAATTAATAATGAAACATGCTATTTGAACGCACATTCCACCTTACAAGGTACCTAATATGTTCTTTTGTTTTTTATTTAAGTGTGTACTTAGTGCCAATTTCTGTGTTCTAAAACGTGTGTATAAGCTGTGAATATTAATATTCTGTCGAAACTAATGACACTGATAGCTTTTAAACGATGAATGTGTTGATCGCGTTCAGTTTCATTGATGAAATTTGCCCTTAAATATATAAATTTAATTACAAATAATGTTTAGAAACGTGATAGAACTAGTTAGATAACAAATGCGTTGGGCAGAAGTTTTATGTACTTTAAATCGGGTCTCCCTTGTTTTACCGAAAAGAAATTGCCAAATTATCACTTCCCAAACAAATTTTCGCATAATTTCATTTGCCAAATTATTACTTACCAAAAAATCTCTTTACAAATAATTGTTACGAAAACCTATGTTTGGCAAGTGAACGTTTGAACAATAACTTGTTCACCAACTAGTACTTTAACCATTTTTTATCTAGTCAAATATTTCAGTTGGTATAACATATTTTATGCAAAATTAAATAAGCCAAATATTTGGTGTCGTCAATTTTAAACTTAATAAGATCTAACGTTGAAGACGTTTTATTACAAGGGTGATTTTTCCACTTGGGACAAATTCTAAACAGGTAAAAATAATGTTATTATAATTATATTATTTCTCTCGATAGCCTCCTAAAAATTATCTCTTTTTTCCATATTTTTTTCTATATAATCTAGTCGTTTCTGGCACTCGCCGGCCGGTGCCGCGGCACCGCTCGCTTCGCTCGCTCGGCTCGTGCGTAGGTGGTCACAGTTTTAACCTAACCAAACCTAACAATTTTTTTTAAATTAATAACCTACTGTAACTAGTTCCATAAATAACCGAATTTCTAGTAACCATAAATTTGACTTGTTTCAGACAAATTCAAGCACATAAGCTTACAAAGAAATACGCAAATGACATCAAATTTAACAAACAAGTAAAATGTTTATTTTTGCCTTTATATTTTTTGTCATAACAAATCATTTGACTAAACGTTTATTGTCTAAATATTGTTTGCTGTAATAAATCATTTGATTAAAGACCAAATGCCTTAATGACATTATTCTTGATAACAATCTGCCAAGTAAACATTTGACCAAATGAAAATGTGCGTACTAAAATTATTCCAAATATTACATTGGTATAAAAAAAGGTTGCTAAAATTTGTTTGGGTAATGAAAATTTGGCAAAATCTTTTCGGCAAAACGGCAGGTTCCCACTTTAAATCATTTATGAGACAATGATTAACCAGATAAACATAGCCTGGTAATTAAATATTACCTTAAAAAGGCAATGTTCAAGAAATATGCGAAGTCACGTCAATTTACTTGATCACAGTTCACGTCTAATGTGAATTCGTAATACTAAGATCTGCTGTGTCATAAATAATAACTGATTCATATCTCGGTATTTCGAACCAATGCCAAGAATTGGATATATAAACTACAGCACTGAAGTCCCAATTTCAAATACCAACTCACTTATTAGTAATAACATAAACAAATAAACCTTTCATATGTGTATATGCACGTTTCAATCATTCGTAGACTTTGCAAATATGAATAGAGAAAATACGAGAGATGCGGTCATGTTTTAGGTTTACGGCGCTGTCTTGTTTTCACGGGACTGGAGTTACAACCATAGCTTACAGAGTTAGCAAGCTGATGTACAGACAGCACATCAAGCTATCCCTAACTGTCAAATTTTCTCAATTAAAAATGAACCTTATGTCTTTGCAATAAAGTTGAAATACTATCAAAGAAATTTGACAGATTGTGGCAGGACAATTTGACTCTGTACCAGTGTCTTTGAAGAACGTTGTGTCTAGCATGAACACGCAGAGTAAACGTAGCGTGAATTGGAACGATTTTAAAACTAAGAATGTTCGTTTCGCTAATAATATTTATATAGACACCTATCAACTTTTATTTTATTTATAGATCTACAGGTGATATTCATTGTAATTTCCGCATGCAATTGGGTATTTGAAAGGGTAGTCAATAACGTAACTTTTTATTAATTGTCAAAACGCGGCATTTGTACTAGGTGATTTGTATGAAATATAACAATGTGACGTCACAGTCTTATAGAATCAAATGGAGTAGGTAATTTAAGAATTAAATGCAATTTTACAATTATATCTCCGCACAATGTTTAATTTCTGTATTTCTGTACGTGTGATGGAAGTTTTTAAGATGAGAAGTTCTTTTTCTATTTGATTTAATATTTTATTTTTGGCAGTTTCAAATAGATTGACTATTATATTCTAGGTAGGATCATTGTATTATCGAAACAAAAATCCTGGCCGTATTATGCGCCCAATATAGATAAAATCAACAACCTTACAAAGGCGGGAGAGATCGACTGGATGCAGAAAGCTGAAAGAACCGAGTTTTTTGGTGCGATTTGGCAAACGAATAACAGATCTGGTTAAAATGTCAAAATATAACCTACTCATAATTTATAATACCTACCTGACCAAACTGTGTGACGATGTAGTTATTTGCAAAATAGAGAGAAAATGTAGAGACGAGAGGTAGGCGTGGACTAGCAGTGGAACACTACAGGCTCTCAATAAGAATGTGCTTAATTCCTTCTCCATAAAAAAAAAAAAAAAACGCATCAGCAGAAAAGAGCCAACTGCACAGACAAAACCACATTGACCAACTAGTATGTATAACCTAAATACATAACCATTTCACCACCCCGGTGGTTATACATAACAGAGGTACATATAATTTAGCGAGTGCTCTTTATGCTCAAAGGGGTAATTTTGCATGTCATTATGTGCAGAGTGCGTCGCCTGCGTATTGGTCGAGGTTGGGAGGCGGCGCGGGCGCAGCTATGGCGGCTGAGTTAATTGACTCTTTGATGTGGCATGTTTATTTAAATTGCTGGTATTTGGTGGCACGTTGATGGTGAATATTAAGGTGCTAGATTGGTCTCTGTTGCACAAGTGTCATGGTGTATAAGCGGTGTTTATGATGGTACTATATCTAGGTATTTATTTTTGCTATGGGTACTTAAAAGTGCTTGCAACATTCTGGTATGTAGGTACTTCAGTTACAAATTTGTATGCTAAAACGCGACCACTACAGTCTTTCTAGTTCCATCCAAGTGTAAACAATATTGGTATAGAAATTTACCTCCTTCAGAATCAAGTGAAGTTTTACAGATTTTTCGATAATTTTCAATTGTTCGCTCAGAAACTCCGCCAAAGGAAAATTGATAAGTTACATAGTGAAAAAAAAATCACCCTAAAACGGTTACTTTTTCTATAATATTTGGAATTTAAATTATAAAAGTAGATAATAAGTAATATACCTACATAACTCAAATCCATATCTTCGTCGAGAAGTTACGTAAGGGACCAACCTCGGGTCATAAGTGAGCCATTTTTTTTTTTGGAGAACTGTTAATAACTTTTTGTCCATAAGTTTTATAAAAGTTTCTATGACAAAGTTCAGTACATAATTTCAAACTACTATTTATAAGTACATTTATAACGCCATCTAGTACGGAGTAGCTATGTTGTTCCACTTCACATCATCAACAAAACCCGACTGATAGCATAGAAGTATTAATGCAGAAAATAAAATAGAAAATAAACAGTTTTCAGAATTTCGATATCTTCCAATCTATTCTGTGAAATTTAATTTTGAAAAATTTGGTGAAATGATAGCTCACTTCATATAATTTATGTTTTAAAGCTGACATTTTTACAGAATAGACCGTCTGTAATGCCATCTGACTCACTTGTAAAACACTGGGATACAATTTCATAACTGTGAATATTGTTGATTCTACTATTAACCGCTAGATGGTGCTAGTATTAGACCATTCTAGTAAATATTTAAATTGATAAGAGATGGCGGTGATGCAAGTTATGTTATTTCCACATACATTATTTTTTATGTTAAAAATTCTACGCCCAATCTTCTTCTTCTTTTTGTGTCTGTAAATTCTGTTTTACCAGTTTACTAGCTACATTGCAGTAACTATCTACAATAGTAGCTATACAGGTGCAATACAAGAAGGTATATCATGACTCGTGGGCCGATTAACTGACCTATTTACTAGTGGTAGTACCATTAACTAAACTGTTGACAAATATTAACAATAAAATCGATAATATTATTATTGGAGAAACCCTTCACTTTTAGATTATTAAGATTTCTAAAAACTTTGATATTTATTTTTATTTTTGTAACTGCTACCACTAATGTATCTACTTAGCCTAAATACCATTGGCATTTCAAAGGCCAATTCCACCAATGAAATTAATCGCGATCAGCACATCTAAACCGCGTTCAAGCTGCTGTCAATGTCATAATTCTTAGGGAATATTGACACTGGCCGCTGTTGAACGTAGTTCAGATGTGCTGATCGCGTTCAGTTTCAATGCATTGGTAAAATTGACCGTAAGGCAATATCGGAGGAACGTAATAACATTTCACAACGACAGGGATGTCCTGAGGCGTTCTCCTTTCCTACCTACTCTCGCGAACACACGAACACTTGATAACAAGAACGACTACTCCCAAAAGACCCACAACTATTGTATTGGAAGATAAAACAATGAAACTTTCCTCCCTGCGGTAGACTTCGCGGGGAAATTGATTATTTTTTATTTCCACTCCATAATTCAAGTTTTTCTAGATTTCAATATATTCTTTGTACAAAGATAAAGTGAAGTAGGTAAGTACTGGGTTCGGGGAAAGCGAATAGGTTGTTTAAAGTTAAACAGACAATTTTATTGAAAGAAAAAAGGCTAGGGAATTGAGGATTTACGAACTCTGACTAAACTGATAAACCTAAGCAAATGTACTTCATAATTCACATTTGAATGTAATTTCACATTATATTTATCTGAAAATAGATTATCTAAAGGCGAATCGCATTGCAAAACTTTATAACGTTTTTTTAAGTATGCGACGTCATCACATCCTCTCGCTGTGTGTGGAGCGAAAGGGAGTAATAGACTCAGTACTGACTAAAACCCATCCGTGTTCTTTCATTAGCCCTATGTTCCAGGGCACCGGTAACCCTTTTAAACAATCCCGTTGAAACCTTTTTAATTTACCGCCTTCATTCTGATTTTTCAACCATTTGCATTATTTTATTTAAACCAAGTAATATTTTATTAGTTATAAACTCTTACTGTTGTAGGTACCTAATTAACTATTTATTTGGGAAAAGTGGTAGCCAAGTTATACTACTTAATAAGAAAAAAACGCGCCTTGAATAAAATTTTTAACAGTCCCTCAGTAAGTTTCAATCGAAACGTTTAAAAATTCATGGTTAATGGACGAAAACGCTGACTCAGCGTTTGAATACAATTTGCATATGATCGTTCCATACAAAATTCGAACTTCATTAAGTAATTGACTGGGATTCATTAAGTATAGCACCCAGTGAAGATAAGAGTGTTATACTCAGATATTTAAAAAATAAAGACTTTTAAAATGACTATTAATAATAACATATCAGAGCATCACTACTGTAATCGCCAAAGGGTGGGGCAGTGGTGGTGTTACTGACTTTTGCTCGCCAATTCGTGCGCGTGGAGTTCGGTTACTTCACAATACCGTGAGATATTTTTGAGACAAAAAATAGCCTATGTCCTTCCCCGGGATGCAATATATTCCTCTGCCAAATTTTATCGATGTCTGTTCAGTGGCTTAGGGGTAAAAAGGTTACATACAGACGGACAGAGTTACTTTCGAATTTATATTATTAGTATAAAAACTGAGGTAAGTTACTAACATTCGTATGGCAAACCATACGAATGTTAGTAACTTACCTCAGTTTGGAATAGTTAATTTCCAACACAAGTCACACAGGGACTGATGGACATTAACATTAATTAATTTACAATACGACAGTACGAGTACAAACACTAACAGTTGGAATACCAAACGAAGTAAGCCGCGATAGACACTGAAGCCCTTTGTAATAACGAACCTCACTAAAGGTGGTTTTCATACCTTTGAATGCTTAAGTGCAGTCACAACGGGCCAACGGTGGGCCTAGAACAAACGCGCGTAAAATATTACGTAAAATGGAACGATTTTAAAATTGAAAATACTCCTTTCGCTCATAATATTATTTCCTACTTCGTTGTAAGACTTTTTATCAACGAAGATACGACGGATGATAGATATCATCTTTTTTTTTTCTTTTCTTTTCATGTGGTTAGTGACTAACCTCGTGTCAGAGTTTTTATGCTATCCATGGGCCTCTGACTTAGCTTTAAATGCTGTTGAGAAATATCTTTCAGACATGCCGGTTTCCTAACGATGTTTTTCTTCACCGCTTTTTATAAGCAAGTGATAATAATACAATATGCACATGGTTCCGTAAAGTCAGAGGTGCGTGGCTTGGGTTCGAACTCGTGACCTGTGACTTGGCAGTCCGCAGGCTATCATAGATATCATAATGTACCCATAGATATCTAATATTATATGTACCCATAGATTAATTGTGCTTGTTACAAAAATTAATGCTTTACGATAATTGTATTTCCGATTCAAATATCGTTCGAATTTACGTTACGTTTACGTCACGTGTTCGTGCTAGGGCCAACCGACGTGGGCCACAGTTTTGTCAGTAATCCCCGTGGGCCTCACTTAAATCCTTTTGTGAAGCTATCTGCGAAACTGCAGTGCATTCGGCGATTAGGATTAACCCAGAAATGTTTGTGAAATTGTGATAGGTACCTTGGATTGGGGTTTTGTTTTTCGGTAATTTTTATTTACGAATTATTTATTGGACAAAGAGTGTTCTCGAATGTGTGGCAGTGAAGTGGAGAGTGTGCATTTTAAATTCATGTTAGGTAATTAATAAGCTTTTTTTGTTGTATGAGCGTAAATACGAATATGAAAGGAGCGTTGCAGGTGTACAACCCGGTCACATTATCTCGAGACCTGGCGTCGATGACGTCACGTCGCGTCGGCGCTCTGATATGGTGCGCAAAACAAGCATCCTCTAGTAGGATATTATTATAAACAATAAGATTTCCAACAAAACAAATATTGTGTTAATTAATTTAATGTAGGTAATATAATGGTATGATTAAAATGATGAAAAATAAATTTTAATGAAATAATCTTGATCTACAGGTATTACGAATTGCTTGTTAGCTTTCTCTGATTCAAAGAAAGCGAGAACTTTCAGAATTAAATTTCTTGTTTTCCCATATTTGAAAAAACTTTCACTGCCCCACTTCAAAGCAACGAAATAGTAACAAAAATGTCCAAACTAAACCAAAATATCCAAACTAAACCAAAATGTCCAAACTTAACAAAAATGTTCAACGTTGCAACAAAAACAATATTTTAACGTAACAGCAATAACAAAATCACAATAAAAGTCCCAACGTAATAAAATAACAATCGGCAACGAAAGTGCTAACCGTACTGGCGCGCCGTGGCGAGCGCGGGGAGGTGAAAGGAAAACGGGGCGGGAGGTTCGCATTCCAGCGAGGTCTCGAGATAATGTGACCGGATTGTAGTTTCTGCACCCCTATGGAAAGTAATCTATGTTTTTTTGTAATGAGTAGGTTTAAGTTGCCTTGATACATAGGTACTTAGTTTTTTTTTTATTGACATTCAAAAAATCTTTCATGAGAGACGATTACCTTCGTACAGTCATCTGCAGGTTGCCGATGTCGGTGGTAACATTTTTACTGGGGACTGACCTACCATAGTACGGAGTTTGAAGAGGAAAAGAGTCCAGCTTATACAGGTTTTGTTACTACTGACGTGTGACTTACTATAGAGATAAACAATGATAACATGCCACGCCCCTCCAAATTACTGTTTCAATGTTTGTAGTCACATCCTTACCAAAGAGTTTGTATATCGATGGGTCCTACGTATAAGGGCCAAAGCAACAATTTGGGTATTTTCAGTTTTTTGGCTTAAATGCCTCCTTTTACTTTAGTTTACTATGTCCATTAAAAAAAATTACACATTTGTACGTGAAAGTACAATTTAAAATTGAAGTAAAAGGGCTTATGTGGCACAATTTTAAACGTATAAAGGCCAAGCGGTCATTAGAGACTTGTACGCGGGGAGATCTCGTGTCTTTGTTTACTTCAACGGCCAATCAGTCAGTTTAATATTTATACGTCACACGAAACGACGTCACGCTGAATGACAGATCCTGCATAGAAGGGCCAATGTAGTACTTTGGCCTTTATACGCGTTTTATTATAAAAACAGTCACATTGACCAAATGTTTTATTTGATTTGTCAGTTAGAAAAATTACTAAATTAGTATTTAAAATAGGATATTTACTATGTTTAATGTTTGTTTTGAGTTTAAAATATTAAACGTGGCAAATGTCCCGTTTAAAATCATAATTTTAGTATTAGTGACTATGTAAGTTTAAAAATAAAAATTAATTGATTTATTTGGAGTCTTGGACTGTCTAGTGCTCGCAAGCGCGACTGCTAAGCAAGAGGTCCTGGGTTCGATTCCCACTCAAAGACACCAGGGACAAAGTGTTATTGAGTTTTTGGGTGTGATTGAGTGTTGAGCTGCCACACAATTTGGATTTGTGCCCGGTTGATGACAATAGGCTCGCCTCTTATTACATGCATGGGACTTAAAATATTACTGACGAAATGTGGATCTACTATTAAGTAGCTCCACAGTAGTATATTTGCCTTTTTTTAAGGCTGGGAAATCATCCAATGGCTGCTCCTGCTCTGGGTGGAGTGGAAGGGAGTGTCAGACTCTTACTGACTAAAACCCATCCATGTTCCTTCCGTAGCCCTTTATGTTCCGGGGTAGCGGTAACCCTTTCGGACAATCCCGCTTACACCTTTGCCTATGTTATGTTTTATTTGTTATTTTATATATTCGTCGTTCTCGTACACTGGAATGGAGTAGCTTAGACAATAATTATTCAGGTAATGTACAAAGAGATTTTTTGCTTTTAGCTTCTCCGTTACCATTTAAAAATGTCATTTTAAACAATTACAGCCATCTGAATTTGTTGAAAGAAACTTTTGATGACAGGGAGAATTAAATTAAAACAACACAAGATTAATTTCAATGACAATTAATGAGCCTGATCTTCAAGGTATGTAGGTAGCAAACATACCCCTGTGCCGTCACCCAATGGCAGTGTTTATCTTTTTGGTGAAGAAGAACCAATCCCATCAGTTGCGTTTTTGCTAACGGATGGCAATGAGTCCTCACGGATTACCCAATACTCATCAGAAAAGGTTTCTGTTCCATCAAATTCCAGGAAAAGAAAATATAACAAAAAACGAGACAGCGGCAGATTGCGAGAAATTTTTTAGATGTAAAGAGAAAAAGACATAAAATACTGGCAAGTCATACTGTAGTCGAAATGGTACTAAAAACTTGTTAAATTACTACCTTTTTTTTTTTTTTTAAAGGCTGGGAATTCATCCAATGACTGCTCCCGCTCTGGGTGGATCGGAAGGGAGTGTCAGACTCTTACTGACTAAAACCCATCCATGTTCCTTCCGTAGCCCTTTATGTTCCGGGGTAGCGGTAACCCTTTCGGACAATCCCGCTTACCCGGCAGGCTTGGCCCTGAGGGGCCCCTTCATATGCTGACATCTCTTTGAGGCGCGCGTGGAACATATACGCGCCGTCCGACACGGGTCTGGTGCTGATCGGACGGTGAGTCACCCATTACTCACCGCCCGCAGGCCCGCGCCTACGGTGGCCGGGAGTCGTCACGTGGCTCCCGGCGCCCGGAGCTTCTCTCGCGGCGGCTGGGACGGGAGGTCCTTTCTCTCTCCCATCCCGCCACCTCCTTCGCGAGCATAACTTTTTCGCAGAAGGAGGTGACTGCCTCCCACTCCCTCTCGCCCCGGACCATGGCTTGCACCAGGGCCGGGCGCGAGAGGTCGCCGCCGCCGATCGCCTCTACGAGGACACGGCGGTGCTTCGCCCAAGCGGGGCAGGTTTGCACAGTGTGCTCTACCGTGTCCTCTGGGTGATCCTCGCAGTGGTGACACCCGGAAATTACTACCTTAAGTTCAGGTATCCTCAATTAAATACTGATTATTTGATTGTATTTTGATTACAGAAACGTTAATAATTCTGAAGAAAAGAAAATAAAGGAGTCTAATTGTTTTATTTGGTTTTATTTTTGAGACCAAACTGTGGGTTAAGCACATTACGTCACCAAGTAAGATAACGTATAAGTGTCAATGTGAATTAAGTCAACAAATAATTATATTATTATTGTTTGCTTAAGTTTTTAATCTGTTTAAAATATTTTTGATGATTATAGATTAGTCAAAATGATTAAAATACAAGTTGTTTACAAAATTAGCATATGTCGTGTAGAGTCGTGTAAATAGTCCAAAGTGACACTTAAGCCTTTTTACCAGTTTTTTTCAGTGTAATTTAATTTTTAAAAATGACGTATATAGGCTTAACTACATTATTCAAAAAACTAATAAATAATCAAATAAATCGATGTAGCTAGCATAACAAACATATATGTCATAGTAATCATGCAAAGTTTCACAAACCTTAGTTGAAGCATGTATAAAATATATCTAGATGAAACTTTGAGAGCCTGTATTGAAAAGTTGTCAATTTGCACATTGGCCCTTATACATAGGACCCGTCGATATGGTTGTAAGTACTCGTCTTCAGTAGCAGGCGTGCAACATGCGTTGTGAGACTTAGTGGCGCTTTGTAATTACTATCACAAATACTTTCAAATGTTTTAAATTTTGAAGGGACGGGCCATGTTGTCGTAGTTTATATATACATCAACTCAGGATGGTCAGCCTAGGTATTAACCTCACCGGATTTTTCAACTCTACTTTCGGCTAACACAAGCGAAATAATGATTAAAAAGACCTTGGGGTAACGCTACGACTTATTTCAACGAGCGGCCACCACTTTTCTAGAAAACCGCAGTTTAGAAAACAAGTAAGATCAGTTAATTACAAAGCTAAACTATCTTTGAAATTACAACGAAAAAAGGCTTCTCCAAAAAAACGTAGCCACTGTTAATGCTAAAATACGGCTTTATTTATGTTAAAGGCGCTTTAATTAACTAACTTTAATTAATCTCTTCGTGGAACTTCAAATTTCCAAACTAAAGGGAAAGGGAATCAGTATTACTTAATTTTCACTTACCTGCTGACTTAAATTAAGAGCTTGATGGAAATACAATATCATTGCGGGATGAGGTTAACAGAAAATTAGCATTTAATACAGCTATGGGCTCGTGGCTTAGTACTAAAAGTCTCACTGGTCGATCGAAGGGTGTTTGCCGAGTTCCATCCGTGGATACACGAAAGCAAATTCAGACTTTGGTCCCGGATGTTGTTTCTAGATCTTTGACAGTCTTAAAGTCTGACAAATAATAACCAAGGAGTTTCGTTATAACCAGTTACTGAGTTGCGGAGATCAAATAATACTAGTATTCAGCTGCATCCGTAATGCATCCATATTGAATAAATGCCGAACTCAACTTAGTTGGAAAAAAGGCAGGCAGAAAAAAGCTATTCAAATTTAATTCATTCTTTCTTTTTAGTGTGGTTAATGATTAATCTGGTGGCAGAGTTTTTATGCTGCCCATGGGCCTCTGACTTTGATTCACATGCTGTTGAGAAATATCTCTCAGACATGCTGGTTTCCTCACGATGTTTTCCTTCACTGATTTTTAAGCAAGTAATAATTATACAATACGCACATGAATCCGTAAAATCAGAGGTACGTGCCTTGGATTCAAACTCACGTCCTACAAAACTCATAAGTCGAGGCTAATACCACTGGGCAAACACTGCTCTGGGTACCTTAAAGTTGATAATAATTCTGCTAATATTGATTAATATTCTAACTGATAATTTTATTACACAAAATTGTTCCTTTGTTCAACGAAAACTTCGAAATTAATATTGCTGTGCCAAATTGAATTTACTGAAATATTGTGTATGTAGGTACCTAGTTGGAAATTAGTCGACGTTCCTTGTAGGAACAGCTTTATTATTCTGATATTAAATGATGCATATTATTAAGCAGCCTTATAATCGAGTACCTATTGATCCAGAAATTCTGTTTTTAATACTGTTTTAGAGAGGTTCATATCAAACATTTTCTGGTGTTGTTGTAAAGTTATATTAAAGTCTCAATATTGTTAACTAACAAGTAAGGGAAGGAGCGAGACCACCCCAACACAAGTATTTTTAATTACTTACTGGGGCTGTTTCATTCACATTTGTATAAGTAACCGTTTAACCTTCGGCATACAAGGTGGGGTTATTTTAACCCCAACACTTTTAAATTGCGTAGATTGTATATTTAAACGCAACCAAATAACTTGATTTTCACAGTAGCTGGAGTTTAAATATTGCCGCGTCGAATCAAAGCGTTGAATCAGTACTGCGCGCGCCGGCGTCGTGTGTGCACGCACGCAAAGTGGTTCCCGGGCGTTTTTGACCCCACGTTGTATGGGACGTCGTAAAAAAAGTTTGTGCCTACTTCTGTGTTTTTTCGTTATTTACACCTACAATTAGTGTTTTTTTAATACTTGTTTATTTTTATTATAGGTAGAGATAGTTAATATGTCTAACAACCTTCAGGACGATCGTATTGCGGCGGCCTTATTGGAAGAAAATGGTACTTCGTCAGACGATGAAAACTTTCTTCCTAGTAGTGACGACGAAGCTGATCATATCAGCGAGGCTTCTGAACTTCCAAGTGATACAGACGTAGAAGATGCTGAACCATATTCAGATGATACACCACAACCATTTTATCTCGGAAAAGATGGAAGAACAAAGTGGTATAAATTGCCACCGCGAACCAATGTTCGGACTAGGGCCGAAAACCTAATAACGCATTTGCCTGGGTGTAAAGATGCAGCTCGACATAAAAAAACTTACTTGGAATGTTTCGAGACCTTCTTCACTGACGAAATTGTTGACATGGTTTTGATGTATACAAACCAGAAAATTTCTTTGAGAATGGAAAACTCTACATCTAATCCATCCTATGGGGAATCTAATAAAGCTGAGATGAAAGCTCTGTTTGGGTTGTTGTTCTTGGCAGGTTTGTTTAGATCTGGCCGGCAAAGTCTTATAGACTTATGGAGTAATGACGGCACAGGAATTGAAGTGTTTAGAAATACTATGTCGAGACAGAGATTTTCATTTTTGATAAATAACTTGAGATTTGATGATTCGTCAACTCGTACAGAAAGAGCAACTATTGATCGTTTGGCTCCAATTCGAGATGTTTTTGACATATTCGTCAAAAACTGTCAGAATGCCTATACGCCGCATGAATACTTGACCATAGACGAAGAACTCGTGGCATTTAGAGGAAGATGTGCCTTTCGTCAATACATACCCTCGAAACCGGCTAAGTATGGGTTGAAAATTTACGCTCTAGTGGATGCTAAAACATTTTACACAATGAACTTGGAAATTTACTGTGGAAAACAGCCTGACAACAGTCCTTATACAATGAGTAATAAGCCGTTTGATGTTGTTGATCGTTTGGTGAGATGCGTGACTGGATCAGGAAGAAACATCACCATGGATAATTTTTTTATGAGCTATGAAACTGCTGAAAATTTGCTCAAAAACCACAAATTGACTGCCGTTGGTACACTAAGGTCGAACAAGACATGCCTTCCACCTCAGTTCAAGGCTAGACGTGAAGAAAAGACATCTGTGTTTGGATTCCAAAAAGACATAACTATTGTATCTTACATACCAAAGCCACGAAAATGTGTACACATGATGTCCTCATTACATCATGACAATGAGGTGGATCCAGAAAGCGGAGACAAAAGAAAGCCGTCTATTATAACGTTTTACAACTCGACAAAGAGCGGAGTTGATGTCGTCGATAAACTTGCAAGAACATACGATGTTACCCGCAACTGCAAACGCTGGCCTCTTACCGTATTTTTTTCCATGTTGAACCATGCTGGTATAAATGCTTTTATTGTGCATATGTTGAATAACAGCATTGAAAGGAAGAAAACTAATCTTAGGAAGAACTTCATCAAGCAATTGGGACTTTCTTTGCTCGAAGACCACATTAGGAAAAGAAAAGACAATCCACATATACCACGAGATATAAGAAGACGCGTGCATGAAATGTTGCATGAAGAAGTTCCAGGACCACCACAAAAGCAACCAAGAAGGTCTCAGAGATGTTCTTTCTGTCCAAGAAACAAAGATAGGAAGACTCTGAACGGTTGTTTCAAATGTAATGCCGCGATATGTAAGGAACATGCGAATTTGATGTGTCAAAATTGTACTGATTTAGATAACGAATGATCTCGATAATATAGCCATAAAGTGCTAATTGTGATTATTTTGATAAAGCCAAATATATCTAGTTTTATAAAATAAGTAAAATAATTGTGTTAATTTTAAGAAATATTTTTGTTGATTTTTTATTTTGTCTTAAGAACATTTTGTTAAATTCACGGAAAGGATATGTGATTTTTAAGTTTTTTTTTAAATAAATGTTTGATTTGATAAAATTTTTCTTTTATTTATTTACTTAGTGATGTAGTTATATAAAAAAGTCATTCAAACTTATTGCACTTGTTGCACACATAAAGTAGAGACAATCTCTTGTGGGGTTAATTTAACCCCACGTTGTATAGGTAAGGATTTTTTTTCACCTTGTATGCCGAAGGTTAAGACACAATAAATCATTTTATTTTTATTTCAAGTTACTGGTCATAAATAAATATCAATATTTTTGTGTTAGCCTCCTACTCCTAGGCAAAGGCTTTTCCTTTTTCCATTCAAATCTCCCTGTATTGAGCGATATCAATACGTCATACCACCTTTCTTAACTGCGTCACTCTTCCTTCCTCAGGCGTTCAGTGAGTAACAATCTTAGCGCATCTTTGTCCATCATGCAATTATGGCATACAAAATAGCTGTATTTATACTGTTATTATAAATGTGAAACTACTGAAGAAATCTTTATGAACGACAAATAGATAGCCTGGGACCTAAGTATAAGCTACGTTTCATCCTAGATTATTGTACCTAATAATGAAAATATTAAATACAAAATGTAAGCAAACGAAGCCGCGAACAACGGCTGTTCTTTTCATAATATAGATCAAAGTATTAGTTTTTTATGTTATTATAGTTTTTAAAATCCCACACAAAGAGAAAGTTGCAATAGGTACTGTATACTTTCATGCAAAAGGCGACCTTATGTCGCAGCTGGTTGGTAGGAGAATAAGTCCTGGCTGCATTCTATCTTTAGAAACGAATTTGGAATTATTTTTGAAATAAGAACAATTAGGTTTTTGTTTTATGAAAAAAACAGTGTTACAATAACCGCATAGATGTGCCCACATTGTTATCGCATAAACTGATCGATCTAAAACAAATTTAATGTAACACAGGTTTATGGTCTATTCTTCCATGATTTAAGCTACAAGCGCTTTCAGCGCTATTTAATTTAAGAACACAACGAATTCTGAGTAGTGACGCTTAAAACAGAACTGTGTTTCAATGAGCCATTCTATTTCTTCAATTAGACCAGGTATGTCAACATTCCAGTACCTATTAATATCACTGACCTGAATCAAATACTCGAAACATTTACTCCACCAACATTGTGAAACAATATTTACATTAAATTAAATTGTCTTTCAAGAATTCAGTATACTTTATGGCCAACGTTTTTCATTCACGAAAATTCTCAGTTCGTTTACGTCATATTTATTAGATTTGTGCTGTGTAAAGACTTATGAATTATTCATAAGTTACATTCAACCTTTTCTTTGTCATGGAATATAATAAAATAGTGGTATCAAAAACATACGTGCCTGCATATTCTTATACTAGCTGTGCCCGCGGCTTCGCTCACGTGACTATAAGTTAATCGGAACGTGACGTACATACCCTTTGCAACATCCGTAGATATTTTAATTTAAAATAAATCGTGATAATATAATATGCCCTATTTCATGACCAGACTTTCAAAGAGTATATATATCTGCCTATAAGTATATATTTCAAAGAGTATTTGTGCAAAATTTTAATAGAATCTACAGTCAGTGGATTGATGCAGACGAACGGACAACGTATCATATTTTTATATGAAGAAGCCACGGGAGCCAATTTTTGTATCAAGAGGTATTGTATTTTTGTTGGTGGTTCGCACGTACCACGCATTGCAAAGGTTTTTCACGAAATACTCGTTTTTTGTTAAGAAAATCTATTGTTAGGTTGACTGAAACTTGAATGTGTTTAATGTAGGTGTTTTTATTATCATCTAACTTGGAGAGAAAGTTCAAGATGTTGCAGATATAAAGAAATTTTGTTTTTATTTTTGTATCAATAGTTTTTATTATAAATATTATATCTATACTATAATTTATATAATAAATATTAATATAATATCTATACTAATATTATAAAGAGAAAAGATTTGATTTTTGTTTGTTTAAAATGAATAGAAACTACTGGACCGATTTACAAAAATCTTTCACCGTTGGAAAGCTTAGTTTTCTAGGAGTAACATAGGGTACTTTTTATCCCGGGAAAAAGAACGGGTCCCACGGGAAAGACCACGGGAGCGAACCTGCGGGCAAAGTGCTAGTAATACTATAAAGCAAAAAACGTGATGCCATGAGGAGGGATTAAACTAAAGTGTAAAAAGTTAAGTGATGAAGTGTGAGTAGGTATAGAAGTATAAAGAAAAGGGTCAAAGTTCACTCATCCTCCACAGAAAAGGTATGATTCTCCGACCAGACGATGATGATGGGTGATGTGTCTGGTGGGCTAATATCCGACGATTCATGTCGTGAAGTTGTACCTATATTGCTAGTCGCGTAGTAACACTGCTTGCGCGATGCAGGATTTTGCGTGACGTCATCGCGTTAGTGTGTTGCGTAGTTCGTATTTGATGATGTCAATGTTGCTTCGAATAAAAGTAAGTACTGATCGATTGAGAGGGAGAGGAAGGCTAAAGAAAAAGATGGATGAATTGTGTGAGGATTTATATATATAAAAGAAAAAGTATAAATGATAGCGTGACGGTTAACAGTCGAGAATGGAAAAAGAAAACGTGTTCCGCTGATTCCAAGAAATATGAGACATGGGACGGCTGGTGATGATCAAAACAAACAAAAAACAACTTACAGCTTAATTGAATCCCAGTTTTATTCGTACAAGCGTTTTATATAAAATCCAAAGACAACCTTGTATTTTTTAACAAACTTCTGTTCCTACGAGATCCACAATGTTTACAAAGAAATCTACAGATAGCTGAGTCTCCAAACGTGGAGGATCGCGTTACACAAACTTCTGAACTCTTGACAAACTAGTGGAGTTTTCTTTACTACCAACTATTGGATCACAAAAGGTATCTGGCTGGAGAGCTAGTGTACTGTGGCTGCAAAGTGTAAAAGGTAAATAAAAGATGCACAGACTGCAAACCTTTTAAATTGACCGTGGTAGGTAATTATTATTCTTTAAGTCATTGACTGCCACGCAGCAGACACAATAGAAAAACTATTGTTCGCGGCTCACCGGTGACCGCGTTGGCGCTCAACGTGTTTAATTAGAGATAACAAATAATAATTACCTATTATAGGTAAAGAAATAAACTAACGATTTTTACACAATAGCACGAACACAATATAAAGACTTTTGTAAGGTTATTTAATATTTTCTGGGGTTTTTTATAATGTTTCCTATCCACTAGTAAGCCACATACGACATAATATCTTCCAACAAACAGCGGGTATAAACTATAAAAGTCTCACCGTGAACATAGGTGAAGAGAATTTGAAGTCAGTAAATATGAGATAACCTTATAAAAGACTATAAAACAATTTCAATTCATGGACTCTGACATTTGATGACAATTCAAACTTAGACAGTCGTATTTTAAAAGGTACGATACTATATAAATATGTAGGTACAGAGGCCAGCACATCACGTTACCCAAATCTGTCAAATTCTTTGATAGATTTTCAATTTTATTACAAAAGCGTAAGGTTCATGTTCAATCAAGGGAAAAAATTACTGTTAAAATAGCTTGATGTGTTGGCGTCTGTACTTGCTATAGCGCGAATCATATTTTGATATAATATAATTCTACATATAAATGCAAAATTACAAAAATTGAAAAATTGAATTTCGCGCGCTAGCCTGCATAAGCGAGAATTTTATTCTCAAACCATGGAACAAGTAAATAAATCAAGCCGGACAAACAAAACCATAACATTCCGAACGACTTTAAACTTAAAACTATGTCATAGGTATTCTTCGTAAAGAAACTTACCAACTCGACAATTTCAGCCATTTATTATAGCAAAACATTGATTCCAAACAGTACCTACATTTTATTTCTCTTTTTACAGTTTGTTTTTAATCTTACTTTATTTATCTTTTAAATATCTTTAAGGAACCTCGACTCATGTCAATCTGCCTAGACTATTCTCAACTATGTTGGGATTGGCTTTTAAACCTGTGGAGGTCAGATAGACACCCAGTAACTGGAGCCACCCAGTCTTACCAATGGGTCATACGATATCCCACGGGGTATCGTACCACGGTAAGACTAGCTATCCTGACTGATTTTCAGGGTTCTGTCGACCCGTAACGAAACGACGGTCTTAAAATCCACGAATGAGAGAAGCGAAACCTGGACTTAATCTTTACGAAAAAACCTATACATACATATACAAATGCAGCCTTCACAGGTTCACAATTCAAATTCAAATTCTTATTTTTTCTAATTGTAATTATAACTTACTACTTTAATATAGAACCTTACACGTATAGATATTACAAAAATGGAAGTTGGAACAGTACAGTCAATTGATTGTACTTTTAAACAGACAACACTCAATTCATATTCAACTAATAATTTACCTAAAAAGAAGCTCGTGGCTAAGTAATAACAGCCGCACGGATCAATCCATCGGGTTAAGCTACGCTTGCCGGGGTTGGTGCGTGGATGGGTTTATCGAGATTCCTCCGTGCCTCGGAAAGCACGTTAAGGTTAAGCCGTTGGGCCCGGCTGTCATTCGTGGATCTTTGACAGTCGTTACGGGTAGTCAGAAGCCTGAAAGTCTGCCAGCTAGTCTTACCAAGCAAGGGGTAACGTATTACCCAGTTACTGACTTGGTTGTGGAGGTCAGATAGGCAGCCGCTCCATGTAAAATAGTGGTATTCAGCTGCATCCAAATAGACTGGAAGCCGACCCCAACATGGTTGGGAAAGGAAGGCTAGGCAGATGGTATGTATCTAATAAGAACACATTTCAAACTTCACTAGCTTTCCTCAAATCTAACATATTACCTACTCCAGCAATTAAAGTACATTCAGCTTTCTACAAGTAACATCAGTCGACCGAAATGTTCACATATCTTACTTTAATGTTGTGTACATCACTGAACTGTTTGTGAAGCTAATGTGTTTACTAAGTGCATTGCAGATGCTACCGAATGAGAACTAAATGTTATTCAGTGTTGGGTAACTGGAGTTCTTTGTTTTGTCCTGTCGTGTAAAACAGGTTATACATAACATACATACAAGATCTAGTAATTTTCTATTTGATTATCACCAAGGTATAAGTAACAAAGGCAACGCTTTACAAAGACGAACTTTATCTTAAACTGTTTGAAACTTAAACTCAAACTCAAAGCGTTTATTTTAAATTAACCAATTACAGGCACTTTTGAATTGTCAAAGGGTCGGTCAGTCAGAGAAATGAAGCTAGGTGTCCATTACAAAGCAGTAGGTACCTTTGGAGAAGAACGGGTAATAAACTCCACGGACACTCTTTAAAAAAAATATAGTTAGAAAATATTGGTTATATCATTAATATTATTATTACTATACATGTGAAAACGCAGCAGAACATCCGAAAAGCATTCGTTATAAATATATACAAACAATTCAAAAATAAATTGTAACAAGTCATAACCGCTAAAGGATGACCAGTCCCTACTGACAGCGCGCGTTCACGAACATGACGCATGGGTTAGAACATTCAGATCAAGCATTTAAAAGGGAGCTAAATAATCCAACACGCGCCATCATCAGCGAGACATCTAAGAGGCTTAAATAGAATATTTACCCAAGCAGACATTTCACTTTGAGTACAGACGCCAGCACATCAAGCTATCCCTAACTGTCAAATTTTCTCAATTAAAAATGAACCTTATATCTTTGCAATAAAGTTGAATTACTATCAAAGAAATTTGACAGATTGTGGTAACTTGATGTGCTGGCCTCTGTACCTATTTAATTTCATCACCATTGTTCTCAAAATGGTAAAGGATACCGGTATGACCTAGAACCTAAAATTTTAAGACACCTGACATCCGCACTGGGTCCGCGTGGTGAATAACGGCTTACTCCCTCACACAAAGATGAGGCCTATAGTATGTACCTACCAGCAGTGCAATGGGGGCAATTTAGGCTGATTATGCCTAAGCTACCGGTAGGTAATTTCAAAGTAAGTTCCTTCTCATTAGGAAGCTATGTATTGGATGGGTAGACTGTAAATTAATACTGATAAATATTGTCACTTAAACAAACACGAAAGTTATTACCAGTCGACAGCTATGAAGAGGAATGTTTTGAGGACAAATTATAGTTTGTTAATTATTGTTATTTAGGTTATTATATGTTTATTTTAATAGTTTGTTAATTAATATCCAGTGTATACATTTATTTGTAATTATGTATTTGTTACAAAACTAAAATTATAACGCATTTAATCCCTGAACTTACCGCTTCTAAAATAACACAATATATTTCATAATTGCACTGAACTAAGACTTGTCAGTTTCAGCCAACAGCACCCGAGGGGTTGCTTCGCAGAATTATTTGTGCCAAGACTCCTGTAATAGCTTGGCGGATGACGTTTTATGCAATTAGCGCAACGGGATTTGGATTAATTGAATGAGTTGTGTGTTAATCTTTTGGTGATATAATTATGCGACGGATATTTGTGAAAAGATGTTTGTCGTGGAGTTTTGGTTTAAGAAACCTTATTATTTGCTCATATTATTGTAGGTTTCTTTGAGATACTGGATGCAAATCCTTGTCTATCTTTGGAAAAAAATAATAAACATTGACCCTGATCAATGTACATTAATTAGCAATATATTTTTTCGAATTTGCAATAAATTTCCGTTCAATTATGTTGGCAGAGAAATCCAAAGTGTATAAATTAAACATTAGAATGCGAATTATTTATTATTAACAAAAAGATGGCTTATGTGCTTATGTTTAAGATTTAGCCCGCGACTGCATTCACGTTAAAGTAACAAGACTATTTTTGCTCGATGCATATTTTGATCCCCCGTCACAAAACGTTCTTAGCGAATGCCTACGTTGTAATGACTATCTCTATGCCAAATTTCAGCCCAATTTGTTCAGTTGTTTCGGTTCAGCGTTGATAGATCAGTCAGTCACCGTTTCCTTTCATTATTTATGCCAAATGCACCTTGTTGTCCATGTGCCATCCCATTATATGGAGCTATGGGAATGACCGAAGAGTGGGTAGTATCTGCGCTTGCACGCACATGTGTGCACAATAATATCTTACGCATAGATGGCTCGTCTCCGCTTGGATTGGCTGCTATGGCCGCAAATCGGTCTGGAGGATTATTATGCTTCATGCTTTAAAACCCAATTGCCTAAATAGTAATCAGTAGATGTCAACATCAAAGAGGTAATTGAGAGATAGAAAGGGAAATAAAAAGTATTAATCGGGACTCGCACATGAGGTCACAAATTAAACTAAACACACCCATAGAAACATTATACAATAATAAATTGCAATACTTAAGGAACCAAATCTAAAAACATACCTTCTTATATTATATTATTCAGTTACAATCACAACACGCAAGAACCTCCAAACTGAAATATAACAATAACACAAACGTTCCGCGTAACAAAAATATACCATATTTTCGTACGGAGAGAGATAAATGTAGGTATATAAAAGATTTTGTGGATCATTGTCACAGTTGTCGCGTCATATGGCAGGCGGTAGCGGCGGCATGAAAAGCGTACCCTATCTAAATTCTAAGCTTATCGTTCATATGATTTCGGCTGTAGGGTCTTTTTCTTATTAATTTACAATGTTGCCTTATTGAAACTTGTAAATGTTGTATGCTAGGAAGATATTGTAATTTTAAAAAGATGTTTGAATTGATCACGCGCTCTGATTTTTAAGAATAGTTTATCACCATCATTATCGCTATGCTATCCTCTTTGGACAAGACCTCGTTTTCAATTGAAATTGTTCGTGCTACCATTTTTGGAATATTTATGAAAGCTCCTGGAATGACAACTAGGCACTCAACTGTGACTAAATTGAATCATATTTGATATTTCAACAGTTGAGCGAATACAAGAATTGTATTAAGTTTATGTTAAAAATCGAGACCTGACACTCAAAAACCTTATTCAGTAAATTGCCTCCAAAATACTGTTCAACCAAACTCAACTCGAATTCAATAGAATCATAACAATTCAGATATTACTATATACTCCCAAATAATATAATTCGCATGCCCATTGAACAGTAAACACAATCTACAATAGTACTCCACAACCATGTTTGATAACCGGCTAGAACCAGTTCCAAGCGGATCGATTAAGCTCGATCCGGTAATGGATAAGTTTAGTTAGTTGTGGATTGTTCCAGAACTTTGTCTGTAGGTACCTTATGATACTCTCTGGAACTATTCAAGGCATCTGACTTGTAACAATGCTAGATAAACATTCGGACATAATAGGTACTGGATTTCTGGTAAGTTACGGAATAGGACTTGTAGTAGTTTAGTCTAAGTTGTGAAGTGAACTATGTAGGGATGTAGTTTGATGGAAATATCCAATATTATTATGTTTGTTTGGGTACGTACCTGGAGCAAGTTATGAAGTTAGGATATTATCTCACCGAATTAAATGTTCTCTTTTCAACCTCCCTTTTCTTTAACTTAGTGAAATTAGTACCTCTTTCCTTCTATGTGTTATCTATCTCAGAGGTTTTTTTAAGTGATAGTTGTTGCAACAACTAATACTACATACATTTGCAGCAATTAAGGCTACATTTGTCTTGTTAAAAAATAAAACAACATGATCTCGAAAAAAAAACAGAAATTTAACGAAACATTTTTGGTACTACAGTTACATCGTTTTTTTTTTTAAGGCTGGGAAATCATCCAATGACTGCTCCCGCTCTGTGTGGAGCGGAAGGGAGTGTCAGACCCTTACTGACTAAAACCCATCCATGTTCCTTCCGTAGCCCTTTATGTTCCGGGGTAGCGGTAACCCTTTCGGACAATCCCGCTTAACTACAGTTACGTCTGGCACCGACCTTACCTACAGGCGTTGACTTCTGGCATCCTTTTATAGTAATAAAATGTCCTTTCATGGGAAAAAGACTGCCTACCACGTTAATAAACCCATCGTGCGACCGCTTGGTGCACTTGCCCCCGTCATAAATTCCGAGAATCGACGGGAAATAGCACACGTAGGCTATAGGTTAGCAGACTGACGCTTATAATATCTTCTATTGGATATAATCTTGCGTTACTTTATCGGTATACGTGAGACCTTTTGACTTGGAAATCTCTGTTTAACTGAAGTGGATTCTGGGGACTTTTGCTATCAAGCAGTCTTGGGCTCGTCTATGATGCCAATAATCTAAATCTAAATCTAAAATCTGTGATGCAAATAAGTCTAAAGTTTTCATGAAAAACTAAGGGCTCTTCTCAAAAGAAGAAGAAGAGAACGCTTTTATAAGTAAGTAGAGTGCTCAGGATCGAATTTTGGCCTTTTTTTTTTTGAGGGTGGGTAGTCATCAAATGACTCTTCCCGCCCTGGGAGGAGCGGAAGGGAGTGTCAGACTCTTACTAAAAGTGTGTGCTCATACACCGTTGCACTTTCTCTTCCCTTACCAGGACCAACCGCTTAACGTGCTTTTCGAGCCACGGGGGTATCACACCGCCAACTTCCAAACTTCAGGCTTTTACTAAGAAATCCAAATGAAGAGTGATGAATTCATTTCCTAATGAACAAATCCAATAAAATTGTAAAATTTAAATTTAATAATAATAACTGTTACTAAATATTTGCACGCTATTAGAATGGCACTCTTATATAGGTACGATCTGGCATGCATGCATTATTTTAATTCTGTATGTATACACATGTCGATGCAAATAAAACTTTATTCTATTCCCAACCTGGGACTCGAACCCAGAGCCTCATGTACAGTTTATGCACTCAAACTGCACAATAGTTTTCAAATGTACCATGCAACAACTGAAACTATTTTCATCATTTCACACGTCTATTGTTTCACTTGAATTCCATTCAATTTTTTCGTTCCTCTTTTGTTTCGAAATACGAGCTTGGAATTCAATGGGACCAAACTTGCAGATAGATTTGAACCCGAGTTATATTTTGGGTTATCTATTTTAAAAGGCGCTTTAGTTCTGCCTAGTTTTACTGGCAATATGTAGTAAGGACTTCTACGAATTATAACCAATTTCCTTTAGATCTTTAGATTAATATTTCCATTTTTGAAATTCAAACTTTATTCCGACCAAATTAAAGTTCTATTTAAAAAAACTATCGTTAAGCCACTCTTAGTTGTTATCAATTTAATATTAAGAAGTTTACTGAGTCTAAAATTAAATTCAAAATACAATTACTGGCTCGAAGTTCTGGGCTTGGAGTAAAGTTAGTAAGTCCTATTGTATAAAGGAGCTGTCCTGTCAGTTAAGTACAAAAGAATATGTGTTTTACGAATTTAAACCTTATTAGTTCCTAAACATGTCCAACTGACCGGTGTCAAGAACGCATCCTCTCAGTGGCTGGAGTATAGAAGTTTGTTACTCAATCACGCATTGCGGCTCAAAGAATTTTAATGAAGGTTGAACACACACATACTAAGTTCAAGTTACTTTTTACCCGGGTTAATGAAAAAGTTCCCGTCGAAACCACGAGAAAAAAATGTTTAGCGGCTACAGCCCGATTCAAACTTTATGGCGGCTCGGACATGAGGCGAATCGCTGCGCAGGCGCAGTAACAAATTCATGTGGCTGAGGGGCATCGCCGTCTTAGGCCACGCAAGGGCCCCTGGGCACACAAGAATTTGGGCCCCTGTTGGAAAATAACAAATGAATGACAATTTATTTATTTATTCATTTATTTAACTTTAATTACAACGGTAAACCAATTACAATAATTAAAGGTACAAAAGAAAAGAAAATTAAAAAAAAAACATTTTTCTGCTCTTTTTGTTATTACGATGGTTTATTAGTAAAAAACAAATACATTTAGGGGCACAATAGTGCGAGGAATTAAGTTTCCTTTTTTTTCAACTATCTATGCACATGATTGATAAAATAGTTAGTCGTTTCGGGGCCCCCTTGACGATGGGCCTGGACCCTGGGCACGGGCCCTGTGTGCCCTTATGATAAAGACGGTACTACTGAGGGTCGGGGTACGGCGCAGCGAGTGGCTCACATCAGAAAAGGATATGCTACAGACCACCAAATGAAGAACTGAACAAATTTACAATGGGACCTACTCCAAAATCGTGAAAAAAAATCAGCTGTTCCCGACATTGCGACGAGTCACGTGACCAAATGTGTATAGAACAGCTGATTTTTTTTTGCGATTTCGGAGTTGGTCCCATTGTAAATTTGTTCAGTTTGATGGTCTATAACAACTACTTTTGTATGTATATACCCATTCGGTTACATCCTGTATTTAGACCCGTACTATACCTATATTCTTTTTAAAGTACGTATTTACTTTACAGAATACTTTCTTCGAACCTTTTATAATTCCCCATAAAAACTCTTAACAGAATTAAACGACCTTTTCTTGTCTATAGAACTGCTGTTAAAAAAAAAACAATTTTTCAAACAGATAAATTCAACTCTCAATTGTAAACACAAATAGATATTATTTGCCTTTTAGGAGGAGGTAAGGACGAATGTTTATTCATTCGAAGTAGGAGACATTCTAAGTTAAATGGGTACCTTGAATAATTTTATCGGTATTTGTACTTTTCTCGTTAGTACTTAGAGTAAGTTATAGTTAGAAATAACGATCTGATTGTGTTGAATTGGGATGTGTTATCTCGAATAGGTTTTGTATGTAAGTGGAAAACTTTGTTACTTAATATTTTTACCTAAGTTTTTTTGGTCGTCATCTATATCAAATAAATAAATGTATTGCCCATCGTATTTGTGAACGTAGCTCATTTTTGTTTTAACCTATTTCTTTCTTTCTACATGTTGTTAGTGACTAAGCTGGTGTCAAAGTTTATATGCTGCACATGGGCCTCTGACTTAGTCTCACATGTTGAGAAATATCAATCAGGCATGCCGGTTTCCTCAGATGTTTTCCCGTTTTTTAAAGCAAGTCATATTTATACAATACGAACATGAATCCGAAAAGATAGAAGAGGTTATTTTGGGGTGGGAAATCATCAAATGACTCCTCCCGCTCTGGTTGGAGCAGAAGGGAGTGGCAGACTCTTACTGACTTAAACCCATTCATGTTCTTTCCTTACCCCTATGTTTCGGACAATCCCGCTGACCTCTGAGAGTGGTGATGAGTTTTTTTTTACACAAAGTCTACCTACTATCTACAACAGCCCCGCTGTTATCACTGCGCCACCACTGTTCTCGAATTTAAAAACGCTAACATGGATCATGAATAAATCCGTGGCAGTTTCGAGGTTTTCATAAATCACATTAAAAAGTTTTTAAATACGAGCATTGTACTGCTAATCTGATTTCCTAATTTGTGCCCAAAGATGTGAAGTAAGGGAATTTAATTTATTTTATCTATCTCCAAGGTACATTCGGAATAGCTGAACGATTAAATCTTTGTCAAACGATATTTACAAAGACTTTTTCGATGGTTGACAAAGGTTTAACCGCACGAACCGCACTTTTCTTTATGTGTATTTTTCAGCTTAACCTCAGTATTATCTACTTGGGATTGGCTGCCTCATTGGTCTAGTGGTCGCACGGATCATAAGATTCCGGGATCGACCCCCAGGAATTATTCAGAGCTGCCCAGAGCCTCTGGTGATGACAAAAGGCCTTTCTCCTATTTCATAGGACTTAAATTTAACCGGCGTAATGTGTGTGCACAGTAGGTACATCTCTGTCGAACCCTTCGGGGAAACAGGCGCAATGTTACGTTGTGATTGCCCGTTTTCTAAACACCCCTTGCTACCTACTTGTAAACATATTCTACGTCACCACTCTTACCCTTCCAATCCCTTAACCCACCCATTACCAACTTAATGAATACCCCTCAACATTTCCACATTTTTATACCAACATAATAAAAATATATGCTCCGTAACAAATGCTCAGGGTTGAAGAGCCTTGTCCTATGACAAAGAGGCGAGATAAGAACGGAAGGGGGGCACGACGTTTACAAATGCAAGTAGTTAGAGCAACGTCTGGACGCCCTAAGGCTAGCCCCTACTACATGGAGTATTTGCATAAGCTTGGAGAGTTTGGAAGTGAAATAGGTAAGTTGGAGTTCCGTAGAAGTAAGTGGTAAGTGTGTTAGTAAGTCTAGTGTGAAAATGTCATGAAAATGCAATAATATATTATTATTATATTATTAAAATAAACTATCCAGAGTGCGTTGGAAGAACTAAGGTTACTCTTACTTAGACTAAAATTATCTTTAAAAAATAAACAATTTTCAGTCTGACTGTAAAAATGGCACTGAATTGGTAGTAAAACTTCTGGTATTATTATTCGGGCCGAGTCTTAGCGAGCCGAGCGGGTTCGGACCCTTTTTAAATATGGCCACTCATGGATGCTATGTGATGTAGGTATCGTAATCTACCTACAAACATAAGTATGATGAAGGGATTCGTTATCAGTGGGTCGCGTCATCGGAAATAACACTCACAAAAACTTCGTTAACACTTTTAATTACTTGCTAACTCGCACTGAATACAAAATAATCAAGGATGGCTCGATTAAGAACTAAGGAACGCGGGAAGTGCGTATATATTATGTTCTGTTGTGTCCTCACTCAATTGTCACCGCACCCTTGTGCCTCGGGCATGCCACGATAGTGGCGGTAAGGCCCCTCTTTGAGGAGTGACTAGAGAGGCGTCACGGCGCCCTCACCTACCGCCTGACGCAGGTCCTCACCGGACATGGATGTTTCGGGAGGTTCCTGCACATCATCAGGCGGGAGGAAACGCCCGGGTGTCACCACTGCGAGGATCGCCCAGAGGACACGTTAGAGCACACGGTGCAAACCTGCCCCGCATGGGCGGAGCACCACCGTGTCCTCGTAGAGGCGATCGGCGGCGGCGACCTCTCGCGCCCGGCTCTGGTGCAAGCCATGGTCCGGGGCGAGAGGGAGTGGGAGGCAGTCACCTCCTTCTGCGAAAAAGTTATGCTCGCGAAGGAGGTGGCAGGATGGGAGAGAGAAAGGTCCTCCCGTCCCAGCCGCCGCAGGAGACGCCGCGGGCGTCGGGAGCCACGTGAGGACTCCCGGCCACCGTAGGCGCGGGTCTGCGGACGGTGAGTAATGGGTGACTCACCGTCCGATCAGCACCAGACCCGTGCCGTACGGCGCGTATATGTTCCACGCGCGCCTCAAAGAGATGTCAGCATATGAAGGGGCCCCTCAGGGCCAAGCCTGCCGGGTAAGCGGGATTGTCCGAAAGGGTTACCGCTTCCCCTGGAACATAAAGGGCTGCGGAAGGAACATGGATGGGTTTTAGTCAGTAAGAGTCTGACACTCCCTTCCGCTCCACCCAGAGCGGGAGCAGTCATTGGATGATTTCCCAGCCTTAAAAAAAAAAAATCCCTTGTGCCTCCCCACTTACAGGTTAGCCAACCTCCCTGTCAACGTACCTGTCAATGTTAAATAGCTGATTATACTTCCGGATCGACATTTGACTCGATTATTCGCTCGGTGTTGCCATTACTCCACGCTAACCATCCCCAAGTTACTACTTCACGTTCTGAAACGTAAGCTGTCAAATCTAACTACATAGTTCCTCCAGTGTGAGATAGATGGCGTTGATCCAGATTGATTGATATGCGTTGACGCTTCGACAAGTAATTGTATACTTTTTTTTTTCTTATTAATATGTTTGATACATTATATCTTTTGTGTAGGTACAACACACAACTTTTTGTTTGGCATGTAAATAAATGTTTTTCTTTTCTTTCTTTCGAAGTGTCACGCTCTTTACTTGTGGTAACGGTGTACAGACACGCAGTGAATGTGTGCGTGAAGACGAGTAGCGTCAGCACATAATACAGACGTACACGCTCACTGCTGACTTCGCCATTTTCTCGACCGGTATCGCGAGTATCTGCGCCTTCATACACATTTACAGCGTGTTTGTACACTTGGTATCCACAAGTAAAGCACGCATCGCTTTCTGTGACAGAAATACTGGACCCGTTTTTCTGTTTTTTGAACTTATATTTTTGGTTGTGATATCAATATTGTAAGGGCCATGCTCTCCAATGAAACTAAACGCGATCAGCTCATCCAAAATGCGTCGAACAGCTGTCAGTCTCAATATTTCCTAAGAATTATTACAATGAAGGCTCTTTTTAACAGTTACAGAATTATCAAACTATATATGTAGTTAAAGAGGATGAAGACAAAATTCAGCCCCAATAAATATTAAATTCATAAAACAATAGTAGGGGGTACTGTTTGCATAACAATCGCTGTTGTCAAACAAACGGCGATCTGTAATAAGGATCTCTCAACAATTGGAATCTTCAATTAGTTTCATTGGTACGTTATTTATGGTTTCGATTAATTTACTTAATTGCTATTATTTACATTTGATGCATATAATTTCGAATCCTATTGAAAAATGATAAGTTATTAACAGCTGGGCTTAAAGTAATATTTTTTTTTGTAAATAATGAGTCGGTGGCAAAAAAAGATGATACAAAACTAAACACACGGACTTCCGAAGTTTACTTCAGAGTTATTTTTGTCTTTGTAGGTATTGTTTTTTGGAAGTAGATTAATTTATTTTTGTAAAAAAACATTTTGTAATATTAAAAACGTTATAAATAATGTTAAAATAAAACATATATTAAGCCTACATCCCATTTTCGTGTTGGATAGTCCGTTGGTTGCTCGATTTAAATATTCCCAACGACCCAATTTTATACCACTTCAGTAAATTAATGAAAAACGATGAGAGTGTTCTGTTGATTATCGTTTGCAGGGAGCAAAATTTATGGAAATAAAGCAACATCTTATTTTATCGTTTAAAAAAAACATTTAAGCCTATAAAAGTTTCTGCTAAATATGGACCAATTAACACATAGAGACGCCAGCAAATTAAGCTATCCCTAACTGTTAATTTTTCCCAGTGATAATGGACCTTATGTCTTTATAAAGTTGAAATACGATCAAAGAAATTTGACAGATTGGGGTAACTTGATGTGCTGTCCTCTGTACATTTATAATCAGCCTATAATGTTCCCACTGCCGGGACACGTGCCTTCTGTCTGTGAAGGAAGTGGGCCATAATCCACCACGCGAGCCCAGTGCGGATTGGTAAATGCCACAGGTCTTCGATTTTTGGTTCTACGACATACCGGTTTCCTCAGGATGTTTTCCTTCACCGTTTTGAGAGCAGTGGTCTGTGAAACTAACTAAAATTATACTAAGATTATATTATTATAGTTAAATTATTATAGTTTTGAATCAGATGGTGGTTCTCCTTCTATCGAAATAACTTAAATCTTCTATATTCTTCTTTCTTAGTCTATCGAAGGCACGGGCTACCGTAAGGTAGAGATTTGTTACTGGGCTGGTTACCCTGAGTGCGTCAAATATACCCAAACATTATCAAAAGAGCTTTTGTAATACGGCTACATAACCATAACAATATTTGTACTTATATAGTGAACATTTTCAAGTCCATATTATACACTATAAAATTATTTGATAAAATAACAAACAACGAAGGTCGATAAATATAAATAGCGTGATGTTTTCATTGCGTTACAGGGGATTAATTGAATATAAATTGACGCAAGCATGTTTGATCATCCGCTGGGACCGTGGGGAATTTGTTTTGCTCCACTTCGCACTCGAACTCTCAGCCAAAATTGACTGAAGTGTACTAAGTTACTGCTAATAAGTGCTTGGCTGTCTAAGTGGTAAAGCAGTAAAAACATAACGCATCTCGCTTAAATTCCACTAAGGAGATATTATACCATACCATTAGTGACAAATTATCACACGGGTTGCTTGATCAATCAGCCTAGCCTTTTCCCAACTATGATGGGGTCGGCTCTAACCGGATGCAGCTAAATACCAGTAATTTTCATGGAGCGACTGCCTATCTGATCTCCACAAACCAGTCAGTAACTGGGTAGTACGAAACCCTTTGGTAAGACTGGCAGGTCAGATTTTCGGGTTTCTGACTACTCGTAACCATTGCCAAAGATCCACGAATGACAGCCGCGACCAACGGGTTCACGTGCTTTCCGAGGCACGAAGGTGTCTCGATATATTATGTTAAGATGGTTACCCATACACGGACCAATCCCGACAAGCGTAGCCAGGTGGATCGATCCGTGTGGCTGTTATTACTTAGCCACTAGCCACTCTCGTCCTCTCTCTCCTCTCAACATGGTAGCTTGATTTTTTTGACATATTACGTTACAAGGTGACTGTGAAGTTTGAAGATAGATATTGTGTCATTTCTCTTAAATTATTTCATTTTACAGGTATTTTTTAATGTAAATTGTGAATAGATTACATTGCTTAGTATTTATCGTAAAAAAATGAAGGTTATTATACGTTTATATCGAAAAAACCAAAGGGTGATAACTGTTTCTTGTATGATGTAATAATAAATGGAGTATAGTGACAATGAAACTTTTGCAGTGCAACTATAACTGTCAAGTTGGCCTGTCTTTTAGTGTTTTGCAAAAAGATATGGTAGGCTCGGGCCCTGGCCTCATTTAAAGTTAACATTAATAGATATACTCTATCCACATTTTATTCTACAGGGTTTTCCAATAAGAGGTGTTATTTTGATATTCAAAGAAAAATGCCATTTTTTAACTGAACTTTGTAAGCCTTATGACCCAAATTTTTATGCCAAATATGGTGTAATGCCGTTTGTGGAATGCCAAAGAACGACGAGGAAGAAAACCCTGGTTTGCCCATTCCTCCAGATTTGTTCAGTCCTTTCATGAAAAAGATATAGTCCTATAAGCGTGGCGGTCATCTGCCTGATGTTATTTTCGACTATTAACGGCATACCTTCCACTTTATAATGAAATAAACATCAAATCATTTATATTAAAAAATAGCATTTTTCTTTGAATATCAAATTAACACCTCTTATTGGAAAATCCTGTATAATAATATATAGGCAAGCTAGAAACCTATAAGCAACAGGAGCTTTAAGTCAATAAGTAAGTGCTTCAATAATTTTATTACAAATATTCAAAATTAAATTCTGTTTCCAAAATTAATTTTCCTAACAGACCAGGAAAATGAATTTAAGAAAACGTTTATTGCGAAAAATTAAGTGAGTTTTGAGTTCTCTCGATAATTTCCCAGAATTTGTGGCAAAAAGTTTTTATAATACATATCAGCATACCATTTCAGCAGGTGGTGAAAGTTAATTATTATTTTAGGACAAAAATGAAAACCATTTTTAAATGCTGTTTCAGTATTTTTGTATTTTACTTATAATACTTTCTCAGTACTTATTTCCCAGATAATAAACTATCACACAATCTTTAAAAAACCCTACCATTTCAGCATTTAGCGAAAGTTCATTAATAATGTAGCTCTTAATAAACCTTTGTCCACACGAAAACACACTGAACACAGGTATTTTTACAGTACCAAGCGAAACGAACCTTTAACCTGAATCGCTTGATTAATATTAATTCCGATGTCACAGTGCACTTTTATACCTTATTAAGCCCTTTGTGAACTCATGCTTCGATTAAAGTGAAGATATATCTACAGTATAAAACAGCTTTTACAGGCGAAAAACAAGGGTACGTAATAAGATTAATTATTGATACATTGTTTTCAACGACTGTTACTTAATCAATGATGCAATTCGACGTTTTCGGGGTGCATACTCATTTGTTCGTAACATGCAATTGTTTTCTATGGTAGAATGTTTTATTTTGATCTATTTTTGTCGCTTGGATTAAGTTCATATCACGCAGGAATATACTACTGGCATCAATAGTACCCTATGTGTTAATCCAGGTTATAAAATGATGTGCTAAATTTAATTCAAATCCATTTCAGTCGTTCTGGCGTGATCGACTAACAAACATGTATCCAAACTTGCGCATTTATGATTTCAGAAATTATTCCATGGGAACTATATTATTTTCTCCCAGTATTCCGTTCCCTTGGGATTATTTCATACATACACGCAGGCGAAGTCTCTGGAAAAAGCTAGTAGCGAATAAAACAATTAAAACCGAATTACATTAAAATCAGCCCTAAAAATGAATTCCACATCGTTGCGGTTTATTCGAGCCCTTAATTTGTTATTAAACACTAAACGCTACGCCACAAGGTCTTGCTTACATCTCACTTAAGGGCTCGTTAAGTGTTTTCGAAAGTCGCCATTAGAGTGAAATATGAATGAATGGCCGTGGAGCGACGCTGCGGCGTCATCGGTATACGGCGTCAAGAGGTGTCTAGAGAATAGGGGTGGCGTGGAGTATGCTTCAAAAGATTTTGCGTCGCGCTTATAATTTTTTGTGCCTGAAAGTTGATCAGCATTGGGTGGGTAAGAAGGTATTTCTTATTATACAGAGTTGATACGACAGAGGGGCTTTCCTTTAAATAGCTAATACTAGGGACCATTTTCAAGCTTTGTACCAAAAATCAATTAAATAGGAGCAGTAGTTTATTCGCACATGTTTTTTTAAGTTTTTGAACGGGTCACGATGTATCTTTCCTAAGAGCGCTCCGGCGTGCACGCGTCGGTGCCGCTGCGTTACAAGGTCAGTTTTTATTTGCAAAGGGTGGTTGCGTTTTACTCTGATTTGTAAGCTATTTAGTTTGTTTGAAAAAATAAAAACCTCATTTTTGGTGCTTTTTATTTTTATACCGTTCCGAGTTAATACTAAACACGTATAGTATACGTAGTGTAATTTAATGCCCCTCTGTCATATCAACTCTGTATAGTGTTTATTGTAGGACGAATTTTTAATTCCAAAACCGTTGAAATGACAGTTATATCACTAGCTTTTGCCAACGGCTTCGCCCGCGTGTATGTAGAAAATTATCCCACGGGAACCGTACATTTTACGGGTTAAAAAGTAGCTTATATGCTATTCCAGACTATACCTTTGGGCCAAGTTTCATTCATATCCGTTATTTTTATTATTTTAAGTATTTTTAGGTATGTAAATATTATGTGTATCTATAGAATTGTATAATAAAAACTTGAATATCCGTTAAGTAGTTTTTGAGTTTATTCGTTATAAACATACATACAAATATTTAAGTATGCATACACACATCCGTCACCTCAGGTCCAGTTGAAAACCAGCGTCAGGCACTAGTTGTCTGGCATTTTGCTGAACTGGGCCTTTTTAGCGCAGCCGTGAGGCACACAACGGTGCTAGTTTTCCGACAGCGCAGCGTACTGACTCTTTTCTTTCTGTTGTTTTCCTATATTTTTATTATTATTTTACAGTATGTCGTGTGCCTTTTGTCTGTGTTAAATAAATGTATTTTCTTTCTTTTCTTTCTTTCTTTCAAATCTTTTCTGTTTATAATATTAGTAAGCCCTATCGGCTTGGTATCTCCGACGCTGCGATTCAGAATATCTTAAATTGAATATGTCGAGTGCTCCACTGATTAAAACAGCATGAACTGACACATAGAAATAAAAAACAACTGACGTTGGTTCAGAAAACTTATGTCACACACCTATCACAATTTTCAGAATAAAACATTAAAACAAGTCAAAATATCTAGAAGAAATGGTGAAACAATAAAACAGAACGTAAGCCGACTCCATGGCTCTTTATTGACAAACGGGCATAACCAAGTAAGCTGAGACGGTCGGGTTTATGATTGATTATTACCTATTCTGTAGCCAGAGCTTTCACAAGACTCGTTCAGAGCGGTCGCAAGGGTCTACCCATTTCTATATTTGGGAACAAAAGCATCACTATGAACAAAGAAGAGTATGGGTTTCGGGTTTACAATCCCAATTCGGTTAACAACAACGAGACCCGTAAGAGGGAAATGTTTCAGAGGATTGATGAGAAAGATGGTATTAAAGGTGAGAGTTTATCTGTATCGCATTACTCGTGTGTTATCTTGAGAAATTAATACTAATATAACTTGTGGCTTGTTTTGTTTATAATTCTAAGTTAACATGTTTATGCTCTTAGTTAAAACTCTTTGAAGTTCTGCAAGCCTAGTAGCCTGATTGTGGTCAGACAAATTGAAATTCCATCTATCTATAGTCTTCTCGTATTGTGCTATTCTGCACTTTCATCGTCTTCACCTTTTCGTGAGATTAGTGACTAGCCTGGTGTTTGGGTGTTTATGCTGTCCATGAGCCTCTCACTTAGTTTCACAGGCTGTTCAGAAATACCTCTACACCTTGATGGCATTTTGTTACGTTAAGGGCTAAAACACAGTGGATTTCATACATACCTAGCGCTGCTTTTTCAAGGCAAAAAACGGGCCCATATGACGCGCGTATAAAAAAAAATGGGCTTTTTTCTTTCCCATGCTGTATCCAATTTACGGACTTCACGTTCGATTACCCCGCTTAAAAACCCCCAGACAATTTCAATTCAAACCATAAAATTAATTACGTCCTATACAACAACCCTAAAGTAACTTTTAAAAATGAAACCCTTTCCTCATAATTTTTCACCACCGACATAAGTAATTGGCCGCATCTTAATCATCGTAATGAATCTTTTATTTTGCTTAATTTCTTTGTTTTAGAGTCCGACGCAAAAGATCTTTTTGGGCCGGAGATCACGGATAAGGATGGGGCGCTTCTTGATGCTCACGACAGTTTCTATATCAACACGAAGAGCTTGCTTGTACTGTTCCAGATTATGGGAGTCATGCCTATCATGAGGGTGGCTAAAAGTGAAGTATTTCTTTTCTTTTATGCATTTAAAATATTTTTTTATTTTTGTATTAAGTATTATTATTTTATTTACATAAATTAAAAGCTGAACACAAGAAGGTATATAAAATGGAAGGGGAATAATCAAAGGGCATCAAGAAACTCGCCCACATTGCAGTCAATAGGAAGTCAATAAGGCTGGCAGCATTGCCGCGTTGTATGGCAAAGCTGATTTTGCTGACTAAAAACAGGCCAGCAGTTTACTAATAACATAATTCACGTAGTCCTTTTTTACAATTTTTCAATTGTTAAAAAGGACTACATGAAGTATCTTTATTAAATTTTCAAATTAATGTTGGAGATCTAAGTGTGATACATCGGTCTATTAACTTTGTTTGTGTGCTTTTCTATGAACTTAAATAGTTAAGTAAATTCATTAGTCTAGTATTACAATACAAATGTTCAACTCGTTGGTTCCCCCGAACGCACCTCTGTTGCCTTATCCTTCGAGAAACAAGGCATGATGTTACGTAAGGTATGTTAAATGTTCAACTAGTTGTAAAATATATATTTGTAAAGTTGTAAAATAGTGATGAGCTTGAATATCATGACAAAGTTTATTCCGTTTCCGTTTGTTTTTATGCGTCTATGTATTTATTCCTGTCTTCTTCTTTTCGTGTTAGTTATCTGGTATCAGAGTTTTCATGCCCATGAGCCTCTGACTTAGCTTCACATGCTGCTGAGAAATCTCTCAGACATGCTGGTTTCCTCACGATGTTTTGCTTCACCGATTTTTAAGCAAGTGATGATTATACAATACCAATCAGTTTTTTGTTCGTTGTTGTTTGAATAGTAGGTACAAGGCCATCAAGTTACCACAATCTGTCAAATTTCTTTGATAGTATTTCAACTTTATCGCAAAGACATAAGGTTCATTTTTAATTGAGAAAATTTGACAGTTAGGGATAGCTTAATGTGCTGGCGTCTGTACCTAAGTTTATTCAAAGGTATGTAGTTATTTTATTATAGAGTTAGTACACCATTTGTTGGAGTTGGGACATGTTTTGTATTCAGATGTTTCTGAGGTAATAAACCAATTTTTTTTATTGGTTACCTACAATATTTTATGTGAAAGTAGAGATTTTATTTATTTTACTGAAAAGCGATAACTGTCAGTTGGAGTTTGTGCAACAATAAGATTTCCGGACCTGAATACAAAACAAAGGAATGGAAAAAGTTTAAAAATATTTTCAGTTTAAAATTTCAAAATGTCGGCATTCATCTTCATCAGATAGAATGCGGTCGTAAAACTTTCTTTTTAACTTTAACACATACAAAGTTATGAAACTTTTCAAAAGAAAATGTGCTGAAAATTTTCAGAATCCAATAAGTTTGAAACAATGTTTGGATCGTTAGAGTGCTCACTTGTACTGTGAGCCATAAAACCTTCAAATATAATAAACTGCGTCCAATGCAACCGCCTAACCAGGCCTGAAAATTATTTTGTTGAATGTTTATATGCAACTTCATACATAGCTGGAAAGACTTTAAAATCGATTTCTGGCTCCGTCCTTGTATGTACTTTATTTTATTTTTATTTTTTGAGGGTGGGAAATCATCTAAAGGCTCCTCTCGCTTTGGGTGGAGCGAAAGGGAGTGTCCGACTCTTACTGACTAAAACCCATCCATGTTCCTTCCTCAGTCCTTTATGTTCCGGGGTAGCGGAAACCCTTTCGGACAATCACGCTAGTTGCTATATACTTGCAGTCAAATTCAGTTGAATTTTCTTATTAAAAGGTTTAAAATGAATCTGAATTTGAAATAGGGTTGCAGCGTAGGACACGTTTGTAAAAAGAATTGAAGATTTATGCCCGTTTGTTTGTTCTAGATGCACAAACAACAAAGCGAACCACTTTCAATTGGATATCAAAGGCGACGCTGTGGGCATACCTCGTTTGGGGATTGGAATGCATCATTGTAGTGAAAGGTAAGACAATTAGACGATACATGAGAACAGTAATTAAACACAGCACCCCATTGTAAAACAGAATCAATCTATTCTGTTAAAATTTCACCATGATAACTTAGATGAAATGAGCTTGAAGTGAACTGTGAATAGTTTTAATCTCTAGCATTTGATGGAATGACAGTTCACTTTATTCTAATTTCACTTAAGGTTTCACGATGAGATTTATAGAGAATAGATTCGCAATTTTCTTCCTTTGGTTAGTGACTAACCTGGTGTCAGAGCGTTTATGCTGTCCATGGGCCTCTGACCTAGCTTCACATACTGTTGAGAAATATCTCTCAAGTATGCTGGTTTTCTCAAGATGTTTTCCTTCACCGATTTTTAAGCAAGTGATAATTATACACTACGCACTTGAATCCGAAAAATCAGAGCTGCGTGGCTTGGGTTCGAACTCGAGACCTATGACTTGGCAGTCCGACGGTCACTCTACTAGGCTATCACTGCTTTAATTTTCTTCTTAAAGGTAACTTGATTAATTTTGTAGTTGACGGTTTGATCTTCAACTCCACACAAATATACAGTAACTTTATTTCTATTGTTTTATCATTGAGGGAGAAAAGTCTTCACAGCATTAAATATGTATAGGTCTCCGAGGCTCGAATATAGCAATTACTTTTAATTACTCCTAATTTCGACTGAACTTTGCAAAGCTTTTGAAAAGTCAGGAAACAATTTTCTACAGCTGAACTCTCTCTTTTCAGTGGGCAGAGAACGCTTAGCGAATTTTCAAAGCGTGGCTAATAAGCGATTCGACGAGGTCATCTATAATATTATATTTTTGAGCATTTTAATTCCGCATTTTCTTTTGCCGATCGCATCATGGCGGCATGGCTCGGAAGTGGCTATATTCAAAAATATGTGGACGCACTATCAGGTATGTACACTATACAGTAAATGTACCTACTTACTTTCGTTGATGAAAAGTTTCAGGAGCTTCTCAAGTAGAGTTAATAATAATAATAATAATATGTCATTTATTTCAGGTAACAAAGACCCATAACATAAATACCTTACAGACTATCATACAAGCGCTGCACACGGCAAAATGGTTTGTATAAACCTAGAGTTCGTTCGTAGATTGATAGATAGATAGATACTCTTTACTATTGACGTAATCATCATCTGCCTAGCCTTTTTCCAACTATGTTGAGGTCGGCTTCCAGTCTAACCGGATGCAGCTGAATACCAGTATTTTACAAGGAGCGACTGCCTATTTGACCTCCACAACCCAGTAACTGGGCAATACGATACCCCTTGGTAAGACTGGCTGTCAGATTTTTGGGCTTCTGACGACTCGTAACGACTGTCAAAGATGCACAAATGATAGCCGGGACCAACGGCTTAACGTGCTTTCCGAGGCACGGAGGAGTCTCGGTATGTAAACATGGTCACCCTACCACGGCCAACCCCGGCAAGCGTAGCTTAACCTAATGGATCGACCTGTGCGGCTGTTAGTACTTAGCCACAAGCTCCTCAATTGACATAAATAATAGGTAAATATGTATACGAAAGAAAAAACAATATACTAAAATACATATTTGAGTTTCTTCTGTATTGTAACCATACCTCTGTTAACATGAGGATTTCAAGACCTAGTAGCTACTACAATTTCAGTCACTAAATCTATAGATTAGTCACCCTTTTGTTCAACAATGATGCGCCGGCCATTTTGTATCGCCATCCATCTTGTAAATAAAGGAATCTCTTGTATTGAGAGCTAAACTAATACAGATAGGTATTAGGTTTCAGCTCTTTCACAATACTTCCATTAGGGAGTCTTAGAAATATTTCTTTAGAAATCTGTTTTTTCTTAGAAGTAAGTGAGGTAAATACGTACGTCAAAAGTTTCCTGATTTAGTTACTGAGTCCGGTAAATGGAAGGGTTATTCTGGGAAGTACCTATCTGCCTTTTGTCAGATGAACTACAGTTTCTGCCTAGAGACAAGGTCAACTGGAAAGGGTGGGCGTTTTTGGGGGACTTTCTTATGTAACTTTGACCTTCAAAAAGTCTGATTTTCAGCCTATTTTCAATAAATGACTTTTGATTTTGATTTTAAACTGAGCGCCCGAATGTGGGCATTCTGATGGTCACATTATATTCTAGAAAAACTGAATAATACGGCTGAAATGTTGAGATTTTATCATTTCTATCAGTTTCATAGCTGCCTGATACAATAATAGGTATAAACCGTTGAATGTTTAAAAAGAAAATAGTTATTGGAAATCCATCACCTCTGAGTGAGCACGCATGGGAGTTTTATTTAGTATGTGAACAAAGTCACGACCATCGGATAGTAGTATAAATTCAAACTCAAATCATTTATTTCAAATAAACCAATTACAGGCACTTTTGAATTGTCAAGGAGTCGGTTAGTCAGAAAGATGAAGCTAGTAGCCCATTCAAAAGCAGTAGGTACCTATGGATAAGAACGGGCAAGAAACTTCCTGGACACTCTTTTAAACAAAATATGGTTACATAATCTTGGTAACATAATTCATAATATTATATATACATGTGAGAACGATGCAGAACGTTAAAAGCATCCGATATAAAATATGTTAAAACAATTCAAAAATTAAATTAAAACAAGCCCTAGTCGCTAAGAGATGACCAGTCCCTACTGACAGCGCCCGTTCACGAACATGACGCATATATTAGCACCATTCAGCTCAACCATTTTGAAGGGAGTTAAATGACCCAACACACGCGCCACCATCAGCGAGACATTACAGTGAGCAACATACATAGGTACATTGCTTACCCTTGCTAGCCTATAATTAATAAGTCAGCCGATAAATTTCCAGCTCGCTTTTACAATAATGACTATATTGGAATCGAATTGAAGTATTAAATATTTGAAAAGCTCGCATGACGTGCCAAGCTAAATCATTAAATTCGACCTAGAACCTAACTAGCGCGGAAACAAATGAATAATGGATCCTAAACGATGAATGTGAGGTCGGGTGTGGTAAATATTTTTTTAGTAATAAAGTACGTATTGCATGTTATGACGCATTTGTTAATTATTGGGTTTATAAGAACTCTATTATTCTGTTCTACACATACGGTTGCTCGTGGCTAAGTACTAACAGCCGCACAGGTCGATCCATCAGGTTAAGCTACGCTTGCCGGGGTTAGCCGTGGATAGGTGACCATCTTTACATAACGAGACTCCTCCGTGCCTCGGAAAGCACGTTAAGCCGTTGGTCCCGGCTGTCATTTGTGCATCTTTGACAGTCGTTACGGGTCGTCAGAAGCCCGAAAATCTGACAGCCAGTCTTACCAAGGGGTTATCGTATTGCCCAGTTAACGGGTTGTGGAGGTCAGATAGGTTTGGACCCTACGGCTCTAGTCTTCTTCTTCTTTTCGTGTGGTTCGTGACTAACTTGGTTTTTATGCCGCCCATGGGCCTCTGACTTAGCTTCACATGCTGTTGATAAATATCTCTCAGATATGCTGGTTTCCTCACGATGTTTACCTTCACCGATTTTTAAGCAAGTGATAATTATACAATACGCACATGGATCCGTAAAATCAGAGATGCCTTGGGTTCGAACTCGACACCTATGACTTGGCAGGCTATCATTACGTATGATTGCAATATGAATGACAGCTATGGTTCCGATCAAAACATGACAAATATAACAAAAATTTATCTACTTGACAAATTAAAACATTTTCATAACACTATTTAGTTTGCTTGAACTCCATCAAAACACAAAGTAAGTCATTTAACTTAATGATACACAAAATATAACACAATATTTAAAACAATAGTGCAACATAAGAAAAAACATACTAAAACAAACTAATTTTATATAATTCTACCATTTATCCATTTAGCCGGAGGTAAGTTATCTTCTTTTATTAATACTACATCGTCTATTTTATAATTAGGGTTACGATCATTCCATTTGTGTCTTTGGAAGAAATGTGTTAAATATTCCTGTTTCCATCTACGCCGGAAGTGCTGCACCATACGTTGTACCAATTGCCATCTGCGTAGAGTACTAACTGTGGCATGCTCATAATTGTAGTTGGGGGTAATGGATGGCCGACTAAAAAATGGCCAGGAGTTAAAGGGACAGGATCCTCTGGATCGCTACTACCTTGAGACAAGGGCCTAGAATTTAGGCATGCCTTAATTCGAGAAAGAACTGTGAACAGCTCTTCAAACGTCAAAGTCGAGTCACCCACGACGCGCTTCAGGTGATGTTTTACGCTTTTAACTCCTGCTTCCCACAATCCACCAAAATTGAGAGCGTGGGGAGGGATAAAGTGCCATTCGGTTTGAGAGTTTGCAAGAGCAGCTGCAATGTCTTTAACCATTGAACTCTCTTGTTTGAAAAGTATATGTAACTCCTTGGCATTATCGCTCCAGATACACACCACTAGGCTATCACTGGTTGCTAAGTTCTTTAATTGTTATAACCTGTTTTTATAGTCCACTTTCGAACCGTTTTCGAAACAGATTCTTTTACAGTAACAAGAAGCCATCTCATTCTTATTTTTCTTTACTTTCAGCTGAAGTACCTCAAGATCACAGATACACCGATAGTATTCCCGAACCTGTACTCTCTTACATGGGGTCTCTGCGTCTTCTCCTGGGGTCTCAGCTTTGCCGTGATACTGTCTCAACATTACCTGCAGGATGACTTTGAGCTGTGGCACTCGTTCGCTTATTACCATATCATTGCCATGTTGGATGGATTTTGTTCACTGTGGTTCGTATGAAATGGTATTCGGCATTAAAGTTTAGTGTAAGAAGAAAAAAAAATAGTACTTAAGGATAAGTAATAGAGATGATGAATATTATTTTTTAAGTCCGTAAACCAAATTATTTAATAAAAACTTTTTTACAAAAAATAAAACCGACTTCCAAAAAAACACTACAAAGTGAAAAATAATTTTGTCTTCGGAAGTCGGTAGTTTTCACTTTGTAGTGTTTTTTTGGAAGTCGGTTTTATTTTTTGTAAAAAAGTTTTTATTTTTCACTTTTTAGTTGTGGTACTACCTAACCCTCCAAATTTTAATACCACTACCTGGTATGTAAATTACAGTGACAGGAACTTATTAGAACATCGTCCACATATATTAAGTAGATTTTTTTTAGATTTTTGTCGATTTTTCAAAAACCGCGTATCCGATTTCGATAAAAATTTTATGGGACCATTTGGGAAGTATACCCTTTCCAACTAAAAAAGAATATTACAAATCGGTTAGCAAGCAACGGAGTTATGCGCGAACAAACATAAAAAAAAATATATATATATACAGTCGAATTGAGAACCTCCTCCTTTTTTAGAAGTCGGTTAAAAATACTGTTGCGTTGATATATTGTGATAAAATGTGGTATGATGTCACGAGTATGTAGTTTTTATACTTACTTGTGACGTAGCGAGCCCCCATTTCCCAATTCTTATGCGTTTTAAAAATAATAATTGTGTTTTATTTCAGGCAAAGATTCCCATATACAATAATAATAATAAAAGTTGATAAACTTGAATCGATTGACTAGATCCAAGATTAATCAACTAAGACCAGATCAGAATAAAAATGAAAATTAAAATAAATTAGAATAAAATTAAAATCAAAACAGAGTAAAATTAAAATCAGATCAGAATAATGTTAAAATTAAAAACAAATCAGAATCAAATTAAAATCAAATCAAAATTAAATCATAACCAAGTAAAAATCAGCCGTTTTTTATTAATGTGAAAAAGCCAGAAATTCTTGTATAATATTTATTTTATTATCTGTTGATGGATTTAATATATTTTTTAACTCATTTATCATCCCTATTGAGCTAGGTTATGATCCCTCCTGATTAGATGATGAATTTTCACTATTCTACAAATGTAGTCCAAGTATTATAGTTGGGCTATTTCATTCAAACTGCTTGTTCCCAAATAAAATTCAGCACATTTTAGACGCTACGTTGCTGTTTCTAAATAAATTAACGATATAACACTTAGGTTTAAAATTCACACCTTTATTTCCACCCAGGTATATAAACTGCAACGCGTTCGGCACCGCATCCCGAGGCCTGGCCATGAATCTCCACAAGGCGTTGGAAGCTGAACACCCGGCGCTGAAAGTGGCTCAATACAGACATCTGTGGGTCGATCTCTCGCACATGATGCAACAGTTGGGTACGTAGTTTTATTATATTTAAGCTTTTGGCCGCGGTTTCATTTGCTTGGACGTTGGAAATTATCCCAAGGAAATTTACTACCACAATATGTCATACCCCCAACTTTTCGAATTAATCGCACTCTGTTCAGCCGTTAAGATGTGAAAATGTAACAGACAGATAAACATATTTACATTCGCATTTATAATTACTATTATATTATTATAGATTGGTTTTTGTGGAATCCAGTAACTCCGTCGAAGCAACTTTGTGAGTAGTACAGTGCAAGTTTCGTATGATTTTAAGACTACCAGGGATAATGCAGCTTCCCTTAGGTGAAAGTATTATGCAAACTTACGAAACAAATCCTCTTTAAAATGTTAACAAAAACTAACATCTAGATACGTACTTAAACAAAGTCGAAACATGAAATACATTGAACTTTACAAATTAGGTATCAATTGATCTGGAAGGAGCCGTGTTTGAAACAATCAATACAGAAAGCGGTCATCAATTATTGTAGCTACGTGATACTCGCATCAGTAGCTTCAAATAAAAACGTATCAGCGATCCGTTCACAAGTTTAGCAAATTGCCCTGCGCTTATTGTTTCATGCCTGTTGGCGCGAATTGCTCTTTTGTTTCAACGACCATGCTAACAGCGCGTAGTTTGTCCTGACGGCAGTTTCCACACATTTCGTACAGCGACGGTCATTACATTCAATGTACAGTTCAAGCTACAATAGAATTGTTTTATTTCTCTCATAAATATCTCTTTTGTTACTAAACTTTCCAAAAATTGTTTTGTTTTTGTTAAGAGGGAGAAAGTTTTCGAAGTGATGGGAACTGTCGATAATTTTGTAATTAATGGTTAAGGCGACGCTGTTTCGGCGATTAAAGAAGAGTTAAGACTTGAAGGAGACTTTGTCCTTTCACGCCAACAATTAAGTGAAAGAAACTTAGTTACTTGAAGTGCGTACTTAATAACTTATATACTTAAAGCTTAAACATTGAAGGATCATTAGTATAAGCTTAGAAAGTGCTTTCGTAATGAGAATATTTGTTTATTTATTAGATGTCCTTTACTACGCTTGTTAAAGTATCTACCTAAAGATAATTTTACAAACAGGATATTGTGAATAATATAATTTATTGACAATAAAATATAATTTATGGCTTTGTTTTATATGCCCGTAAATATATCGCGCTGCAACAAAACTAATTAAACTTTTCCCAAAACAAACAAACATTTATATGAAAAACTGCCTCATACGTCCAAACAAATATTAGTATGCACGGAATTATTGTTGTATGCAATACAAGCTCTTCACTCTCACATATGAAGCACAACAAGCTAACCATCCATAGTTTTGTCGACTCTTTTGTATTTGTCAACATGTTGGGCATGACGTTCGTTTTTCTAGAGCTTTTATTCTGTTCGATTAAAAAAATATTTGTTAGATTTTTCGATTTAACTTCAGCAAATAAATGCTCATCTACATCCATATAGCATTTTATTTGGACTTTCTTTTTCTTTTATTAGGTATTGCTATCTGTAGGATAGATGGTGTGATATACATCGAAAATTAGCCTTTTTTTTTTTTTTTTTTTAAGGCTGGGAAATCATCCAATGACTGCTCCCGCTCTGGGTGGAGCGGAAGGGAGTGTCAGACTCTTACTGACTAAAACCCATCCATGTTCCTTCCGTAGCCCTTTATGTTCCGGGGTAGCGGTAACCCTTTCGGACAATCCCGCTTACCCGGCAGGCTTGGCCCTGAGGGGCCCCTTCATATGCTGACATCTCTTTGAGGCGCGCGTGGAACATATACGCGCCGTACGGCACGGGTCTGGTGCTGATCGGACGGTGAGTCACCCATTACTCACCGTCCGCAGGCCCGCGCCTACGGTGGCCGGGAGTCGTCACGTGGCTCCCGACGCCCGGGGCGTCTCCTGCGGCGGCTGGGACGGGAGGACCTTTCTCATCGAAAATTAGCCTATCGTAGAAACTTACAAGACATTTATGCAACAGTGTACTTATTCATCAATGACTAGCTGCTGAATGACGCGGTTTCACCCGCTGCTCGGCTCATATTGGTCGTAGCGTGATGTTACATAGCCTTTCACGATAAATGGACTATCCACAAAAAAAAAACAATTCGGGTTGGTAGTTCCAGAGATTAGCGCGTTCAAACAAACAAACTCTTCAGCTTTATAATATTAGTATTGACTAGCTTCTGCCCGCGACTTCGTACGCGTATCCTGTTGCTAATGCCAGCGACAACGGGGTCGTCAAAATCGAAGATCTGAATCACGATCAGCGGTCAGTCGCGCATCACGTTCCCCACTCGTCTCTAGAGACCTAAAAGTCGATGCGTAGATACGCTTGGAACTCAAGCGTAATTCTCTATCCGTGAGCGTCTCCGATTCGCGAGACAATGCATGACTTGCACGATCTGTGGTCAGTCGCGCATCATATTCTTCACTGGTCTCTAGAGACCTGGATGTAGATTCGTAAATACGCTGAGAACGCAGGCGTGGTTCGCGATCCGAAGAGGTTTCCACGGAGCGAGTTGCAGCCGGATGTTTTCAAACAGCATCAAGTCTCTCGTGACGCTCTTTGGTAAATTCTTGGGATCTTATGATCTTCAATCTTTTAGCTCTTTTGGAACATTGGGAAAGATTTGACCTCTTTCTAGGCATGTTTATAGTTTTATTGTGAATTTATGTGATCAATTAAAATCTAAGGGACTGCTCCCAGGCGTTATCGGGTAGGCTACTGTGTCACGAAGATAAATAAAAAGGAAATTAAACACTCAAATAACATAAGTCCGAAGGCATATTTATTTGGTAAAATAAAAAAATAAATAGGAGTTTTGGCCAGCAGAGTCAAATTTTCAATGATATAAGTACAGAGGCCAGCACATCAAGTTACCACAATCTGTCAAATTTACTTTGAGTTTGAGTTTCAACTTTATTGCAAAGACATAAGGTTCATTTTTAATTAAGAACATTTGACAGTTAGGGATAGCTTGATGTGCTGGCGTCTGTACCATCGTCAGCGAAAATCAGTCCTAAACTGTTACCGCCTTCACCGCGTGGAAGTACTCCCAGCTTATGTTATTTTATAATTATACAGTGAAATTAGTGATAGCTTTGATTTCCACATCAGATGTTTCTGATCTTCGATTTTTATAAGTCTATAAGAAATGACCATCAGACCGAACAACTTTTGCTAAGACGTCATTCCTATATGTGTTATAGTGTAGCTGGGCTCTTGGAGTTCTACAACAGGTGTTCCAGATCTTCGATTTTTATAAGTCAACAGAAAGTGCTCATCAGATTCCAAAAAGGCACCGACTCCAAAAATTGTTAAATTGTAAAATATAATGTAGATTAAAGTTAGGTAAGGTTATTTTGGTTAATAATTCTTGATTACAGTTATTCAATTTAATATTATTTTTAAATTTTTAGTGTTTATTAGGTTTTTGAAGTCGGTTTTTGTTTTTTATTGAAAAATAATTTTATTTTCTAGTTTTTAGTTTAAGTTTGTACATAGTTCATAGTTTTGAAGTTTCTTTTTCAATCTTAAATAGAAAGAAAATTCTTTTTGTTTAATATGGGTAGGCCTACTCAACGCGCTGCTCAAATGAGACAGCGCCGTTTGGCAGAAAGTAACGACGAAAGGGAAGAACGTTTAAAGAAAAGTAGGGAAAGGTACCTACACAACAAAAAAAACATTCAAATCCGTCCAGTAGTTCCGAAGATTAGCGTGTACAAAAAAACAGACAATCAGACCGATTTTTTTTTCGGATTCGTGCTCTATTACTGTTTCTAAACCCCCCTCAATTATTTTTTTAATATATTCAATGTACAGAAACAGTTTTTTTACTGTTTTATTATATTATAGATAGATTTTAAGGAAAATTTATAAAAAGAACCTAACCTACAAACCCTAAAATATAAATAAATGAAATATGCAAACAGTCAGTATTCAAGTGAATCGTAATAATCGAATGCAACTATTCGCCTATACTCTCCAGGATATGTGCGTTCGCTACGAATAACTGAATCCTTATGGCAGCGGCGTGTTTTTTTTTTTTTGATAATGGCATCTCGCAGCTCAACCATAGGGTTGTATATTGCTTAACCGGACTTGCCTGTGGATACCACAAAAGAATTGTAGCCTCCAGCCAGGGCTTATAAAAACTTACAAACTAAGCGACTACACGCTAAGGGGGGCCCTGTGGGGTACGGACCTCGGCTTAGGGCGTAGCTGGGGGAGGACAGCAAGGGACAGCTGGATCGGGGGTAACAGCGGCGCGGCTCTCAGCGCGCTTTATATAACCACGGACGCGCAGGCGCGATGCGTATACGTAGGTACTCTGATAGAATACCTTAACAAATGTTTGCCGTGATTCTTTAAATTGACATAACTTTTTTATTTATGATCCGATTGACATGAAATAAACACTAAATGTTAAGTGAAGCTTACTACAATATATTAGTGAAAATCGTATCTAAATCGAATAAGCCGTTTCTGATATTAGCGTGCACAAACACACAGACAAACAGACAAACAGACAAAAAAAAAATTAATCACAATTTCGGGTTCGGCATCGATATAATAACAACCCCTGCTACTTTTTTTTTATTTATTTCTATTGTACAGACACCACTTTTCTACAAATTTATTATATGTATAGATTGTACAGACACCACTTTTCTACAAATTTATTATATGTATAGATTATAGGGTTCCAAATTTTTAGCAGTTGAGATATTAAAATGGTACCATGATGTTTAACTTTAACTCGCACATTGATTGATTTATTATTAATATTTATTATTAACTTTTAGAATGTTTGTAAATATTTATGACGTTATTAATTTTACCTGTTCTTGTAATATTTGTTTTCTTTTTTGCCTTTGTGGTGTAGTATTTTTATTCTGCGTGCATCATCTTCACATACATATTATCTTATAATTCGTGTATACAAAACATGTAAAAAACAATGAGTAACGGTGGAGTTTCTTGCCCTTTCTTCTCCATACGAAACCACCTTTTGGAAGGGGCGACTAGAATCAATTCTATTCCCTATTCATTTTAATGCTCAAAAGTGCCTTTCTTGTGCCTATTTGAAATAAATAATTTGACTTCGACTTTGACTTAGTTTATCAAGTACCAAGGAGTGATATCGTTTCTATGAACAGGTCGTGCATACTCCAATATGTATGGCATCTACTGCATGGTGATTTTCTTCACCACCACTATATCTCTGTACGGCGCTCTGTCAGAGATCTTGGAGCACGGTCTTAGCTACAAAGAGATGGGCCTGTTCGTCATCGTGGGGTACTGCATGACTCTCCTGTTTATTATCTGCAATGAGGCTTATCATGCTTCCATAGAGGTTAGTATTTTGACAGTTTTTTTGGAACCTTGTATGTCACTTCTAAAAAAAGGAATTTGATTGTCACTTGTTTGAAGGTGAAAAAATAATTTATTTGAAAGAGATCGAATGCATTCTTTCTGTTTCAGTGTTTTTTTGCCAACTATTGTTTATAATCAGCAAGATATTACCTATATAGTAATTATCTTTCAATATTCAACTTCAAACAATATGTTATAAAATGCGTGCCTGGACTGGCTCATTGGTCTAGTGGCCGCAAGCGTTACTGCTGAGCACTGTTACTTGGATTTTTTTATTAAGAATTTCTTAATAGTAGCGCGGACCACGGGCTTGCTCCCTATTACATAGGACTTTAACATAACTGGGTGAAATGTGGGTGCACCTACTATGGGTATACCTTTTGCCTATTCCTTTGGGGAAACAAGGCGTGATGTTGTCATATTATAAAATGTTTATCGCTAATTTTGGATAGCTCTGTAAATAAAGTTTCTATGCAAATGCGCTTTTCCATACAAAGAGCTTGAAAATAAAGCAATTTAATACCTACATGGTATTAAAGCATATATCCTTTATAGTATTTGCAACGATGTTCAGTGTCCCTTCCAGTCCAGCCAAAGTTCATCCAAATCTAAAGTTACTTGATTTATTAACTTTATTTTATCTAGGTTGGTTTAGAATTCCAAGTCCGTCTCCTCAACGTGAACCTCGGGGCCGTTGACAGAAGCACGCAGCGTGAGGTGGAGATGTTCTTGGTAGCTATCTCCAAGAACCCGCCTATCATGAACCTCGACGGCTTCACCAATATCAACCGGGAACTGTTTGCAGCTGTAAGTAAAACAACATAAGGTTTTATTAAAAAAAAATTGACAAAGGTGGCCTAAGAATTTTTGACAAAGGTGGCCTAAGCATTTTTGACGAAGGTGGCCTAAGCATTTTTGACAAAGGTGGCTTTAGCATTTTTGACAAAGGTGGCCTAAGCATTTTTGACTAAGGTGGCCTAAGCATTTTTGACAAAAATGGCCTAAGTGGCCACCACACAGTGAGCTTAGATGGTGATCGGACCGTTGGATCGGTGATAGTAAGTCGTAAAAGCTGCGTCTATTGGACTGTAGACATGAAAAAGCATAATTATTATTTATTTAACCATTTATGGATTATTTTAAGCTCAGTTTTATTCTATGAAAACTACCCCCCTCTATTACACCCCCATTTACGTGAGGAGTGTCCTAAAATCATTCCTTAGATGACGTCTCCCACTCATGACTCTATCTTTGCGCCAAATTTCATCTTCGCCAAGTTTAGAAATTTTGGGTTTAATCATTAAGTGAGTGAATGTAGAAATGAGTTACCTTTCGCTTTTATACATAATATATGTATGTATATAGAACCACTTATATATACATACATATATTATTACAACATTATTATCTTCTTCATTCTGGGTATCGTATTGCCCAGTTACTGGGTTATGGAGGTCAGATAGGAAGTCGCTCCATGTAAAATACTGGTATTCAGCTGCATCCGGTTAGACTGGGAGCCGACCCCAACATAAATGGGAAAAGGCTAGGCAGATGAGATGATGTATATCTATATATGTATGTATATAGATAAATCGAATGATGTAACAATCCATCAAAGCAATAAGTTTACCTTTTTAGTTCAATAATAATATGCATTGTATTACAATGAGCACTGTATTGCAACTCGAACATTGTTTACGGTGTTAAAACAACAGGTAGTTTAAAACTTTCCTGGTCAAGTAAACATTTGTCTGTGGAGGACCACAATGCTAGCTATTTTGGGTTCCACGGTTTTATTTCAGTGTTTCAATGTCAACAAGTTGTATTTGATTGTTGTTGTAAATGTATGTATAAATTTTGTCGTTTTCTTGACGTAGTTCAGTCTCAATAATATAACACTTGCAATCCACAGAGGTTAGGCAGAGATCATTATTATAGTACACCCATATTTCAGCAAATTATCAGTCTTTATTTAAACCAAATCAGCTAAAAGGGGCGTGTATCTATACTAATATTATAAAGAGGAAAGATTTGATTTTTTGTTTGTTTGTTTGAAATAAACTCCGGCTCCGAAACTACTGGACCGATTTTAAAAAATCTTTCACCGTTGGAAAGCTTAGTTTTATAGGAGTAACATAGGCTACTTTTTATCCTGGAAAAAATAACGGGTCCCACGGGAAAGACCACGGGAGTGAAGCCGCGGGCAAAGTGCTAGTAGTTAATAAATTTATTAATTACTAGCTTCTGCCTGCGTGGATGTCGCAAATTGTTACGTTATTGGAGTTTTAGTAAGAATCCCTATTTTTTGTTTTAAATAAAATAATAATATCCTATGTCTCCCGGGGATAGTGTAACTTCCCAACAGTGAAATCATTTTTCAAATCGGATCAGTTTTTCGGAGCCTATTCAATGCCATCAACCAAGTCTTATCTCTTTATAATACTAGTATAGATGTAACTAAACCGTAAAGGTAGATATTTGAAACAAATCATTAATAATTTTTAATTAATAAAAACCTCTTCATCAAAACTATAAGTAGCCTAAAGACATGCATTGTTAATTCTTCTTCTATTTAAGACTCAGCCCTTTTTGGTGTAGTGTTTTCTATTTCCCTCAATGGGTTCGACTACTAACGACCTTAACTACTTGCTCTTTGATCTCCGTTATAGAGCAAGGACCCTCTTTTTTGCTTTCAATTTATTTTTAGTATGCATTGTCAAAGACTTTGACAAAGGCACGATTAATTCAAGATTAGTCAGGTTTACAAATACATGGGCGGCGAAAGGCAATCCCAGAATTCTTGTTATTATTTAAAAGCCAGAAACTTGGAAGCTATATGTATGTATGCGAGGAGGAAAAGATAATAAACCTGTAGTATATTTACTTTAGAGACGACCTTGTGCACACCTATGCACCTATTTTAACAGTGTTTACATAAAACAAAAACCTTGTAATTCTTATTTTAAAACGAATTCCAAATTCGTTTGTATTTCGAACGCAGCCAGAATATTTTCTAACCAGCCAGTTGCGACACAAAGTCGCCTTGTGCATAAAACCTTTACAGTACCTACGGCTACCACTACACATAATATAAGATTAGTTTATCATCCCACAAAATATGGCATCACACATAAACCTCCACAATCAATGACCCGATCAAGCTGCTTAAAAGCAGTCAATAAAATAAGATAGCTCTATTTATAGAACCGTAAAGTTTTATCGACGATAGTCGATGTAGAAATAAATATAGATAATATCGATAAACTCACCGACCCAGAACAAATGCTCCATCTATTCAACATGAGGGTAATTAATTATACGCCATTTAGAGTCAGCACTAAGTTTCCTTACGAGTTATTTCCTTGTTTGTGGAAATGGATGAACTTAAATTGCATCGTATCGTTAGTTCTAGGTCATTACAATGGCGGCGCTGTATGATGATTTTTATTAATTCATAGCCACGATTTCAGAAATCAAGACATTTGAGACCAATTATTTTTTACAACTTTGAGATTTCATGTTATGATGGTTCTTTAATTATGTAAAAACATATTTTTTATGCTCTCAAATCATATTTTGGTTAAGATACAACCTGTAACTAACCTGCAAAGTGCAAATTTGGAATTGGGATTTCGCGGGGTAATTTTTCGCATCCACTTATAATTATTGACTTAAAATGTAAAGAAACATGTACTTGATTGTTGTAAAATATGTATTGCTCAACAATCATGTACCGCAGGAACTATGATTTATCGAATGACTAAGTTATATTTCAACGTTTTGTGAACTGTCACAGGTGCCGTCACACAGACCCTCACATATAAGGTCCATCTACGTTACACGACATGTGGCATTTAGTTCTGCAAATATTATGTGTATAAATATAGAGTTACTTCGGCACGTATCAATTTTTTACTGCCTTCAGCATTGCTATATTTAGTCAACCATAAATTATGTCGGCTGCTATAATCAGGCTGTAAACTGACATAGATGCAGCCTATATATAAGTAGGATATATATTATGTATGTAAATACGAGACAAATTTTAATTCTATTGAGATTTTTTAAAAATTGGTAGTTAGCGTACCGGGCTGACAAGCGTATGTCACAATATAAAACATTAAATTAAAATAAATTGAAAGATCCCAATAATATCGCGATATACTATAAACCGGTGTTTGGTTTACTTCGGTGCCGTTAGCTCGCCGGGAGCTAACTATTTAGCTATTTTTCCATAGTCTAGTGAAAATAATTAAGTTTTTTTTTGATATTCCAGAACGTATCTTTCATGTCAACGTACCTGATAGTGCTGATGCAGTTCAAGCTGACGTTACTTCGACAAAGTGCCAGGAAGACCCTCAGAACGGTGTTCAAATTTATGTACAACACCAGCACAACTCCGCTGGAAGATGATATTACGGAAGATGATGATGATGTGTGATTAAAGTTTATGTATACAATCAGATCAGTGATCTTCAATAGTTGAATTATCATTTGTTTTTTTGCCAAAGTATGTATGTAATGCTTAGTGTATTTATTTTTAACTAGCTCCTGCCCGCGGCTTCGCCCGAGTGGATGACGGAAATTGCATGTTATTATACATATAAACCTTCCTCTTGAATCACTCTATCTATTAAAAAAAACAAAATCCGTTGTGTAGTTTTAAAGATCTAAGCATATATAAAGTACTCCCAAATTAATAATGCACATGCAGATCTTCGCTAATTGTCGTATTCCCGGAAACACCCGAATCATTGAATCGTTCGAGTCCCTTGCATTTTGCACCTTGTTTGAAAGAAATAGGAGTCAATTTCATGTGTACACAATCGAAAACAATTCGGGCGGTCGGCGGTCAGTCAAAGGTACGTCAGTCGTCTTGTCATATTGGTGGTGACTGCACGTGTTCTCTTTGTCTGGAATTATATAGAGCTACTATTACACACCTTTCTTGGTTTTATTTTAAAGGTGAATTTAATTTCAACTTTAATTATCTTATTCAAATTGAAATAGTTAATTTTGTAAAATATATAAATATACTAACATTTTTCACGTTTTTTCAATACTAAAAAATTAAAAATACCAACGTAAAATACATATTAAGTACTAGAAAAAGCATATTAAAAATCAGATTTAGGCTTATATGAATTATAGCTCGCTATTTACTTACATGGAAATATTGAATCAAATTTCGTTACTGATAAATCAATATTTATCTCTTTTAGGACAAAACACATAATCACACTAAATTATGCATGAAGAAAATGCACTTAACCACTCTATATACATATCGCTCGGGAAATACGACCGTTGCCGAACAGTGGCGAAGATTTCTATGCGCATTATCACTTTTGGAGACCTGTACAGACATTAGGAAAGACGCGAGAAGCGACTTTGCTTTATACTATGTAGTGAAGATATGTAATTATTATTAATTAACAAGCTTCAAGTAAGCTTATAGATTAGTGTGAATAAAATAAGTACATGACTTATGATAAATTAGAGACATATTATGTTTGATATGATATAATAAAAACATTATACAACTCTGCTTTTTAGCGAAAGATTTATTTATTCACCCTAATACAATAGTGGGTTGCCACACATCACAGAAATTAAAATGAAAAAATATATCAACTAATAATAATTAAAAATATACTCAAACTAAATTATAATAAAATCTTATCTGAAGTAAAAAACAAACTTAACAATGTAATAGAATATTAATTCTTAAATATAAATTTAAAAATTCAACAATACTCTTGAGAATTCACTCTGATTGCACGTAAATATATCAATCCTCTCATGCACTTCATTTAGACTATTGTGCGGGTGAGGTAGTAGGTGAACCAAAGTGAGTTTCATTTATCTAATTTGAAGAGGTTACTTGGAAGTGTCATTCGTCTTCGAAACAAAAACAAGGTTCTAATAGCTCCGCATCGAGTTGAAACATGTACTTAACTGAGTCCTTTTTGCTAATATAATATTGCCACCCAGTCTTAGTAATACTAGCATCTACTGCAGGATCAAGGCTCCTTCGATCACTATTCTTATAATGAAATAAAGTTTCCTGATCAAGTTTTCATTATTAATATGTCAGTGGTGACGAAGATTTCCAAGTCGCTAAAACTTAAGCATCTTTTTTGAGGGTGGAAAAACCATCCATGTTTCTTCCTTAGTCTTTTGTGTTCCGGGGCAGCGGTAAACATTTCGTACATTCCCGCTGAATAACCTACGCATAACATTGTAAAAAAATACAGAATGACAAAAACAGTCACCTTTAACCCAAGAAAAACAGCCATTAAAAATCTCAAAATAAAGTTAAGAAAATCTAATAAATAAAACATTAAAAACAAAATTATTCCCTAAAGGTAAAGGTAGCTCCTAAACCAACATTGTAGGAAGAAAAGTAACAAACATGTGTGAGGATAATTAAAACAAAACATCGTCCTGTTGTTTTATACTAAGTGGATCGTATCAGAGCATCTCTTGTGAACTGATTTCAGTATTAAAAGAGGTTTTATTTATTGTAGACATACATTCAGTCAAAAAAGTATCGGGAATGGATGATTTGTTTATGGTTCCAAATTCAATTTTTTGTTTTTTTTGTAGTTGTTAGATTGGCACAACTGTTTTCCATTTTGGCGCGGAGTTTGAGTTGCATCTGTTATTTATATTAAATACAGTGCTGGTTTTAGTAATATCATATATAGTGTGTATTGCGAATTTCATAATGGACAAAAATATCGAACAAAGAGTTTGTCTTAAATTTTGCATCGCCAATGGAATTTCGTGTTCGGAGTCACTGAAAATGTTACAGAAGGCTTACGGTGAATCGACTTTATCAAAAACTCGTGCTTATGAGTGGTTCAAAGCGTTCAAAAGCGGTCGAGATGTGATGGAAGATTTGCCTCGCTCTAGTAGGCCGTCAACGTCTGCAACTGAAGTTAACATCGCAAAAGTGAAGAAAATAGTGACTGAAAATCCCCATTCAACTCTGAGAGAGATAGCCGCCGAACTTTCTGTATCTCACGAGTCGATCCGTAACATTTTAACTAATCATTTGGGTATGAAACATGTTGTTGCTCGGCTAGTCCCAAAAGATCTGAATTTTCTCCAAAATGTCAATCGCATGAAAGTCGCTGAGGACATGCTAGAACGAGTCAGTTCGGACCCAACATTCATGAAACGCATTGTTACTGGTGACGAGACGTGGGTTTACGAGTTTGACATGCAAACTAGTCAACAAGCTTCGGAGTGGCGCCTTCCAACTGAACCGAAACCGAAAAAGGAGAATTCGCGGCAAGAACTGAACTCAATTCCGGAAGCAGCGTTTAAAAAATGTTTTGATGAATGGATTATTCGTTGGCGCAAGTGTATCGTTTCTAAAGGAGCATACTTTGAAGGCGATAAAATAAATTTGGATGAATAACAGACATTTTGTGTATTATTGATCTCTTCCCGGTACTTTCTTGACAGAGTAGTACACTAAAGTCGGTGATAAGTAAGTGACTGTTTTGCTTTACGTGGATGAAAGAAAAACTACTTGAACAGGGGACCTAGACAAAGTCACATTTTCAGTAACGATAACGAAATAAGATATGTATGGAATTAGCATAAGCTTTCGAAATGTCACATGATCAATCGTTTTCGATCGCTAAGTGCTAGACAATGTCAAATTGTGTAACGAAATTCGATCAATATTCCCATACAAATGCGTTGACATGTGGAGCTCTACGGAGCGATTGACGCTTGTCTAGGTCCCCAGGACTTTCATCAAAACGATTCTATGTTTAGTTCATAACCGATTTGAATATTATTGACCCAGAAAAAGAATTAGTAATAGATTTATATCACACTTTTTAGTTAGTTACTACAAAAGTTTTTAAATAAAACGCACATTACAGAAAAGTGAAATTACAGACCATATACCAAGTAACCTCGTATTCGACCAATGACAACATTCCAATATACTATTTATCCTATTATTATATTTTTTTAGTTCCACATAGGTTTAGTGCTTAGCTTAACCTAGGTTACATACCTACATCATTAGTATACCAAAATGCATTTTAGTTGTACTTATCCACTCAAAGTAAACAACTTTAAATGTATTTAGCAATTAGCATTTACACAAATAACTGTGTCAACAAACATGAAGTATCCATCTTCATTGTAATAATCCAAATACATTTCCGAGAAAAAGTTACTTTATAATTCTGATAAGGCTTCAGTCAGATACGACGTTTGCCCGCACGAATGAAAGTGCTTCAATCTATTGACGCTTCAATGATATTGACAAGCGAGCGTTGTTGCTTGTCACTTGAGAAATTGTATTGGAAAAACAAGATGGCGGCGTTAGTTCTGATGATGGCCACCGGCTAAGAGAATCTTGTACCGCTGTATACTGCGTACCAACGTGTAGATATCGATACACACATTGCTGCTGGAGACGGTACCGTCAACCTTTGTCAGACGGTTGGTTCATAGAAATTGGTTGATTCTGAAAAAGCTTGTGCCAGCTAATTGCGTGGGCACAATATTGTAAACTAGCTTCTGCCCGCGACTTCGTCCGCGGAAAATTGCGATATACTGTAACTGTTTAGGCAGCACATGCAAATAATTCTGTTTTCGGAGGTATTTCTTTCCGACTTGCTAGACGAAAATTGCGATAGCTCGGCTAATATGTATGATATTATAAATATAATTTATAGCCTATAGCACTCAGGAATAATGTAGCTTTCTATCAGTGAAAAATTTTTCGAAATTGGGTCATTAGTTCCGGAGATTATCCCCTACATACAAACTTACAAACTTACAAATTTTACCTCTTTATAATATTAGTATAGATAATGGTGTACCTATATTTTTCCAGTATTTTTAGTACTTTTCTTGGTTAACGTAAAGTATTACGTTTCACGTTAACCCTAGCGTGAAAGTGACTCTCGTTGAATAAACTCTCGCAGCCATTCTGCTAATAGTGACCGCTCGTCTAATCTGACCGAGCCCTAAAACTGTTTCTCACAAACAATGTAATTTGAAACTATGAATCTTTTTTCTGAGTTAAAGTGAAGGCGGCCATTTGTATTAAGCTTCGACTAAATAAATGGTTCTGACTTTCACCTCCCCTTTGAGCACTAAGGAGGATTTTTATTTTGTTGTCCGTATTTTAAAGCTTTATTCTCTTTATTGGAACGAAGTTCTATAGCTCAACTTGCGGTAGCATTCCGTAGAAATCATCACGTAAGAAAAAGCGTTATGCTCTCTCTATGAGACTTTCTCTTTTGTGAGTCACGTCTCGGCGCGCGCTATCGATCTATGGTGAAACAAACGGTGTTGCCAGAAGAAAAATTTCGACAAAGGTAAGTGAAAATCTATTATTACGACAGCAGAACGGGACTCGGGTAGGCGGAACCCGCACTGGAGAACCGTAAGAGAGGTCAGTGAACTATTGTATCTATTAGAATTAATAATTTTAGCAAATTTTATAGACCTAATAAAAAGTGTTTTGGAACAAAATGCGCGTATAATAAGACCTGTGAAATTTTAACATAAAATTTCCTCGACCTCTATCTTTCTTTTATCAGGTTTCATTTAGTGTTAAGAGCAACTTCGGTATTTATTATTTTACAAAAAAAAGGATATTTTGGTACAGAAACAATGCTGCTTTAAACAAGTAGATACGCGTAAAGATATGGAGGCTGATTTTTCCACCGCATAACATAATCGAGGTTTTTTTTTTGTTTGTCATTTTTGAATGTAATGAATCAGCCTACCCTTTAGGCGTTTATGCTTTTTATCATCGCTTTAAACATAAATGACAATTACATGGAAGATTTTATTTTCTAGTTTGAGAAAATACATGAGACATAATAGTCACACAACAAGTAATAATGCTGAAAAATAAAAATTCAGCCCAAAAAAGAATATATTGCAATGTATCTGCAATAGATAATAAAATGTGCTACGAAAGTCTACGACGTAGCGGTCACTGACGTCACGGCTACGCTTGCTTGGGTCATTGAACTATACGTGAGAAGGCTATCCATTTGACATTGAAAATAATTAATGAAACCATGTATCATTTTGATAGACTCACAGAGCATCCATTATTTATAACACTGGCACTCTATAAATTATGAATATTGTTGTGAAAAGTTCATTATCCGATTAATTAATGCAGTGATTTTTATTTCATTATATTAGATATTACTAGATTTTATGTCAGTGGAGCCCATGGCTAAGTAATAACAGCTGCATGGATCGATCCATCAGATTAAGCTACGCTTGCCAGGGTTGGTCCGTGGATGAGTGACCATCTTTACATATCGAGACTCCTCCGTGCCTCGGAAAGCATGTTAAGCCGTTAGTCCCGGCTGTCATTCGTAGATCTTTTACAGTCATTACGGGTAGTCAGAAGCCTGAAAGTCTGACAGCCAGTCTTACCAAGGGGCGTATTATATGTATTAGTCGCCACTAGTCGTGAGCATAAATGTCAAGTTAATTTTTCGGTTTTTGGGTTCCTTTCGGGGTTTTTTGGGGGGCCGACTCTGCACGCGATCGGTCCAACTGACGGACCAATCACGTGCAGCATCGGCGGCCCAGAATACTCAGAAAGGAACCCGAAAACCCGAAAATTAACTTGACCTTTGTGCTCACGACTCGTGGCGAATACTATACCCAGTTACTGACTGGGTTGTGGAGGTCAGATAGGCAGTCGCTCCATGTAAAATACAGCTGGGAAAAGGCTAGGCAGATTGATTGATTACTAGATTTTATGCTAGTTAAAATAATTATGATAAAACCAGAGTTTGGAATTGTCCAAGGTCAGCCGATACTTCTTCTTCTAAATCTTTTTAAAATAAGTTTGGTCCAAAATCCAGCAAAGCGAATACTGTTCGCTGACGCAGCCATTTGGCCCTCACGTATGCTGGTGACATTGCAAGATAGAAGCCGATATTGAAATGATTGAAATTCTGAAATAATGTACAATTGAAATGATAAAAAGTTATAGCTGAATAAGTACTTTATTTACTAATTCTTTTTCAGCTTCCCTCCAACATGATTGTGTCATCACAAAAATATCTTAACAAAGGTACTTTGTTCAGGTTTCAGCTGAAATGCGGAGAACACGCAGAGTTTGACGATTAATCAAACGTCCCGTTTTATCAACAACGTTACAATTTACAAACGAGGGTGGGTAAAAAATACTTTGTTTGGCGCAGTTATTGAATCATGCTGTATATTATATACTATGTTTAGATATACACTATGTTAGGTCCAATGAGGGATATACTTTCGAGGGTTACTATACTAATAAAAAATATCAATTTTGACTATGGAACTTTATCTCAAATCACCAAGAAAATTAGCCGTTCTGTACATTTATGTTCGCATAATTCGTCAAAATTGTATTCATTATTATTTCAGAGTTGGTCCCATGGACAAAGTTGTTGATTTTCATGAATACTATACAACCTGAAGTATGTCCTTCGTTTAACCTAGCACACTGTATTTTGCCACAAAGTGGTAGAGACATTCTAATTGCCATTGTATAGAATATTAATTGTCTGTAAAGAAATGGAAATGTTTGTAATATTTTTCTGCATTATTTTATAGTTTTGAAGCAATAAGTAATATTAAGTAATAAAGAGCTGAAATGGTCTCACTGCAGTGCAACAGGAATGTTTAATAAGAAGAAGATATGAGTTCACGTCCATAAAAAAGAAATAATTCGAAATAGAAGAATCTTAAAGTAGGACCTGTCTCGTTGCTCTTGTAGTCGTAACCGCTACTGCCGGGCATGAGGTCCTGGAATCAATTCCCAGGTCAAGCAAAGTGCTATTAGGTTCTTCTATTTTGAGTTACTCAGTAGCAGCCCGGTGGGTGTATGTGCACCCAGTTGATGGTAATAGGCTCGCCCCCTATTACTTAAACTCAAACATAACAAATGCATGAAGTATATGTACACCCCTGCCTAGCCCTTCAGGGATTACAGGCGTGATTTTATGTTATTATAAAATAGGTATCCAAAGCTCAATCATAGTACTAAACGACAACGTAACTCTTAATTAGTACCAGCACATCAAGCTATCCCTAACTGTCAAATTTTCTCAATTCAAAATGAACCTTATGTCTTTGCAATAAAGTTGAAATACTATAAAAAAAATTGACAGATTGTGGTAACTTGATGTGCTGGCCTCTGTACGTTAGTCGATTACAGTAACAATATTACAAGTCTTAAAAGACCTCGTATCATTTTTAAAGAAGGTCCAGTCACTGTTGTTTACATGGCAATTAGTGGTAGAATTGGTTTGTGGACTGTGGAGTAGGTACTTACGAGTTGTAGGTCGGAGGTTCGAACCTAAGCAGGCGCTTTACTTTGTGTAAATAATTCCATCACCACTGCTCTCAAAACGGTGAAGGAAAACATTGTGAGCAGACCGGCATGCCCTACACCCAAAAATTTGAATGGGCCCGCGTGGTGGATTACAGCTGACTTCTTCCCGGAGAGAGGAGCCCTGTGTCCCAGCAGTGGGAACATTATAGGCTAATTATGTATGGAGTAGGTAGTAGGTGCTATAACAGAAAAATGAAAAATAAAAAAGACGTTTTTTTGTAATAAAGTTTTTCGTATTTTATGCGAGTGAAATATGTTTGATCCTATTACATGTAACAATTTCGCAGTCAGTAGAGTCCAATATAGTTTAGCTATTATTTTATACAGCAAATCAATTTAACCACGCTTTGCATAACAAAAGGTAATTTTTTTTCTAACTCATTGAAAAGTTACATTAACCGGGAAAAATAAAATCGTAAAAAGTCCCTGCGGCATCAATTCTTTAACCAAAATTAGATTTTCCACTCAATATTTCAAAGTTTCATTCGATGGAAATTTCAGCTGTCGAACGGGCTCGGTGAAATATTCGCCTCCAACCAAATTAATTGACTTTCATTTAAAAAGTGAGCACCATCAAATGATCGTGCCATTTGGCCGCTATACACACACCATTCATCTTTTTTCCACTTTGAGTTTCGTTTGATTCCCATTTTCTTTGATAAATTAATCTGCTGTTGTTGCTTCTGATTCGAACAGATCTCTTATGTATGATTGTATTTGAATATCAATTAAAATGTGTAGCTGTATTGTTACATTTATTTACCTGATATTCTGTATTGGTTGTGGTTACAAAAGCTCCATTTACTCATATTCTGTTTGTAACTACATACATGACTGACATGACATGTTCACCAAATAAAGGATTTCAAACAAAATCCGTGGCGTTTCTGAATTTGCCAAAGATGTAAACAACGATGGCCGCTCGACATTTTGTCATTTTTTGTTTTGTGAAAAATCAAATCAAATCAAAATCAAATCATCTTTTATTTGTTAACATAGGTGAAAAAGTACAGGTCTTAATGTTTGATTAACGAGCGCTATGTTATGCCAGGAGGCGTACAAATATGGTGGTCAAATCTAGCTGAGGATTACAGGTACTAAAAAAAACGAAAAATATTTAAAAGTCATGCAGTACGATATTAAATTAGAAAATAAATGATAAAATTACATATTGTTTAATGCTCCAATGATGTCATACCCAAAATGAGGAATTATTATAATGTCAAAAAAAAATATATAAATGTAGAAAAATATGTATGTCAGATTAACTAAAATGTCAAAGTTATTTTAATGTCACTATTAATATTTGTCTCAATTATCTCAAAGTAATAATAAATATAATTCTAAATTAATTCGTCAATTAAGTATTAGTCAATAGTATAATAACATTTATCATATACGAACAATTTCATTTTTTTCTTAAATTGTGTAAAATTTAATTCTTTTATAGCATCTGGAATTTTATTATAGATGCCATACCAAGGACACTTTTTGTGAGTAATGCAGTTTTACATCTGCAAGTACTCAAAGCATTTTTGTACTGTCTGCGCATTGGAACATTTCGTACCATTGACATTTTTTCAAAAAGGTTGGGATTTGCTCTGACGAAGATACTAATTTCTAAAATGTATAACGCCGGTAGCGTAAGTATTTTTAACGATTTAAAGTACGGTGCACAGCTGTCATCTGTTTTCAGTCCACACATGGCTCGGATGCACCTTTTTTGTGCCTTAAATAGTAATCCTTTATCCGGGGAATTACCCCAAAAAATAATCCCGTATCGTAGGAGTGAGGCTACTAGTCCATGATAGGCAACAAGTAACGCGTCCATATTTACTTTTCTAGCCAATTGAAAAAGTGCATAGGCAGATTTGTTAATTTTTTACAGAGCTGTTCTATAATTATGAGCTTTCCAGTTAAGGTTATTGTCGATATGGATACCTAAAAACACACTTACATTCACTTCTTCAATTTCGTGGTTGTAGTAGTATGAATGTTATGTTCAAGGGTGATCGATGGGAAGACGGGATTGAAAGAAAAAAGAAAGAAAAAACGTTTATTCTGCACAGACAAACAAAACGCACTGTTCTAAAAACAAAATTGCTTAGTAACTAATTATACCCGTACAAACCGGCTAAAAAACCTCGTATTCAGAGCCACGATTGACAATCTGTATCTCGGCCATAGACAATGGATGGACCACTGCACTGACAATTAGTGTCTGTTTACAAACATAATGAACTTATCAACAAAAACTAGAATAACAAAACTAAAAAGTTATTTTTAAAATACAAACATAAAAAAGGCACGAGAAACTAAACTGCCGATTGCAGAGTGATAACTAATATTTATTCTTACAAACTAAACTAACACAATGAAGCCGTGCGTCGCATCTGCGCAAGAACAGGTCGTTGCTCAGCAAAATGCTGTGACCTCAGACGAACCTATCGTCAACAGCGCTGATTTTCAGCAACTACCCCTCGAATGACGTAATGACGTCCCCCTGTGTGACTGAATTATTCGGGTAAGTGTCATATTATTCTTGATTTCCACAGAAACAAATGTGATTCTATCTGCACGTAGTATCTATAAACAAATAATTAATTATAATATTATATTATATATTGATAGTTATCTTGTGTACCTACTTTAATAAAATGCCTATTATCTAACACATCAATTTGTTTTTATATATATTATGGTAATTGTGAATAAGTCAATTTAAAATGCATCATACTATCTAACCACAGTTGGTAAGTACCTATATGTCATGCACCATGGCAATCGCGATGGCGGCCATTTGCATACGCCATGCACTGGGGCATGGCGCTGGCTGACGAATGCCATGCTTTTCTGCCCAAACTTACAAAATTTGCTACTTGGTACAGCCTGACAGTGATTCTCTATTGCATCTACTAACGTTATTATCATTTTAGTGGCCGAAAGGAAAAACAAAAATGGATCTTTAAATGTACGAAGGCGGAAGGTTTAGCGGCGTAGTTCCCAAACAATGCAGTAGCCAAGTCTCTCAGTGTGTCGTCTTAGGGCACACCCGAATTTGACGCGTATATGTTCCACGCGCGCCTCAAAGAGATGTCAGCATATGAAGGGGCCCCTCAGGGCCAAGCCTGCCAGGTAAGTGGGATTGTCCGAAAGGGTTACCGCTACCCCGGAACATAAAGGGCTAAGGAGGGAACATAGATGGGTTTTAGTCAGTATGAATCTGACACTCCCTTCCACTCCACCCAGAGCGGGAAATCATCAAATGAAGGAGTCATCCAACCTCATAAAAAGGGCTGATCGGTGTTACAATAATATATATTTCTATATAACTATAAAATTATAACTATATTATTTCCGTGTAGCTTTTATAGAATGCTCGTTGTGATTCGAATAAACAGTCAATTTAAGTTGGTATTCAATTAGGTAAAAAAAATATTTCTATTGGCAACGTAAGGATGTAGTTTTAATTTTGTCAAAAATAAGCTCATGACTACTATGCCTACTTATCGCTCTGCAATCCTATCCCAAAAACTCACCCTCAATTTAAAATTCGAACACAACATTGAATTACGTTAACCACAAACCAATATCTAAGCAGTTTTTCTCCTTTTCCTTTATTCTATAAATTCAAATTTGTCGTCCACTTTGTAAAGGGGTGTGCCCACTTACCTTACAGCTTTATCCGCACTGCGGTCTATCCGCATCGCTCAAGTCTCACGGATTTAGTGAATGCCATTCAATATTCCGCTGATGTACTGCCCACTTAGTATACTGCAGTTTATTTTTATTTCTGGCCAGGGTTGCGCTGGCTGGTTCGAATAATATGTTGTGGTTAACTAAATAAAATGCAGATCTGATTCAGAGGTCGACAAGAGAATTCTAAAGAATAAGAAGGATTTGTGAAATGCAGGTTTTATTTGATTTAAAATTTTACTAGACTGATCTAAAATTAAAGATTTTAGACAGATCTGGTTTAAAATCTTTCATTCTAAAGTAGATTAAAAAATTACAATCGTAATGTAACTGGAATTAATCAATGATTTTCTTTTAGTTTTTAAACTCAAGGTTTTAAAGAGTCGAGTCATTTATAGCCCATTAAGCTTTAATCCAAATCTTAATGTTAAGACAACTTTAACGATATTGTAAATTAATATGGCGTTGTATAAAACGGGACAAGTGCGAGTCAAATTCGCAGGTTGCTGGTTCCGTACTATGATTTTTTTATCGATTTCTATGAAACCATGGAATTAATATTGTAGATGATAAAGATGATCTCCCGATACATTCCAACTGCTAAATATAAGTGTGTTCGGATAACATTGATTTATTTGTCATATTCACTTGTTATTATGTTTTTCTGTAATCTATAAGTAGAGAGCTGATTTCTGTATTTTTGGCAAAATTTTAGACTCAGTAGTTTCACAGCTATGGGGATGTTTAATTTTGGTGGAGTTTCTTGCCCACTCTTCTCCACACGAAATTACCTTTTGGAAGGGGCGACTATAATCAATTCTATATCTTGTTCATTTTGGCGTTCAAAAGTGCCTTTCTTGTGCCTATTCGCTTTTTTTTACTTTGATATTTCATCTATTTTCTTAGGTAACTTTAAAAGTATTTATTTTAAAATTATAATAATAACCTCACAATAAGCCCTTTTATCACGTATTACGTCACACGGTGCGGTTCGCATTTTTTTTATTTTATCAACCGACTTCTTAAAAAGGAGGTGGTTCTCAATTCGACTGTATATATATTTTTTTTATGTTTGTTCGCGCATAACTCCGTTGCTTGCCAACCGATTTGAATTTTTTTTTGTTGGAAAGGGTATGGTCCCAAATGGTCTCATAAATTTTTGATCGAAATCGGATAAGCGGTTTTTGAAAAATCAACAATAATCTAAAAAAAATCCTACTTAATATATGTGGACGATGTTCTAATAAGTTCCTGTCACTGTAATTTACATACCAGCTAGCGGTATTAAAATTGTGTAGGTTGTGTAGGTACCACAACTAATAAGTGAAAAATAAAAACTTTTTTACAAAAAATTAAACCAACTTCCAAAAAAACACTACAAAGTGAAAAATAATTTTGATTTCGGAAGTCGGTGGCATAAAATGAATATACAAAGGCGAATTTTTTGTAAAAAACTTTTTACATTAATTTGCGCCCCATGAGTGATTCTATGTGTTGGTGGCAGAAACACATAATTATGTGTACCAGGTGTAAATCTAATCAGTCCAGTAGCTTTGGAGCATATTGGCTGTGTCAGACGGACAGACAGACGGTCATTCAAATGGTCCCATGAGGGTTCCGTTTTTTCACTCAGACTTAACGAACCCATAAAAACATAAGACTATCAAGTAACATCTCGTATTAAACGATCTAGGCAATAACTCAGGCTTAGCTTGGCTTGAGAATATAGGGTGGGAGGGTAGTCAGCGGTGAGGGAACCACTTGTTGCTATGGTTACGGCAGTAACAATAACCAAAAAACTTATTTCAAACCTAAAGTGGTCCCAGAAAAGTCCACTTTGCTGTATCAAGATGAAAACGCGGCAATGTTTGTTCCACTCGTATGATCTGGAATTATGTTGAACATTGTAATGCGTGCACAGCTGGGTATGCCATAGAAATATATTTTTCTTAAATATTTTCTTTTCAAATTCGTTATGATAGACAGAGGCGCCGTGTGCGACACCAATTTGCCTCGATATTTGTATGTAAATGAATATTAGGTAGACCTTTTTTTTCATAAGTATCTTATTTTTCGACGAAAAGGTCTTGATGTTTTGCTTTTATTTAGAATCTAGCTTTTCCAGGCAGCTACGCTCCCATGAACAATAATATAATACTTTCTGTTTCTTTAGTTACATACAAATACATAAATAAACACTGATTTGAACTAGTAGAATATACAGGGTGAAATTGAATTCATGGGCATTATTTTATGGAGTCATTATACTCATCATTATAAACAAATTTCACTATGGGAACAAAACTAAAATCGCAAAAGAAATCAGCTGTTCCTTACATTTGACGAGTTATGTGAGCATAGCGTATGATACATGATTTTTTTTTAAATTTTGTTCATAATGATGATTACAACGACCCCTTAAAAGTATTGCCCATGAATTCAATTTCACCCTGTAGAATAAGTGGTTTATTTTTTTCGATCAAACACATAATGATTACCTAACGAGTCCTCAAACCATGGTTCTCGCTTGCTATATATAGTATATTATATACGCGTTTATGATACGATAGAGTTTATTTTATAGACTGCTTTCAAAATAGGTACTGACCTGTTCCTAATATTTCTATGGTACTGACCTTCCCAACATAATATATAAATAATACAGCCATGAAACTATAATAATAATAATATCCTTGGACATTTCACACAGCGCCATATCGTTCCAAGGTAAGCAACCTAATGCTTGTGTTATGGTAACGAGATGGCTGATATACTACTTATATACATTTTTTTTTGTAAATACATACATATTATAGATAGAAAAACACCCAGACTCGTAACAAATACTTGCAGGTCGTACAAATATACTACTAACTAATATACAAACTGATTACACTATAGACCATAGTCTAGAGTTTCGCTAAGCGTCAGATGAGCGCATAACTTTTAACAACCCTATAATAGTTTCAGCGAATTTATACCCTACTAGCTGTTGCCCGCGGCTTCTCCTGCGTGGATTAGTTCTTTTCTTTTTCTAAAATAAAAGAATTATAATATAAGCCCAGGTTACTCCTCTCTGACAATGAAAGAGCCGTCAAAATCGCTCCAGTCGTTTGGGAGATTAGCCGGAATAAACAGACAGACAAAAGATTAAGGAAATGTTTGTTTGTTATAAGAGCCATATACTTAAATATATTGTGCATTAACTTTTGCTCGTGACTTCTTCAGCGTGGAGTTCGGTTAATATATCGCAATATCGGAAGACATTTTTGAGACAGTATAGATAGTTTAACAAATTTTCGCCGAGATTCTTTAAATTGGCATAACGTTTTTATTTATGATATGAAACAAACACTAAATGTTAAGTGAAGCTTACCACAATATATAAATGAAAACCACATCTGAATTGGTCTGTGCACAAACGCACAGACAAACAGACAAAAATGCCAAGAATCATTGTTTTGAGTGCTATTTGCGTTGATAAAAATCCCAACAATATTTTTTTCACCTCACAGGCTCGGAAAGATTCTGTTTGTCATTCGAAATCTGAGCCGAAAATCGGTTTTTGCTCTCTAGCGTGGAAAGAGTTTTTAAAATTCGAACCTTCCTATTTAATAATTTTCTATACTGCCAGTCCACTGAAAATGCATGACACGGTCTAAAATAAAATATTAAATAATACCGCTCACCTTAAAAACTTCCATCACAGTACAGAAATTAAATATTTTGCGAGGATATAATTGTAAAATTGGAATTAATGTTAATAAGTATTCCATTTGATTAAAAAAATCTGTGACGTCACATTTAAATATGCCATAAAAATACTACCCTGTCAAATACCCAATTGTGTAGTAATTTAAGTTTATTTTTTTTAAATAAAATAAATACTAATATAATATGTTATTTAATCCTTTGCTTGGCATTAATAAATATGTATTGAATTAAATTAGTTAGTTATTTGTATTAAATTAGTTTTTTTCTTTCATTCTCCTTAGAGGACAAGTAGGACATAGAACAAAATACAGGGTATTTAATTTTGGAGATATTCTATGTAACTCATAAGATACATTGCCAAGTATCTGTTATTTTCTTCACATGAGTCAATGTATCTGAGACGCTCGAACAAAATAAAACTCAGCATTCTGTTTTCTTGCACCTAGCAGTTTCCTCGCTGTAGTGAGGTGAAAAATTGTGTGTTGCGCTCGGCAGCAAAGCTTTTCTGCGTCTCGTACCTTTGAAACCTTCGTTACGCTCAGGATTCACTATTTGAACCACTCGCTGCGCTCATGGTTCAACCCTAGAATACTTCGCTTACTCAGGTTTCAATAGAAGTACTCGCGCCAAAAATCAACTTTCCAGCCTTGCATAACAAATAACTATTCTCATATATCTTCCATGTACAGACAGCGATCCGTTACATTTTTATTATTTACATCCTAGATAGATTTAGTAAAAAGCTGTTTTTTCCACACTACAAACAGACACTTCAATTTCATTTATTTGTTCTTATAGACGTATAGATACAATACCTTATACAATTTACTACATAGTTTGTTCCGGAATATCGAAGTGGTAAAGTTTACGCGCGTGTAAACTGAGATAAGACAACAAGTTTACTTATACGTGACACTGGGGCGTGCACTGGACGTAACCCAGACGAGCGCTTTTCCGCGGACCCTGTCTTGTGTCCCTTTATTGTTAAATAGCTTCTGCCCACGGCTTCACCAGCGCGGATGTTGTAAATTGTTACATCATTGGAGTTTTAGAAAGGATCCCTAATTTGTTTGAAAATATAATATAGCCTATGTCACCCGGGGATAGTGTAGTTTCCCAACTGTGAAAGAATTAAATCAAAATCGGTTCATTTCGGCGCCTATTCAATGCAAACGAACAATCAAATATTTCCATAATATTATTGTAGAAATAAGTCAGCGAGTAGGTTATTCTACGATTCTGTGCACAACATAATTAAGTATGTTGTGAAATCGGAATCTCCATCCTTTTATCTTTTGTCCTTCTTTGTCTTTACAAAACCACCACCTCTTATAGAAGTATTATTTTAATATAACACTTTCTGTGGGAAGGACACGGAGCTATACGTCTTGTATAGGTCCGTCTCGTTCTCACACTGGTGGTGGATGGTGCCCTGGAAGCCGCTGTTGCTCGGAGTCGGATTGAGTTTTGTATGAAAAATACGTTGAACTATATAATAATTATTATGTGAAAATTCTGGCAATAATTTAGTATATAGTACTTGTTTTTGGGTTTTGTAAGACACGTCATATTTAGGGGTCAGTAATAGCTAGGAAATGCCGGCGACATTGAGTTATAAAATTATGACCAAAACATGGACGTGCAAAAGAAACTAAAGATATCGCACATAAAAAAATAAAAATTGCAACTTCTTAATAGTCAACTTCATAATCAAAACTCATATTTTGGGATTTGAAAATAAAAACACTCACGGATGGATATTTCGTTCAGATTCTTAGTTAAAGGTACACTCTGATTTTTTGTCGGTCCTCTTAAAGTCGACCGTCTGTGTAAACACTATAGGTTTAAAGTTTAACCGAAGCACGCTTAATTACGGTATCAGCCCCAGCGGTGACGGGGTGGGATTAAAGTCGTGGAGTCTTTGATATGTTTTTTCTTGTCATATTTTAGCACAGCATTATGCTGGGCGGAAACCTATTTGTCTCAGTCACGATTTGCAGCTGCCAATTATTTCTCTTCTGTGTATTCCCATTACAAATTATCCAATATGGTATTTATTACCAATATAAAGGGTAAAACGGGACCCTATTACAAAGCATCCGTTCGTCCGTCCATCTGTCCGTCTGTCACCAGGCTGTATCCCATGAACCGTGATAGTTAGACAGTTGAAACATTCACAGATGTTGAATTTCTGTTTCCGCTATAACAACATACATTACATTACATACATACATTTTAGTATAGACTAAAAACGGAATAAAATAAATATTTAAGGGGGCTCCCAACAAACGTGTTTTTTTGCCGTTTTTAAAGATAATAGTTTTTATACTACGGAACCCTTCGTGCGCGAGCCTGACTCGCACTTGGTCGGTTTTTTTTTACTTTAAATGTATGTGTACTTGCCCGTAAACCACTGTAGGCCAAAAAAGCAGTGATAGCCTAGTGGTGTGACCAAGACCGCTTGACAAGTCTCGAGTTCGAACCCAAGACACGCACCTCTGATTTTTCGGAGTCATGTGCGTATTGTATAATTATCACTTGCTTAAATCGGCGAAGGAAAACATCGTGAGGAAACCGGCATGCCCGAGAGATATTTCTCAACAGCATGCGATGCTAAGTCAGAGGCCCATGGGCAGCATTAAAACTCTGACACCAGGTTAGTTACTAACCACACGAAAAGAAGAAGACTGTAGGCCTTTGTAGATGGTCCTGCTCACAGTATTACACTTCAAAATTACAGGGCTGATTTACACGTTCATATTACAACTTGACGTAAAAGTTGATTCGTTTTTTTAACAACTTAGAAGCATGAGCGTCACCTGTTACGTTGTATCAAGATTGGAAAAGTTTCGGAAACACTTGTACTATGTTGGAGAAATATCACTTTATCCCTTACCAATGTCCTTACCTACCAACTAACTGTTTATGTGTGAGAAAAGTTAAGTTCAGTCTGAGAAATTTTCGGTTTTCATAATCGCTTGTTTCGTTTTTGTGATATTTTATTTTTGTTCAATATTGTTATGTTACACAAAGATTATATAATTTCAAAAGTATTTGTTACATAGAAACGTAAATGTCGTTTATCGGTGGCATAATCTTACGCCTCCCTCATCGATGTCAAATATTTCATGTTTATTGATCATCGGTGGTTTCGATCATCGTTACCAGTTCTTTGGGAGCAAGGGTTCGGGTTGAAGTATATTTGCAAATTATTATTTTACTGTAGGCTGTAAAACAAAAAACCAAAGAAAAACAACAAATGTATCGAAGAACACGGCCGCAGTACCTACTCTTTAAAATTAGAAAATGTATCTTCTTCTTTTTCGTGTGGTTAGAGAAATATCTCTCAGACATGCTGGTTTCCTCACGGTGTTTTCCTTCACCGATTTTTAAGCAAGTGAAAATTATACATAACGCACATGAATCCGTAAAATCAGAGGTGCGTGCCTTTGGTTCGAACTCGAGACCTATAACTTGGCAGTAACTTGGCGACGGTCACACCACTAGGCTATCACTGCTATAGAAAAAAAAGAAAAAAAATGATGTAAACACAGTCATTTTTCAATCTGGAATATAACAAATAAATAAATGATAAACTTTCTGTTAAGAGCATGTAACCAATATTGACTTTGAGTGTAGGCCATTAAGTCAGTGATGGATAACGTTTGTGATTACGCGGTCTGTCTCTAATTTTAGCGATTAGACGATTGTTGTTCTCGAATGCAGAAATAGTAAACAACAGTTATATTGGAAAGGTATATTTTTAGGATTCCGTAGGGCCTAGACAAGTGTCAATCGCTCCGTGTCGATTCGATTTCGAAAATTATTGATAGAACTATTCGTTATTACAGCAATTCGGATTTTTGAGAACGCCACTTGTCAACGCATTCGTATGAGAATATCGATCGAGTTACGTTACACAATTAGACATTGTCTAGCACTTAGCGATCGAAAACGATTGATCACGTGACATTTCGAAAGATTATACTTATTCCATACATTTTGGATTTATCTAATATCTTTGTTATCGTTAGTGAAAATATCGTTGTCTAGGCACATGTATGTCCGAATGACAAAATAGAACCGAAAACCAAATCATCATTGCAACTTTATCTTAAGTTAGTGTTACATTACTCTTCTCTTCTTGAATAAGCTTGTGTCAGAGTCTTATGCTGCCTATGGGCACACACACACACACACACATTGCTATTTAGGCAGTTATCGTTTTTCGTCAAAGCCACACCAGGCCAGGATTGGCAGTAATCTGTTAAACTCACATCGCTGGCAGGGCCCCAACAGTTCGCCTAATCTGCATTGTAATTATCCCGGTAACCCGCCGTGCAATTTGTCCAGCGTACGGACTTAGCTTGATAAGTGAACTGTGTGAGTTCTATTAATTTTAGAACAGGATTACTGTGTGAAGATAAATTGTGTCAGAAGAGGTATTTATTTGGTTAATCCTATAAATGTTTGGAAGATTTATTGTTCAATTAACATCTAGGGGTGATGCATGGGTAAAAAAGGAATTGTATTTAGTCCGCCATACAGGTAATAAAAAAATATAAGACACGTATTTTTTACTTTATCATTTTACTTCAGTGGTTACGGATAGTCGGAAGCCCGAAAGTCTGACAGCCAGTCTTATCAAGGGGTATTGTATTACCCAGTTACTGACAGAGTTGTGGAGGTCAGATCGGCAGTCGCTCCATGTAAAATACTGGTATTCAGCTGCATCCGGTTAGACTGGAAGCCGACCCCAACATTTAGATTACAGACATAGCAGATTGATTGATTTTTTTACTTTATCATATTAACAAAAATTAAAGTTTTTTTAATTAAAGTTGGGGAGTGGTGGCTTACTAAGTTACAAGTAAGTATAAAATCTACATACCTGTGACGTCATGCCACATTTTAACTCAATGTAATCTAACCTTACCAAATATCGACCAATATTTTATAATAATCTAGCAAACTAACTAAAATAAAAAAAAATTGTCATCATCTCTATTGTAGTTGCCTATTGCTGGGTGTTAAGCTTTCCTACAAAAATATAATTATGTATTTTTGCAAATTTTTTTTTTGTTTATCAAAATACAACTTTTGACCATGAAAAAACAAACAAATTGTTGATGCTGCCTGTCTTATAAACCTTCAACTATGAAAAAGACAGAATTACTTTTTCTATTGTTTTAAAACCCCTGGGAGATTTAGTAACGGCTAAAAGTTTAATGATTTTAATAATTCGTGGTACTTATCGATAAACTCATTACCTTAGTAAATGCAGCAATCAAAGCTCACTATCAGAAACTAGCGCTGCGTCGTGTTTGTTTTCGTGATATAGGATATTGCGCATTATCCGTAACACAAAAGTAGTGACGTAACGTTTTTATTTTGCTTTTAAAAACAAAGATCCAAACAAAGTAAAATAAAATAGTCATTGTTTATTTAGTGACACAAACATATTTTATTTATCTGCCAACCCATAACTTAATAATAGAAGATTCTGATGTACTAAAAGTCTGAAGGAAAAATAATTGATTTCCCAAAGGCTGAGTATTTCGTTTACACAGCGGCCGTTCGGTTTAAAAAAACTGTGTGAACTGTGTACCTTTGATATAGAAGTTTCGCAATGAGTCCACATTTGCGGTGTACTTTCGACTGAAAGTTTTAATAAGTTTTGTTTAGGTATAACTGAGTATAGCGCATACATTCGATTACGTCAGCGACTAAACCTGCCTATCTAACGTTCGAACTCACACAGTTTTTTTCTTGAACCGATTTCACCTTTATCCCTCGAGATTGAACTTGCAAATGTTTAATTTAAGGGGGATGCGCAAGGGTAGAGCGAAATTGAAATTGTCATACGTTTTTCGCAATTTACGGGACAGTATCATATTGTATGTTGGTCAAAATATGATTAGCGGCCGTACCAAGAAAGTTTTAAAGAATTTTTATCATTTGAATCGTCAATACAACTCTCTAATAACTTAGAATTGCTCTCAAATGTCATGATTTCACGAACTAGACATTCCGTAGAGTAATATAAATACGTTCGTACGTTAAAACGTACTTGCTATGGTCCAGAATCACATTTTTACTACTCCCCGGACGCTTTCACCTTAAACTCACTGTTTCACTAAGCTATGTTAAAGTCGATCTTTGTTCCAAAGCAGCGCAAATGTATGAGATGTAGCGCTCTATGTTTTACAAGGCAAAAGGAAATAACAATGTAGGCAAATCTATTTCGTATTCGCATAATATACCTATCTGAACTGTGGGCGATACACAAGTGAGAGCGAATAGGCTTTTTACACCCATGTGCAACAAGGCTGTAGTTTGCTACTTTCAGCATTTGTGCTCCGAGTCCATTACGAAACCTTACATAATTTTAATAAGAAAAAAAACGACTTAAAACATAACAGTAATAACAGTCGCTCGGATAGATTCGTCCTGTTAAGCTATACTTGCCAGGGTTGTTCCGAGGATGGGTCATCATCCTTATATACTGAAACTCCTCCATGCCTCGGAAAGCACGTTAAGTAGTCAGTGCCGGTTTTTGACAGTCGTTACGGGTCGTCTGAAAGCCTAAAGTCTGACACGCAGTCTTAAAAAGCTATATAGCCAGTAACTGGGTTGTGGAAGTCGGATCGGCTCTCGCCCCATGTAAAATACTAGTATTCAGTTGCATCCGGTAAGATTGGAAGCCGACCACAACTTATTTAACATACATAATTTTATATTTTTCTGAAACTTTTTACTGATTTTCTGAAAAACATTACACATGAAAAACTGTAGGCATCTAATAATCCCGTTCTTATGACACCAGTTAAAAGCAAGATAAAGGTGCCTTACCTAACTGAGTTCACAGACGTCCTATAAAGGACGCCTGAGACGTAAACAAATAAATCCCGAATCGTTCTGAACAAACCGTTACCTTCTCAACTTTATGGCGGCCATTATTTCAGACCTTTTCGATTTACCGAATAATTTTTACGAGTTTTCACGTGCAATTCAGAAATCTATGCTTACCTACTAATATAATAAAGCTGTACAGTTTGTTTTTTTCGAACGCGCTAGTATTTTCTAAGGACAGACGCCAGCACATCAAGCTATACCAAACCATACAATTTTCCCGATTGAAAATTAACCTGATACTTTTGTAATAAAGTTGAAAATCTATCAAAGAAATTTGACAGATTGGGGTAACTAGATGTGTTGATAGCCCAATTCTGGAAAAAGGTTATAGGCCTTTAGAAGCCGAGCAAGAAGAAAAAAAGTCCGAAAGAGTGCTAAGCAAAACCGAAGTAGGTAATAGTGTGTGCGGACGAGCGATGCGACGCAGTAGGTCGGGACGATGGCGACTGCCATTTCACGCGAATGAAATCGCGGGCAAAAACTAGTTCTACTATATTTTGGTGTAACTTTTCTGTCTCATTATCCGTGTGTCGTAAAATATCAATTGTGTGATATAAAACCTAAAGGTCAACGTGTATTTACGATCGATTATAATTTAATGAGGTTTTTATTGCCGAGAGGCAATTTTGGATATGAGTACTGTTGCACGTTTTCTATATTTTTAACCGATTCCGAAAAAAGAAGTACTTAGGTTATATTATGTTCGTCTGTACGTATTTTTTTAAATGCTTCGCTTTGTCCATGGATATTTTCGTTGGTGAGTTTTAATTTAAAGTCGGTGGCAAAAAACTAGACAAAACCCAAAGACTTAGCATTAATGTTATTTTTCACTTTGCAGTATTTTTCTTTAAAGTTGGCAGACTATGTTTAGAAAAAAGTTTTGTAGCAATAATATGAAGTTAAGCAGTAATCTCAACATAATGGGATTTAGGATGTTTAGAAATTTAATCATAGTATAATGGTCAAAAATATAAAGCCTTGCCTGCTTAAGATAGAAGATGTAGAAACGTACCCATGTATGATAACAATAGTCCGTACAAGTTTTGCAAAACAATAACTGTGTAACGCATAAGAAAACAACTTCAAATTTTCTCTCAAAAACGTAACTTTACCTTTAATATTTCACACTAACATCACTCTCATGGTTCAAGCTTGCTAGCCCAGTTTTAGACCTCAAATATTTTCTAACATCATCTCAATCCAGGTGAACATCGCCCTGTCGCCGACAAGGCCTAATTTGATCGTAGGAGGCCTTCAATTTGTCTACCAAAGTAAACACACGGTGGCCAGACTCATCCCCTCGCCAAGAAATTCAATTAAACCTAGTAACTCTGTTGCATGTCCTTGCTTCGTTACGTATAGGTATAGTATATACCAGGGATGTTCCGGAGCTTTGAATCCGATTCCGAAAGATCGGAACTGCCGATTAATTTTGCGTCTTCGATTCCGAGAAATTAGAATCGGATTTATAACTAGAGGTCGTCGCACAGAGGCCGCCACGGTCGCGGTCAGCGCTTACAAATAAGTTTATATTTGTCACACGGAGAATCGTCACTCCTTTCTTTTGTTTTTCGTGTAGTCAGTGACTAACCTGGTGTCAGATTTATGTTGCCCATGGGCCCATGGGCCTCTAGCTTAGTGTCACATGTTGTGGAAAAGATCTTACAGACATGCTGGTTTCCTCACGATGTTTTTCTTCACCGATTTATAAGCAAGTGATAATTATACAATACGCACATGAATCCGTAAAATCTCTGATTATCGGATTCATGTGCGTATATATAAGAGGAGCCTTTTTTTTTTCATTTTTTCATTTTTTTTTTTTTTAAGGCTGGGAAATCATCCAATGACTGCTCCCGCTCTGGGTGGATCGGAAGGGAGTGTCAGACTCTTACTGACTAAAACCCATCCATGTTCCTTCCGTAGCCCTTTATGTTCCGGGGTAGCGGTAACCCTTTCGGACAATCCCGCTTACCCGGCAGGCTTGGCCCTGAGGGGCCCCTTCATATGCTGACATCGGGTTTGAACTCGAGACCTATGACTTGGCAGTCCAACGGTCATACTACTAGGCTATCACTGCTTTCTGTCGATTACTCTTTCACTTGTAAACACAAATAAATCTGTCCTTGTCTTTGTAGTTGTTTTGTGATCTTTTAATTTCATTTTATTGCACCTGCCTTTAACACATCTCTTTTGCCTCCGCCTCCGATTCCGGTTCCGGTTCGAATTTTGGTTCCGACAATCTAAATTTAAAAATTCCAATTCCGATAAAAACCACCACCGTAACATCCCTAGTAGACACATGTATTATGTGTGTCCGTGGAATATTGTGGAGTATGTGAAGGACATTACTGTTAGAGCAGGTATAGTCAATTTCACAGTTATTATCACTTTGACAGCAGCCAAACAGCAACCCGGCCCTGGTGCAAGCCATGGTCCGGGGCGAGAGGGAGTGGGAGGCAGTCACCTCCTTCTGCGAAAAAGTCATGCTCGCGAAGGAGGTGGCGGGATGGAAGAGAGAAAGGTCCTCCCGTCCCAGCCGCCGCAGGAGACGCCCCGGGCGTCGGGAGCCACGTGACGACTCCCGGCCACCGTAGGCGCGGGCCTGCGGACGGTGAGTAATGGGTGACTCACCGTCCGATCAGCAACAGACCCGTGCCGTGCGGCGCGTATATGTTCCACGCGCGCCTCAAAGAGATGTCAGCATATGAAGGGGCCCCTCAGGGCCAAGCCTGCCGGGTAAGCGGGATTGTCCGAAAGGGTTACCGCTACCCCGGAACATAAAGGGCTACGGAAGGAACATGGATGGGTTTTAGTCAGTAAGAGTCTGACACTCCCTTCCGCTCCACCCAGAGCGGGAGCAGTCATTGGATGATTTCCCAGCCTTAAAAAAAAAAAAAAAAAGCCAAACAGCAACCTTATGGCTAAGAAAATTTATTCTCACAAAAATGGACAAAATGAACATAATTTGATAAAGGTATCGCAACTTTTTTTAAAGCTTTCTTAAGGTGTCCCACTGCTTAACAAAGGTCACCCCCATCTCTTTCTATTTCCTTACGTTGTACCTTCTCCGGCCAATTGGGTAGGAACGTGTCCAAATCGTCACGTCAGTGTTTTTAGGCCTTATCTTTTAGAAAAATCAACCGCTGCAGCAACATGCGATGTGAGACTTGGTGGCGCTTTGTAATTACTTTCAAACGTTTTGAATTTTAAAGGGGCAAGCCATGTTATCGTGGTTTATTTCTATTGATTTTGAATTAAGTCATTCGTTAACTCCACGGTATAAAGCCAACGTTTTAACAATAGCTCTCGTAATTTATTTTAATTTTGTTTTGATTTAGTTTTTTTAACTTATTAAGTTCTACTCAATCCAACTTTATAATATAGCTAGTCTATTTTTTCGTTAGTTACGACAACGTTTTGTGTGCATGCAGAGTTTACCTATATTATATCATATATGATTGTTGGTGAACCTAATAAACAAATAAATAAATAAAATGGCAATTTATTTATTCTGAAGATGTGTCCGTTTATCGTTACAACATCTGACCTATCCTTCCATCCTCCTCCTTCCATCTGTCCATTACATTCAGCAGTATCTACATGTTTCTAGACTAATATATTGCTGTTCTCAGTCTAAAGTTTTAGAGATATTCTAGCTATTTTCAATATTCCTAGCTCTTGAACGATCCTAATCATACATAACTTACTACGTATAGAAGCGAACGTCTTGCACGGTTTGAGATGTGCGGTCAAGCATAGCTCAAGTAGAATCTTGTGTCGCTTGAGAAATACCTTCTCCTTGAGTTTGTGGTCTATTATTTTGTGAAATGATTTACTTTACTATAATCTCTCATATTTATTTTTCGAAGCCACAACCAATATGAAGAACAGAAGAAATAATGTAAGGTATCAAAATTAATCTATCGATAAATTTTAAGCACAAATTCAGTTGAATAAAACGTAGCCTAAAATGGCGATTCTTCGCTACGAATAAAATCAGCCCGTCACTTTTTGTTAGCGTAGCCTTTTGCTACGGCGTAGCAAAAGCCTACTGCGTAGCATCCTGTACCTCTCTTCTAACAAACGTCATACTTAATCGGGATCGTCAATTTTCTTTCTAAGACGAGTTGGCATGGCCTCTACCCACTTACTTATTTTTATAATAGATTTTAACTAAAGCATCATTAATAATCATGTTATTGCTATAGAAATACTTTATTTTAAAGTTGGCGCAGTACCTATACTGATGTTTTTTTACATTTCAATCATCAGGCATCACAGTAATCGCTCTCTTACTAACCGTGCATCTTTTACATATAAATCCATTTATGGTCTTTCTTATAACATATTATTTACCAACTTTCAAAATCTTTAGAGCTGTGTGAACAAGAATTATTCACTCTTGCCTCAGGTCAACATCACAGAGTCTTGATCAAAATAAAGAAATATCTATCGGAATTGGCAGACAAAAGTAACAATTGAGCACATCTGTCGTAGCACTGACATCCAATGAAATAGACAACGTTGAGGATAAAAAGTTAGCACCAAAATCGTTTCATTCTATTGTTACAATCGAAACTAAAATTTACAACGCGTATACTATTGGCTGGACTTTTACTGTTTCATTGTTTTATTTGAAACTGGAATTGAAATGTATTGACTTTTAGTAGGTTATGAGGATTGGAATAATTTTCACATGTTGAAATGTGTAATGAAACAAAGCGGTCTTTACGTAATTTAGAGCTAATCAAAATACGAATTTCACATAAATTAAACTGAACGCGATGAGTACAGAGGCCAGCACATCAAGTTACCACAATCTGTCAAATTTCTTTGATAGTATTTCAACTTTATTGCAAAGACATAAGGTTCATTTTTAATTGAGAAAATTTGACAGTTAGGGATAGCTTGATGTGCTGGCGTCTGTACATTTAAAACGCGTTCAGGGATAGCTTGATGTGCTGGCGTCTGTACATTTAAAACGCGTTCAAGAGCTTTGAGTATTAATATTCCATATACAGGGTGAAATTGAATTCATAGGTATTATTTTAAGATGTCATTGTATAAACAACGTATCATCATTATGAACAACTTCTGAAATCGCGAAAAAAATCAGCTGTTCCCCACATTTTGGCGAGTTATGCGATCATAATGTATGAGCAGTTGATTTTTTTTCGCGATTTCAGATTTGGTCCCATAGTGAAAGTTATTCTTATTGATGAGTACACTGACCCCTTAAAATAATGCTATGATTTCAATTTCACCCTGTATAATAATGACACTGACAGCTTTTAAACGTGGTTTATGCGCTGATTTCAGTTTTTACCTCCATGGAATGACAATTTAAAATTAGAGAACATATTTAAATAGCGCATGTTCGGGCGTCTCCGGGAATTATCGGCTTCGGCGACTCGACGTGCGGCGCGCGGGACGGACGACCAACGACCACTTCGCAACCGATGTCCATCGACGGCACGCGCACGCACTCGTTATTGTTACCAACACATATTGTAAAAACTATTGGAATTATAAATATCACTTTACAGTCCACTGTTTTAATTGAAGTCCTGACATAGGTCCCTAACAGCACAAAAATCAACGTTTAAATCAAAATTTCAAGGAGATAATGCCAAAGTTAAAAAAATAATTTTCCAAATCGGTTTATAAATCATGGACTTATGCTCGAACGTAGATAAAAATATGATATAAACATTCGAATTGAGAACCTCCTTGTTGTAGTCGGTTAAAAAAATGCTAATCTTCCTTAAAAAACAAACACAAAGTTTTCAACAACATCTACACAATTTCTAGGTCGGACGATACATATTTTTGCATGCCCAAACACGGAGAGTTCGCCTAAAAGGGAGGCCAATCGATGGTGATCAATCAAAATCTCATTTAAACACGTCACTTTGGCGGAACCTTCTATCCGTCTTGCGTAATTTCGGCGTAACACTGTGTCGGTACTGTTTGACAAGACGCTAACGCTGTTTGCTGATTTTTGTAATTAAATTTTTTCGTTGGTCATTTTTCGTTTCAATGGTTTGGTTATAATGGGAGTAGCTAAAAGAAAAAAAAACCGGCCAAGAGTGAGTCGCACTCGCACATAAAGTGTTACGTACCTCTGTACAATATTTAACACTAGGTACATAATAAAAAAGTACTTCAGTTTCTTTCCTGTAAAATTTTCTTTTTTTTATTTTCGTAAATTTTTGCCATTTCATCTGGTCTGTTTTGAAATTATGAATTAAAACTTTTTATCGCTGTAAAATAGTACTAAAACAAAACTGATTTACTACTGAAAAATTGACAACGCTTTTTTAAACTTGCAAAAGACAAGTTTCATAACTTTCCGAACTTATCTATACTAATATTATAAAGAGGAAAACTTTGTTTGTTTGTTTGGTTGTAATGAATAGGCTCAAAAACTACTGGACCGATTTTAAAAATTCTTTCACCGTTGGAAAGCTTAGTTTTCTAGGAGTAACATAGGCTACTTTTTATCCCGGGAAAAATAACGGGTCCCACGGGAAAGACCACGGGAGCGAAGCCGCGGGCAAAGTGCTAGTACCAAATATTTGTGTCAGAAAGTGTACCAATTTCCTGCTTGCCAAGATACGAAGTAAAACTTTTTGATATTCCTTATTAAATGGTTTTTTCTTATATTGGGCACCAACTAAGGCCCGCTTGCACTACAAATCAGGGGACAAATTACACCAATTCTGAAACTGAGCACGATCAGCACATCGAAACTAGGATCAAGAGCTGTTAGTGTAAATATTCCATACAGGGTGGAACCGAATATGCACTTGTATACCTATTTCATTTATAATAAAAATTATCACACCTTAAAAAAATCACTCTCAGGCAAGTATGTTAAGCGGGATTGTCCGAAAGGGTTACCGCTACCCCGGAACATAAAAGGCTACGGAAGGAACATGGATGGGTTTTAGTCAGTAAGAGTCTGACACTCCCTTCCGCTCCACCCAGAGCGGGAGCAGTCATTGGATGATTTCTCCTTAAAAAAAAAAGGATGTAACTGAAAGGGTATATACATACAAAAGCATATGCTACAGACCAACAAACTGAACAACTTGTATTATGGGCAATACTCCGAAATCGCAAAAAAAAATCAGCTGTTCTATACATTTTTGGTCAATTGACTCGTCGAAATGTAGGGAACGGCTGTTTTTTTTTTTGCGATTTCGGAGTTGGTCCCATAGTAAAAGTAGTAGTGACACAGACATCTGTTGAACGCGGTTTAGATGGGTGTTTTTCTCGTGGTCTCGTTAGATCATTATGGACACTTTGGCTTAGGCATAAGCGGATACTGTTTATAAGAAATAATTTGCTTGCTTTAGGGATGATGCCAAGATTTGTATGAACTCGGGTCCACCCTCCAATAGCTATCACTTTCACGTTAATCACTAGTACGTCTGGAGGTACTACGGTGCCACAAAAATTTGGCGCCCTTAGATGATTTTTTTAAATGCATTTACATGATTAAATAATTATTTTACATCTATTATCTGATACATAATTATATTATGTAAATAATTCCAAGTTAAAAATAAACCAAAAGTTAAGTCAAAATGCTTTGAGTTTGAATTTCCATTCGTCCATTTCACATTCAATAATTTCCATTTTCTCCAATGTCATGTTCTCGCCTCTCTGGCCTATTTTCCCTTCAGTCAACATACTTTATTCAGCAGCAAACTTTGCCAATAGTACTTTAAAACTTCGACAACCTTTGACGAAGACCGTGTGTGATGTAAATTACGAAACTCACCTGGAATGAAAGAAATGGTTATTAAAAGGGGAGAAGTATTTCTGAAGGCTTTTTATTCCGTTTCGATTCAATAAGCACTCAATGAATTGATTCTTTTGTCAAGTGTTGTTATTGAAAGGATGTTGGCTTGAATTGGCCGATTGTGTCAAAATGTGTAAATTATATTGTTTAATGTGATCATTTTGTTTGCGTATAAATTACTTCACCTCGTTGGCGTAGTGGTCGCAAGCGCTACAGTTGAGCACAAGGTACTTTTTTTTTTTTTTAAGGCTGGGAAATCATCCAATGACTGCTCCCGCTCTGGGTGGAGCGGAAGGGAGTGTCAGACTCTTACTGACTAAAACCCATCCATGTTCCTTCCGTAGCCCTTTATGTTCCAGGGTAGCGGTAACCCTTTCGGACAATCTCGCTTACCCGGCAGGCTTGGCCCTGAGGGGCCCCTTCATATGCTGACATCTCTTTGAGGCGCGCGTGGAACATATACGCGCCGTACGGCACGGGTCTGGTGCTGATCGGACGGTGAGTCACCCATTACTCACCGTCCGCAGGCCCGCGCCTACGGTGGCCGGGAGTCGTCACGTGGATCCCGACGCCCGGGGCGTCTCCTGCGGCGGCTGGGACGGGTGGACCTTTCTCTCTCCCATTCCGCCACCTCCTTCGCGAGCATGACTTTTTCGCAGAAGGAGGTGACTGCCTCCCACTCCCTCTCGCCCCGGACCATGGCTTGCACCAGGGCCGGGCGCGAGAGGTCGCCGCCGCCGATCGCCTCTACGAGGACACGGCGGTGCTCCGCCCAAGCGGGGCAGGTTTGCACCGTGTGCTCTACCGTGTCCTCTGGGCGATCCTCGCAGTGGTGACACCCGGGCGTTTACTCCCGCCTGTTGATGTGCAGGAACCTCCCGAAACATCCATGTCCGGTGAGGACCTGCGTCAGGCGGTAGGTGAGGGCGCCGTGACGCCTCTCTAGCCACTCCTCAAAGAGGGGCCTTACCGCCACTATCGTGGCGTGCCCTGCGCTGGGTTGCGACAGTCGCTGATTCCAGGCCGCCATGAGATCGCGCCGGAGGCCCGTCCGCTCCGCCGCAATTTGCTGCGGAAACGGAGTTTCTCCCCGGCTTAGTACCTCCGCGCGCCACTCGTACAGGCGCGCGAGGACTATCGCCTCCAGATCCCACGGCGGCAGTCCGGCAAGGAGGCTTGCCGCCTCGCCCGAGATCGGGCGGTACCCCCGGATTAGCCGAATGGCTACCACCTTTTGGGGCGCGTTCAGATAGTGAGCGGCTCGTCGCCGCAATGAACGCGCCCACACCGGGGCCCCGTATAGGGCCATGGACCGCACGACTCCCGCGTAAAGCCTCCGGCAGGAGGCGTTTGGCCCCCTCAGATTGGGCAAGAGCCGCTTGAAGGCGGGAGCACGAGGTACTAGGTTTGTTTCTCGGTCAGGCAAAGTGTTATTGGGTTTTTTTCATCTAGAGTTTGTCAGTGGCAACCTGGCTTCTGGTTTGAGCTGGGTGTCGGATATAAAACTTAAACCTAAGTGGCGAAATATGAGTTTACTTATGGTACACCTCTGCCCAAATCTATAGAGAAAACAGGAGTGATATTAGGTTATTATGTGTATTTATTATGGTTTAACAGCCTATTATTAGCCTACTGCTGGGACATTCACTCTATTAGAGGAAACAGGCCATAACCGCACGGACTGCTGATTAGTTGATAAAAAACAACCTATTAATTAAAATACCTTATTACTCGCCATACCTAAATTCCATGAAAATATTCAACTAAAATCACAAGAAACCGCTATTCCGATAGCGTTCGGCAAGCAGATTAGTATTTCAATTACGTACAAGTTGGCCGGCTGCCATTTCACACAAGTTATAAGAGCCGGTCGAGAAACGCGGGCTATTATGGCACTTTCGGACTGATTTTATTGCCTTGAGGACATAGGTAAAGATGAACTACGAGTATGATAACATGGCGCGCCCCTCCAAGTAACTGGTTCAATTTTTGTAGTCACATCCTTACGAAAGAGGTCGTATGTAGTTGTAAGTATTAGTCTTTCGTAGCAGGCCGGCAGCAACATGCGTTGTGAATCTTGGTGGCACATTTTCATTAACGTTATCGAAATTAGATATATCCAAAATGTATGGAATTGGCATAAACTTTCGAAATGTCACATGATCAATTGTTTTCGAATGCTAAATATTCCCATACAAATGCGTTGACAAGTAGCGTTCTTGACAATCCGAATCACTGAGATAACGAATTGATTGAACAACAATTTTCGAAATCGAATAGACACGGAGCGATTGACACTTGTCTAGGCCCCCCCTGTTATCGTATTTTATCTCTACCTTTCCTGCAAGTATTTTAGTATTCTCTGACTGACGAATTGTTGGTCTTCATAAATCTCGGCCATCATTCCACTATAGCCTCCAATCATTATTTTTCCTGCAAAGCAATAATAAAAAGGTTTCCAACAGTTGATATAACGACACAATGGGATTGGTCGTGGATGTGTTTGTAGCGATCCCATATCATTATATCGTTGAAAAGACTAAGAGTTGTTTAGCATTAATTTGGCAAAAGGAGGATTATCCAAAAAGTTCAACATGTTTTTTTAATTTGTAAAAAATGTGTGCTCTATGTTCACTTCTGGCTAACCATTCGAGGCAAACAGGCCTGATGATATTGTATGTTATGATCCAAGCATTAAAATTTTGCCAAATATTCAAAGTCAAATCATTTATTTCAAATAGGTCCGTAAAACACACTTTTGAACGTCAAATTGCACAAAGAAATAGAATTGATTATATTGGTCCCTTCCAAAAGGTAGTTTCGTAAGGAAAAGAATGGGCAAAAGCTTCACATTCACTTGTATAGTATAATATCCTAATAAGCTCCAAGTCGAAAAAAAAAACAACTTCGAAGGAGTGGCCTCTCGAGCCGGTATCGACGAAGATGGATCGAATGTTTTGTCTGTCAGTCGGATCTCCTGGTCGGCACCTCGGCACCTGCAAGATAAAGAATACGACGAAGATGAATTAAAAATATAAATTAATACTGATGGATCATGGTTTTTTAGTATCCAGTAGTGCTATGTACTTAGGTGATGTGAGCGTGAAGTGAGCTGTCGGTTCTCCTAATGACACACATGACACGACACGACACGTGTGATTGACACTAATGACAGCTCCCTTCACCTATTTTTCACATTGAGATTATTACAGAATCGACAGACTGATCATTAGGTATTGCTTTTCTATCATTTATATCGTTAAAATATTAGCCAAATGTAAAAAAATACTTTTTTTTAAATCAGTCACTGAATAAAATCGCTAGTGCGTGTACTTGTGTCAAGAAAACTATACGGTACATTATTAGGTGGTTTCAAAACGTATGTTTTTATCACATTGCATTGCAATCGTAGTGCGTGCTGAGCCTAATTCCTTATTCAAAATAAGCCAAATACATGAATAAACGGGTACGGTATGTGTTTTAAACATGTTTAAGCTAAAGTATTTTCAAATATGGAACAACGTGACAGAAACTTAATGCATTCACAACGCAGTCATTTGTTTTCTTAGCTACTAGTATATTTTATTGTATGTACAGAGATCAGCATATCAAGCTGCCCCAATCTGTCAATTTTTTTAAATTATTTTTCTACTTTATCACAAAAGAATAAGGTTCATATTCAATTGGAGTTATTTGATAGTTTGGGATAGCATGATGTGCTGGGGTCTGTACCTACCTACGAACTGAAATAAGTAGAAATCATTAAGAAAATGTATAAAAAGACTCGAAGAAGAAGTTCATTCTATTAACAACTTAAAACTGTTGATAATAAAACCTACCTTCCCCATTTTACCACGGCACTAGATTTTCTAGGTTAATACCGAATGCATGTGGCTTTATCCGGATATTTTACTTCAAAGTTTTTACCACCGTCTAGATAGGTCGTCTCTCTTAACTACAAACGTTCATTATCTCTATGCGAAGCTGAATTCTACATTTACCACACAGAGATTACATAAGGTCATGTTAAGCTGGGAATATAGACTTCAGACATGCTAACTCAATTGAGGAGAACTGATAAACCCTTGTTATATACACACACGAATTATATATTATGTGGTAACGTTAATATTATACAGGGTGTTTTAGAAATGTGCACACCCGGTGCGACACTGTAATTTATGCAAAAATTCAGTATTTCAGGAGAAGTTTTTAAAACTTTGACACCTCACAAAACAATAACTTAAGAATATAATATAGATGAGATGAACAGTTTATACTAAAACGTCAACTTTTAACTTTAATTTTGGATAAATAGTACCCACTTTATATTGTTAAAAATATACTATACCATTATTTAAGTATTTCAACCCCCTCAGAAGTGGCGTTGTGGCTCTAAAGAAAAATTATATGTACTTAACTGTAGTTTTGTCACAATGAGTTAAAAAGAAAACAAGAAACTATGCGGACTACAAAAGCAACGTTATCGCACCAAGTAAAGAGGTTTTAGTCAGTAAGAGTCTGACACTCCCTTCCGCTCCACCCAGAGCGGGAGCAGTCATTGGATGATTTCCCAGCCTTAAAAAAAAAAAAAGTAAAGGGGTGCTTTAGGATCATTCTAACATATTTAACTCATTTTAGCATTTTTTGCAAAAGTGACAGTGTCGCACCGGGGGTGCGGTGTGATCAAAAAGGGTGTGGTACCTACAGAGCCCCAAACTGAACCACTTCCTTTACGAGACCAATATCGTAATCGAGTAAAAATAATCAGCTGTGCCATCCATTTGGGTTGAATACATTTTATAAGGGACAGTGGATATATTTTTTTCAATTACAATGTTGCTCCCATGGAGAACAATGTTCAGTTCAGTGGTCAGTACCACACCCTTAAATTTAACCACCCTTTTCTGATATACTCTGTATACTGTAGGTAGGTACAGACGCCAGCACATCAAGCTATCCCAAACTGTCAAATTTTACCAAATGAAAATGAACCTTATTGTTTTGTGATAAAGTTGAAAATCTATCAAAGAAACTTGACAGATTGAGGTAACTTGATGTGCTGGCCTCTGTACCTATAAACTGTCTGAGTAAACCTATTAAAATTACGCTGCTTATTATCTGATACCTATCATAATTATAATATTCTATTGTAAGTAAACGCAAATGTATTATTTCGTGTAATATTTTGTAATCTATACAAATAAATAAAATTGAGGTAAAGTTTGCAATAACAAAATAAAACATTTTTAGTAGGTACTAAACATTTATAAACGATACGTACAAAAAAACTATTTTCAAATTTTATTGTTGCATTATCTGTCAGTTTGTTCCGTCCAATCTCTGAAACGATTGGACTTTCACTGGCTAACAGCTGGTGTTACAAGAAATAAAATAGGCTACTTTTATTTATAATAATATACTTGGACATTTTACACAACGCCGTATCGTCCCAAGCTAAGCAACCTAATGCTTGTGTTATGGTAACGAGATGGCTGATAAACTACTTATATACATTTTTTTTTTGTAAATAGATACATATTATAGATAGAAAAACACCCAGACTCGTAACAAATACTTGCAGGTCGTACAAATATTTGTTCCGTGCGGGAATCGAACCCGCGACATAGTGCGCAGCAGTCAATCGCTCAACCACTGCGCCAACCGTGTCGTCACATTTTAGATAAAGTAATAGGTAATATTTACGTAATATGTAAAAGTATCCAGTGTTTACTTTCGTTAGAAAAAAAATGCTATCAGTATTTACATACATTGATGTATAATTAAAATACACCATTACTAGCATAACGTGAAAAAATTTAAATAAAAGGAAATGCGTTGAAATCAACTGAAAAAGTCCAAATGAAAATTCTTTCACAATCTATCCTTTTTCTTATCAGCGGCAGCGGCGGAGTAATTCCACGACATACCTTAGTACCTCAACGTTGATAACGTTATATTGAAGGTACGTCCTTTTTTTCTCCATTTATTTACGTCCGAGCACAATTCGATTTGCCTGACGCAATCTCGGCTACAGCATCGTAGTCGAGATGAACGATGCTCACTTGTTTACTATTGATATTATGAGTCAACAGAATTTTCTTTTAACATTTACGAACACGCATTTTGGATAAACATTTCTTCAAGCAATAACAATACTGATCGTATCTTTTAAAATAAAAGATTTTTTTTTTTTGTGCAAAAAAAGATTGCGTACAAATAAAATAGAAATACACGTTTCGGAACTTATTATTTTAAAACAACGCGAACAGAATCAATTCCGTTTCCCATTACCAAATAGGTTTTGTTCCTTGCGTCCCCATTGTCATACTCATACATTCCCCACACGTAATGTCTCCGTGATATTCATCCAAACGGCCATTTTGATCGATCCCAATAACATTTCAATCACACACAAATAGCATATCAAAAGCATTTTATCAGGAAATTGCTGAAGAGCTATTACGCAGACAGTAGCAGTTATACGTAAAACTAGGTTGCGCGCCACTCGTGGGGCGGCGGCCGCAGGGGGGTAGGTATGGGTGTCGTATCGTAGCAACGAGCAGCATCCCTCTCAGTGCGCTCCCGACGATCGTGCCGAACGCCCGCGCGCCCCTCCCTGACTTTCCGCTCCGTTCAACTTGAACGAACCTCACACGAACGTTCCATTCAAATTCAGTGCAGTGACTACCAAAATGTTCATGCTATTCATACTACTGACTGTGTACCTCATAACTCTATGCCATGGTTAATGTGTTAATTGTAATGGATTTGATGTTATCGGCGTGAGATAAGCCTGACGCTGAGTTGACGGACCGTTGTGGGTCTTTTCAACTGCTTCGACAGTTGGTGAGTTGTATGATTGGATTTTTATCTCCTTTTACGTTTTTTCTCCTTAATTGTCATTGTCTTTTATACCTACTTAGTTTGTCCGTACGTTGTCTACATACAGAGTAAGGCACCGCATAATTTGTTATCGTCTGCAATTATCTATGAACGCGTGTTTAATGTCGTCATTTGTTACGCCCAACGGAATTAAAATTAATTACTTGATGTAATTTTGCTCCAATATATCTGTTTCAATTAAAATTTTCTACTACACAGCTTATTTTAATTCAATTTCATCAAAGGTCTTCATTTTGTAATTAGTTTCGGGGGTTGAATTTCAATATCTTTGTCGTCTTGGTGATATAATTATACCTTATTCTGAAATTTCGTCGGAGAAAAGAGGGTAACATTTTACCTGTTTTTCTACATAATATAATATATATACATGTATGTGTTTCCTTTTTGCGCATAGTGCGGACACAATTGAGACGAAATATGATGTATAGGCGGATTACTCATATTGTTCCGCACATCACGAGCTGTTAACAGCATTAGCAGAATAATGTTCTACCAATGTGTGTTAGTAAAGGTATGGCACCTTTTATTACATTTTCTACTATTGTAATTACAGGAATTGAAAGGGGCCGCATTAAAGTACAAGACGTCTCTTTCTTTTAATGATTGGTTTCGCGGGTAGAATGCAATTACGTCTCTGTAGTTGTGATGAGTGAGTCAAGGTTAAAGGCTCCCATTGACAGGCGCGCGACGTGATTGTGGTAGAACATTTTCCATTACATTTTCATAGGAATGGTTCTATTAGTGTTGCGTCGCGCCTATCTACGGCCTATCTATCCGTAAAGGGAAGATCAATACTATTTCAACATTTTTAGTTATTAAAGACACTTTATTTTAAACACAATAATTGGAGCTACAACATTTTCATTGACAACCAATGTAAACACAACACTTTCTAATGGTGGTAGCATTACCACAAACTATAATAAATTATAATATACAAATTTATAACATTATTTATAAGGAGGAGCTCGTGGCTAAGTAATAACATTCGCACGGATCGATCCATCAGGTTAAGCTACGCTTGCCGGGGTTGTTCCGTGTATGGGTGCCTCAGAAAGCATAAACGTTAAACTTGTGGTCCCGGCTGCCATTCGTGGATCTTTGATAGTCGTTACGGGTAGTCAGAAGTCTGAAATTCTGATAGCCAGTCTTACTAAGGGGTATCGTATTACCCAGTTACTGACTGGGTTGTGGAGGTCAGATAGGCAGTAGGTCCATATAAATTACTGGTATTCAGTTGCATCCGGTTAGACTGGAAGCCGACCCCAATATAGTTGTCAAAAGGTTAGGCATGCACCCTGACTAACAAATTTATAAGGTACTTACTTGTTATTCGAATATCTTTGTCGTTTCGAGTAGTCGGAATCCCGAGGGTCTGATAACCAGTCTTGTAAAGTGGTATCTAGTTACCTAGTAACTGGGTTGTGGAGGTCAGATAGGCAGTCGGTACCCGGCTGCTCCGATTAGAGTGGAAGTTAACCCCAACATAGTTGGAAAAAGGCGCGGCAGATTGAATAGGTGATAGGATTATAATTTTGTATTACATACTTTGTCAACATACAACTGACACTGACCTGCAAATTGCAAGAAAAACATAAGATTTGTATTTCGCGGGCTAACTCTTTAGTCCATTATGAAATGCAATCGTTAAGATTGCTGTTGGAGAAGGTGTATTCTTAAAGTTATTTATTTCAAAGATCGAAAGATATTGATTTATCAAAACAGATAACCGCAGGAGGCCACTTCCCACATTTAAAATGTTGAAAATCGAATCAAAATCCCATCTCAGCGATAGTAAATGTCTAAACTTGTGAAAGTTGTCGGTAAATTACGGTATTTACCTGATAATGATTAGTCGATGAGAAATTGTATTTTTATGTATACTTATTAGTTTCATAATATTATTCCTGCTTTTCATATCTTTACACTAGTTACTGAATTTTTACTATTTCTAGGCCTTGAGTTGATGATTACCATAAAAACGTGAAAATAACATTATATATAATTGAAATAAACATACGAATATAATATATGATTACTAGGTTAGAAGTAGTATCAACAGCCGAAGCCTTTTCGTTCTATTATAGGTGGGTGTTGTACAATGTGACCAAATTAATCAAGCGGATGAGTACAAATTAAATAAAATTACGGTGTTGCTGTTTTGGAGAACGTCTAAGTTAACACGCAAAACTAGATCGCGAGTAGGCACATCAAGTAACCACAAACTGTAAAAAAAAATCAATCGATTTTGAACTTATTATCCAACGTTTTAAGGTTTAAAATCATTTGGAGAAATTTGTCATTTTTGCATAACTGAATGCGCTGGCGACCGTACCTACTCGTCACCTAATTTCCACATTACGCCATTTAGGATTATCCACATTTATACTAAAACTATTTCAACCCCATTACTCCATCACGCCCATTGATAGTGACATAGTTAATGATACACCTATATAGTTTGGACACAGGGCTGTGTCACTGGTTACTAACCCTTGGCAGTGGTGACAAAGGTTAATACATCAACCGCGGACGTGACTTCTACATTTTTAAAATTGAAAAAAGAACGTTACGAATCACCTTGAATGCGTAATTCTAAAACTGAATCTGTAACCGAATTTAGAACAAAATAACAAATTGAATTATTTTCGAATACCCGCATTGGTTTTTCATTCCATACAGTGTGACCTCACACTTAAATCGACATTCCAAATTTAAAACAACATTGCTCTATTTCACAACGATTGAATCGACTAATGAGTTATTTTGACGTCTAAACATCGAAACGAAAAAGAACATTTTATTAAAGCCTTTTTGAATGTACCAAATAAAAGGATTTGTCTTTCTTTTCATAGATACTTGTGAACTTTCCGCTCGCAAATGTAAATGGAAATGTTCTGACAACTTCTCATTGTTACTTGAATATCGTGAATAGATATTGTGTTAATATTATGATATTGAATATTGTCGAGATGATTTGAATACAGTTTTGACGAATGTAATTGAGTGTAGGTGTAATTTGTTCGCAAAAATAGTCTTGTATAAGCGAGGAAAAATTTTACCTAACATCATAATAATTATTATAATGTGTACTATATTTAGGTCCTAACTTATTTGAATGTGAACAAGATGTGGATTTAATTCCATACAATAGGCGCACCCCTTTATTCTATGAGACTTATACATAAGAGACTTAAACATAAGGTGAAATGTGGTTATATATATGGACATCTACCTAAACTATAATAATAATATTAATGATCGAAGGGGCCTCTGCGAGGTGGCGTCGGCCCCTCATACGCCTTCCAAAGGTTCGGGACCCTAGGGTCACGAGATGTGTGAAAAGACTACAAATAATAATAAAAAAAATATATTAAAAGACATTGTAAAATACAGTATAAATCATAAAATAATGTAGGTATTGCACAGAATAAGGCCTGTACTAGGATAAATCTGTATCACAGGCGGCCTATGTTCTTAAATAAGCTATAATGCATGGCAATAGTTAAGAGATGAAAATATATGAAGTTAATTAGTATAATTTGCAGCTTATTGTTGATGGTGAGATACGTTTTATTAGAAAAGAGAATTTTTGTTTAGATCAAAGTCTAAAAACCAATTACATTATATACCATCGCGCCTCTTATCCCCGAACGGTCAATCAGAGCTGTACCTGTACCCACACCACCTATGTTTGAGTTCTATGTAATAGTGGGCGAAACTCTAATATATACAGAAAATATTCACCCAAAAGACGTCAAACTGATTACTTTCATCCCCCAAAGGAATTTTAAAATTGATGCGGATAATGTGAATAGATCCAGTGCTGCCCCGTGATGCATTCACACTCGATTTAATATCTCAGCTCGACCCCCAAGGGACTACGGGGGTGGAAATACTTATTATCATAACATTATTACACCTCGACTGCCTCGTTGGTTGGTGCGCAATCGCTACTGCTGAGCATGAGGTCCTAGATTAGATTCTCAGATCTGGCAAACGGTTTTATCTATTAATAATTTCTCAGTACCTATTGAGTGGGACTCTGGATATTGAGTGGGAGGCAGTCACCTCATTCTGTGAAGCAGTCATGATAGCGAAGGAGGTGGTGGGATTGTTGAGGGACCTCACGTCCCAGCCGCCGCGGGAGACGCTCCGGGCGTCAAGAGCCGTTTGACGACTTCCGTCCCGAGTAATGGGTAGCTCATCGTCCGATCAGGACTCGGCTCGTGCTGGACGACGCGTTTGTGTTCCACACGCGCCTCAAAGAAATGTCAGCAGTCAGGAAGGGGCCCGTTAGGGCCGAAGCCTGCTGGGTCAGCGCTATTGTTCGAAAGGGTTACCGCTACCCTGGAACATAAAGGGCTTAGCAAGGAACATGGATGAGTTTTAGTCAGTAAGAGACTGACACTCGCTTCCGCTCTATCCAGAGTGGGAAGGGTCATTTAATGATTTCACACCCTTAAAAAAAAATTGGAAATTTTACCCGATTGATAGCAATAGACTCACCACTTAAACAGTAACTATTGAAATGTGACTAAGCTATTAGGTAAACTCATTGGGGAAAACTGGTGTGATGGTACCTATGTACAGTCGCCAGAACATCAAGCTACCCCAATCTGTCAAATTTATTTGATAGATTTTCAACTTTATTATAAACATAAGTAAGGTTCATGTTCAATTAAGAATATGTCACAGTTTGGAATAGCTTGATGTGCTGGCATCTGTACAAGTGACATTATGTTTTGTTTGTTTGGCACTACTGAACGAAATAGACATGAATGTAACTCGGTATTGTAAATGTTTCTGTCAAGCTATTGCTGAACACAAAGGTCTATTATTGGTGGTATTGCCTTCCCACGCCTCTCTGAGTTGGTAATTTTATTTAATCCATCTGCCTAGCCTTTTCCCCAACTATGTTGGGATCGGCTTGCAGTCTAACCGGATGCAGCTGAATACCAGTATCTTACATATATAATATTATAATATTAATATTATTTAATATGCACGAATAATTATGTGCCTGTCAAAGCTGTACCTTTTACACTTACTAGTGTGTGTTTACGACATTATAGCCATCTCTTTTCGACTGCTGGAACGCTGTTCCACACGAGACACAACGGAATTTTAATCTGTGTCGGTAATTACGGCATACAAGGTAATAAGATCAGCCACAGCAGTTTCAAATATTCAAAGGGATGATGAAACACGTCAAGGACATTTTTTAGAATTTCATCTGCCAATTTCTGTGATTCAAGGCAATGCGTTTGTGTGTTACTATGTCAGTTACGGAATCAAAGCAAATCTTTTTAAATGTCGATAGGTTGCTCTTCGATACCTGGGAGTTATAAGCAGCCTTTTCGTCCTCGTCTTTCTAGCGTTTTACTAACTATGTTGGGTTGGTTTACAGTCTAACCGGATGCAGCATATAAAGCTGACCTCCACGACCTAGTTACCGGGAAATACAATATCCCTTTGTTAGACTTCAGACTTTCGGGCTTCTGTCTTCCCGTAACGTTTATCGAAGATCTACTAACAGTTCGGACCAACGGTTTAACGTGCTTTCCGAGGCACAGATTTGTCTCAATATATAATGGGTGGTCATTCATCGTCGGACTGACCTCAGCAAACGTAGCTTAACCTTCGGTCGAGCCGTGTGACTGTCATTATATGGCTGCAAGCCTACTTATTTATAGTAAAGGAGGGTACTTAGTAAAAACATTAGCATATCATATGATTGCGATACTTTAATAACTTATATACCTGTGCGTTATAGGTAATTTAATACCTGTCAACGCACCCCATGTCATTAGTTAAAGTAATAAATTACTTTACTCAACGCGAACGTAAAAACATAGTTTATTTACGTGTATACTACAGTAGGTATAATTTCATCTAAGTGTATTAAAAACTTTTGTTATTCTAAACAAAAGTTTTAATGTTCTATTTAGGCCCTTTTGAGAGCAGATTTGCATAGTCTGACTTCAGTTTATTTTATCAAAACTTTTGAGTTAAAAGGGGTGAACTGCAGGTCAGCTGACCGCAACTCAATGTAGGTGTAAGTAGTAACTCACATTTCTATTCTGACCTTTCAGAAATATCTGAAAGCATTTCGCAGAAAAATCAGAAATTATTTCGAATAATTTCTAGAATGGAATATTTTTCTTTCCATTGACCACAAAACTTTTTGGTGCCATAAATATTTTAAATTATAACATACTAGCTTCCGCCCGCGACTTCGCCCGCAAAATATGTCAACAAATTATACCTACACATAAACCTTCCTCTTGAATTACTCTATCTATTAAAAAAAACTGCATCAAAATCCGTTGCGTAATTTTAAAGATTTAAGCATACATAGGGATATAGGGACAGAGAAAGCGACTTTGTTTTATACTATGTAGTGAAGATCGCAGCAGTAGCTTGTCCCTTGCTATTAGTGCAGTTGGTCTATTCTCTAATGTAATCTCACCGTGAAAACTTGGGTGAATTGAGCTGTCAATAGTGTTGATCCCCAGCCTCTGATGGCATGGAACATATACCATCAGAGGCTGGGGACGCTCCACCCAGAGCGGGAGCAGTCATTGGATGATTTCCCAGCCTTTAAAGCCTCTGATGGCATGACAGCTGGCTTAAAGCTCACTTCACTTATGCGTTCACGGTGAGATTTTGTTTATTTCCCATTCGACTTGGGATGCGATTGTACAGACGCCAGCACATCAAGCTATCCCTAACTGTCATATTTTCTCAATTAAAAATGAACCTTATGTCTTTGCAATAAAGTTGAAATACTATCAAAGAAATTTGACAGATTGTGGTAACTTGATGTGCTGGCTTCTGTACATATCGATGTTTAAAAACACATACATATCCATAATAACTATATTTTATTAATTGTTTTAATGATTAGGAAGTGCCGCGACTTTGAACACCACCACACAAGACGTTAGTTGAGCGCTAGCTAATTCCATCGTGCCTTGTATTCAATTGTCCCAAATATTTTATGGTGTGTCCCACATTGAAAGAATCATGGTGACCAAATTAACACTCAAGTCCCGAAAGACAGCTCTACGCGAGGAGATCGTATTGCAATTATATACATAAATAAGGGCTTTTGAAATCGCCTTACACCTTAACCCGTCTCCTGTATGATGAAATGGAACTTCAACATCGATTGTTCTGATTATTCACTTGTCGCACGCAACATCCTCCAAAGCAAAATTATAAAACGTGTTTTTTTTTACATCCCATAACTCTAGGGATATCTCTATTCTATAAGTGAAAATAATACAAAAAGACCTAAAATATTTGGTCCAAAAATGTTTTCCAAGTTTCGAAGATATAATCAATCATAACTTATTTATCGCGATGTGTGACCTACAGGTCTAAGTAATTCATTTTCATTCAAACCAATCATTCTTAAATGAACGCTATGAAAATGCTACGTTGTCATATTTCACATAAGGTAGTTCAACATTAAATTATCGTTATTGGTCGAATTATTTTATATGGAAAAGAAAACATTTTTACGTTATGCCAGTTGATTCTTTGTTATTATGATCTCTTTTATACCCTAAAATTATATGATATAAAAAAACACCTTGTATAATAAGCTATAAAATATTTATAGCATTCGGTGCGTATCTCAATTGTAGCGTTACAGTGACAGTATTTCGAGATTCACAAACGGAATATTAATTATCTTAGGCATACTGAGTAGCTTACAGGCAATAATAGATTAGCCGGCTGGTTCCATTCATTATTTAGTTCACTACAGTTTCAATTTACATCAAAGTAATGAAATTGTAGGAGAGTAGTCATCGTTCAACATTGAAAATTGAATGAGTTTTTTTTGGAAGCCCGAAAGTCAGACAGTCAGACAGTCAGTATTAACAAGGGATATCGTATTACCCAGTTACTGACTAGGTTGTGGAGGTCAGATAGACAATCACTTCATGTAAAATACTGGTATTCAGCTACATCCGGTGAGGCTGGAAGCCGACCCCGAGATAGTTGGGAAAAGGCTAGGCAGATTGATTGATATTACAATTAAATAAAGACATAGCTTTTAAGAATTTACAACTCTTCACAAAAAAGAAAGTCGTTCCAAACATCCGGAAAATTGTTGAATGCACACGTACATTGAGTCTTTAATGGATGAAATTTATTTCAACTGTCAGTTTTATAGACATATCATACATTTCAGTTTTTTAAGTACTTAACAAACTGGTTTAAACAACCGATTCAGTACTAAAGACATGCTTGAGAATAAGCAATAGAACTCAAGGGAAAAAATAAATAAGAAATATATTTAAATCCATTTCCACCCGTAACAGCCGCGCCGTCCGCGACCCTTACTGTGTGCCCACATCATCCTGTATCAAGTTCACAAAAATAGTAGCCACAAGGACTCTTCAGTCCACGTGTAACGATACTTTGGGAAGGTCGCGGATATTTACTAAGTACTGTTCAATGATGGATACAAGTTGATCAGAAGATCAACCACAAAACTTGGTTTTTGTATGGCCTGGAATTGGGAAGCATTTGATCACAATAATCCAAGCTTCATTATTTAGAAGTAGTTACAAATTACTTTTAAAAATGCTTTCGATAAGCAAGATTACAAAAGAAAATATTGGACACCCCGACTTGGACAGGTTACGTGGTTTTTTTTAATAACTACTCAGAAATAGGAGCCCGCGAAGCGGGGCTCCGTCTATCTATTTTGGCAGGTGGTAATCAGTTACTGGGTATATCTACTCAGGTTACTAACTATGAAAAAAAGTGACTTTATATAACTTATTTAAAACAAAGTTAATGTTTTTTTAAGGTATTTTGTCTTTGTGTTTTTAATCTAGGCGTTTTTATCATATTAGACTAAATAAGTGTTTTGTCTTTCGAGTGGTATTTCAAATGATTTTATGCTAGATATTGAATGTACGTTATGCTTATAAAAATTAGTTATTTTGAAATGATATCAATCTATAATTTTGTTCGATATACATTAATCTATAATTTTATTCGATTTAGTTGTTATAATATCTTGTAAATGTTAGAGATTTTGTTATTATATTACATATTATTTACCCCTCTAGAAACGACATTGAATAAACGAATTATTCGGAGTGTGCCAGTAAAACATGAAATATTTTTCACGAAATGTTTTCAGTACCAAATTGTTTGTTTGCTGAGCCACATTTAAACTTTTAATATAATGTTACATCAATACAGGTGACCTTCACGAACTTACGGTATATGTGGACCAAAGAGTCTTTATTGATACAATTTTATATCTCTGAAACGGGTCAGTGTTTAATAAGGACATACTAAGGGTCACAAGCGGGAGTATTGGAATAAAAATACTTTTATTTTCGATCTTTTCAAAATCGCTTTTAGCCATAAGACAGGCAATTGCTGTACTTTAGAAGTTTCTTTTTGTATTTTTTATATGTTATATAGTATACAAAAAGTAGCATTTGGTATTTCTAAACTATTTATCTAAGTCCTGCACCTTTTTTTTGAGGGTTGGAAATCATCAAATTGTCTCTCCCGCTCTGGGTGGAGCGGAAGGGAGTGTCATTCTCTTACTGACTAAAACCCATCCATGTTCTTTCCTTAGCCCTTTATGTTCTGGGGTAGCGGTAGCACTAGTGTTGCCCAAATGCAAGACCAAGACGAGACTTAGGCCAGTCTTGGTCTTGGTCTTGCGTCAATACACCTGGTCTTGGTCTTGGTCTTGGTATTGCGCTCTCAGTCTTGGTCTTGGTCTTGGTCTTGCAGCAAGAGTCTCGCAAGTCTTGCAAGTCTTGCAAATACCTATTAGCCTATTGCTATTTATTGAACACGTTAGTTTAGAATGAGTTTGACTTTGAAAAAGTCATTTTTTTTTTAATTTTTCCTCGACCTTTATGAACTTGGAGAGTTGTATTGATGATTTTGATGATTATAATTCTGTAACTACATACGTCTTACAGCGCGAATAATATTGTAATCAACAAACAATCTAGCACTGGCTTGCAAATTGCAAAAAAAATAAGAAAATTTGAATTTCGCGGGCTATCCTGGAGCATTCACTAATGTACAATGTTAATCAACCAATAATAGAAGACTACAGGCAAAGCCTACCTATGCGGCCAAAATAAGGAAGTGCGTGTCGTGTTGAGATTTGCAGATTTCATTACAGTGTGCGTAGGTACATTTTTTAGGCAATTTGTCGTACTCGTGTCTGGCGCGCTTTGCTATACCTACGTAGTCTGTCATCGTTGAACATGGGCAGTGGCGGCGACCTTTGATATGAAAGCGGCGGCGGCGACACAAAGTCTAGGAGCGGACTAAATTTTTACCTATTTTGGTAGGGTTGTCAATGTTGGCATTAGTACAGAAAAATATAATTAATTAAACACAACGTTTATCAACTTTTTAATAACTAGGTATCCACGATAGAAAATTTATTCTACTAATTTCCTAAGTAATCAGTCTAAATATATTTTTCATAATTTTTATTTTTCAACAATTTGTTGTGTGTAATTGAATGGTAAACTCTAAATCTTACTTGAGAGCTTTTTTTAAAATAAAATTATGGAAAGCCCTGACATGACATAATTATACAATTTTTAATCTTGCTGCTCACATTTTAGTACCACTCACTATCTATCATTTACCGATATTAACAATGATTATTTCGAAATCAAAATATTTGCAATAGATGCGATACCTACTTAGTTATTAATTATCATCTCGCCCGACAGCTTTAAACGCTGTAGTGTTCGAACTCGAGCCAGTGTGAGAATGTATTTATACAAGAAACTCAAAGCATTCAATTTATACCTACCTACTGCTGAGACATCTTCAAGGTCATTTAATTTTATCCTCCTGTACCAACCCTACCAAAATAGGTAACAATTTTGTGTGCCTCTGTCCGTACTCTTTGTCGGCGAATGCGGCGCTCAAACAGTGTCAAATGCTGTGATACACTTGTTGCAAACCGCGGAGTCTTTGTCGGTAAATTATCAAATAAGTAGGTATATAATACATCGACCGACTAACAGTTTATTCGCGGAACGTCACATTATCCCAATCAACCTTGACCTTAATTCTTTAGCGATAAAGTTCAAAATCTGTTAAAGAAATTTGACAGATTGTAGTAGCTTGATGTGCTGGCGTCTGTACCATAACATTGGCTGCCGTAGAAACTGTTACTAGACCTACTCGACTCGCTGTTAGTTTTAAATTTTGCTGAATAAGAATAATAATATAAACTTTGAAACATAAGTAGGTACCTACATAATGTTTATATAATTTTGTTGGCTATAATTTTAAGCACATACCAACCTACTAACGTTACATCTGCACATTAGACATAAACAAGCATAATGTATATAATTATAGGTAGATACCTACAAGGTATGAACTTTGCTAGCAAGTTATTCTAGGTACATTTAATCACATGGGATGATGGGAACAGATTTGTGAGTATTAACACGCTACCTACTTAATAAATAGTTGAAATGTAATAAGTACCTACCTAATCAATATAATACCTTTTAGGGTTCTTTCAGACGAGCGGCACGTTGCCAACTGCAGATACAACTACGGCCCTTAGTTTAGTGTTATGACGATACGGTTTTGATACTGGTGAACGTCTATCAAAATCGGGATTAAAACCAAAGAGGTACCTACTTAATAACGCCCAAATTTCAAATTGTCTTAACTGCAAGACGCAAGAGTCTTGCAGGCTTAAGTCTTGTCTTGCTCAAGTCTTGCAGGGTTTAGTCTTGGTCTTGGTCTTGCTACAATAAGGCGGTCTTGGTCTTGGTCTTGGTCTTGCGGAAATGCAAGAACAAGACCAAGACTGCAAGACCAAGACCGATTTTGGGCAACACTAGGTAGCACTTTCGGACAATCCCGATAACCCGGCAGGCTTCGGCCCTAACAGTTCTGACATCTCTTTAGGCGCGCGTGGAAGTCTTGCAGCTAGGACATTAAATTGAGAAAAATATAAAAAATCTGGATTTGAAATCAAGTGCTGAAACGCAGTTACCATGCGCACAGAACAAGGAAGGAGGATGACATTTTTCTTTTTGGTAGAAGACCATTGCTTTGGAATAAAACATTTGCCGCTAAGTTAGAAAAAGGAAAAATAACCCAAAGGAATTGCGACAATACATTCGAACTGTTTTAAATTACTTACATCTGTATATCTATATCTTCTTTCTCTATAATAAAAATTAAATGCTGTTTTGTTGATTAGCGCATCACTTGAGAACAGCAGATCCGCTTTGGCTATTTTTGTTTTTAAATGTTAATCCTAATTATATTCTAACGGAAAGAAAAATTTGAAAGTTGCCTAGAAAACTCATGCATTTTAAATGTTGAAATAATTATTGAAATTTAGATAGGACAATGTTTTTCGGGTCAGCTAGCTAACAAATAATAATATGTATGTTTATATACATTAGCATAACTGGCAGAACTAAGAAACCTATTTTCTGCAGTTCAAAAACCATTATCACATTTAATTATTGGCAGCGTTCAAACATTACACCCATTTGAATTTAAGCCAATTCTCGTTCATGAATGTTTTAGGTACAAAAATCACCAACAGGTTGGTCGGGATCGAACTGACAGCGAATTTGGTTAGCGACCACCCACCGAATGAAATTAGCAGCAGTGCCACAAACTAACGTTTAGAGGAGAATGGGAACGCACTAGTGATGTCTATGTTCGACGAGTTAGTCGAGTTTATGAGTTTATGGAAGCTCTGAAAAGTAACGTTGTACTGTAATTGTTATTTATATTTACCTAAATAATTATGGCGTCATGTAAGACTGTAACTATTGGTAGGTAGCTACCAATAATAATTACAAATTCACTTGAAATGAATATAATCCGGTCAATGTAGACATCCAAGTGTACCCTTGGATGTGATATTGTGATAATTCGCACCCAGCTGAAAGTTGGTGGGATTGTTCAAAATACCATGATAAATTAAATCTAAAAAGTCCTCATCGATCCGTGACCGGGAAAAAATTACTCGGCGTCAACGGTCACAAAAACGGGTTTTTCACGATTTCCAACAAAACAGTAAGTTTTATCATAAAATTAGTTCAGACAAAAATAATTGTAGATCAGATAATTATCAAAAAAAAGTCTATATGTTTTGGTCTAATTTGACCGGACTGCCTAACATCTTATGCTAAATAAAGTAAGTTACTTACACATGGCTAACTTGTCAACAGGCACGTTCAAAACGTAATTCGTAAACTCGATACAGACAAAACATATCGATGTAACATAATTGGTATTCGCCCAACACTAGGTACCGAAAGGTCACGTTGACATTTTATACCCCTGCCGTATTTGCAATGTCGACCTACGCGCGTTCGTATTTTGTTTTTAATCTGTACGAAGAGCCTGCGGGGCGACCACCATCTTTTTTTTTCAGGATGGGAAGTCATCAAATGACTCCTACCGCTCTGGGTGTAGAGGAAGGGAGTGTCAGACTCTTACTGACTAAAACCCATCCATGTTCCTTCCTAAGCCCTTTATCTTCCGGGGTAGCGGTAACCCTTTCGGACAATCCTTGTACAGTATTATTATAATATTACTTCAGCGTGAGAATGCGACGGAGCTATACAGAATGTGTACCTCCATCTCCTTCCCATTGGAACTAAGATTTAGTGATCGCCCTTTAGTTCAATATTAAAATGATACCTCTATAAGAGTTGGTGGATGAATAATATTGAAAATTAATTGATTTATTTACAAATAAATATTTGACTTTGACTTTATGTCTGAAATAGGTAAATTATGTAAGTGATTAAGTAAAGTGAGATTGATTTTATTTCGTTTAAAATAATTTGAACAGTTCTTGTTTATCGCTTGGAATCGCGATGAGAAAGTTTTTAAACAAAATTTTTGGACAACATAAAAATAATCAAGTATGAATGTTGTGATTATTCATAGATTACATTATATAAGTATGCGATATAGGTATGTATTATAAATGATTTATTAAAGGTAATGTATTCCAAACATTCTCTGGTAATATTTCAGTGTTACGTCATCACAAATTTCACGATAAATAGACATAATTCAACATCTCTGGAAAGGCGACGACCTGTGAAGTTCTCTATTGTACTGAAAACCCTTTCAGGTGTAGTCGCACGTGAAGCTAGAACTAAGGTTAAACTTTTAAAGGACTATGCTGACTTTCTAAAATCGTTGTTACGAAAACGAGTGAGAGAAAATTGGTTCAATACACGGATTTTATGCTGAATAAACGGAATTAAAGAAAGACCGTATAAAGTTTTAAGAAAAAGGACTTAAGTATACCTACCTAAGCTAGCAGCACTGTGTGATGGCGTCTAGTGAATGTATTATGATATCAAGTCCTGTACCCACATGAAGTTTACATAAATTAGATCGCGGACCGCGAAACGCGAAAATTCGCTGTTTTACAAAATAGCACCGTAATATAAAACAGCTAAACGACGCTCACCGATTCTCCATAACAAACTTAAACACGCAGAATTGCATAACTTAACGTTTTAAAACACCTAATTCGACAATCTAACTGCGACCTATAAACAACATCAATTTTGTTCTAGAGATTACTTACAAAGAAAAAACGTCAGCTGGCCCGCGTTAAACTAAGTCAATTAATTGACAAAGTTTAATTTCAATTCTACAAAATACGTTAATGAACCTCATTATTAAACCTTTACTTAAATTTACTGCTATTAGTAAAATAAACAAGCCAATGAATCTTCAAACAGTTCATTTTAAAAAGGCGTACCTAGTATTTTCCAATTTCCCTTAGACAATCGAAATGCTAAAAAATAAAACAAGAAGACTTGTAGCTTCAAAGAACGGGGACATTCGCAAACAAAGCGATTCACTACTTTCACTAGGCAAGCCTGAAACTGCCTAAGTCTTGTTAAAGGTCTGAGGAATGAGCTACTCCATTGCATTTGTAGTCAAACCGATATCAAACTTTATTGTGTATTTTTTTTAAGGACGGAATACTGGCTGTAAAAAAGTAAAACGGATGTGTGTGTGACTGCAATTCGATATTCAAACTTATATTCCTATACAGAGTTCATATGACAGAGGGGCTTTCCTTTAAACTGCCTGTACTAGGAACCATTTTCAAGCTCTATACCAAAAATCAATTAAATAAGAGCGGTAGTTTAGTCACATTTTTTTAGTTTTTGCCCCGTTTGAACACGATGTATCTTTCCTAACAGCTTATTATGTTTATACCACAGGTCATTAACCTCAAAACGATAAATCTTATATAACCTACGAAGCGATGTCAGTTTTTATTAACAAAGGATGCGTTTTACTCTAAAACACACACTTTTGGTGCTTTTTATTTTTATACCGTATCGAATTAATACTAAACACGTATAGTATACGTTGTGTAATTTAATACCCCTCTATCATATTAACTATGTATGTGTCAGTTCTCTAAACCTTCAATGTCAAATAGGTTTGAACAACAGCGAAGGGCATAGATGACATGTTAGACATAGGGCATGTTAGACAGAGTGCACACTAGAGTCAAAACAGTTTTATCTGTTGTACGTAGATAGAATGTTTAAGTAAAATTATAGGTACCTTTAAGACTCGTAGTCAGCAGTTCTAGTTTCTGCCTACCCGTAACGAATATCGAGTCACGGAGCAGTTTCGATATGTGATATAAGGTCTACCCAGCTACGGACTGACCTCGGTAAGCGTAGCGTACCTTTGATGCCACAAGTGCCACTATCGTTGTTTTCATAGACTCATATGAAAAAAAATACTGAGACATGTGTAAAGACTGCCATTAGTCAGATTAGTATTTAGAGGCAGTCTTGGCTTAGACCACAGTATTTTAACTGACAATGAACTGGCTGGCCATTTTGTTTACAAAGAAGTCTTCTGCCTAATTATGGGTACCGGGTAAGGTGAATAAAATATTGTTTCCATAATCATTTATTTCTTTGGCAGCTGGGTCACAGGCCTCCTCTCAGTGCGAGAGGGTGTTTCGTAATCCACCATGCGGGTCCAGAACGGGTTGATACATGTCACATGCCTTCAAGGTCTTAGTTTAGGGATATGCCGGTATCCTCTGTTCTATGCAGTCATAATGAAACAATTAACACAAAGTAAATCGCCTGCTGGGTCAAACCTATGCCCTCAAACTCGCAAGTTGTGGCCGATACCCACTGGTCCACCACTGGCTATTCAGCTTTAGTCTTCTACTTTTCGTGTGGTTAGTGACTAACCTGGTGTCAGAGTTTTTATGCTGCCCATGGACCTCTGACTTAGCGTCACATGCTGTTGAGAAATATCTCCCTGACATGAGCGTTAGTGATTTAGCAACATACTAATCCCAATAACAACAAGCTAACCCCATAAAATCTAAAACACTGTAACACATTCACGTACTACCAATACAGGACAGATGGCGACCGGAATACTGGACACGTGTCGGTGGAAGGAGTCGTAAACTGTGATAGCAAAAGTTGGGCGACGTTCATTTAAGTTGGGTTATTGAAACTAAGTAACCTTTGATAAGGATCGCTTCGTGATGGGGGAAGACATAAGGTTAAGAAAAAGGAATGAATAGTTTTAGTTAAGTGTGACTGTGATGATCATCATCTGCCTAGCCTTTTCCCAACTATGTTGGGGTCGGCTTTCAGTCTAACCGGATGAAGCATAATACCAGTATTTTACGTGGAGCGACTGCCTATCTGACCTGCACAACCCAGTAATTGGGCCATACGACGATAATAAAGTCAAATAAGAAAGACCGACCACTCCTTTTTACGTGTAAAAGTGTTTTGTATAAACCTACTTAATAAACACCCTTTAAGAAGACATGTAAATCCGGAAAACCGTGCAACTGCATCGCGAAAGACCCAGGTGTAGATGGCGGGACGAATTTAACGGTCATATGAGGGATTGGTCCATATTGGCTCAGGATCGAGTTGAGACAAAAAGGGAAAGAGGGGGCCTTTGCCCTGCAATGGGACAGTACAGGTTAATATTAATATTATGTAAATCGATGGATGACATGTTTTGAGGTTATAATTTTGAAATAAGCGATGATAAGTTTTATTAAACTTTCGATTTTAATTGAAAACTTTCCGAGCAATATCAAAAAGTCGTATCTCAACTAATGTTGTTAATGCAAAAGTCTGTTTTTTATTCTTTCACGCTAAAACGGCTGTACGGATTTGGATGAAATTTTACACATGGGTATGATGAGATTTTATGACCTGTAGAAGGCCTTAGTTATTTTTCATTTTGGATTGCAGACGAAGTCGTAGGCAACAGCTATTTAATACAATAAACGATTCTTTATTTTATTTTTTTCAGCATACTTAATAGTAAAAACTCACTAAGAACAGAAATTCATTTAGAAACAATGGTAATGTTAGTTACATCAGAAGTCTAGATATAAAATAAACTTTGTATTACATTTACCTACACAAAAACGGTTTTACCAAACATGAAAATAAAAGCGATATGAAAACCAAATACACGCATTACTTTCCCATTCCCTGTACACTGCTAATAAAGAATTATGCGCGCTAAATCATAATAATATGTTTTTTCGAAATTTCATTCGTACGAAATTAACACGTTTTTATGTTTTCACACTGAAATTCTACACAGGCTGGCTTGTAATTCAACGTATTACCTCCAGGTCATGATGGTGTTACCTTTTTGCAAAATTTAAGCCCATATAGCCACGGGCAAAAAGTCATGGGTTTCGAGTAAATGGAAAATTTGAGTTTCTGAATATTTCCTAAAACTATTTTAAAAATATATTTTTTTTAACTCTAAAATGGAAATGCCATCAATTTTATTTGCTTGAATACACATTATAACAAAGCTAAAAAGTTAAACTCATCAATAATATTTATGGTCCCACTAAAATAGATGGACAAATTTTAACACAGCGTTCAGTACGTCTAACCAAAGATATTCAAGCAAAAAAAACTTTGTTTAAAGTTATTTTATTTTGACCTAAAATAATAAATTGCCCGCACACTATACTCTATACGTTATAACATTAGACAAATAACGGTTATCACCCTTTCTTTATTTCTATATAGACGTATATTAAACTTCGTTATTTCACGTTACATACGAAGCAATGTTATCTATTAACCATTTACATTAAAAAAACAACTGTAAAGTGCAGTTATGTCAACAATATTACACAATAACTGTCGTTATTTAGCCGTTATTTTTCTAATGTTATATAGATAAACGGAGTATAGAATAAACGCATGGGTACTTGCACACTTCTTGTAAGTATCTCATTTGGTTTTTTTACCTTTGTCCTTACTTAGCTTTGGTGGTTTGAGTGATTTCTAAAAGTTTGTCCATCTATTTTAATGGGACCTTATATACAGTCTTAAAAGCGATTCGGTATATAGACAATCTTACCTATACACTGCCTGCTTTAATTTTTTTATGAGTGTGTTATAACTTTTTGACATTATGGAATCTTTAAGAGTGAGGTAATCGAATTGACTACTCAGCAAACAACATTGTTTAAAAGTTTTTGCAGGTTTGCTTGCAAACAAGTTATTTAGCATGTTCGACAGTACGTGTAAGCTGCTTCAAAGCATTTTCCACGTACTGTCTCGGATATTACACTCCTCATATTGGTAGAAAATAGTGTGGAGCATGCAAGTACAAGGTGTGTAATTTTTAAGGTTATTGCGACTGGGGTAAAAGTACAAAATTGCAATGTTAAAGAACTCTTCGTTCTTTGTTGTTTTAAAAACATTAAGTCTTGGGTTTATTGTTTAAAAGAGGATAAGTCAGAGGCCCATGGGCGCTTAAAATCTGTGACACCAAGTTAGTCACTAACCACACGAAAAGAAGAAGATTGTTTAAAAGAAGATTATTATTTGATGAAAAAAATCCTATCTAAAATCTTCCTAGCCAGTATTTGAGATGGAGCGAGAGTCTTTCTGGCGTCCACAACCCAGATACTGGGCAACACTATATCCTTGGTACTTAATCGACAAAAGTTTTTTGAAAAAATATGTAACTATTTTTTTCAATTAAAAAAAATGTTTCGTTGATTAAGATAACAATTATCTGACACTCTGTAACACAATATTCTGTTGTTTTCATTTTTCGTTTCGCAAAAATACACAGCCGCCGCATTCATGCGAGTGTTTCCCTATCCGGTCGATTTCGACATCCGTTAAGAAGACGTTCGACAAATGTTAGAAATTGATATCGGAAATTTTTACAACCCCTTCCTGCACTTCGTTCGCGCTTTAAGTTGTGACTTTCTACTGAAATAGCGCCAATTTGTCTATACGTTGAATACAAATTTATTACTATCGACTGGCTGCTTCTCACTGTTTATAAGACTTGACAAACATCGAGGTCACTTTATAAAGCAAGTTTTATCACCGGTCACAAAATAGGAAGATGTAACTCCAACTTGATAAAATTGGACTACCTCGACGACGGTACGGCAGCAAGGTGTGGATGGTGGAGCTATATTGCAAACTATGCTCCATCTCATATCCGGCCTTCTGTGTCCCAAAACATGTAAAGTATAAGTGATCTCAGCGCTGCCACGACGCCGCAATGGAAGTGACGAAGTTCTGGGCCAATAAAATTCGAAATACAGTCGCACCAGCGACACGAAGAAAAAGAGACGACAAACTAAAACTGATCAAAACATGTAATAACATGTTAAAAAAAATATTTGGTTATAAGATGGCATCGAAATTTGTTATGAACTTTAGAAGAACAACGCGGTCACACCAACAGACACAAAGTCGTCTTTAATTCATAATACATAATTATGTATGTCTATAAATAGTTCCCTACATAACGATAAAGCTTTAGCAATGGTACAAGGCATTACATAATCTCAATATAACAAATATCTGTTTGAAAGTTAAACAAAACTTACTCCCCATAATTTAATATTAATAGGTTGAACGAACAGTAGTATTATTTTCCAACTTAAGCTTTTTGCTATTTTACGAGTACTTTATACAAAGTTTGCTTAGCGTTGCACGTTTCAAGAAAGAGTTTCATAGCTTGAGGCTTTCTTTACCTTTTTATGTTCAGTGTTAGTACCGCATATTTTCCTTTGAAATTCATACTTTGTTAAAAGTTTTTCATTTTTGTTAGTTCTACAAAATGTCTACGCAGTTTGGTTATTTTTCTTTCAACCAGCCACGGAGGAATATAAAATAACACGTAATTTTTTGTTGCAAGAGTACCAGGCACGCAGCAGAGAACAAAAGACAACCTAACTCATGACATTATCATAAACAGAAGATCCCAGACCAGAAGGGTAATTGTGTAACACACTAACAATTGCAATGCCTTTCATTTTGACAATTCGACAACGTTCATTGCGTATTTACGATACCGAACCGGTGATTTTTTCCAAACATATGTGGCAATGGATTTGCAGTCTCCTTCAAAAACTTTCAAATGGTAAAATATTGTGTTTGAAGCAACTGCTGTGCAAGTCATATCAATAACAATTATACTAGACGTCCCCTTATACAAAACGATATAAATAAATTTAAACAAAACAGTGGAACATTCGGTATTACCTACGTAGGAACGGTATGTCGCAAAATCCATTCAAGACTTACATTTATTTATACATTGTGGCTCTTACTTTATAACTAAAATGAAAGTTTATTCCATTTTAAACCCTTGGAGTGACTCCAGACAAAATTATTCGAATTTACACAAGAAACTCTATGTCTAAGTTATGTTTGACTATGAATACTTTTTATATTACATTCTAAATTATTCAGAGTCCTAAATAAACTGTTTTAGTAAAACTTTTAGTTATTTGAATAAACATTTTCCTAGAAATATTTTAGCAAAGCTAATTAGGATAGAATAGAAATGTACACCATAAAAATAACAAATAATGGATCTTATCACTAAAAGCAATTTTAATTACAAGAGTTTTACTTATGCTTTTATTATTCTGGTTAGATTAAAGATTAATGACAATGTCAATAGGTAGGTAACTACCTAATGTCATATTGATACCTAATGTCATATTATCTTGTTGACAATCTGTATTGAGTGAGGGCAAATGGGTGTTGTCACCTGTATTTTGTTTGATGTTATCTTTACTCTAATAAAAACAAGCATTACAAACATCATGTAGTCCGCGAATTATATTTGCTGGCATTTTTCATATTTTCACGAGAAGGATCTATTTCTATGAAATGTAGTTTCGAGTGCTACACTTTTGTGAAATCATAACTGCAGTTCATTTACCATGACACCACCACACACCACCACCAACCACCACCACCACCACACCACCACCATTGCACCATTGTTACTAACACAAAAATACTAACATATTTATGGACCAAGTCTGAAATAAAGTTTATTATTATTATTTATTTAACTAATATTAACATAATTATTGACATTCAACGTAAACACATTCCATCGTCAGCTTTTAGCAATTCACTGCTTTTTTTTTTTTTTTTTTAAGGCTGGGAAATCATCCAATGACTGCTCCCGCTCTGGGTGGAGCGGAAGGGAGTGTCAGACTCTTACTGACTAAAACCCATCCATGCTCCTTCCGTAGCCCTTTATGTTCCGGGGTAGCGGTAACCCTTTCGGACAATCCCGCTTCCCCTTTCAGCAATTCACTGCTGGCTTCTCAAGTTGCACGCCAACTACAATGTGCAACAGATCCGAAATTTGCAAAAATACGTGTGGAACTTTAAAATTCCACGGGCTACTTTGAAGAATTCCCCTAGACTTACCACGCTAAGTAGTAGTAGCCATGAAACAGTAAAGTGTGAAATTACCTCTTTCTTACCAACCTAAGGAAACTTATTTTTAACCGAGAAATCCACACTTTCCCCACACACAATACAACATTCAAATAAACAGAGTTCTCTCATTAATATGGAAATAAGGATCTGAGCGTTGCTTGTATTCCTAGATCCGTGCGCACATTTTAATTAAATTCTTTATAAAAAATCCGGCAGAGGGCGAGTTGAACTCCCTCAGTGATGGTTTTGTACCACCAACATTTATGTTTGCTTTCCTTATATTTTTGATTATTTGCCATTATAGAGAGAGGGGAGAAGAGGAGCTCGTGGCTAAGTAATAACAGCCGCACGGATCGATCAGGTTAAGCTACGCTTGCCGGGATTGGTTCATGGATGGGTGATCATCTTCACATCGAGATTCGATCGATTCGAGACTCCTCAGTCGTTACGTGTCGTCAGAAGCCCGAACTTCTGACAGCCAGTCTTACCAAGGGTGTCGTATTACCCAGTTTCTGACTGGGTTGTGGTGCTTTAGATGTGGGTTGAGTCGCTCCGTGTAAATAATGGTATTCAGCTGCATGCCATTACACTGCAAGCCGACTCCAACTTAGTTGGGAAAAGACTAGGCAGAATGATTGGCCATTATTCATAGAAACACATGTCATATTCTCACTCTCTGTCGTTTTTTGAGCTGACTGTCTATTGCGCTTACAGAGACACAACCCCGTGACAGACAGAAAGACAGACAGACGGACATATGGTGTAAGCTTGGTATTGCAGTCCTGATTTCACCATATAGGTACGAGATCCTGAAAACTACTGTAAGAGCGTGTTTCGTGCCAATTCAATTTCAGGCGAAATTTCGCTTGCTTTCTCTTCCTAGAAATTAAAATTGAAACACAAATGTAAGTTGGCATGCAGGGTTAATTTTTAGTTGTACGTTTCACGAAATAATGTTCCTAGTAAGATTCAATTACATCTTCAGGCGAGTTTTAAGTAAGATTTTATCTAGCTGCCTTAGATTTATAAGTATAACTTTAACGAGTTGATTGTCATAAAGAAAGAAAAATTATTTTATGATCAGAGAAAAAAAAATGGTAAGGTTACTCGAATTATGATGTCTTCGTACTTAATAAAACAAATCAAATCTATTATAACACGCACGGGTATATTTAACAACTGCTGTCGTTAACATATCAAGAAGGCTTCCATACGTACGAAAACCCAATTAGGTATTTTCATACAGATACAACAAAGTAAAATCAAATAAATAGTTCTAAAATTATTGGAATTACTACACCGAGTCTGAAAAAATACGGTCATGTAACTACGTCATGCTACAATCACTTGTCTCGTAGTTCGTAGCACGTGACCGTAGCACACATCCGTAGCGCGAGGCGTAGCAAATTCGTAGCAGCTTGTTTTATCCTATTGACGAACCGAGTTGGATTAATACTACAAATGTTTTTTTATGCGTGGCTCGTCTTAGTCGTATTTATACGACTCAGCAGCTATGTCCGTTTTGTTTTTAATTTTATTGCACTATACCATAACTAAACCAACTCAATAGCTGGGCGCTTTGGACACGGCAATTGACATAAAACCAAGCGGTCCATAGGTTAAACAAAGCTAATCATACTATTTATGATCCTTTCTATCACTTACAGTAAAATTGAAGGAATCAGAACATAAACTACTCTCATAAACAATTCATTATACTCTAAAATATCCCATTGCTATTTCAAGAATTGCTATGGAATATCAATTATTACGACTAACACCAATAACCAGCAGGAAATTATATAGCTATTTTTTATTAGGGTAGCATTTCAAATTAAGGCTGCCGCAGACAGGCGCAACGTGACTCTGGCAGAACAATTTCTATGAAAACTTAAATGGTTCTGCCAGAACCACTTGACACCCTCGCGTCGCACCTATCTTTTTTTTAAGATCATCAAATTACTCCTCTCGCTCTGAGTAGAGCGGATGAGAGTGTCAGTCTCTTACTGACTAAAACCCATCCAGGTTTCTTCTTTAGCCATTTGTGTTCCGGTAACTCTTTCGGACAATCCCGTTGACATCGGTAGGCGCGCGTGGAACACGAACGCGCCGTCTGGCATGGGCCTGGTCCAGATCAGACGATGAGCCACCCATTACTCACCGTCCGCAGGTCCACGCCATCGCGCCTGTCTGCTGTTGCCTTTAGCCCTAAAACGCGCCGCTAAGTGATACATTTTCACAATTTGCATATCATACTCATTTTGTATAGTCATTTGAATAATTGTTTAATACCGTCCCATTTGTGGGAATGCATTCATTCGGCTATATTCTGATTTATTAGTGGCAAAAACGTTGAACGGAGTTTTTAAGCCTAGTATCGTTTAATCGCTTTGAAACAGCATCGCAGAGCCTAAAATGTGCTTAATTTTATTTGGTGACGGTTCAGCGGTTTAACAAATTTTAAACTACATTTTGAAGGTACTTGACGCTACATTTTTAGGGTACCGGACCTCAAAAGGAAAAACAAAACCCTTATAGGATCACTTCGTTACCCATCCGTCTGTTTTATATATCATTTTATAATTGTGGAATGAAGAGCAGGCACTCTTGACATTAACCACGCCTGATGGAAAGCGATGGATGAAGTCCATAATGACGCGAGAGTGCCCAGAAGATGCCTGTCCGCTCTTGCTTTGAGGGTAGAAGGGTTTTGTGTGGAAAGGAACACAGACGCTGGTAGGGAGTTCCACAATTAGACTGTTCGCAATAAAAATGTAGAGGAGTAGTACGCCGTTCGTCTGTCTGTCCAGATTTTATTATAGGCTTGCGAGAAGGTACCAAATTGGACCTAATATCAAATACGTGTGGTGGGGTTTGCTGTGTGAGAGGTCTAAAAAAATCAAACTTCTAAGTCAATGCAATAAAAAATATATGGCCACTTATGCGACACAATCATTAATTTGAAGTTTGTAATTATAAGCTTACATTTGCAGATGAAGTATTAACCTTCACATTTTTTTCAAATAACAAAGTTAAGTTTAATCTCGGGAAAAATTATTCATCCAAACTACGGAACCATGTTACTAGAATATTTAGCTAAGGAAAGGACAAAAGATATATGAGCATAAACGAAGTAAAGGTTTTATACGTACGGTATTGTAGTAGGTAGTCTTGTAGTTTCTGCTTACTCCCTTGGGAAATAAGCATGAGCTATTTATGTATAAAAATTACAAAGTTCTCTTCAAACAAACTGCTTCATAACAAACTCAAATGCCTATTTTCGTACGTTAAATATTATATAAAAAACCTTATGCATTTTAATTAAAATCTCCATGCGAAACTACACTAATCCCAAACTAATTTATATTTAGATGTATGCGATCTTTTAATTAGAAACACGTTCTCTATTTAGCATTTAAAACAACGTAATGCTTAATGTAATGGGACAACAGTAACAACCGCATGTATATTTAATAGGCTACTCTAAATTTACATACGATTCCAACCACATATCTCATATGCCCCAGGCCTTTCGGATTCAACACCTAAGCTCCGAAAGTTACACTAAGCCGGTAGGGGAAGTAAAACTTTGTAATTTGATATTTATGTATTTTGATAGTTTAAACTTCGTATCTTACCTACTTAAGCCTAGAACCTTAGTAAAATAAGACAAGTTTAGTAATCTTATCTTTGATATCTTTTTGTCACAATCAATAATTGAGTCCTCTTGCCGGACGCCATAATTTTCTGGAGTGTCAAAAGCAACTAAAACATTTAATTTAATTTTAAGACGGGTTTCTGCCGGTTTTGCCATATCTGCTACCTCTACTTATATTATGTTTTCGCAGCCAACTACCTGAAGCAAACTATTGACGCATTCAAAACAAGCCTCATTTCAGAACCCATTCAAACTGCTAAAACAAGAGGATATTCCCGTAGAGCGATATATATCGCAATGGCGCCTGAGTTGAGATAGGTTGTTGAACTACGATATTGAGTGAACTAGAAACCCAATCAAGTAACATTCGTTAGTAATATTCTAAACAGATTGCTGCCTGCTCTCGGCTATAAATAGAACTGGGAGCTTCTTAGGGTTGTCGTAGATGGAAAATTAAAAGTCGATAGTTAGGGTAGGGGGACGGCCGACAGTAAGGGTGCTTTTCCACTAGAGACGTGCGAAGATGCATAGCGGCGAATGTGCGTAAAACTAACCAGTAAAAACATGTGTTTAAGTCAAGCTGTGGAAATGAAGTGATCCTATTGGTAGATTTTTCCTCGCACATCACAGGTGGATACGCAGCCTAATAAGTGAATTGTTACCCTAGAAGAATACTGCAAAAAAATAAATGTTATTGTATTAGTATTTTAGGGCAGGAGTTACCTAAGTGTACGTCGCGATGTTGTCCCAGGTGACTAGGTATCCTGTTCTACAAGTGAATCGCAAAAAAAATTACAACATGTAAAGAGAGTATAAAAATTTTGAAAATCCCTGTATTAGTAGGTATCTTGTTCTACAAGTGAATCGCAAAACAATTTACAACATGTAAAGGGAGTATTAAAAAGATTGGGAACCCCTGTGACTTGTATGTATTTGTACCAAAATATTAATCGTCTCGTTCATATTCATTTATTTTGATTAGTCAAACGTGTGACGACCCAATTTCTATGTATGTGACGTGAAATAGTATTCCGGCAATCAGCCGTTCTATTCTTTAACAACGACACCGTGAGAACTTAAGTGATATGAGCCTGAAGGGAGTGGTCAATAGTGTCAATCTCTCGCATGAGACGGAATGGCAGCTCACTTCACCAAAATTTCCATGGTGAAATTTTAAATAGATCGACTGAGGTCCGTTATCGGCAAAATCTTTCTACTTTAATCGTGGTCGAAATCACATTTTACCAGCTTGAAAAGATCTCAATTTTATCATTCAATCTGCCTAGCCTTTTCCCAACTATGTTAGGGTCGGCTTCCAGTCTAACCGGATGCAAAGGAATACCAACACAATCCAGTAACTGGGTAATACGATACCCTTTGGTCAGACTGGCTGTCAGATTTTCGGGCTTCTAACGACCCGTAACGACTGTCAAAACGGCTTAACTGCTTTCCGAGGCACGGCAAGCACTTTTACCGTTATAGTTGTTTATTACGAATATTGTCATATTAAACATTGCGTCAAACTCCAAATAAAAGCAATAAATCACAGAGCAATATCAAAATTAATCAACGTCGCTTAGATCGAGCATCGAGCAATTCCGTGTTATTGCTCCAAGATGAGACAGATATTGGCCTATATTTAGACACGCTATCATGATAATATAAATAGACACACTGTTGTGGTGCACAGGCTTTCTTTGGTCACGTTTTTGAAGCTAATTGAATCAGGTGTGTATGGATATCGAGTATAAGTGAAATTGGAAACGCTAGACGATGACTCATGAGTTTGTACGAGTAAACAGATCGAATTCGTGTGTCATAATCGAGCTCGTGTTTGTTCGACTTAGTTTAGGTATTGACGCCAGCACATCAAGTTATCCCAAACTGTCAAATATTCCAAATTGAACCTAATGTTTTTGTAATAAAGTTGAAAATCTAAATTTTTACCCGGTCTGTATAGTGTGTACAGAAAAAAAATCCAACCATTTTCAACTGACAACTCTTGCACACTCTTGCAATTCGACATAGTACTTCATGCCTCGCACATTTCTTTTCTTACGTAGGCACAATATTATGAACTAGCGACCCGCCCCGGCTTCTCACGGTTGCAATTTAAACACTATCACCTGGGCATAAGCTAGTTAAACTATACATATAAACTTTATTTTTGAATCACACTATCCATTGATGAAAACCACACTAAAATCCGTAGCGTAGTTTTAAAGATCTAAGCGTACAGAGAGACAGACGCGAGACGGTGGGAAGCGAGTGAGTGTAATAAAGTTGAAAATCTATCAAAGAAATTTGACAGATTGAGGCAGCTTGTTGTCTGTCAAATTTCTTTAATAGATTTCTCAGTATATATACACCATTTTTATATAATATAGAGTATATTTCTTTTATCGACTCAATCTATTGTACTCGATGGATTTGCTTTTTCTTTTGTGGGATAATCCGCCATAGATATCCTCCGCCCTAGGGAATAAAATGACCTTTCGACTAAATCTATTGCTCCAATCTTTTCAGGTTTTCAGTTTATTAAAGTCTAGCATTAACTTTTAAAACGTATAATAAGCAACTTATGACAAGGGCCTGTGTCTGCAATAGGTCGTCTCTTGGGAAAAGTTTTCAAACCTTTACATGTCACCCCATCTGAGGACTATGTCTCAACTGAGTATAAATTATTATGTTTGTAATAATTCAAAGACAAAGAAAGATACGTATGTTATTTAAGGTATTCCATTTCTTTTTTTACCTCACATCTGTTTGTATTAAATCTACATCTTTTTACTTTTCTGTCATCTTGAATTGTACCTTGGGGTATAATCTAAACAAAGCAGTCGGACTTTTGGATACGTAACGATGAAGATAAAGATACTCTTATGTCCTAGGGTTATTTGTAGTACAGGATTTTATCAGGTAGATAGTAAAAGGGTCTGTGGTCAGCGTTCCCCTTGTTAGGCCACGTTTAAAGAAGCGTATAAGGTAGCAGTGGTGGCCCAGTGATATTACCCCGACTTTCTAGGTCGACGAGTTCTAGGTCGTGAGTTTTTACCCAGGCAGGCACATTACTTTATGTATTTCATGTCATCACTGCTGCCAAAACAGTCATGAAGAACATTATAAAGAAACCGGTATATCTAAAACAAAAAATTTGAAGACATGGGGCAACTAACATCCCGCACTGGGCGCGTGTGGATTACGGCCCACTTCCTCTCACCGAGAGGAGCCCTTGTCCCAGCAGTGAGAACATTATGGGCTCATTATGCTATGTATAAATCAAGCCTGCCAGGTAAATCGCAAAAGGCTGTCTTTCTTTCTTTTTCGTGTGGTTAATGACAAACCTGGTGTTTTTATGCTGCCCAAGAGCCTCTGACTTAGCTTCACATGCTGTTGAGAAATATCTCTCAGATATGCTGTTTTCCCCATGATGTTTTCCTTCACTGATTTTAAGCAAGTGATAAGTATACAATACGCACACGAATCCGTAAAATCAGAAGTGCGTGTCTTGGCTTCGAACTCGAGACCTATGACTTGGCAATCCGACGGTCAATCCACTATCACTGCTGTGAAAAGGCTGTTAGATCTTATGTGACTGTGCCTACACAATGACTTTGAGTTTTAAGTAGTCAAGAATCGCCTGAAATTAAAAGAATTTACCAATTTGCGATTCAATTATTATGTGGGGTTAATAAGACCTTTATATTTCGGTAACATCTGGTGTTGATTAACGGCCTCCATGACCTGTTAGGTCTTTTATAAAGTTTATCAAATAAAAGCAAAAAATTCTAGTATCTATGAAAGAGACGGTGGTTACTAATTTCAACCTCGAAATGTTCAAGGAAAACTGTACCCTAATCATAGTAGCAGTGGAATCTGTCTTATTTGACGTTTTCCTCTATCATATCTCGATAAACATCTGATTATAATGATTGAGCTGTTCTATCTTCATCTTTTGAAGGACGAAGGGAGAAAGAAAACTGTAGGTATCTATATAATATATAAGCCGAATTAAGTACGGTTCGTCAGTACTTAATAAGAAAACTGGTCAAGAGCGAGTTGGGCTCATACAATTAAGGTTACGAATAAAATTACTAAGATTTAACAGCAGTATAATAGTAGGTAATTATTTCTTACTACGCATAATTAAAAAACATTCGCTTACCCCAACACTATTCATTTAAATGACATAATGTCAACGAAAAAAGAAACAATTATGTGGTCCGACATACACTTGGCCGTTTTCTTTAAATTTGGAACCTTCATAATCTAAGTAAAGGTTTGGAGATTTATGCCTACTAGATACTTACCCTTCAATTTCGTTCAAGTTTCAATGATTAAATGTCATTGCGTAACTGTACGTAACGACATTTTGACCTGCCAAAGTGCAAAAATACGACGGGTAACCTTGTTATTGGCACAATGCACAATAACATGTTTTTCTGTTTCTCTCAGTAGCTTATACAATCCCTGTTGTAGTTTCTATGTTTTTCATCCGTCCCACTCATATTATATCTGCCTTGCTTTTAGTGTAATATAACGTAACGTGATGCGTGTGTTTTGTAATGTGATGAAGTGTTGCGCCTAGGGAATATAATCTCGACGTTGCGAGATTTCGAACATTTTTTTAATCTTTTCGAGACACAATCTCGATTACGAGATGTCGGGAAAACAAATCGTGACTGAGTGGGCGCATCTGTGCACACCATGCTTCTTGAGAAGAAATTTTAGTATAATTATTATTGAATGTTTAGTCTGCGATGATTTGTTGAATGTGTGTGCATAGTCTACACTATGCACACACACGCAACAAATCACCTTGATTCTTATTTTTAACTAGCTGACCCGGCGAACTTCGTGCCGCCTAACAGTTATTTTTCTAAAATAAACGTAGCCTAAGTTACTTTTTACCAGTTACCTGCCAATAAAAGTCCCGTCAAAATCGGCCCAGCCATTTCAGAGATTAGCCGGAACAAACAGACAGACAGACAAAAATTAAAAAAATATATATTTTGGTGTATTATATTCATATAATACATGTAGTAAAAAACGGTTATTTCAATATTACAATCAGACACTCCAATTTTATTTATATCTAAAGGTAAACGTTGATAATTTTAGTTTTTTTTTACAATTATTCTAAGTAGGTGTAGTTTTGAGTTTACTTTATATTAAAAAAAAATGTTTTTTTTTTAAAGTAGTCGAAATACCGATCGTGACAGACGTCACATGGAATTTCGAGTGGCCAATCTCGACTTGACACGGAGGCTCATGGCTTGTCCCAATACGGATTTGCCCGACAACCTGTCCTCCCAGAGACAGTGGGACGTGCCACTCTGCAGTATTATACGGGATAACCTAGTAAAGACGTCACCTAATACTGTTGAGCGTGCCCGTCTGCTGGCTGTGGGAGAATGGGAGTCAGGCTTGTGGCTTCAGGCGCTCCCGTCATCCACCATAAGCACTATGATGGATGACTCATCGTTTCGGCTCGCTACGTGTCTCCGCTTGGGCGCACCTTGTGTTGCTCCGCATCGGTGTCACTGCGGTGAAGCTGTTGACAGTCTCGGGCACCATGGCCTGTCCTGCGGCAGGAGTGCAGGTCGCATATCACGTCACGCCAGCATCAACGACATTATTCGTCGAGCCCTTGCCACCGCCGGCGTACCAGCGGTATTAGAAACGGCTTGGTACGTGACGTTGGTAAGCGACCAGACGGAATGACTTTGTTGCCTTGGAAGGTGGGTAGGCCTCTGGTGTGGGACGCAACCTGTGTCGACACCCTTGCGCCATCTCATGTTCTTAATACGGCGGGCTGTGCTGGCGCCGCTGCTGCCGCTGCTGAGACCCTCAAGCGGCGTAAATACAGTAACCTGATGTGTAACTACAGATTTGAGCCGTTTGGGGTCAAAACTCTAGGGTCATGGGGCCCGAGTGCGCAACTCCTTTTTAAGGAAATTTCTCGCCGATTGGTCGACACTTCGCGTGACCAGAGGGCTGGATTGTTCTTTGGCCAAAGAATTAGCATTGCCATTCAACGTGGCAATGCTGCCTGTCTTCTGGGCACGTTTCCTGACGACAGCGATGCGGATGAGTACTTCGACGCCTAAGTGTCCTTTTTGTCTTTTTTGGATTTATTTGTATACTAGCTTCTGCCCGCGACTTCGTACGCGGACCCTGTTGCTTATGCCAGCGACAACGGGGTTTTATGTCATATATATCATTTATGTCATTTTTTATCATTTTTCCCATTTAAATCTTCTGATCACACTGAGCTTTAGTTTTATTTCACTCCAACAACAACCAAAACATACAGTCCATTTGTCATCGTATTCATTTTGGTAACCGCATTATTATATTCCCCACTTGTCTCTAGAGACCTAGAAGTCAATGCGTAGATACGGTTGGAACTCAAGCGTAATTCTCTATCCGTGAACGTCTCCGACTCGCGAGACAATACATGAAGTTCACGATCAGCGGTCAGTCGCGCATCATATTCTTCACTGGTCTCTAGAGACCTAATGAATACGTTGAGAACGCAGGTGTGCTTCGCGACCCGAAGAGGTTTCCACGGAGCGAGTTGCAGCCTAATGTTCTCGAACAGAATCAAGTCTCTCCTGACGCTCTTCGGTAGATTCTTGGGATCTTATGATCCTCAATCTTTTAGCTCTCTTCAAACATTGGGAAGGATTTGACCTCTTTCTAGGCATGGTCATAGTTTCATTGTGAAGATACCTGATCAATAAAATCTAAATTAAAATGACTGCTCCCCTGCGTTACCGGCTAGGCTACCGTGTCACGAAGATAAATGGAAAAGGAAATTAAACACTCAAACAACATAAGCCCGAAGGCATATTCATACGATAAAATAAAAAAATAAATAGGAGTTTTGGCTAGTAGAGTAAAATTTTCAATGATATACCATCGTCATCGAAAATCAGTCCTAAACTGTTACCGCCTTCACCGCGTGCAGTAAAATTAGTGATAGCTTTGATTTCCACATCAGATGATTCTGATCTTCGATTTGTATAAGTCAACAGGAAATGCCCATCAGATTGAACAACTTTTGCTTAGACGTCATTCCTATATGTGTTATGTTGTAGCTAGGCTCTTGGAGTTCCACAACAGGTGTTCCAGATCTTCGATTTTTATAAGTCAACAGAGAGTGCTCATCAGATTGAACAAGTTTGCTAAGACGTCATTCCTATATGTGTTATGGTGTAGCTAGGCTCTTGGAGTTCCACAACAGGTGTTCCAGATCTTCAATTTTTATACGTCAACAGAGAGTGCTCATCAGGCTGAACAACTTTTGCTAAGACGTCATTCCTATATATGTTATAGTGTAGCTGGGCTCTTGGAGTTCCACATCAGGTGTTCCAGATCTTCAAATTTATTCTCTCAGCAGAAAATGCTCATCACGTGGAATAATTTTTGCTATGGTATCATTTTTGTATCTCTTATAGTTTAGCTGGTCTGTTGCGGTTCAGCATCAGATGTTCAAGTTTCCAAGATAAATTATATCCTATATGTTGCCCAGACTGAATACCTATACAACAAAAAAAATATCATTCCAATCCGTCCAGTAGTTCCGAAGATTAGCGTGTACAAACAAACAGACATACAGACAAACAGACAATTTTTTTTTTTTGGATTCGTGCTCTATTGCTGTTTCTAAACCCCCCTCAATTATTTTTTTTTTAATACCTATATTCAATGTACAGACACAGTTTTTTTACTGTTTTATTATATGTATAGATATAGATAATATAGTTAGTTAGATAGTCTTTTTATTTAAGTATGTATAAGTTGTTATTGTATTAGATTGTAGAAAATAATTAAATGTATTACTTGACATTGCATTTCCTACATAGACCGAGTAACATGGGATAAGAGCAGGAAATTGAGGATGATGCTTATAATGCAACATCAACTATCATCAAAAACATCCTCATACTTACTCAGCTACTAAGTTTAGTATTAATATAAAATCATAGTGGCGGCGTAATTGAAATGCTAAGTAGCAGCGATCTAATTACAGTTGTATTACCTTCAGACGGAGTACGGAGTCGAGACTTTAATTAAACCAGACGAGTCGCTTACGGCGACTACACACGTTACACGGTTTAAAGTGGAAGAGTGAAGCGAGTGTTGAGAGCGAAATAATAATTTGTGAGAAGGATATTATGTTTAAGGTAGATTGTCGTTTGTATGTGCTGTTTATCTTAATTACTTTATTAAAGATTGCTTACAAAGCTACGTGTAACAGAAAATCGTGTCTGTATTCTCCGTAAGGTCAGGCGGAGCTGTACTACTACTATAGTTGCTAAGTTAGAAGCAGAATTTATTAAAATGAAAACTTTTATGACGTTTTTAAATTTCGAAATTGAATACGTAAAACAATTGGTGTACTTATACAGGGTGAAATTGAATACATGGGCAATATTTTAAGGGGCCATTGTACTCATCATTATGAACAACTTTTACTATGGGAACACACAAGAAATCGAGAAAAAAAAAATCAGATGTTCCCTACATTTTGAGCATAATGTTTGGAACAGGTGATTTTTTTCCCCAGCTTGATGGACCGATGACCTTAAGACTAGGTGTGGAAGGTGGAAGACAGGGTGTTGTGGCTCAGCCCGGGACAAGCTTATGTCCAGCAGTGGACAGCGATATTGATTGAAATTACTAGAAAGCACTTCGTGTATAACTCGTACCAAAATCAAATCAGCCGAATTTCTGAACCATACAATCGTATCAGCAATGTCGTGCGCACAAAGAAACTCTTCACATTGTATCCACTAACATTCCAATTTCCTGGTAACAGGTTGGCTCTTACTAAAAAGTGAGTAATCATAAGTTTCGTGAAGAAGTTTTTGCATTATGAAAGTCTTTAAAGATAAGACATTAAAATTTGTAATCGATATTACATAAATATATATATATACAATGATTTAGATTTAGGGTGCGTTTCCTCCGGAGATACGCGAGAATGCGTAGCTGCGAATGAATGAAAAACTAACCAATAACAACACTAGCTTAGCTCAAGCTATGAAAATTAAGTGATGGTATTGGTGGATTTTTTCCTCGCACACAGCCTTGGTACAGTCGCCAGCACATCCAGTTGCCACAAACTGTCAATTGTTTGTGTAAGGTTTAAAATGTTATGGAGAAATTTGACAGTTGGTGTAACATGATGCGTTTGCGACTGTATCTCGCAAATCTATGGTGGATACGCAGCCTTAACATGATATGACATTAAGCCAATATCTACCTCATTCCTGCGCATTTTTCGTCATTATTTTGTTTTTTTTTTTGACGGTGAACTGTCAAGTTTAGAAGCGTTTTGTCTGTGTTAAAAAAGCCAAAGGGGGGCAATCCTCAATCTTTAAGAACGGTCGCATTCAAATCTCGAAACATGTATCGCATTTATAACACGAATTGTCGTTTTAACACAAGTTTAATTACCGGAATTGGCCTTCAGATATAGAGCTCTTCACACAGACATGTTTGGTAGTGTTTCGTCTGTCCCGTGTTTGTTAAGGTCTCGATCAGCCGGCGGCTCTGTGACCTGCCAACGCGTCAAGTACGCTTAATCTGAAGCCACATGTTTTGTTGGCTTACCCGCTTGAAGACAGGCGGCTTCTTACACTGGCTGGAAGCCAAGGTTTTATTTTAAATAGTAAGCTCGGAAAGTATCACATTCAATGGCGCCTGTTGATAGCACAGATCCAAATTATTTTAGTTATTTTTGGTAAAATAATATCTTATTTTAGACTGCCTTGTTAGTTTAGTGGTCGCAAGCATTACTGCTGGTCCCGGATTCGATTCCCAGGTCGGACAAAGTGGCGACCTCTCGCGCCCGGCCCTGGTGCAAGCCATGGTCCGGGGCGAGAGGGAGTGGGAGGCAGTCACCTCCTTCTGCGAAAAAGTCATGCTCGCGAAGGAAGTGGCGGATGGGAGAGAGAAAGGTCCTCCCGTCCCAGCCGCCGCGGGAGACGCTCCGGGCGTCGGGAGCCACTTGACGACTCCCGGCCACCGTAGGCGCGGGCCTGCGGACGGTGAGTAATGGGTGACTCACCGTCCGATCAGCACCAGGCCCGTGCCGGACGGCGCGTATATGTTCCACGCGCGCCTCAAAGAGATGTCAGCATATGAAGGGGCCCCTCAGGGCCAAGCTTGCCGGGTAAGCGGGATTGTCCGAAAGGGTTACCGCTACCCCGGAACATAAAGGGCTACGGAAGGAACATGGATGGGTTTTAGTCAGTAACAGTCTGACACTCCCTTCCGCTCCACCCAGAGCGGGAGAAGTCATTGGATGATTTCCCAGACATAAAAAAAAAAGGTCGAACAAAGTGTTATTGGGTCGACTCTACACGTGACCAGGGATAGCTAATTTTTAGGTCAAAGAATCAGCATTGCCTTTCAATGTGGCAGCTCTGCCAGCCTTTTGGGCACTTTTTCCACTGACAGCAATGCGTACGAGTTTTTTAATGCCCAATGGGCCCTTACTTTTTACTCTCCTGTACACTTGAACATAATAATTATATCTATTTAATAATTTTTTTTTGAGAATTACTTAGCATAGGTAAAGTTTGATAGTACCAGGCATTCATAAAGTTGTTATAACCAACAAGCGTTCACACAATTTGTTTTGGAACTGCAATGTATCACATAAACAATTTGAACTCATGGAATGAAACAGTGCCAACATATTAATGAACCGTTTAATGTACCTCATTGATCACGAAACTTAATATTATTGAATTGTGGCTATGTGTTGGGCTTGGACTGCATGTTTTTGGTTAAATTAAATTATTAACCGACTTCAAAAAGGAGGAGGTTCTCAATTCGGATGTTTGTATTTTTTTTTTTTTTTATGTTTGTTCGCGCATAACTCCGTTGCTTGCCAACCGATTTGAAAAATTCTTTTTTTGTTGGAAAGGGTTTACTTCCCAAATGGTCCCATATAAATTTTATCGAAATCGAATAAGCGGTTTTTGAAAAATCAACAAAAATCTAAAAAATCCTACTTAATATATGTGGACGATGTTCTAATAAGTTCCTGTCACTGTAATTTACATACCAGGTAGTGTAATTTTGGGGGGGAGGGGGGGTTGTGTAGGTAGGTACCACAACTAAAAAGTGAAAAATAAAAACTTTTTTACAAAATATAAAACCGACTTCCAAAACAAACACTACAAAGTGACAAATAATTTTGATTTCGGAAGTCGGTGGCAAAAAATGAAAATACAAAACCGAAGACACCGACTTCCGAAATCAAAATTATTTGTCACTTTGTAGTGTTTGTTTTGGAAGTCGGTTTTATTTTTTGTAAAAAAGTTTTTTACTATACATAAACAAAGAGTCTTGCAACCGCTACTTCTGACCATGAGCTCCTTTGTTCGATTTTTAGACTGGAACAGTGTTATTCGGTTTTCCATCTGGAATTTATCAGTAGCATCCTGGAATCTGGATTTGTGCCGCCGGGTTGTAGAAAATGGGCTCGTCCCCTATCACATAAGACATAAACATAACTGACAAAATGTGGGCGTACTACAGGTACACCCCCTGCCTAACCCTTCGCAGATTACAAGCGTGATGTTATGTTTTATTGTTTTGGAAGATAGATATTAACTAACAGATCATTGTAGCTCCTGTTTTGCAAGGTTTCTTGCCACACAGAGAGCTAAGTAAACATCGCAAGGGTGAAAGTGGAGTCAGAAACAAAGTGAATTGCCATTTCACATTCCGTTTTCATTCGTCACGTCGAATCGGACTGCAGAACAATAGCTCATGTACCGAAACAAGCTCAGTCAGTCGGCAAGATTTCTGGCCGTGCTATGGAGCGCAATAGACGTACCAATTAAGTGTCGTCACTCGTAGAGGCTCGTAGAAATAGAATTATTGGTCATCCTAGTACACAGATAGAGAACCTTGTACATCTACGAGCAATTTTATCCAAATACATATTTATTATAGATTGTACTAATATTAATTAAACTAAAAGATAAAAATTATTTTTTTAAATCATGCGTAAAAGTAAGGTAATTCGTGTTCTTGGCTGTACGGACCACTAAATGTCTCAAAGTTGTTTCCCTTTGTTACATCTCGAGTATTATTTCGGTACACCTATGTTATTTCAAACAGTAATTTAATTAACAAACACTCCGTTTAGACTTGTGATTATTCTAGGCAGCGTCTATAAATCAAGGATACTAAGTACTGATTGTGAACTTGGGTTTACACAGCGGTGATTTATATTGTTATTTGGTTACATTGGGTTTGGTATACCTAATAAGTGCGTAGTATTTTAAAGATCATATAAAATAAATAAATAAATAATATCCTTGGACATTTCACACAACGCCATATAGTCCCAAGTTAAGCAACCTAATGCTTGTGTTATGGTAACGAGATGGCTGATAAACTACTTATATACTTTTTTTTTGTAAATACATACATATTATAGATAGAATAACACCCAGACCCGTAACAAATACTTGCAGGTCGTACAAATATTTGTTCGCGACATACTGCGCAGCAGTCAATCGCTCAACCGCTGCGCCAACCGTGTCGTCCATATATTTTATTACAATATTGAATCCTTACTTGTATTAATATAAGCACAATATCTTCATCATCTCAACCCTAAAACGTGCTGGATATAGGCCTACACTCAAGCACCGCCACTTTGACCGATTTGGTCCTTCCGCAACCAGCAGATTTCTACAATCTTCACAAGGTCATCAGTCCAACTAGTGGTACGCCTACCATTAGCAATACCACTACCATGTAGCTTTGGAAGGCTTTCCAAAGCTAGGTCACCACTCCAAAATTCCACGGGCCCATCGGCCATCTGTTCTGCGATCAACGTGCCCTGCTACTTACGTTTGGCAATCCTTCGGACTATGTTTGTGTAGCATAGTAAATATAATTATTATAAATGCAAATTAAATGCTTCTGCCGGTCTGTCTTACGTTCTCACACCTCAACAGCTGCAGAGTTTGCGCTGAAATTTAGCCCACAGGTGGACCATGGTTAAGACAATATCTCATAAGATAATATCCTGTAGGATAATATCTAACATCTACGCGGGCGAAGCCGCGAGCAAAAACTAGTTTTGGAATAAAACACAAACTTAAATAAAACCATCAATAAATGTCAGCAAATAGGAATAGGTCAGTTTGTACCGTAATTTTTCATGACAACGTATTTTTTACAATGAATTACGGTAGGTTAAGTGCCAAAGAACCCTTGGACCTTTTTCTAATGGCAACGTAATGTACGAAATAAACCCTCTTTTTATTTCTTGCACAAATCTCATTCCACCATTTAAGTACTAAATCAAAATTGGAATCAGCTTAATCAAAGCATAAATAATTTATAAGGCTTACAACAGATGTATTAGAAACCCTAACTTAGGGATTTCGCAGACACGTACACTAACTTTGGTTCGTAAACGGCCCAAAAAGGACGTGACGGAAAACGACAATTCAGCGGTCCCAACCCTAGGGGGTGACAATTCAAAAATGCTTCCTCCTTCTTTTATTCAAGAAGGTTTTACTTTATGAAAAGAAATAATCTTGTTATCAGTGGCGCTAGGAGTGGCTGGAAATATTTTGAGATGCCAGAAAAAAAGTTTTGTTATTTTGACAATTTTTAAATTGGGGGAAGCTTCTATTTATATTTTGAACATCGTATTGTATCGTACTCATTCTTTTATCACTTCTGGCTCCAAATGATTGAATCGAAATTTAGACAACATTTATTTTTCCAACCATTTATCGCAAATTTCTTCTAGATTTGTTTTCATTATCCGCTTGGTTGCAGTTTTTTAAATAAAACAGCCTCAGTTTATTGCAATATATACAAATTCTTAATAAAAAAATATAAAATTTAAAAAAGTGAAGAGCTTGGGTATCAAAAAATCCTCCATATAAAAACTGTCCAAAAGACTGGCGTCGTTGCCCCGTTGGATGGCAAAGCTGATTCTTTGACCTAAAAATCGGCTACGTGAAGACAGCCTCTAGGTTTAAACACGATGTAAAATTCTAGAACCAATTACTGTCTAGACCTAACTAATTGCTACCAATAAAACACAGAAGCTTAATAAACTTCGACCTTACCCTTCCGATATTCTTGGAGAAAATACTCCTGAAAGTACTAAACCTATTTACATAAAACCTATGACCGTTACTTTTATATTCTAACTAATAAACGTTTATGTAACTACCAATAACATTGGCCTAGAAATTATTAAGCTTATAACAAAGGCCTGTATATGTGAATCCATTAAGTAGCTTGGGACTGGCGGCTTAAAGATGCTTACAGTGCCGAAACGAGGACTAACCGACTGAACGTGATAGTTGGGCTGGTCAACAAATTCAAGGTCACTCAGTGCGCTAAAGAGTGGGTTATGCTCGGAGTCTTTTTGAAGGATAATATCAGGAATGAATTTATCCTGAAAAGAACTTTAGTTACCGACATAGCAGTCGACAGACAAGTGACAGTTTCTTGGCCATGTTTGTCAAAGGATCCATGGCGTGTAGAGTAGACGAGTCCTGGATTGGAGACCGCGTATCGGCAAGCGTAATGTGGGACGCCCCGCTAGACGGACCGATGCTGGAGGCTAGGACAGACTGGATGCGTGAGGCGGAGGAGGCAGGGTCCTATGGCCGGCTTAGAAGAGACCTACATCCTATACTAGACTGCGATAGGCTAAGCTGAATGTGATTCCTGGAAGGATGCTGATGACTTCAAAGTCAGCCAGTATTGTACGTAGCAAAATATTTAACATGAAACTAACTTAAAATATCAATTAAATGTAAATTAAGTTTTATAGTAAACGTTTGCTAACCTAGTTTGGAATAATCTAGCTTATTACAAAAGCCTATTTAAAGAGAAGGCATTAAGTAGCCCGGACTTCGTTGTACAGACGCGAGCACCAACGTATATGCACTTAGCAACATTCTAAAGCAATTTACCTTAAGTTTTAATTGAAATTTTAGCACAGAATAGAATTAATTTGTTGTTAATACAGTCAATCAATAATTTTGTTCATAGTTTTAAAAAGGATCTTTGCAGCATAACCCTAACTCTTATGGTGTAAACAAAAAGATACCATATTTCGCATAGATCAGAGAAGCTGGGAAGGCACAAAAGGGATGAGACCTATACGTAGTAGTGAGTGGAACAGGACTCCCAATGATGATGAGACCTTATCTTGCAATCGTTAAAGAGAGATAATCACTTTTGAACTTTGCTAACCATACACATATTCTACGTGACTGTACAACTGCAGCTGGATTCCACCGCTCTGTTAATTAATATTCGAGTCTGAGGTCGGAATTGCATAGTTATAATTATATTATTTCAATACCGTTTTGCTAATTTGTTAACATGTAAGTAAAATACTTTTGCAGCGATGTTATTTGAAACTACGTTATTCTACCGCTTGTAAAATAATGAGTTATTCGTTTATATTAATACTGGTCGGTACTTATAAAGGATGTAAGTAAAAATATATTACGCTAGTGTAATATATTTTTACTTACATCCTTTCCACTCCCGCGCGGTTTCAACCGCTGCTCGGCCCCTATTGGTCGTAGCGTGATGTTACATAGCCTATAGCCTTCCTCGATAAATGGACTATCCAAAACAAAAAATAAAACCGACTTCCAAAAAAAACACTACAAAGTGAAAAATAATTTTGATTTCGGAAGTCGGTGTCTTCGGTTTTGTATTTTCATTTTTTGCCACCGACTTCCGAAATCAAAATTATTTTTCACTTTGTAGTGTTTTTTGTTTGGAAGTCGGTTTTATTTTTTGTAAAAAAGTTTTTATTTTTCACTTTTTAGTTGTGGCATCGTCCACATACATTAAGTAGGAATTTTTTAGATTTTTGTTGATTTTTCAAAAACCGCTTATCCGATTTCGATAAAAAATTTATGGGACCATTTGGGAAGTATACCTTTTGCAACAAAAAAAGAATTTTTCAAATCGGTTGGCAAGCAACGGAGTTATGCGCGAACAAACATAAAAAAAATATATATATATACAGTCGAATTGAGAACCTCCTCCTTTTTTAGAAGTCGGTTAAAAAGAATTTTCAATTCAAACCAGTAGTTCCTGAGATTAGCGCGTTCAAATAAACAAACTCTTCAGCTTTATAGTATTAGTATTAGTATAGATACGAACAAAAAACAAAATGCTAACGCAGATTGCGTTAGCACTTTGTCGTTAAGTAGCTTTATCAAGAGCTTCCCAGTACCATTAAGGCTCTAAAAACTAACGTCATAAAAATTGTATCGTTCTTTTAACGAAATTGCCGTCTTTATCTAGATAGTTCTACAAAAAGGGGATAAAACAGGCCCTTTGCCTTTCATTACACACGCTATAAAGACGCCCTTAACTTTGTCCTGAATCTCGTCGATGTTTCAACTTTTTTAGATATAGAATAAGACCTTGTTCCGTTAAGGCGTTTTAGCCCTTGTACACACTTTTGTACCTTTGATTTTGGTGGATAAGTTCCGGTGCGGGGAAACACCGTATATCATTGTCGCTAGTTTGGACACCGAATGATACACAATCATTTTTTTTCATTCTGCCCAGCCTTTTCCCGTCTATGTTGGGGTTGGCTTCCAGTCTAACCGGATGCAACTGAATACTGTATTTTACATGGAGCGACTGCCTATCTGACCTCCACAACGTAGTAGTAACTGGGTAATACGATACCCCTTGGTAAGACTGGCTGTCTGACTTTCGGGCTTCTGACTACCCGTAACGACTATCAAAGATCCACGAATGACGTGTTTTCCGAGGCACGGAGTAGTCTCGATATGTAAAGATGGTTACCCATCCACGGACCAATCCCGGCAAGCGTAGCTTAACCTGGTGGATTAATCCGTGCGGCTGTTAGAACTTAGCCACGAGCTACACGATCATGTGAATCATTTTGCATGTACTGGACGGACAAGGAGGCTCAAGAGCCTAATGTGGTCGCCAAAAGTGTGCATAAATGGTAAAAAATATACAGGCGGTAATAATACAAGGAACCCAAACTTTAATCATACCTATTCTAGAACCAAGACTAGACTGCTTCGTTGGTCTAGTGGTCGCAAGCACTACTGCTAGATGAGGACTTCGATTGGATTTCCAGATCGGCACTAGTGTTATTGAGTTTCCCATTAGGAATTTCTCATTAGCCGCCCGGAGTCAAAATTTTGTGCCCAGTTGATGGCAATAGGCTCGCCCCCTAGAACATGGGAATAAAGAACTGACGAAATATGTGTGTACCTTCTATGGGTGTACTTCTGCCTCATCTTTGGGGTAAGCAAAGCGTAATGCTATGTATGTAAGTAGTATCTTGGTTAAAACTATGAATATCATACCACATAATCGCTTTAAAATGTACTTTTAAAGCGCACGTAGCGCCTTATGATCACGTTTATACTGTTACGACCGTACCAAGTTACTGCTACTTAAACTTTTGCACGTTTTCCAAGGGAAAATTACATAGCAGTTTCTTTATCGATGGGAATGTAATTTTACCTATTAAATATTTTAAAATATTAGGAGTTGAAATATATTTTCTGTCTTTGATATCATGTAGTACAGAGGCCAGCACATCAAGTTACCACAATCTGTCAAATTTCTTTGATAGTATTTCAACTTTATTGCAAAGACATAAGGTTCATTTTTAATTGAGAAATTTGACAGTTAGGGATAGCTTGATGTGCTGGCGTCTGTACATAGAAGTGAGGAAAATGTTAGGAAAGTTTTGAGATGTGACTAAAGTAGACCTAGACCAAACAAAAGAACGATGGATGGATCGTTCATACAGTCGTATGAACGATGATATAGCTAGAAAGGGGGTAAACACCGAAATGACGACTAATATAAAATTATAGGAAAAACAAAAGACATGTTGCGGCGATCGCAAATAAATTGGGATAACTGAAGGAGAAACAATATAAACTAGTTATTAAATGATGAAATCGCTAATTGTTCCGGACGAATTGGGGAGTTGTTAACGTCATCTTAGGAGCGACTAAACAAAACACAGCTAACTATTTTCCTATATTTTTTTTTTATTTTTACTAACACATTTACGTAAATCGTAATACAGTATTCCAATTAAAATAAATCATACTATAACATCTAAATGCACGTCGTGCTTTAACTATATACCGATCAAATCAGGTTACAAGAACTCTCGAGGGTCAGATAGAAAATGTAAGAGTATGCTCGGTTCTGATATCTCTTCATTTCAGATTTCAGATTCTGATATAGGAATTGGAATATATATATTTAGAGTATAGATGTGAATACATCGTTTTCGAAGACTTTTTGCTGGCAACTAGTAAGTATACAATAATAATCAAAGCTAAGCTACCTCGCTTTTTTAACCGACTGCGCCAAAATACTTTGGCCACGTCTCGAGGCGTAAAAGTGACTTCACAGAACGCCTTGTCTTGCAGGGTAGACTGTAGGGCACTAGACCACGCGGACGCTCATCCATGAGATGGACTGCCCAGATTAAGTCCGAAGTGAGTGGTCCATCGTATACTAAACTGTACTAAAAATCGCGAGGCGAATCACATCTGCCTCTAGACAAGAACCTTTAAGAAAGACCACGCCAGCTCTGTCAAGAGCCCGTGCCGGACGGCGCGTGTATGTTCCAAGCGCGCCTCAAAGAGATGTTAGCATATGAATGGGTCCTCTAGGGCCAAGCCTGCCGGGTAAGCGGGATTGTCCGAAAAGGTTACCGCTACCCCGGAACATAAAGGGCTACTGAAGGAACATGGATGGATTTTAGTCAGTAAGAGTCTGACACTCCCTTCCGCTCCACCCAGAGCGGGAGAAGTCATTGGATGATTTCCCAGCCTTAAAAAAAAAACTCTGTCAAGACTGCTACGAAGAAAAAGAAGTTACATTAACGAAAAGAAATATAAAAGATACACACTAATAAAATAACTACACCCATTGTTAAGAGGGAGCTTGTCAAAATTACTTAAAGGATACTATGTTGAACAAAGCCAGTCATTAGATTCATTTAGTGTCGAAAATATTGGAAAAGAAATTCCGTCAAAGAACTTAAAACAACAAAGTGCTCGTTTTTCAAGTTCCGTTGTTGTTTTCTTTTTGTAATTACGTTCTGTGTTTGTTTAACAGAAATTGTAAACGGTAAAAATAATGGGATGTTTTTACCTGGAAATAATGAACTGTTATTTCGCAGTTTCTGCGTATAAATTTATGCGTATAATTTTATGTTAAAAAGAAATTAAACATAACATAATAATATGACGTCTTGTTTTCCCGAAGGGCACCTTAGTACACCCACATTTCGCCAGATATTTTAAGGGGGTGAGGAGCTCGTGGCTAGGTACTAAAAGCCGCACAGTTCGATTCATCAGGTTAAGTTACGCTTGCCTGGGTTGGCCGTGGATGGGTGACCATCTTTACATAACGAGACTCCTCCGTTTCTCGGCAAGCACGATAAGCCGTTGGTCCCGGCTCTCATTTGTGCATCTTTGACAGTCGTTACGGGTCGTCAGAAGCCCGAAAATCCGACAGCCAGTCTTACCAAGGGGTATCGTATTGCCCAGTTACTGGGTTGTGGAGGTAAGATAGGCAGACGCTCCATGTGAAATACTGATATTCAGCTGCATTCGGTTAAACTTGAAGCCGACCCCAACATAGTTTGGAAAAGGCTAGGCAGATGATGAGTCTCATGTTAAATATAAAGCAGTAGCTTATAAAATGGTGTAGCTTATAAAGTTGTAAGATAGAGTTCAGTGGATTGTCTGAAAGGGGGTAACCCCGGGGGGTACCCCGAACATAAAGAAGCTAAAGAAGGAACATCGATGAGTTTTAGTCAGTAAGAGTCTGATACTCCCTTCCTCCAGCCAGAGCGGGAGCGGTAATTGGTTTATTTCCCACCCTCAAAAAAAAAGAATTAAGAAAGAGAGAGATTTTAATTATATTTTCAATTCTACACTTTCTACCATGCAATGTTAAATACTGCTGAGCGAGGAAAAGTAAAAAACGGAATGATCAATATAACACTTCAACCAGCTTGAATTTTAACTCAATTTTAGACGAAAGTTAGATCCAAAATTCGGGGTTAATAAGTGTTTAATTGGTGTGCGATGTGTTCTATTATCGACCATAATTTCAAATAACGAAGGTCAACTATAAATCGGGATTTAATTCATTTCAAAGGTACATTGCCTAGTCCACGACATTTGTACGGAGAGCCAGCATATCAAGTTACCCCAATCTGTCAAATTTCTTTCATAGTTTTTCAACTTTATAACAAAAGCATAAGGTTCATTTTCAATTGAGAAAATTGGACAGTTTGGTATAACTTGATGTGCTGGCGTCTGTACATAACTACAGAATTCATCGTGTCGGCATTCGAGGCACGTGCCTGCCAGCCTACGCTCAGTTCACTAGTTTGGCATTTGTCGTCGCAAAGCCTCACTAACCAACATCCAATTGTTCGTTCTTGTGGTCTCTGGTGAAGTCCATTTACGTTGTAGATACATGTTTTATAGAATGCCGAAGGCATTACATGTATTTTAGTTATTGGAAACTAAGATTTAACTATGTTCATGATATATATTTCGGCACAAAATTGAGCATCAATTAGAAAAGATCTCAGAAATTGGAGTTGATTTTTCTTTCATTTCAAACGAAGCTTGTAAATAGCTACTGTTATTAGAAAATGAAATTGTTTTGTGACGAAAATTTTGTACAGATACACGTGCCTTAATTTTGCTGGCTTTTTTGCGAACTCGATTTGGGATCTGTTCTAATTTATGCAGGAACCCCGGATTGGGTGAATTTCTCCTACAAAGATGACCATTTGTCTCTGTCGTGTGCAACTCATCTCTAGGTTGGGCCAGCTACTCGTTTGAGCTCATCTTCTCAACGTACTGTCACGTTGACAACGTCTCCTTCTGCCTCTTTTGCCTTGTGGTCCTTCCCATTGAGTTACTTTTACGGTCCTTTTCTGGTCTGCAGGCCTCGCTACGTGACCTGTCCGTTTCCATATTATTTTGTGCATAGCTTAACGCATTGGTTGCTTTTGTTATCGTTATTATTCTTATGTGTCTTATTATATTTGAATTCTTTATCTTGAGCATGCAGCACGCACTACTCCACGATGGCAAAGATTAGTTTCTATTTTGCCATAAAATTTCACATCTGGCATCCTTATGTCAAAACCGGTAGGAGAAAAGAGTTCATAGCCAAAGTTTTCATATATATTGGCATGTTGCTTTTAAGAATTTCTTTGAGACTATAATACCTTCTTTCATATTTGATGGAACCAAACACTATACCTACCAGACTGAAGTTATTCAAGGTACGCAAGGATTAAAAGGCTTTTTATTTATTAATTTTAAAAATGTAGGTACAGTATCAATTTTATTACGAAACCATAAAATATTCATGTATTCCCAGAAAAACTTAACACGTGTAAACTTTAACAAAAACGAGGTCAACATTTTGTTTCGCATCCTACTTACGGCATATTTCATAGGAGAGTGTGTCTCTGTGTGTGTGTTCAACAGGCATGGGGGTGTATGTGGGTGTGTGTGTGTGTGTGTGTTTGTAATAAAAACAAAACGATATTCCACTTCGCTGTACCTGTTCACGAGTAAAACAAAACGATATTCCACTTCGCTGTACCTGTTCACGAGTAAAACAAAACGATATTCCACTTCGCTGTACCTGTTCACGAGTAAAACAACTATGATTCGCACGCCATGGGAGGAGGATATGAGATGAAATATCGTAGAGTGGATGTACAGAGGCCAGCACATCAAGTTACCACAATCTGTCAGATTTCTTTGATAGTATTTCAACTTTATTGCAAAGACATAAGGTTCATTTTTAATTGAGAAAATTTGGCAGTTAGGGATAGCTTGATGTGCTGGCGTCTGTACATAGTTACATGCAGGGTGAATTTTGATGAAATGAAAAACTTCTTAGTAAAAGTCCCTTGAAAGTATGGACTTTTTGATTAAGTGCATGTTATCATCAGATTAAATGTGCAGTTGTTACCAGTAACAACATAATCCTTTTTTTTTTTCATTGATTGCTTTGTTCTCTCTCTCTAGCAATGTATCTTTAATAACAGTAATATAAAAATAATTTCGAGGAGCTCGGGGCTAAGAAATAACAGCTGCGAAGCGATCCATCAGGTTAAGCTACGCTTGCCGGGATTGGCCGTGGATGGGTGACCATCTTTACATACCGAGTCTCCTCCGTGCCTCGGAAAGCACGTTAAGCCGTTGGTCCCGGCTGTCATTTGTGCATCTTTGACAGTCATTACGAGTTGTAAGACGCCCGAAAATCTGACAGCCAGTCTACCCAAAAAATACTGGTATTCAGCTGCATCCAGTTAGACTGGAAGAAGACCCCAACATAGTTGAGGAAAGGCTAGGCAGATTGTTACTTGTAGTTTGTGATCTATGTTACTAAATAAATGTGAATTTATAAACCCGGTCTCCGAACACCATTATTATAATGTAAAGAAATACTTATGGAAGTAGCCAACCTCATTTCTGCCGCAATAGCTATTACACAAACAGCCAGCCCAGTGGATGAGCCACTAACTATATGGAATATTATCACCACACGTCGCCCGCGGGGAATACAACACGCTACGCTTACATTGCAGCTTTAATTACCGTCTCTTATGTGCTACAGGAACATGCCCGGCAGTGTATGCGGTACTAATAGATAGTGTCGCAATTAGACCGTCAATTGTTATAGGGTTGGCTAAATAAAGATTGTTTGTTCCGATAATGTGCTGTCCGCTTATGTTCGGTTATTGACGTGGAGGTAAATAATCCTTATGTGAGTAGGTGTCTGAAGAAGGGTGACGGTTCTTTATTGATCTATAAATAATACTGTAATCGTAGTTAATAATTATATTGAACTAGCTGCTCAGCTCCTATTGGTCGTAGCGTGATGTTACAGCCTATAGCATTCCTCGATAAATGGACTATCCAACGCAAAAAGAATTTTTCAATTCGAACTAGTAGTTCTAAAGATTAGCGCGTTCAAACAAACAAACTCTTCAGCTTTATAATAATAGTATAGATAAGTATAGTATAGTAGGTTAGGTAATACCTATTGCCAATTAACTTCTACCTAAGGTGGAAATTTGATCTTCTGCTGTTGTTGGACCTTTCTCATCAGATTTCGTATGTTATTTACAAACTATTAACTATTAGCACATAATTCTGATATTAGAAGGATTGGAAATACACACTTATCCTAATAATTATCATCTAACTAGCTTCTGCAAGCGACTTTGCCCGCATGGATGTCATAAATTATCCCACGGGAACCGTTCATTTTCCGGGATAAAAAGATTCAAGGTGTTCATCCAGGTTATAAACTATTATGTGCCAGTTTTTCCAGATCCGTTCGGCCGTTTCAGCGTGAAGAAGTTACAAAATCAAAATCAAAAGTCATTTATTCAAATTAGGCTGAAGATCAGCACTTTTTGAAGGTCACCTCACCACTTCCTAGTGCTTTAGCTGGGAATAAGAAGTGGCGCAACAAACTCCCCAGCAGCACAGCTGTATGTTTGTACAAACGTACAAACACACACACTTACAAACTGTCGCCCATTATATTTATTATTATTTAATGGTGTGATAATGTACAAATATCTTTGTACCTAAATTAAACCAAACTCTTATTGCACTACTTGTACACGTTTCATGTCTTTTTGAAAAAAAAAACGAACTATGTAAATATGGTAATCATCCTAGTGTGACAATCTCATAATACAAGAATTTATATTACTTCATGTACAATTTAGCCATGTAAAGTGATAACTTTAAATTTTCTGACACGCTGTAAAGTGTAAATTCTGAAATGCTATTTGCATTTGCGGTCATGCAACCCTTAGATTTCATAAACAGATTTACACTAAACAGATATTTCTTGAATTTTAATTTAAGTACAGTCTCAAGCACATCAAGTTACCACAAACTGCCAAATAACAATCGATTTTAAACTTACCAGTAAACGGTTTAAGGTTGGAAATCATTTGGAGAAGTAGGTACATACACAAACTCTACACAAACTCTTGAAATGTGTGATTTCAAAAGAAAACCTAAAATGTACGACATTATTCTGCACATTTAATTTTGATTTCCCAAAAGCTACATCAAAATGTGCCCAGACAGCAAACACCTAATTCAAAATAAAAGGCCGATTCGTAATATTTCCACGTAGGAAGGTACACGGTAAGGCAAAATAATTGGGCACACTTCTGAGACTGCCGACCTTCTAATGGGTCGGTGGTAACGTTAGTTAACTTGCTCATTATTACCGAGCGCTGTACGGTCAGCGTCGAAATTAAATTGCCAGCGACTTCGTGGAACATACCTTGGAGACTAGGGCTATTGTAATTGACTGTGTTATAGCTATAATTTTGTTTGGGGCTGGGGTTGGAAGATAGCATTGATAGTTAGGTATTTGACAGTAGGTAGGTATTTGTATCGTATTTCATGTTTTAAAAAGTGTTTTTTTAATTACAATTTTATTCCTTCTACGATGCACTTCAGAAAAGTGTCAAAATTTAAAGTTAATTAGGCTTTATTTTTAACTGGGTGGGTCTTACTTCGAGGGAAGGCTGAGGATTTATAACTTAAATCTACTACAACTACCTCATAATTAGGGTAAAAAAGAAAGTACGGTTATTTGCGGCAAACATGACGCAGTAAAAAAAAACAAGTTAAGGAAAAATATGCCTTTACATTATGTTAAATATAATATAAAGACAGCAGGATGATTGTGATAACCAACTAAATTAATTGAACGTTATCCCAATTTATTTTCCACACATTACCTTCCTTCCTTAAAATAGGTATGATGGCAGCACTTCCCAGATTAACCCTTCCTCAAGAAACTATACTTTACATAAACGATAGGGACCAACCCATGGGATCAGAGTCCCGAGAAAGTACTTTGAATCTCAAAAAAAAACCGGCAAGGGCCCTCCGCAAGCCATCATTAAGTCTAACTTTAATATAATGCTGCCGTTGGAACGTTTAAAATCCCTAAATTATTGTCTCTTCAGACCGCAAAGTAATGCGTCGGGAGCCACGTGACGACTCCCGGCCACCGTAGGCGCGGGCCTGCGGACGGTGAGTAATGGGTGACTCACCGTCCGATCAGCACCAGGCCCGTGCCGGACGGCGTGTATATGTTCCACGCGCGCCTCAAAGAGATGTCAGCATATGAAGGGGCCCCTTAGGGCCAAGCCTGCCGGGTAAGCGGGATTGTCCGAAAGGGTTACCGCTACCCCGGAACATAAAAGGCTAAGGAAGGAACATGGATGGGTTTTAGTCAGTAAGAGTCTGTCACTCCCTTCCGCTCCACCCAGAGCGGGAGAAGTCATTGGATGATTTCCCAGCCTTAAAAGAAAAAAATAATTAGAAGCTTTACACTAGATTACCTAACTCGTTGCTGCTTGTAGGTTGCATTGTTTTAAAGACTAAAATGCACATTCATGATGATTGCTTCGTTGGTCTAGTGGTCGCAAACGCTGAGCCCGCAAATTTTTCAGTAGCAGCCCGATTTGTGCCCGGTTAATAGCAATAGTTTCGCTTCTACCCTCTACGACGTGGGACTTAAACAAAACTAGCTCAATATGGGTGGTACTACCCCTTTTTGAGGGAGGGTAATCATCAAATGACCCCTCCCGCCCGGAGTAGCGGTAACAATTTCGGACAATCCCGTTGACCCGGCAGGCTTCAGCTTTCCTTCATGCTGACATCTCTTTGTGGCGCGCGTGGAACACGTAGGAACCTTACCATTCGGGAATTGCAGGCGATGTTATGATGAGTTAAGAGTGAAACTTGCCTACTTGTACGGAGACAGTTTGACATTCCTCTTAAAAAAAGAAACACATCATTTTCAGGATTTAATCCATACTAAATATAATTGAACCACTGAACCGATCGTTATGAAATTTAGCAGATAGCTACAGACTTACTCACCGTTTAGTTCTCCACCTCCCAATGCCCTCCCCTCCACCCCCTTCAAAAACACCCGGCTTCCATTAATTGAACTGTAAAATACCTAACACATTCTAAGACCCCTGTAATAGGAACACGTGTATCCCCAGAGCTCCAACAGCTAAACACGTTACGTATGTGGATATAAAAATGTCTCGCGTAAACGAACTTTGCTGTTACGATTAAAATGTAACAGGTTTCTTGAAATTTTCCTTACTTTGTTGATATTAGTTAACTACATACTTACTACATGTAGGACTAGGAACTATCGTCACGTCATGGTAGCTCAAAGTTAATGAACAAATTTTTAATTATGGTACAGGTAATCAGTAGGGCAAAGCTTGGATAGAAACGGCTTTACCCGGCGGCTTCGCCTATGTGGATGTCGGAAACTATTCCAAGGAAACTTATTATAGAAGTTAAGTTAAATTGTTACAAACTCTATGGACTCTGGTCTGAAATAAAAACTTTCTATTCTATTATAGGAATAAACTCTCCTGTGTTAATCCAGGTCATAAACTTTCTCTGCAACAAATTTCATTCAGATGCGTTCAGCCGTTTGAGCGTGAAGGAGTAACAAACATAATAAACACACACACTCACAAAATTAGTGTGATTAGGATCAGTATCACAGTAGGTAGGTAGCGATAAAAATCGGCAAGAGTATGCCAAGGTTTGGTCATGTTGAGAAAATGAATGAAAAGAGACGATCAAAGGTTTTTAAAAAACAGATGTAAGTGGAATCATCTGACAGCCAGTCTTACCAAGGCGTATCGTATTACCCAGTTACTGACTGGGTTGTGGAGGTTAGATAGGCAGTCGCTCCATGTAAAATACTGGTATTCAGCTGCATCCGGTTAGACTGGAAGCAGACCCCAACATAGTTGGGAAATGGTAAGGCAAAATTAATGATGTGAGTGGAAACATCTGGACGACGACGCCCTGAGAGGACATAAAGCGACCTGATTGGTAATGATCTTCAGAAAGTTCAGGTGTGTATTATTTGAAACCAGCATGCGTGTATACCTAACCAGAGGAGCAAAAGGAGTTGGTATGTACCTAAGGAGCATAACAAGTGACGTCCGCCACCGTTTCCGCCGGCCAATGTTATTGTTCCTAGCCTGTTAACATCATTGGTCGTACCAATTCTGAATAAGACGTAAACCTCTGCAATGGAGAAAGTTAAATACAGTGAGCTGCCTAAGTGAAGGCCCAACTGGCCTTCACGTTTGGTGGAGGCGCCGGTTAGAGCTCGTGTAGTGTGTTGTAGGGATTTCTATCCTACAGATAGAAACACATGGGGCAGCAGCTATTGTATTATATTACTTTTCAAGAATACATGCGTCCAGCAGCACGGCTACTGACAGACTCTTATACAGCATTCGCCATGATATGTTCTATCATTTTGAAAGTTCGAATGCTGTCAGTTATTTTCTTACCGGCCAGCTTGGTTCCGCATAAGGTTTCTCCCAGGCTCTACATTCTGAGTATTATGATTACGAAAACATTGTTCTTGATATCAAAACAATTCCTGACATATTAATTATTTTGTAAGATAAGAATGTTTTGAGAAAAGTGACAGATTTTTAACTTCGTTTTCTCTGCAGACCTTATGTTTACACGAGCGCAAAAATAAAATACGTCTTCGAATAAAATAAATTCAGCTATCAAGAGTAGGAGTAATCTCGGAAGCTGTTTAAGTTGGTGCGTTCCTAACACTTGGTTTTCAACAGACGTGGCGTCGCGCCTCCGTGCGCAATGTATTTCACGGCCAATTACTTGCAGGGTTTCTTTGTTTCCTCACGTGAAAGTATAAGTATAGAAAGAATAACGCACGTTTTAGAAAAACCTTTTCGGATTACATTTTGTGAGAACGTAAATGAAGTAAAAGGGGTATGTAAGGAATGTGACAGGATGCTTACTATAGTTTCTGCCTACCACCAGAGTAATAAGCGTGGGTTTGTGTTTTTTATAATAATTTTTGTTATTTTTTAGTTTCATGGGAAAGTAGTGGTAGCCTAGTGGTGTGTACCGTTGGACTGCCAAGTCATAGGGCATACCCTATGACTTGGCAGTCCAACGGTACGGTGGTGAAGTTCGAACCTGTGATTTTACGGCTTTATATGCGTATTGTATAATTATCACTTGCTTTAAAATCGGTGAAGTAAAGAAACCATGCATGTACGAGAGATATTTCTCAACAGCATGTGGAGCTCTAAGTCAGAGGCCCATGGGCAACATAAAACTCTGCCACCAGGTTAGTTACTAACCACACGAAAAGAAGAAGATGGGAAAGGAAAATTTGTCGATATATAACGAACATGTGAAATGCGATCAGAAAAACCCATACCTTTGACAGAGAAAAAATAGCAAAAGAGTCATTCTCTCCTTACAAAGATCTTTGAAGCAATAAAATATCATGAAATTGTATTTCAAAACTTATTGACGACAATGTTAAGGTTATAAAATTAATATTGAGATTAATTTTATAACATTTAAACTGGCGTAGTTAAATGAAAAACATCTTTAAGCTGATTTAAAATTAGAATTCGGGTTCTCCTGGCACTACAAATTTCCATCCACAAGAAAGTTTTCTGATTCATTTGTTTATACTTTCATTAGACAGTTTTGTACTATACAGGTGGAATTTTGTAATGCCACCTGAAGCGTAAGTACTCTTAATACCGTAGATAGCAAATTTTACTCTATGAAATCATTCCTTTATTTTTAAATAGAAAGAAAACGGCATTGAAAGATTTTCAAAAATTAGTTTATTATGTAAAAAATAAACCCTGTACTTTTTCGCGTTGATCGTTAGAATCAATTATAAGGATGAAATCTCTCTAACAAACATTATAAATTAAATGATAGGCAAATCATCAAATCTTAAATTATTTAAATTATGTTATTGTAATTGTGTATTTATAATGGTAAACTAACTAATTAGTTACTAGAAAAGGGCAATTTTTTTGGATACACAAATGTTTTCTTCTAACGAATTTATTTCTAGTAACCTTTAATAACGTATTGTGGTGAATATTATAAATCGTATTCTGAAGTTTAACTCTCAATTCGTTTGAATTCGCATAAGATTTAATGCAAATTTAATCTTTTACAAAAAAAAACCTAAAGCGGTGAGATCTGGTGAGCTCGCAGGCCATCTAATTGTGCCGTTTGTACCAATCTTCAATCGTCTTTTATCTAAATAGTAATTCGTCATTTTATTGTAAAAATGACGTCAATGATAATTACTAATTACTAACATAAGTAAAGTGATGGATCTTTGAGTTAAAGAGGTTTAACTTGACTCATTGAATTTATAAGTCCAGGTTTCATGGTTTTCTTTCATTTAATTTGGATAAATTTACAACATTTTTTTTAACGAACTTGATAGTTTGTTACAGATATTTCATCCTTATAATTGATCCTAACAATCGGTGCAATAAAAGTAAAGGTTGATTTTTATCGATTTTAGTCGATTCGATTCCCGACTGGTGCAAACGAATTTTTGAAAATCTTTGAATGCAGTTTTCTTTTTATTCAAAAATAAAGGAATGTTTTCTTTGAGTAAAATTTGCTATCTACGGTATTAAGAGTACTTTCCCTTCAGGTGGCATTACAAAATTCCACCCTGTATATGAAACAATCGCGACACGTAACTTTTACCATAAAATTAATTACAACCCAGTCTCTTTTAGAACAGTTACCGCAAACTATTCAGTAACAATTTAAACTGTTTCGCGTTTACCATAATTTACTACCTAAAAACAAGTCTGTGAGCTTAATAAAAATCCTTGAAATTTGCTAGATCGGTATTTTTTATCCGGCCACCTGCTAGTCCAGTGGGCGAATTTAAAAAATGTATGTAACATCACGTAGCCGGAGCAAGTTTTGGTGCCTAATTAGCTCTGTTTAAGGGGAAAACGCCAGGGCAATAAATGTGGGTGATAAATGTGTAGAATCAAGTTCTTCCAACTAAACAGACAGTTGTGCTGCTGGGAAGTTTGTTGCCCCACTTCTTCTTCCCAGCTAAAGCACTAGGAAGTGGTGACGGGTGGGCGTTTTTGTGGGACTGTATTATGTAACTTTGACCTTCACAAAGTGCTGACTTTCAGCCTAGTTTGAATAAATGACTTTTGATTTTGGTAGCCCTTGAAATTCGAATTTTCTTAAATTTTTTGCAATTCGCAGGTCAGTATCGCTTTGTACATTGATCACAATGTGATTCGCGATCGAAGCAAGTAGGTACGTATTTACAGAATTGTTATCATTAAAATCATCAATAAAAACCTTTAAGTTTATTTTACGCTATGGAATGAATATTTCATGAAATCATAATCAATTTTACATTAGAGAGTTGGATATGGATGATTCGGGAAATTGCAAAAAACTTATGGAAATTTGTATTTTGCGGGGTACTCTGGCGCTTTCACCTTAAAGCATACAGATAAGGGAAGTTGTTTCGTCGCTGCAAACTGACGTCATGCAGAAATGAATAAAGTTTGTAAAAGGCTTTTGATACGGAGGGTAATGTTGGTACTTTCCATACGTAAATTTTAGTTGTTACACTAGACTTTCTCTCAGTGTTGAAGATCGCGACTCGTGTAATTGAATTTGTAATCGGATTATATTCCCTTGTTGTTACATAATTACATATATCGCTGCTTTCATTACCTTTGTAATGTTAAATCCTTGAGTTAAGGAACTGTTATAACGGGGTTCCGGATTAGGTTTTTAAAAAAAGGAAAAACCATTTAAACTAAAAATAAACTTTGTATTATACTTTTAAATACACGAGTGCAAGTTACATGTGCACGGTTGGAAGGATGGAAGACGACTGAGGTGCTGGATTGCGAGGAGCGGGAGAGAGGAATGATAGGATGCTGCGTCAGCAGCGGGAATGCAGCGTAGGCTGCTGAGTAGGCCAGGAAGGGAACAAAGGTAAGATGTAACAGCCCCCCGATTAGGAGGAAACTTACGGGTTTAAGGTAAGTTGACGGGGGAAGGAAAAGGTAAGTTTTCCAGGTATTTAGGACGACCGGAGTCGAGGAGCAGGAATATCTTCGACATCTATGGATGCCATTTCTATGGGAGTGTCGGGTACAGGATTACATCTAGAAGTCTTAACTAACTTATAATAACGATACAATTTATATGAAATAACTAAGATTATAATTTGAGAAAAGAGAGTCTAAATTATCTATGTTTTTTAAGTTAACGTAAGGAACTCTTATGTTGTCTTTTATGTATGTAGTAGAACTACAACAAGTATCGTTAATTAATTCAAAATGCAATACTATTGGTTTGATTTTTATTTCAATATTATGTTTTGGTATTAACTTATTGTCGTTGCAATAGGCAATACAATTGTCTGGTATAGTTAATATACCAGTACCGGAAATGGAAGATTCAAATAGATCTTGATTTTTACATTCTATTGTAATTTTAGAATTTTGACTAATCATGTATATCCACTGGTTATTGTGTAATTTATGAAATGTTTCGAAATTACCATTTACAAACTCAGTTTTGCAAAGAGGTGGAACAGATGTCAAAGCTTTTGAAATAACCTCAGTTTCACATATTGGTACGGCTAACGTGGAGTATACGTTGGGCATTTCACAAATATAATATTGTGTATTTATAACTTTACAGGAATTGAGTGAGTTTAATTTACAATAAGATGATTTATCTTTAGTTATGCCCAAATATTTAGTGGATGGTATAATTGTAGAGTACAAAGTATTATTTACAGTTTTAAGGGCAATGGGATAAGGTGTAATATGATACAAGTCAAATTCTTTTGTATTTACTAAGGGCATTTGTAATACAAATATTATTTTGTTATTTGCGTAATAACTAGACACATCAGATATATTTTCTAAAATATGGATATTATCTAAAATTAAAGGTACAGGTAATTGCTTAGAACTAGGTAGAAATCTATAATTACCCACAAGATCTGAAAACAGTTGTTTGGGAGTAATAATAGATGGATATAGTATATTAGACTTACTAAACATAATAGCACTAATAATATCTTCTAACTTAAATGATAATGTTAATAAACTACTTTCTAAAATATTCGACAGTCCCGATATTTTAGATCTCATTAATAGTTTATTGGAAACTAGTGTTAAATTCGCCATTTCCTGGTTCAGGGTATCAATAGCGTAACTTAGACTAACTTCGTTAGCATTAATTTTATCGACAACTTCTTTCAGAGACGAGAGTGTGGATGTTGTGACCATCATGTTTTCTTTCATGAGGGTCGCCAATTTGGTTTGATCATTCTCTAAGGTTTGGACGGCATTACTATATTTTTCGGCATCATTTTGGTCCATATTACCGAATAGTTGTTTAATTACTGAGCCGATTCCGCCAAACCAAGCTGATCTCTTATGAGATTTGGATATAAGATGGGAAATAGAATCAAAGTCTCTGACTATATCAGAATAACGAGATGACAATGGTTGGAACAAATAGTGACATTCGCCTTCATAGTATGCATTGCTTTGATTACATAACAATTTAGAAGTTCTTAGGATATCCCTTATATTATCTAAATGTGGTTGTATAAAAGAAACATCTATGGGAATGATAATATCTAGAGTATCATCGGTTATTTTTAAAGAGCCAATGGGGTCGAAATATATGCCTGCGTCGTCTGATGCTGGCTGGATATATTCTTGGCTGTTCGACGCCAGGATAGGATATATGTAACCAATTCTGGAAGGAAATGTAACTTAAATTAACGAAATTGTATAATACTATGTCTCGTTAGTAGTGGCTAATTTCATTTCATCGAAATGATGTTTGACGTGACGTCTATTTATTAGTAGTGATGCTGTATTATTTCCGTGGATTTTCACGATTTTAAATGGGCCTTTCCAGATGGGTGAAAGGGCTTTCCTAAGGCGCAAATGGTTTTTAAGGTAAACAAGATCACCGACTTTATATTTAATTGGCCTTGTGTGAGTATCGTAATAATTTTTAGAGTTTATCTTTGATTTTTGGATATGTTCTATTGCCTTTGTTCGGCAATATTTAAGTCTATTCTGAAGTATGCGGACATATTCAGGATAAGTGGCGCCTGATGTTTCTTCGTAAATGGAATTAGGTATATATGGTTTGTGTCCAAACACAAGTTCGTAGGGAGGGAAATGAGTGGTTGAATGAATGGCTGTGTTATACGCAAGCATAGCCGTGTACACAAAGCGAGGCCAATTATTTTGTTGTTCGTTTACATAGGACTTTAAGTATTCTTTTAGGGTAGAATGACTTCTCTCAAGAGCACCCTGAGTCTGAGGGTGGTATGGGGTGGACCATAACTGTTTTATTTTTAATAAATTGCATGTTTGTTTGAACAGCTCTGCTGTGAAGTTGGTGCCCTGGTCTGTTAGGATTGTTTTGGGTATTCCAAATAATGTAATAAAGTGGACCAAGCATTCACATGTTTCTTCAGCGGTAGTGTTTATGATTGGATAAGCGGCTGAGAACTTGGTAAGGTCATCTTGGAGTGTTAAGATATACTTATATCTATCGTTACCGGCTTCTGGTAGTGGTCCTACTATATCAAAAGCTACGCGTTCAAAAGGGCGCGTGGAAAGAGATGTGATTTGCATAGGGGCACGATTGGTTTTTCGAAGGGCTTTGTTGATTTGGCATTGCGGGCATTTCTTTACGTAATTCTCTACGTCTGCACGCATATTTTTCCAGTAATATTTTTCCTGTATGCGTTTCAGCATTCTACCAGAACCTAAGTGACCGGCTATAGGGAGATCATGATTCTCTTTCATGATTTTAGGAATTTCACTGAGTGATGGATAGATAATAGTGTTCTTATAGATGTGTATTGTCATTTCTGAGTTGTGAAATAAATACAGGATCATATTATATAGTTTAATATACTGATGAGTATCGAAAGGATTATTGAAGTCGGAAATAGCTATTTCAGGGTTATTTTGACCTGTGAGACTGACAACTAACTCATTTCTTACGGATTTAAGACACTTGTAGATATCTTCATATGTACAGGTGTCGAAGTGGTTGACCTTGGTAAAAATAAAATAATAAATTTTATCTTGATATTCATATTTAAGGAAAGAATGCAGTGTTCTTTCTAGTAAGGAAAACTCGTTTAAATTAGGAATATTGGATACGATCTCTTCAGTATACGGGATGGATTCATCCATATCTATGGACGTAGGGATGATAACATATCTTTTATCAGTTTTAGATAGGCTCTCGTTATGTTCTATTATAGTAACATTAGGATCAAAGTCTTTAGAAATGGTTTTAAGGAATTCTGAGTAATTACCATCTGGAGTATTGGAGCTACTAGGGCTCAAGACATCAGGAGGTGATGTTGGATTTGGATGATTAGTGGGAGGTGGAGTTAAATTTTCATTAACTATATTATCTAGGTCATCAAGATTGCCTAGCTCTGGTAAGCTCGAAGGTTGGATAAGGGGATCTGTAAGATCTTCGAGTTGAATTAAATCATCCGGAGAAACAGTTGGAAGGATATCTGGATTTAATGGTTCATCGTGATCAGGTGAGTTTACATTTTGATTAGAAGTACTCGGTATAGGATTTATAGGATTAATGGATTTAGTTATGGGATAGCGGGATAATGCATCAGCGGCGTTATTTAGTTTCCCTTTTCGATATACTATTTCATACTCGTATTCCTCCAATTTTAGTCTCCATCTCTGGAGTTTACTACTGGGGTCAGAGTGATTGAATAACCATCGTAAAGGACGGTGGTCAGTGATTATAGTGAATTTTCTGCCATAGAGGTATGGACGGAAAGTTTTACAGCCGAAAATAATTGCAAGTAGTTCTTTTTCAGTTGTACTATAATTGCACTCATTTTTGTTGAGTGTACGGGAAGCATAGGCGATAGGCTTATCTTTGCCTATTTCGCCTTGGGAAAGGATAGCGCTGATTGCATAATTGGATGCATCGCAGCTGAGAAGGAATGGTTTGGAGAAGTCAGGATATGATAGTAACGGAGCTGTAGTTAGTTTGTTTTTTAAGGTTTCAAAGGATAATTGGTGTTCATTTGTCCATACGAACTCTACATTTTTTTTCAGCAGATTTGTTAAGGGTTTTGCGATACTTGAAAAATCAGAGATGAACCTGCGATAATAAGAGACGAATCCAAGAAATGATTTAATGTCTTTGGGAGATTTTGGTATAGGAAATTCATGAACTGCTCTTAGTTTTTCAGGGTTTGGTTTTACGCCTTTGTCGGTAATGACATGGCCTAGATAAGAAACTTCTTTTCGTAAAAATTCGCACTTGTCTGGCTGTAGTTTTAATTTGAATTGGCGGAGTCTAGAAAATACGTTAGTTAGGTCATTTATGTGAGAAGGGATATCGTATGAGTAAATTACAATATCATCCAAATATACGAAGCATTGAATGCCTTGGAGACCAGATAGAGCGGAGTTCATTAATCTCTGGAAGGTGGACGGTGCATTTTTTAGTCCAAATGGCATACGTGTGAATTCGTAATGCCCTGTCGGGACTGAAAATGCTGTTTTGGGAGAATCATTAGGAGACATATTAATTTGATGAAAGCCGGAAGCTAGGTCTAATATGCTGAAATATTTGCACTTGCCTAATTGGTCTAGGATTTCGGCTATGTTTGGGATAGGATAGGAATCTCCAATGGTCACGTCGTTAAGTTTACGGTAATCGATTACGATGCGCCATTTCCTTTGACCGGACGCATCAAGCTTCTTGGGTACTACCCAAATAGGTGAGGACCATGGGGACATAGAAGGTTTTATTATACCTTGTTTTAACATTTTTTCAACTTGAGAGTCAACTTCTTTTTTGTGACATTCGGGGAATCTGTATGTTTTAACATGAATTGGGTTATCAGAAGTGGTTTTAATTTTATGCTCTATTGCATCAGTGCAAGTTAACTGGTCGTCGGGTAGGTGGAAAATGTCTGAAAACTGAGAACAGACAGAGTATAATGCCTCAGTTTCTTCTGTATTAAGGTGGGACACGCGAAGCTGTTTTAAAACCTCTTCTGTGCGTTCATGAATATGAGGTTCGGTTGTGGTACCGATGAATACTGAACTTTGTGGATCAAAAGGAATTAAACGTAATCTAAGGTCAGACTCAATACTTACAGATTCTTCTGAGGTGTTAACAACAGAAATATTAACACGGTTGTTATTCTTAACTTGGACTATACAGTTTGCTATTAATAGATCTTTGGATATATGTTGGTCAATTATTAAGCCTTCTCCGATTTCTGGGTTTGCTACAGTACATTCAATTACGGTTTCAGTACGTGGAATAATACTATAGACGGGTTCATTGAAATGCATTTTAAGTTTAATGTCCTTAAGGTGTAGTATACCTTCGTCATAGTTAATTTGGCTACTTATGGAATTGAATAAATCGTTGCCAATAATACCATCATAGGGTAGGCTTAATTCATTGACTAGATTGAATATATGTGTAAGGTATTTACAATCACTGTGGGATTTATCATGTGTATACATAGTTATAGGGATTTGTCCTAGTGTGCGTAGAGGATTATCAGAGGCTGAATCAATGCCTTTGATTTTAAATGTAACTGATTTATTAATTATGGGCATATTGCTAATGGCTGATTTTTTTATTATACTTATAGATGCGCCAGTATCGACGAGGAGGGATAGACCATTAGTGGATACGGGAGTACTCACTTGTATATAAGGTAAGTATTTATTTGGTATATTAGATGTAAATTCGTATATTTCTTTATTAATATGTTTTTTATTTTCAGGATTCTGGATGACGTCTACAGTTTGGGGCTGGTTACCCTGTTGCTTGACTTCATGAATTTTTAAAGGGTTTGAGTCTACGATTTGGGGCTGGTTACCCTGTTGCTTGACTTTAATATTTTTTAAGGAAATAGAGTCTACGGTTTGGGGCTGGTTACCCTGCTGCTTGGCTCCAATGGAATGATGACCTCGAGTTTGGGGCTGGTTACCCTGTCCATGGGTCATTATTTGGGTTTTGGCGTCTTCTGTTATAGAGGTTATCTGTCCCGTGCGACGCCTAATCGGGACATTATTTAGTTTAAATTATTGTCAACCGTATCATAACCTTCTACTTCGGTTACGACATTAATATGGGGTTTGAAAGTAGATGTGCTCGGTTGCGCGCTGGAAGTGGAAGGTTTGTATTGATTAAATCTTTTATTATTGAATTCGCGGAGTTGACATTTTTCTAGAATATGCCCTGATTTTTTGCAGTATCTGCAGAACGAATCATTAACGGAAGGCTGATAAGAGGTAGGTTTTTGAAATTGGGTATTATTAGAATTATTAGAATTATTGGATTTATTTGGTTTAAACCCAGTGTCATTTTGACGGAATGATTTCGCAGCTAAATTTTGTTTATAGGAATATTGCTGCAATTTTTCTTCAGAAATCGCGTAGTTTATCGCGTCATTAAGGTTTTTCGGGTCCCTGCACCTAACAATGTTAGCTATGCGGGGAATAAGACCCATCGTGAATGTGTGGAGAGCAAGATCTTCCATTGCAGCTACTCTGCCGGGAATTTCATTCTTTTTGTGGCTGGATACGGAGATCTCTGTGAGTAATTTAGACAGACAGGTTTCTATTCTAAGTGAGAATTGGTTAACATTCTCCTGTGCGCCTTGTCTGCAATCCTGGAGCTCTGCTAGGAGGTGAGCGTAATGTTTACGCTCTCCAAATTGTTTTTGGAGGAAATCTTTGAGGGATAGCCACGAATCGAACTCCTTAATTGAACATGCAATTTCAGCTTTGCCGTCCAATTGGCTGATAATGTATTTAAATACTATGTCAACTTGATAAGAGGAGGCTAAGGAAATTGCATTATCGCAATTATTTATAAAAGCATTTAATTTTTCTCTACTGCCATCAAAGGGCTTAATGAATTTAAGGATAACATTTAAGGGTATTCCCTCTTTAGACTCCTCTTTCAGGGCTTTTGATTCTTTCGACATAATTACTAACAATAATAAATCGTTACAAAATTAAAAGAATAAGATTAGATAGCTGTAAGTAAAATAATTAAACAATGTAACTTAGAAGCTCTCCTTATCGCTTATGCTCTGCGTTGAGACGGGAACTGCGACGAGTGGCGAGACAACATCCGTTGATACGAGGATTGGAATGTTCAACATAAACTGTTGTGAGATATTTGTAGATAGAACTTTGATCACTTTAGTATTTAAAAAGGTAACTTCACAACTCACAGTATTATTGCGCACATTTTCTTCATGTTTTCGCTGGATAGAACTGGATCTGGAGCTGGAACTGGAACTGGAACTGGATTGACCTTGAATTTGGTCAGTACCGGGTTTACCGGTGAGATGAGTCGTCTCCGGAGCTTTTGAAGCACTTTGGCACTTCGAATTTAAAGGATTTTAGGATTTAGCACTTTTCTTTTTAGAACTTGGCACTTTTCACTTAAGGACTATCACTTTTCGGAATTCCAAGGATATTTAATCCCTTTTACGCTGCCACCAATGTTATAACGGGGTTCCGGATTAGGTTTTTAAAAAAAGGAAAAACCATTTAAACTAAAAATAAACTTTGTATTATACTTTTAAATACACGAGTGCAAGTTACATGTGCACGGTTGGAAGGATGGAAGACGACTGAGGTGCTGGATTGCGAGGAGTGGGAGAGAGGAATGATAGGATGCTGCGTCAGCAGCGGGAATGCAGCGTAGGCTGCTGAGTAGGCCAGGAAGGGAACAAAGGTAAGATGTAACAGAACGAATGGTAAGTAGGGATTTAAAAAAGTTAAGGAATAGTCTCAAATTAATGGCAGATGCCACCAATGAAACTAAACACGATCAACACATTTAAACTGCGTTAAAGAACTGTCGGTATCCATATTCCCCAACTATAATGACACTTGCCAACAGCCCTTGAACGCGGCTTAGATGGGCTGATCGCGTTTAGTTTCATTGGTGAAATTCTCCCTTAGTCTTTTCTGCGATGTATTATACCCTTGAACTGTCATCGACACCAACATATTTTCAATTTTGCCCTTTCCAACCAAACGAATACCAAAGTAGTCCAAAATAAAACGCATCACACCTTACATATATTATCTGTTATAGGCTTGCGCGCAGTATATTGGCCGAAGCATTCCCGCATCCTTGTGGGTAACCAGACTTAAATCGGATATTAGAACGGCGCTGCGGTTAGCCGACAAGCAACCCCAACATGATCCTTTGGCTCCGTGCCAGAGGAACAAGATTTGATTTTCACACTCTTGGTGTTAGGTTTGTTCATTTCTGATACAGTCCCTTATTAGGTGAATAGACGGATAATTTAGATAATGGATTTTGTAGACTTAGTTTTCTCTACGAAGGGTCTTTCGTTTCATAATCTTACGTAGGGATCGTTATAAAACCCTAAAGGGTTGGGTAGAGCCCAGAGGTGTACCAATAGCACACTTATTTAGCTAGTTATGTTTAAGTCCTAAGTAAGAGGAGGCGAACCTATTGCCATCAACCGGGTACAACCGGGTCGAACCCAAGGCCTCATACACAGCAGCAGCGCTTGCAACCACTAGACCAACGGTTTTATGTCTGTACCTACCACATTTTTATTAACTTTATTGCATTTGTGAAGTTTCATAAAATACGTAGTAACCCTTATTTAGTGTCACGAAATAATTAACGTTGAGACGCTCTCTCAGGACTGTCTTCATTTTCATTTCGAAAATCTAGAACAAATTCATTAAATATTTTCTTTTAACTTGACTACGAAACACAGACGACCTCAAAATTTAATCAAATAAAAGTAAATAATTACCCACATAACCCACTAACACAAATATAGAACTAACTAATGTTGCTAATTTCATTTTCGCAGGTAGTTACAACCCTCAAGGGATGCTACGTCATGTAGACTCCATTATGGTGAGTGGCTTTATTAAAAATGCTTGTTTTTAGTACCTATAGAAAGATATTTATGTAGTAAAATAAAAAAGGAGGGGAAAAGATCATAGGACAGCAATAAAGTCGATGGCATCGACGTCTACGGGAATAGAGCCCGAATGGCTGGCAACATTGTCAGGTTATGTGGCAATGCTGATATTTTTTGGCCAAAAAATAGCCCAGCCGTCTGGTCACGTGATGAGTGGACGAACCGTTTGGCGATGTCTTAAGGCGGGTCTACGCTAGACGAACCGAGCACGAGCGAAGCACAACGTGCTCGGCTTCGTCGTTCGTGGCGTCAAGTGTGGACGTACAACGAACCTACAACGACCATTGTCCTCAGAATATGGTCCTGTATCAGAATATGGACGAAGCAAATCCCTTTGTGTTTGTCAAAAAACCGACAACAGGTGGAACGTTCGTGCTCCGCTCGTGCTCGGCTCTTCTAGCGTAAACACAGCTTTAAAAAACCAAGTGGGCATTCGGTCCATGGCTCTAGTGTTGTAATAAAATTGAAATATTTTTATAAGTTTTATAAGTTTTCCCGTAAGTTTTGAATCAAGAAACTAGGAATACCTGATTTTTAAGAAAAACTATTATATGATGCTAGAATTTTATATACTTATTCTTGTATTTATTATAAAAAAATTTTTATTGAAGTATGTCATACAATACCTTCAGCCAACACGATACGACTTCTTACCTACGTGTTGATGTTGCTGGAAATTCTACCTACTGGATGAATATCTTAAAATTCCATGTAATTTTAGCTACCCCAAAAGTTAATTTTGGCTAGATTTAGGTAACAATGCGAACGCCCAGCTAACAAAACAGTTTGATTATTAACTTCCACAAGGCTGACAAAGATATACCCACTCGAGTATTATTTTCCATTTTATGCATCGTCATCGTGTTTTATGAAAATATCGTATAAGTATAGAAACTTGATAGAAGAATGCGTAGCCTCGCAGCGGAAGTTATTTTAATAATATTTGAAATTCAATGAAGAAGGGGAAAACATACTTATTGCTAGTCGTTGGCAAATTCAATGCGACAATTTTGATAATATTTTGTGCTTTTTAAAAGCATCTAATATCTACATTTTGAACAATATTTTTGTTCCTAATTTTAATTTACTGTACTCCATATAACCAAACGAAGAGACGGAACACTAAATACCTGGCCGAGTGAAGATTTAAGGGAATAACTATTTCAGCAAGCTTTATAGTTTATTTCACCCTGTCACTATCGATGGCAAGACAGAAGGATCCTAATCGCTGCCTTACAAAAAAAATATAAATTTTCCTTTAAATAATTTACCAGCAACGAACCCAGATTTGTATAAAGATAAGGCAGCTCTCAAAGTAGATTCAGACTGATAGATAAGTAAGAAATCAAGAGTGCGAAAATATTCATGGCCATCCGGCCGATAACATCAACTTTGTGAGGCACAATACATAAGGAACTACGGTGAAACAGATAGGGAACGAAGTTTATCGGGGGCATTCGTCCAAAGAGTGAATTGCTGACCGCTTTCGACTGCGTCTCCGTCGTCTGCGCAGAATTCGCTAATGTAATTTATTAGGGTACCAATAAAACCGTCGCTATCACAATTTATAACCATTGTCTGTAACCCGAAGTTCGTTTACTTAGCTCCATAGCTTTTGTGAGGACGTGAAAACATTTATTAAGTGCTACGATTATGTTGGCAATTGAATTAGTTGTTACAAATGAGGGTGAAGTTTTTAATAAGACAAAGAGTGGCAAGTTTGTTTACCTACTAAGTAAGACTATCGCTAGAAGTGACGTAAAGGTCTATTTTGTAAAACCTCAGCGGAAAAACTTAGGTGAAGTGAGCGGCATCCCTAGCATCAGGTGGAATGACAGCTCAATTCGAGCGCACTCCACCTTAGTGTTCACGGTGGGATTCGTACGGAATAGGCAGGTAACGCAATGGTCTCTTGATCGCGACGATAAGTCGTGGTGGAGCATTAATGATAGATGAGTGGACTGTGTAAAAGTATAATGGATGATGATGGTTACAACGATATGATTACAAAATGCAAACCATAAATTAAATCGTTAAAGAAAACGCGTAAGTGCAGCCTTGCGTAAGGCCCGGACTCCATCAAAACGGAGACAGGCGAGCGGAGAGGTGATGTTTTCAACCAACCAGTAACTAAAGCTGAGCGCAGACGAGATGTTTGAATAGCGAAATTCTATTGGTTGTATAAAAACATCTCCTCTCCGCTCGTCACGTCCCCGCTTTGGTGGAGTCCTGGCCTTAGGGCGTGCAACAGCTGATTGTTGTATGAGGAGCGAAGCCTTGCGGTCGACCGTGCGGCCGGCTGACTCCCAGCACTCCTCGATCACTGCTGCTGGCGCGCCATGTTGAGAAGGGCATCTCAACCACGAAGTAAATACAAAGGTCTCAACACTCTTTTCAAGTAATTCACACAAAGGATTAAAGACATTTGCTTATTGCGAGTTGACCGTTTATCTAAGTTTCCTAACTGTTTCAACGCAACAATATAATATAGTGGTGTTTGAGGTGCAGTGAGTGAATCAATGGACTCAGCTGGTTGACTTACATTATCGAATTTCGAACGTGAAATCTTTTTCGTCGAAGATCGAAAAAAGATCCAAAGAGGCTACATTCAAATATTAATATAATTAATAAAGAGCGACAAACATCGACTAAAGTAAACTTTTGCTCTAGTAGGTAACTCTTGCTTGTTATTTAAGCTTCACCGCCGCGCACTTAGTAACAAGTAATTTTATATCCCATTTACACTGAAACATTGGCGATAAAACACATTATTTAGAAAAAAGAAGCAAAACGGTCTGGGAGAATCTGAAGAGAGTTGATAAAACAAGAAGATGGCGCTAATTCCAGTTGACGCCAGAATAGCTCTTAATAAGCTTATCTGCGTCTGCAGCGAAGCATTTCGACACCTCGAATAAGTGGATTTTTGGGACCAACCTCCACTTGCTAAATAAAACTCCGGCGTTATTGCTGAAACAAAAGTTAGCTTTATAATATAGTGAATTTTTAAAAGTAATTATATGCGCACTACTGCCATCCTACAAAAAAACATCTTGGTTGTAATAAATACTATACTTAAATAAACGCTTTACTCTTAACTTTGGTCTAGTGGTCGCAAGCTTGTGTTACTGCTGAGCATGAGGTCTCGGGATCAATTCCCGGGTAGGGCAAAGTGTTATTGGGATTTTCCATCGGGAATTTCGCATTACAGCCCGGAATCTTTTTTTTTCGGGTGGGAAATCATCAAATAGTTTTGCCCGCTCTGGGAGGAGCGGAAGGGCGAGTCAGACTTTTACTGATAATTACCCACCCGTTTTCCTTCGGTTGCCTGAGCCGGGGCCACGAAAACCCTTGCAAACAAACCCGTGACTGGCAGGTAGCAGCCTGGAGTCTAGATATGTGCCCGGATGGTGGTATAGGCTCGCTCCCTATTACTTGGGACTCAGTCATAACTGGCGAAATTTAGGTGTACTAAAGGTTCTAACTAAACCTTCAGAGGTCAGGGGCGTGATGTTATGATATGCTCAAAAAGGTCAGGCAGAGCTCAACACATTATTCTGTCAATGAGGAATTTAAAAGGTTATCCTTTTAACGTAGGTAGATGCTATTCATCGAATATATATGAAAACTCTGGACTACCACGAAGTATTTATTCCAAAACGGTTGGGAATTACAAGTTTATTCAACGTTTCTCTCAAACTTTTCCATCAGCCATAATATTCTTAAGTTCATTCACTTCATCAAACGGTACAAGTTCATGTCTTCTCATTTAGTGAATCCCCATTTTGTTTTTCAAAGTATTTCATTTAAATACCAGACTCCATTTTGCCAGTAGAAGCACGGTTTCGTACAAGCTTTCGGCGAACGTAAATTGTTAAAGGAACCCTGAATTCATACGTAAGCTTCTGAGACCTAAAACGATTTGTCTTATCGGAAATTTATTGGCAAAAAGGCGTAACAAGGGATGCGTGGATCCGCCAATGTTTAAGGATGGCTTAAACAACTTATTCTGATGCCAGAAGTATGATGTAGGGTGGTAATATGTATTTGAAAATGTACCAAAGAGAAAATTCCCTGTAACCATTAGACCACAATATTCCCCAATATTTGCAAAATATAGGTAAGAACAGTATAAATATCTGCACTTACTGAGTAATAGACAATAACCCAGTTTTTATAACCATATTCAGACTAGTTAATGTTTTATAGAAAATTATACCTCTCTATACCTAATAAAACCAAAAATGCACAATTGCGATCATAAACCTTACAAATTACACGTAGGTAGTGAACTATAATATCGATATTTATATCGTCTACACACAAAATGGCTGGATACACAATTAAACAAATTATGCTAATAGATATTGCGTTGGTGGTTGGATTACGAAATTAATAACGTTCCTGTGCCGAAAGTAATACCAATTTTATTGCGAAAAACGTAAGAAAATTTTAATTTCGCGGCAACCCAGTATCTTTCGCGTTTAATTTATCATCTATCGTGCGACTGTAACTATCCCAACATACACGAACCCCACCTAAAACTGTTTTCATAAAGGTTTATGCTATAAGAAATAACAAAAACAACTTCTTAAAACAAATTCTTAAAAACAAAATAATAATGAGTCGAATAAAAAGAAAGTTCACGTGCCGGCAATAAAATATCGAATACTTGAAATCAGGGAACAGTCAATGACCACAAAAGAAAACGAAATACTCCCTACAAAGGTACCGGTCTATACAAGACGCGACTGCTAAAATGTGAAACGCTATAGGTAGGCTGTAGGTACCAAACGTCCTTCATACGGCGACGTGGGTCCCCGATAAGACTTGACTTTCGAAAGCTCTCGAATCGAACTTCGAATAAATCTTCCACGGTCCCCTGGAATGAAGTGTCGTAGGACGATTGCCTAATATTAAATTATTGCCAACGGTATAAATTCTAAAGGGCAAAGCTAAAAATATTCTAAATGTACGCAGAGAGATATAAATAGAGTAAATAATTATGTTAACTCAGTTAGATTTAATTTAATTGACCCTTGGGTACGTCTGACTTTCATTTTTGTGGAACGGAGTGTCGTAAATAACAGATTTAATTTTGCAAAGAAAAAAAAACTATTAGATATGCTAGAACTTTTTTGTAGGTTTGGGATGATAGAGATAGAAAGATGGATCTTAAATTGGATTGGATATTCAAACCAGCCCTCAGCCCAGGTGATTTTTTTCGCGCCCTAGATTTACAAACCTCCGCTTATCGCCGAGACTTGAAAATACAGTGTCTTTTCTTGACGCACTGAAATGGATGGATACCTTGCCTTGTGAGTGGCATTATCCTGAAAACGGGCGTATCTTGCAAAATTCCCACCATTGATAACGATCAATGGTGGGCATTCTGCTGCAAGATATGCAACGCGCACAGCAGGCAGCATCACCTCATAACACCCTAAAGTTAAGTTTATGCATGTAGTTAAAGTTAATCTTACGGTTTGACTTGATTTTTTTTTTATAAATCAATCGACCAATCCAAATTAAGTGTCGCGTAAAATGAAGTCTGGCAGTTTTGTAGTGAGGTTTGCGTACTATTTTAATGACATAATCTATATAGTGTGGTGTCAGTGTAAAACTCATCAAACCGTCGGAGGACTCACATTATACAAATCAGCAAAATAACGAGTTGGTGAAGATCGTGCTCTTCACAATGTCGACCCATATCAGTTATACGCGCGGCTAGTATCGGCCGTCGTCTTGAATCCAGAAGAAAGATGAGGAAGAAGAATCCAGATGATATTGAGTTCTCGTGATAGTCACTAAAATTCAAGCCCGGGTTAAACTTCCCATTTTATTTCAATCCATCATTTTTTATTGTATTTCACATCAAATAAGTATAAACATTTTTAGACGCGACCGCGACCATATTGTTTCTAATACACAAAAAATACCTGTTTATTTTGTAACTAATTATAATAAGCCTCGCTCTCTATTACATGAGACTTAAACATAACTGGCGAAATGTAGGTATACCATAGGAACACACCTGTCTAACCCTTGGGGCATACAGGCGTCATGTTCAATTATAATTACATTCTTTAGCTTGGTACTCTCTAGCTTGTTTTTTTTTAAATCCAAGGTCATTAAATATGATTTAATAATTCATCGCCGAGAGATCAAGAGTTACAAGGTTAAGTTAAAATAATCAGAAAATTGTATCATGTCAATTCATAATACGAATTTATCATTATGGAATTTATTTAGGTATATCACTTATCTCTATTCGAATTAAAGCCATAATTGTGTGACACACATCGCTTCTTATACCGGTTTTGAACAAACGCTGATAAAATTATCTCAGAGCCAATATAAACTAGATTACTTTCACGTCTGAAAACGGCGTATGATCGTTTCTTTTGGCAGCTATTTTCAAGTTTCCGTGGTGTAGCGGTTATCACATCTGCCTAACACGCAGAAGGCCCCCGGTTCGATCCCGGGCGGAAACATAGCTTTTTGTTATATTGATAACTTTTTGTTGGTTATAAGATTTTTTTTGTCGGAACAATTTTAAAAAATCGGAAAATATTCATGCTTCAACTTAATGATAACTCGTTTTTCTTGTTTTGCTGCTTTCATACTATGAGCGTCTATGATTCGTTACAAAAGAAGCAATTTCAGTTCTACGAAATAAAACAACTGTTATTTATAAATTAATACACAGGAATGATAGACGTTTTATTCTCATTACTGACTATTCATACTGTTTAATGTCGTATTTTAGTCAACAAAACCGAAAGAAAACCTTATTTGTCATCCTCAAAACAAAACAAAACACTACCCCGAACGATAGCAACAAAATCTCAACGATCCCTATAAAATGCTTAATTAAAGTCATAAGGTCCTTTCATTACAACTGACCCGAAACTGATATAAAAGTCTTGTGTTATTGTGTGAGCTACACAATGGGGCTGGGAATTAACTCGTACATTCATATTACCACGGTGGCGACCTCGATATCATGTGGATGACGCATTATGACATGAACTAGTTGGAAACAGAACATCTGATGTGGTTAAGTGGCTGCAATAGTGTTCGATAATAATTTGAAATATTTAGGAACGAATTTACACGGTGTATGTTTGAACAATCTTTCTAGCCGTTTCCCAACTATGTTAGGTTAGGTTAGGTTTACAGTCAAACCGGATGCAGCCGGAACCAGCGGCTTAACGCATTTTGGCATGTTTCATATTGGATAAAAGGAATAATTTTTTATTGATTGCACAACTGCAAAATTAACATTTGATGCCGTTTTTAACGTTTTGTTTTTATTCTCGATTTGATGGCGTTTTGGCGTTGATACGTCCAGCCAGATTATTATATTGTCAGCCAGGTGTATTAGATTTCCACGAATTGATGTTGGGGGCTTTGTGTCAAAATGTAAGCAAGCTGTGAACAGCAACCGTCTTGCTAATATTATTATGTCAGGCTGAATAAGAGACAGATATATTCTAAATATCTGTAGAACTGCAGGACGTATCTCCTTCCAAATTATCAATTAAGAGGCATAATTCAATGTGCTCAATGTGAAACTGCATTTTACATGACCAAAACCAGATCACAGCATTCTAAAATTAACTACCCATATCAACCCAAGCGGGATTGTCCGAAAGGGTTACCGCTACCCCGAAACATAAAGGGCTAGGGAAGGAACATGGATGGGTTTTAGTCAGTAAGAGTCTGACACTCCCTTCCGCTCCACCCAGAGCGGGAGCAGTCATTGGATGATTACCCAGCCTTAAAAAAAAAAAAAAAGACTACACTACTACAGTGTTGAGTTTCATCCCGATACGTTACGTAGTTTTTGACACTCCTTCGTTACAAACATACATACAATTCTTTCCTATTTATAATATTAAAAGTATAGATTATAAAGAGATACAATTTGTGAGTTTGCTTCTTCTTCTTCTTCTTCTTCTTCGGGTCGCTAGCACGACTGTATTTCAAATATAAATTTTGTTGGCCCTAAACTTCGCCACTTCCACAAGGTCGTCTTAGGCACCACAGAGAACATTTAGGCTGCATGTTTTGGGACAAAGAGGGCAGGATAGGAGGTGAAGCACAGTTTGCGATATAAATAATAATAATATCCTTGGACATTTCACACAACGCCGTATCGTCCCAAGCTAAGCAACTTAATGCTTGTGTTATGGTAACGAGATGGCTGATAAACTACTTATATACATTTTTTTTTGGTAAATACATACATATTATAGATAGAAAAACACCCAGACCCGTAACAAATACTTGCAGGTCGTACAAATATTTGTTCCGTGCAGGAATCGAACCCGCGACATGCTGCGCAGCAGTCAATCGCTCAACCGCTGCGCCAACCGTGTCGTCTAGAAGCTAGATATAGCTAGATATAGCTCCACATCCACACCCTGCTGCCGTACCGTTGAGGTAGCTCCACTTTACCAGATCGGAGTTACATCTTCCTTTCTTCTTGAGTTTGCTTGTAAGGTATATTCTTCTGAATTTGCCTGATTTGGATTTCTACTCTGTAATATAAATATTATGTGGCCCTGAGAGCAAGATACTGTTATATTTTATTAATAATATTGCTTATTAATGGGGTCATGGTTTATCAAGTCTTTCCCAATTTCGTCACGAGACCCAAATCCCAGCCAAAATTGAAAATCTACCACTGTTTCTCAGATTATTATAATCAATTCAATATCCAATCAAAAGTGATTATAATCTCCCAGTCAATTGAACTAAGCATCCCATAACATCTGTTCCGGCCCCCGAACATACCTTTAACCCCAATAAACTTACAAAAGGTTACTACTCGGCTACTCGCCCTATTCCCATTAACCGGAAAAACACTCCATTAACTTTCCCAATAACAGGGGAAGGACCTAAATGAACAAAAACACTTCAAAAGAAGCCGGGTGTTAATTTAAAGATGCCATTTTTGCGTAAAGTGGAAGGAACAGACAAAGAAATTAGGTCTAATCGTAAGAAAAGAGGGAAAAAAGGCAGAGAGAAAATAAAATGTCACATTTTTTACATTTAAATGACTATCTAACTAACTATAGTATATACAAATAAATCCAAAACAGACAAAAAGGACACTTAGGCGTCGAAGTACTCATCCGCATCGCTGTCGTCAGGAAACGCGCCAATATAATTTAAATTAAATTATATTGTATGTATATTCTATAAATAGGATATTGGAATCACTTTTATACTTCATATTAAAACTAAAAAAATATCCAAGATGGGGTCGACATTTACTATCTGACCCTTCGTAAGATACGGCGATATCCAGACATAATCTTGGTCAGAAAATGCGAGGACCATTGTCATCCGCGTAGCCTTTTCCTAATATATTATATCCTATGTAAAAGTTATGTCCAGAAAGGCGAGCAAAATTTTTACCTGCACAGACTGCCATATATGTTGCACACCTCAAAGGAACACCACATACTTTGGATATACTACCCTAATATTTGTGTAATCTATCAAAAAAAAAAACTGAAAAATGGTTGGTAAATTATCAAATTGGGGTAATTTGATAATTTACCAACCTCAAAATTTTCCTGCTCTGGGTGGAGTGGAAGGAAGTGTCAGCTCTTACTGACTAAAACCTGGATGGGTTTTAGTCAGTAAGCGTTGCTTCCCTAGCCGTTTATGTGCCGAGATAGCGGTAACCCTTTCGGACAATGCCACTGACAGTTGGTACCAGCTAACCGTGTTATTCAAGACACAGGTGGCTATTCATCCATCACTTTTTTTGACGAGCGCATCTCAACCTCACAGAAAAAAATGATATACCTAGTAACCGTTACTCTATGAACCTTTTAATTTGAATTAGAAATACAATGCAAAAGTTATAACGAACATTCACATACCCCTTTTAAGCAGAAATTGAAAATAGCGTTAGAGTGCTTTCACTTAAAGTTACATGAACGGATGAGTGGAAATTTTCAATATTTCACGAGCAACTTTGATTGTTATCATACATATTCATAAATGTAAATATTCGACCACATTGTATATGATGGGTGAATATTTTAAGGGAACATGTTTGTCCTGGAGGATGGCGGAGCTCGTGGCTAAGTAATAACAGCCATATGGGATTAAGCTGCACTTGCCGGGGTTGGTCCGTGGATGGGTGACCATCTGTACATAACTAGACCCCTCCGTGTCTTGGACAGCACGTAAAGCTTTTCCACGAGATCTTTGACAGTCGTTACAGGTTGTCAGAAGCCTGAAAGTCTGACATCCAGTCTTACCAAGGTATATCGTATTACCCAGTTACTGGGTTGTGAAAGTCAGATAGGTAGGCGCTCCATGCAGAATTCTGGTATTCAGCTGCATCTGGTTAGACTGGAAGCTGACCTCAACATAGTTGGCCTTTAAAAGTAACTAAAGTAGCTCTAAAAATAACTAAAGTATGTGAGAATCGCAGTTCTTGGCGTTTTGTGTTTCCTGACTTTTACAACGTTATAGTAAATGTACAACATATCCAAAATTTTACAAAAAAAAAAGAGTTAATAAGAAACTTTCGTTTTTCATACAGGAAAATAACAAGAAATAACATACTCAATCATAATAAGGACTAATTAAAATATACTTATTAAAATGCATATCGCACACCGGCTGCAACCACGTCATAAATGATGAAATTGGTAAAATGAGTTCTTGATCACAAATGATTTCAAACTTGCCAGGCCCAGGCTGCGCCACAACATCCTGTCCTCCACCTTCGTATCCAGACTGTCCCAGCCTCCTTATTAAGGTCGTCCGTCCATAACTCAGTATTCAATCATTTATTGAATGCAACAAATGCTTTGGTGGTAAGTTAACATTTGTTGAAACAAACGTGGGCTCTGTCGGGCACAGCAATAGATTTTTTTTTTTGGAAGAGGACTTATTTAATTAAACATGCAACTAACTTATTCTAAGTATAATCTAAGGTAACATGATATTATTTATTTATCTAGATGAGGGTCATACTACTCGGTCATGTTCAGCCTACTGCCACTACACTCTACTTTGCCAACTCTACTTTAAACGGTATTAAAGCGAGGTAAACTTAACAAAGTTCCAATATTATTTTTTTTTGAGGAAATTAAATCAAACATCTAAAACATAGCTTCACTGATGTGTACGTCCACATTCAGCCTATGAATAGTTTTACGTAGGCTTTTAGATAAGAACACGAATTATGATCCAGCTTAGCGTGACAAACGAATATTTTTGAAGGTTCCGACATTCGTAGGGTTCCTTCAGATGATTAATGCAAACAAAGAAATGTCGTCCTTTTTCACGATAGCCGAAATAACCAACGATTCTTGATAGTGATTTTGAACGTTCGGGTTATGAGACCTTTGGTCTCGGTCGTAGGTATTAAGTTTAAAATATGGATTGAATGTCATAAAACTTTAACATACAAATCTTCTTCACTTTTTCTTCTTTCTTCACTCATACAGACTCTTTCTTATACCTATTCAGCCTATAATGTTCTAACTGGGAAAATGGCCTCTTTGTGAGAGTATGTGAGCAGTAATCTGCCACGCAGGCTCCTAGATGTCACCTGTCTTCGAACGTTTGGTTCTAAGACCATTTCGAGGTCATGAAATAATTAACACAAAGCAAAGCGCCTGTCATGGTTCGAACATGGTTCGAACTTACGACTTACAACTCGTAAGTCGCGACCGTTACCACTGGGCACAAGTTTACCTCAAACTTTACCTATGTAATTCACTCGGCTAGTTATAAAATGAAGTTTTTTCTACTAGCTACTTATCGTAGAGCTGGAAAAGTTCTAGAATTAGTTTCTGAACTGTTAGTAGAGTTAGACAGTGTTCTTAATAGAGCTTTAATGGGGATGAGGTAGAGAATGGCTAGCTTAGGTATTGGAGCGGTTTTTTTAATGTTATTATGGCTTAAGTTTAGTTGGCCGGGATGGGAAGTAAAGGTGCAATTAAAGTGTTTCAAGGAAATGGTAGTTTTGATGTTCGTTGTTACGACTGCTTAGGTACGCACGGCTACACATCAAGCTATACATTTCCAGTTTAAGCTGATCTCGCATTGTATAGGATTTCCGTAAGATGCGAGACCAGCGTAAACTGGTTTTGTATAGCTTGATGTGTAGCCGTGTGTACACGTAAAAATATTTAATTAATTCTAACCGTATATTTTTATGTACTTTATTATCGAGTTGAAAAATGTGCACAAATGTTCGTCAAAGTCGTTAAACTAAGGCAAAATTATATTTAACGATAAATAAACACAATTTAAGCGAAACGTCAGAGTAATCCCAATTTTAAGCAAGCAAGCGAAAAAACAGTAATAACTCAAGTAGCTACGAGACGTCTACGAAACTAATTATTCGTAGCCGCCCTGCTACGAGTGCTACGAGCTACGGTGTTGACTTTTAATAACGTTCCCCATCGTGACTTATCGCAAAGGTCAATAACGGACTAATTCAAATTCCTTTCATAATCACTTCAAAACTTTATTCAAGCGTTCTGCTTATTCAAGCTATTTTTGAATAATTTCGTTAAATTAAAGACGAAAAAGTACTAAGTCCCGATATTATGAAATTAATTAATCCTGGTCCAGTGGTGTTAGATTTACTAGTGATAGGTAACTCAATTAAAATATACTGTATTTTTAAAAAACGAGTTCTAATTTGAATCCGAGCCTGATGCTAAGCTATGTAAGTTGCTATAAGAAGATTTGCCACCACGAGGTAGCTGTGAGCACGTATCCAGAGCCTGCATCCAGATCATGCATCCATCCAAATAAAAAACATAGCTTAGCAGAACCCGTTTCCACCAATGCTATGCTATATGGACCAACGAATATGATTGGTGGATATCAAACGCATCCATAGCAACGTAGCATAGCACATATCTGGTGGAAAGGTTAAACTAAACCTTTGAACCAGTTATTGTGTTTTGACTTTTATTTTTCGCACGGTTCTTTATTCAAAATTCACAAAACTCGGGTTAAACGTCAGTTTTTGTAATTAGAACTTTACCTTCTTCGCAACACAGTTCGAAATTCAAAAATGTTTCGATCTTTTACCTTGGTCTAAAATTAAACCTTTTTGTAATAATAATAATAATATAATATTCTTGGACATTTCACACAACGCCATAATAATAAAATAATAATGTCGATAGTGTTTTAATTATTACTACGGCTAATCTTGTTAAGATTTTCTTTGTCTACGGTAAGTTAAAGATAACAACTAACGTAACAAAAAAAATAAAATTTTAAAACAAAATATCATATATTATTATCATACAGTTCCATTGAAAATTAACCATACAGCCTTGATACAAATTAAATCAGCCAAACTTTGTTCCCACTCCATTTTCAAAATCTCAACATACTACCCTCCTACGTGCGAGTAAAACAGCTCCAGTAACTCTCTTGATACATAATTACAATATAATTTACTTCGCACAGCTTTTCTTAGATGGTAGACAGGTACAAATCTGACTTTATTAAGTAAATCTGAGCCGCTACCAAAAACTAAAAGGCTTGTGAATGAATAAATGAACGAGTGAACGAAGAACTGACTTCTTAATAACCGAGTTACGTGTAATAGCTGGTAAAGGATCATTCCTTTTTATTTGCTCCACTGAAATTTCCTTTTAAGTAGCGTTGAAAGAAAAAGGCGGTGTCAGATGGTCGGTATTATACTGTGTGACTTTCAAAGACTTTGGGTGGGATATTTTACGCTTCAGGTGTAAAATGCCCCACCTCCACAACAAATTAACACGATGTCTTGTTTAAAATTTTAACTTTTTTAGATTAAATCTCTTTTTATTCGTTTTCTTTAAAGATACTATCAAGGCTAGATATAGAAAGCTTTCTCTCTACCTCTTCAATTTCTTTTCAGGCCATGAGTGTGCCACTGCTGGGCAGAAAACACGAGAGAAAGCCATTTCCCTTTTCCACATTCGTGTATCATTTGTCATTGCGGGCCAGCCCGCAGATCTATCACCCAAACTGTACACTGTTTTTTCATAAATTAAAAAACTATTAAATCTTCAAACTCAAACTCAAAGCATTTATTTCAAATAAACCAATTACAGGCACTTTTGAATTGTCAAGAGGTAACTGGTAAGTGGGATTGTCCGAAAGGGTTACCGCTACCCCAGAACATAAAGGGCTAAGGAAGGATCAAGGATGGGTTTTACTCAGTAAAAGTCTGACTCCCTTCCGCTCCACCCAGAGCGGTAGGAGTCACTTGATGATTCCCCACCCTCAAAAAAAATTCAGTAAAATTAAGCTAGTTGCCCATTCTTAAGCAGTAGGTATCCATTGAGAAGAACGGGCAAGAAACTCCATGCACACTCTTTTAAATAAAAAATCGCAACTTTAATACAATTGTAAATTCAATTAAAAGATCGTATGCAGCCAGAGTAATTTTCTTACCAGCCTCCTGCGACATAAGGTCGCATTTTGCATCGAAACCAGTAATAGAAACAGAAATACAGATGGCTATTCCATTAAGTGTTGGTTCATCAGTTCCTCATCAATCAGGTGACGGTTGATGGATGGTTTCTTTGCCGCCTTAAATACTTGCAATCTTTACAAATACTCTACTATTCAATATACAGAAATGACGTAAATCATCTGCCTAGCTTTCGCTCAATTATGGTCAGCTTTCAATCTTACTGAATTCAGCTGAATGCCAGTGATTTGCATGAAGCAACTGCCTGTCCGTTCTTCACAACCCAGTAACGCGATACCACGTAGTAAGGCTGCTTGTCAGACTTTTGGTAACACGCAGATAACCCGTAACAACGTAATTGAAGTAAATTCAGGAGAAACAATTTATTTTTTGCCAAAATTATTGACTACATTTCCCGTTTGTTTAAATTACATGTATAAGTCATTGACAGATGTATAACACGGCAAAATTGACACAGTATGACAACTGGTTAACCCATTAGATGTTCGCCAGTAGAAGCCGTTTGCTTGAGTATACGGTTATATTTATTGTCGTTTCGAAAGATTTTTTCTTATGAACCTATGGGCTTCATACGACATTTGAGAGGTTAAACATTTTTTTCCCTCACTGTACCTACTATAATAATTATTACATTTAAATCTAAATTAGTCTCGTACAACATTGAATTTCAATTATTGATTTTTGTCATAATATTTTTCTTTCTCTTTAGATTTGCGTAGACAAGAGTAATACGGTTTATGTATGTATGTATATATGTAAATGGCACTCTACAGAATACTTGCTTGTTTCTGCTATGGATTTTAATCCATCAAAAGATTATCTTTGAAAGATCGCTTTAAGATAAGACAGCTCATTGTGTCACCCTTTGTAAATTTTTCTACATTTATATCTGTAATTTTTACAGTGTACATAATAATAAGTATTCTGTTCTATTTGACCCTATTAAAAATACTAAAACTGGAACACGAAAAACCGACGTTCATTTAGAAATCGTTTGTCATAGAGGACAATAGAAAAATAAAGCACAGTACACATGACGCGGCAAAAGTATGGAAATGGTGACACCCTTAGTACTGTTGCATGTCATTCTATGCGACACTACTGTTGTGTAGACTATCCCTATCGTGGATCTATAGAAAAGATGTGTTTTCTTCGATGTCTTTCAAGGTACCTCGTAAACCTGTAGGTTCTTCATAGTTATGATAATGTATTTTTGTTGCATCGATAAAATCTGTTGTGAATGGTCTAGAATGCACCTTTGCATGCTACATGGAAAAGTTTAACAATAAGTGCTTTTCGTGTTTCAAGTTGAATATAAAGCCACGGAAGATCAGCCATGACTGTCGTCATACGAAAAAAGTATACTGTTTGTTTACTCTAATCATCTCAAATTTTTTGCATTAATTTATAAATTTGTAGGTGTACGTAACCAAGGGGTAAAAGGGGGCCCTATTACTAAAACTGCGCTGTCCGTTCGTCTGTACGTCTGTTACCAGGCTGTATCTCATAACCTGTATTAGTTAGACAGTGGAAACTTTCACGTTTATAATATTAGTAGAATTTTTATTGTAGAAAAAAAATATATGCATAGGTATAACCTCGTTTTTTTTAAATTTTACTTACGGTACGTACATGTTTTTTACTTATGGATTTTAATCCTTTTATGGATTGTTTCTGAAATGAAGTTTATTATTATTATAACAGGTGATACAATTTTTATCGGCTTTGTTACGATCAGTTCTTCTTCTATAAACCATTGATAATTTGTTCTCTTTTACATTGTCTCTTCATCAAAAGACAGTGGTATTCGTCTTCTAAGATTTATTTCCATAAATCGTTCACTGTCCCCTATATTTGCTTCATAAAACATATAAAAAAATCAGTTATTTACATGTCCTTCCATGTTTCTTCTACACCCCAGACAAGGCCTTCAAACAAAATAGCTCCAGCCGAACCTGTCATCCAACACACTGACATCAGACAGATATTTATACCTCCTTTGTTACAGCCGCACCTCTATGCTAAGGCGTGTCGTTATTTAATACTGGCTTAAATGGAAGGTCCATCACTTGCCTGTCACCTATTGAATTTCAAAGGGACGTAGAAGACGAATTAGTGTGACCCCTGGTAATAGTTGAGGGGCGGTTAGTTAGGTAAAGATCACACCTTGATGTTACTGTCAGTTGTGATGGAAAAGTTATTCTTATAAATATAGATGTCTGGCATCCGCCCGCGGCTTCGCCCGCGCGTTGAGTTGGTTAAAAGTAGCCTATGTCCTTTAAAAGGCTTCAGATCATCCACATAACAAACGGCTCAGCAGATTAAACTTGAAACATACATTCACACAGATAGACAAACGGGCAGACAGACAGTTAGACGTTAATTTCGTTTTTTATAATGTCAGGTAAGCATCAGTATGCATACTATTACTGCCAACGCGGTCAATGGTAACTGCGAACAATAATTGTTTTTTATATTTTGTCGGCTGCGTCGCAGTCAGTGACTTAAGTGTTGTCTCTCCTTTCTCCCGTGAGGGTTGCAACCTTCACCCTCGCGCTATTCCATCTTCCTATCATGGCGGCGGGGTGTGCTAGAGCGGCTGCTCCCGGTGCAAAAAACCTCAAAAAGCGCAAATAAACTGCTGAACATGAGTTCCTAGTTTCAATTCCCAGGTCAGGCACAGATTTTTTTTTTGACGGTGGGAAATCATCAAGGGAGTGTCAGACTCTTACTGACCAAAACCCATCCATGTTCCTTCCTTAGCCCTTTATGTTCCAGGGTAGCGGTAACCCTTTCGGACAATCCCTGTGACCCGACTTTAGGTTTTTTGATCATACATTTTTCAGTAGCCTGAAGTCTGTATTTGTGCTCGGTTGGCGTTATAATAACTAGCCAATTGTGTCCACTACTTGCTATGAAAACAACAGTGACGAGAACTTAAAAAAAATCGTCATCAACGTCTGCTTAGGAACCGCTAGTTTGTTTTGTCACACATTTTTTTTTAAAGAACCTGCGGTTTATCATACAATTTTGGTTACCAGGTTCTATTTATAAGCGACATCACATATTAATTCATTACTAAATCAATATTTCTTTACGCCTTAACCTTTAAAACAAAACAATTTTACAGCCAGTATTTCTGTAACACTACCGTGTATAATAATTACGTGGTAACATTACTATTAATTGGTATGGTAATTTTCACAGCCACTTAAAATAAATCCGTAACGTAAGACTTAGCCTGTGTTTAATTGCATTTAAACCGATAAAGTTTATTTTATATGTATAAACCGTCACGGTGGTAGATTTAATGCTTAAGATTTCACGTGCAGCATGCGAAACTGAAGCCTTACTAATGTGAACCTATTATGTTAAGTCGAGGACACGACTTAAATAGAAATAGAAATCTGTTGAAGAAAAAACAGAACGGTTTTTTTTTATTCTGCACAAACAAAACCCACATTACAGAAAAAATTACATAAAATATCCATATATAAAATACTAGCTTCTGCCCGCGACTTCGTCCGCGGAAAATTGCGATAAACTGTAACTGTTTAGGCAGCGCATGCAAATAATTCTGTTATCGGAGGTATTTCTTTCCGACTTGCGAGACGTAAATTGCGATAGCTCGGCTAATATGTATTATATAAATATAATTATAGCCTGGAATATAATTATGGAGGAATAATGTAGCTTTCTATCAGTGAAATTTTTTTTGAAATTGGATCATTAGTTCCGGAGATTACCCCCTACATACAAACTTACAAATTTTACCTCTTTATAATATTATTATAGATATAGATGATACGAAACTCATCATACGCGAGTCCATCTCGCACTTGTTTTTAAGGATATGTTGATAGATATTATTATAGGACAACGTCAGGATAGAGATAATACTACAAAAACCAGGTGCCGTACCTGCTAGCATCAGAAAAAGTGCTCTTGTTTGACGAAAACAAACAAAAATGAAGTAATAAAAGCAGTAACAGATGCCTAATACTAAACCACGTATGTTACAACGGCATAATTTCTGTCGACGAAATTCCAGAGTAACGAATATATTAAAACTTGTGCCCTGTAGCAGGCCTGTTTGAAAGCGAACGACTGAAAATAAACCCTTCCACGCTATCTTTTTTAGAGGTCTAAAATGCCTAGTTGTCGCATTTTAGACCTACATAAAGGACCTTTATGTCCCAATTACCTACCTTCGTAAAACCTTGTTTTTACGACTACCCAGTTTTTCTAAAATTAATGTTGTATCCCTGCATATTAAGTTAATTACTCTTAGCAAGGGTTAAATGATAAATGTTCGCTTTAGAAAACACGTCGTGCGTAAGGAATTAAAAGCCTTTTGTGTCAGGTTTGAAGAAAAAATGTCGGTTCTGAGATGTAGAGCCAAGAATCTCGAAGAATGGAAACCTGAAGTGAAAAACTCAGAATTTTACAGTCAACAATAATTACTAAATCAGTTTAATAAATAAAATAAGTATAGAAGTTTTTTATTAATTTTTAATTATAGACGCAAAATTAGATATATTGGCTATTTTTTATTCATAAGATCCATTTGGTAAAACTAACCGATATTTTAATTTTCAAATTGTGCTGTATCGTTAGCTTCATTTTATACAGGGTGTCTGAGAAAGGTGTAGAGAAAATTAAGCGTGCGGTACAGACCATCAAACGGAACAACTTTTTCCCGGGGACCAACATCGTAATTGACAAAAAAAATAAGTCATCCCATACAAAACTTCAATACCTACTTGACAAAATGTATGGGAAGATTTTTTTTTTTTAGATTGCTAGACCTTTCTTGGACACATTGTATATTAGTTAAATAGCTCCGTAGGTATCGCTAAGCTAGTCACTAATAAACACAACTTACAACTTACAACAAAACACCATTGAAGACAGACGCATTTGTGATTTTTTAACTAGTCTCCCGTACAATCAAAAATGAACCTAAACAATACCAACAAATAGATTTCATATTTTTTTATTAGTTTGACGTTGCATTTAAATAAATGTTGCAAATATAGATATAACATACTTACCTTCTTCGAAGATATTTCTTTTTTTTTATTCAACAATGTAGGTATTATGTAAATGGAATTTTGATTTCCATCCCGCATTTTACTGAAAACGATAAATTTTTAGAGTAACATAAAATTTTATGGTAATAATGGAATATAAACTTTGTAAATCGTAATAGGTGGGTTATCTTCCCTCCTAAAGTTAAAACCTATAAGCTAGTATAATACATTTAGGGATTCCTAAATTCGTATTCCGAAAATGTTTAAGTCTAATATAAAACTATTAATTTATTTATTTACGTAAATCCAACTTTACAACTACCATTACAAATCTGTGATCCAATACGATAGCGTGACCTTACATGTTAAAGCCTTAATATACATCCTATAAAATGACATACTATACATATAATAACCTAAACAAATCTAATACCATCTACATCCACATTAAAATCTCCATCTACATTAAAATTCATTTTCTTTGCCGTGGTTTCCAGTAAGTGTATTCTGTCTGACTCAGCTAAAGCTAGAACACACTAACTACAGAGTATTTTTGCAACCAACACGCCCAGTCTACAAGTTTCGAATTCTGCATCTTCTCGCGTCAGGATGAAATATTGACGCGGCGCGGTGTCGTCGAATATTTCATTAGCGCTCGTTACATCTCCCCGGTATATAAATATACATAGATTATATTCCTACGTCGTCCCTATCTCCAGATTTTGACGGCATTACCACGTCTTTCCATTTTGACGTAATTTCTGTAATAACGCTTCGTTAATTTAATTGAAACGATAATTAAACCTCGGGTTCTCAAAATAATTTAACTGACGGTACCTACTATCTCAGCTGAGCTTTGATTGGTTAATGACTGTAAAGATGATGAAGACTGGCGGCAAAGTTGATAAAACAACAATAGGGATCAAACTCATAACCTTCTTAGAATGATTTAGGCACTGTACACAGTAAGCAATTACATTGTTTATTTTAATTAAAGTTGTTCAGTACCTACCCTTAGATTTTTTTTTTAAGGCGGGGTAGCGAGGGAGTAGCTGAGGGTGTGTCAGTAAACCCATCCATGTTCCTTCCTTAGCCCTTTATGTTTCAGAGTAGCGGTAACCCTTTCGGAGAATCCCGCTGACCCGGCAGCGTAAAACCAATATCTGTATATGAACCAGCGCTCTAGGCGTTGAGCCGCAACATTATGCGTACCCGTTATTAAGGATGCTAGGAATGTTCTAATGTCCTACAAACTCTGTTACGAATTAAGTCATGGTTACTGATTATATGATTTAAAGAGTTTCGGCGCAAGTTAGTTGCATTCCCTTTCTGATATACATTGGTATATTAATACAGACACAAAAAAAACTAAAAATAATGAATGTTAAATAATTTTATTTAAAAATAAAGTAAGTACATAAAGTAAGAAAAAGTAATTATTCGTAGAACTCAGTAGGTATTGTTTAGTCCTTTTCGCATTTAGTCTATTTAATTATACACTTGCAGATAAACAATGATCTCGTTTATTATAAGCAAGGAATTTTTCTGCGTCGGTAGGGCGTCCACTCTGGATACGATTGTTACCCTTGGTTATAGCACGATTCCCATTTGCACTGAATTTGCGCGCCAAAACTATCGATATTCTTTGATTCGTAGTTACGATATTCATCACACACCACACTTAAAAAGGTTTTAAAGTAATTTTCCTCTGTCAATTTCATCATTTCTTCACATAATAACCAAACCAAACACTGATATTAAGAAAGTTTATAACAAATAACAAGTGTCACCAAGGTCAATGTCATAGTGTAACAGACCGAAATAATAGCAAACGAATGCAATTTATGATGCAATATACACTCGAGAGCAATGAATCCGGGTCACTTAAAGAATGTTAAAAATCTCGGAAACTAAAAATGATAGGTTAATGCAACAAATTGTATTTAATAGACAATGTAATACTCCTTAAATGAAAGTAAAAAAAATATGAGTCACCATACATTTTATTAACACAAAATTACTTAAAGAAAAAAACTGCTGATCTCTCCTTAAAACAAAAATAGGAAACATGAAATTTTTGAACTTTATTACGATTTTCTTGAATTTTAATACTTCGTATTGCCTCCTCGTGCTTCCATTACTGCGTTTACGCGGTTTGGCATGCTGTACACCAAGTTCCTTAGGGCCTATGCACACCACGTTTTTTAAACGCGCCGGCGACGCGCGTTTTGGGAACGCGCGTCGCCGGCGCGTTTTTATCCTGCAGAGCAGTTTGTTGTCGTTTGTATCGATACAAACGCGCGGCACCGGCGCGTGTGTATCGATACAAACGCGCGGCACCGGCGCGTCTGTATCGATACAAACGCGCGGCACCGGCGCGTCTGTATCGATACAAACGCGCGGCACCGGCGCGTCTGTATCGATTCAAACGCGCGACACCGATACGAGCGCTAGCAACGAGGGAAAGGGAAGTGTGAATCTACGCTAGTAGCGTTTGAATCGCGTCTGCATCGCTACACACGCGCGTCTGTATCGCTACACACGCGCGTCTGTATCGCGTCTGTATCGCTACACACGCGCGTCTGTATCGCGTCTGTATCGCTACACACGCGCGTCTGTATCGCTACACACGCGCGTTTGCATCGCGACACAAGCGCGTCAGGTGTGCAAAGGTCTACAGGCTGCGTCTGACTTGCGTGCGTATCGCGTCTGTATCGCTACAAACGCGCGTCGACGGCGCGTTTAAAAAACGTGGTGTGCATAGGCCCTTATACGATTTTGGGGAATATTCTCCCATTCCTCTGTGAGAGCAATTTTGAGCTCACGAAGCGTGATTGGGGGAGGGTTTCGTTGTTTTACGCATCTGCCTAGCTCGTCCCAAGCATGCTCGATCGGGTTGATATCCGGGCTGCGCGCTGGCCACTCCATACGAGTAATGTTCATCTCTTGAAGGTAGTCATTCACAATCCTACCTGTATGAGGTCGGGCATTGTCATGCATAAATATAGCATCCTCACCTAAATTGACCATAAATGGACCAACGTGATCATTGAGGATTTCTTCCACATATCTTACGCTAGTTAAAGAGCCGTTTTCTATGATCACCAGCTCTGTGCGACTTTCAGAAGAAATTCCGGCCCACACAAGTACAGACCCACCACCGTAGGCTACTTTTTCTTCGATGCATGCTTGCTTGAATCTTTCCCCTGGTCTTCGATACACTCTGTGTCTTCCATCGTGCTTGTAGAGCATAAATTTTGATTCGTCGGAGAACATAACTTTTGACCAATCTTCAATACTCCAATTTACGTGGCCCTGGGCATATCTTAGTCTTGAAATACGATGCCCACGCTCCAGTTTAGGGCCGTTTGCAGGTCTAAGGGGTTTTAAGTTAGATTCAGCAAGCCGACGTCTTACTGTCCATGCACTTGGGTTACTTCCTCCGAGGTGTCGAAACTGATTTGTGAGTTCAGTTCCTGTGAGAAAGCGATTTCGAAGCATGGTGTTCACCAAGTATCGGTCTTCTCGTGCTGTGGTACACCTGGTTCTGCCCGTTCCTGGTCTGCGTAGGTTAGAACCAGTTTCTTCGTAACGTCGGAGAACTCTTTGTACTGTTGACAGCGACACACCGACAGTCCTGGCTGTATCGCGCTGACTCCGGCCGGTTTCCAGCATTGTAAGTATTCTGGTGCATTCTTCAGGCGTAAGCGACATAATTTCAGCTTGAATAATGAATATAGAGCACTATCAACATGGTTTATGTACCCACATAAATGACAGATTACAAACAAAAGCAAAACCAAATGCTGTAATTTCGTAGTTCCATCTTCGAAAGTGGCCCTTTTTCAAATTTGATTTTTTTATGATATAACTTTACAATAACTAAGAAGTTTTAATAACTTCATTTAAGGAGTATTACATTGTCTATTAAATACAATTTATTGCATTAACCTAGCATTTTTAGTTTCCGAGATTTTTAGGATTCTTTAAGTGACCCGGATTCATTGCTCTCGAGTGTACTTGTCTCGCTCTAACTCACTCGATATTCGGAACAGATTTATTCCTAGACGCCTGTACAATCATGTTGCGGTACAGCGCGTAGGTATAGAAAAGTGTTGAGAGCGAACATGATTGTTCTCTTATCTGTTGCAAACATGAGGGCCAAACTCTGTGCGGTAAAAACCAATCAACTAAAGGTGCTGGCTCGAAAAAGGTTTGTATGCTAGTTTTTAAAATTGTTCAGGACAATGTCTGTGTACTATTCAGGACCATCCAGTGTTTGGTCATAGGGATTGGTTTTACGCGACCCGGCAGGTTTCGGCCCTAACGGGCCCCTTCCCTAATGCTAACACCTCTTTGAGGCGCGCATGGAAAGCGAACGCGCCACTCAGCAATTTCATTGTTTATTTTAATTAAAGTTCTTAAGTACCTACCCTTAGAATACTGGGCTCTTGAATTGGTTGAAGGACACTGAACGAGACACAATAGAAGTTTTATTGTAATTATGGACGTTTACTGTCCGTCAACGCTTTAACTTATAAAGTAATAACAATTAAATGAAACGAGGCTAAATACTTTGCGAATTTGCTTAAAAAACGGTGAAAGAAAACATCGACAGGCTTGCCTGTGAGATATTTCCCATCAGCTGAGTCAGAGGCTCATGTGCAGTATAAAAATACTGACACCAGGTAAGTCACTAACCACATGAATGGTCCTGACGTCACATCGGGCCACACAACTCACTGCGGTCGCGGGCTTCTCCTCGCCTTTCACTAACATGCCGACACCGTGAGCGTACGCACATCTCGGTGATCATCCTAATAAAATTGTATCAGTACCTACCCACTCAAGAAAAGCAGTCATACCCACATATTATCAAAACCAAGTAGTTTTTACAACATAATCAAACCTACCACCAGCACACCTGGAGCTTGATACTCAACAATAAAAGGAATGAAAGAATGAGTTGGCAGCCTATACAGACACAATAAAGATTCCACTAAATTAAGAGCGAAAAATAATTTCAATAAAAATACACCGTCTCTATAAATCCACAAAAGTTGAAATCTGGAAGAATTCCGCGTGTGTTCTTCCATTATAGACCTGAAGAAAGGGACAATAATTTACAGCGAAATAAAATAAACACAACACCGCGAAATAATCAGAACTGTCCAACACGGAACATTACTTCCCATTACCCGACCACAAAGGAAACCATAAAATCTAAGACAGCCGTAAAAAGCGACTTTATAAGTACTTATTCAACCCCACTACACTTCTATAAAAACAAATTTGGGGTAAAAGTAATAAAAACAGATAAAAGGATACTAACGAATATATTGAAGAAGTTAGTTCGTTGGAGGTTCTATCGAGAGTCTCATCACGTGCGCCTCCAGGATTCTGTTAGATGGTAAATGAAGGCTCGACGTAATCTCCAATCTATGGTGTGAAATTTCTGGAGCGAGGTGTCGATTGAAAACGTAATACCGGCTTGCAACTGATTTGGGTTGTGTTTGTAGCTTCGAAGGTTTCGATATTGATATAAGGATTCCTTGGTTTGGAGTGACATATTTTATCCAAGGGAAGGTACGTTGGGTACCCAAGGACAGTTGCTACGTCGCTGTCGACTCCGTTTTTTAAGAACCATCTGGTACTGACATTACTTGATAAAGTTCGTTGTCTCAATTTTCCTCAAACATCTTTAGCTAGGCTCATCATCGATTATTTAAGTACGTTTCATCACTTACCTATATTAAAAACTTCAAGTATTTGTTCCAGGTCTGGGTGTTTTTCTATCTATAATATGTATGTTTTTACAAAAAAAAAGTATATAAGTAGTTAATCAACCATCTAGTTACCATAACACAAGTATTAGGTTGCTTAGGTTGGGACTATAGGCGTTGAGTGAAATGTCCAAGGATATTATTAAAAACTACAATTGTTTAATATTATTTCATATTTCTTTAGCTCGACCAGTTAAAAACATGCTGCGTATTTGAATAGCTCAGTGTTTTATTACGGTCACAGTTTATATTATACATATTAACATAAATTTGTGATAATTTGTGGGAATTTTCAGCTAGTTATAATATGAAAATAATATTAAACTGCTTATCACGACGCCTACCCAATCATTTATAACCAATCTACATAAAATTTACGCGCATAAACTAAAAATAATCGCTAGCTCAACTCATTAATGCGACAACCTAATTTGCCATATATAACGCTGTTGTTATTTCTACGCATAATTCTGAAATATTAAAATTCGCTCCAAAATAATCTTATTTAAAATTCCTGCATAACAAAAGGCTGTTAAATCCGCATGACTCGTGTTTTTAAAAGCGACCCAGATGTAAATTGTCCTTAATTAAGTAGGAAACATGGCTTCGTATGTAAACAGAAGACATTAAAAAACTGGACGAAATACGGAGTGATGGGCCCGTTGCTAGGGATGTCACGCAAAACCCCATTTTCCGGACATCCATAGCAACGGGGGACTTAAATTGAAAAGAAACAAGTGAAAAGGTACTAAGCTTTGTTTTTTTAGAAAATGGTATTGTTTCTTTACATTGTTTTGTTATAAACAACCACAGAACCAATAAACGCAGTGGTACTGTTTATCCTACTAATAAGTACCTAAAATCGCCAGCAAATCAAGTTACCACAAACAGTCAAATTTTCTCAATCGATTTTGAATTTCCGTCAACTTTTTAAGGTTTAAAATCATTTGATGAAATTTGACAGTTTGGTATAACCTGATACGCTGGCGACCGAATATTTGTATTATCACAATTAATCTTGCCAATGACATTGGATAAATTGGCTGAAAATACAGCAAGAACTCCTCAAGTTTGTTCAACGAAATCAGCAAACGGCTGGTTGACATTTATTTATTTATTTATCCTCTATTTCCCGTAACCCAATGGTTGACTTTTACCTGGGCCAGAGGCTAAGCATTGCCATACAATTTCGCCAGTCTCAGGCACTACAATATCAGAATCAACGACATATTCACCTAATTAACAGTTTTATATATCCGTACATCATAATTATATGTATATTTCTCAGTTTTATTGTTAGAATTTATATTGTAAAGAGGAGCTCGTGGCTAAGTAATAACCACCGCACGGATCGATCCATCAGGTTAAGCTACGTTTTGCGGGGTTGGCTGTGGATGGGTGACCATCTTTTCATATCGAGACTTCTCCGGTCCCGGCTGTCATTTGTGGATCTTTGACAGTCGTTTTAGGTGGTGAGAAACCCATTAGTCTGACAGCCAGTCGTACTTAAAGCTATCGTATTACCCAGTTTCTGACTGAGTTGTGGAGGTCAAATAGGCAGTCGCTCCATGTAAAATACTGGTTTTCAGCTGCACCCGGTTTGATGGAAACCGACCACAATAAAGTTGGGAAAAGGCTAGGCAGACTGATAAAAGATGTTAATAATGTTAAATATAATCCCTTAATTAAATTGTACAATGGCCACAGAGATGTTTATATTTACCATAAGAATTACAAGATAATTAACACCAGTTATGAAAACCGTGCTCAAAACAGCTCATAAAATATTACAGCAGCTTTAAAACGAGCTGAGATTCACTTAGCTGACCAAAATGAATCGGCTGATTAATTTAAATACTGTTAGTATAAATTAACTTTCGGAAGCGCGCTAATTGGCCCCTGAAACTGAAAGTATTCAAGTGTCTTCAACTTTAATGTTCGTTTTTATTCAAGTAGTTAAGTTCTTTAATTTGGATTAGTCTTTGATGACAGTTATATTTTTTGGTCTAATTAAGTGAGTTTTTATTATGAAGAATTAATTGAAATTAGTATGAAATGGTTTTAATATCCTGGTTTCAAGGTCTATAGCCTTGATAACCTAGTGGTGTCGGACGGTCATGCAATACGGATTTATACGCGTATTGTATAATTATCACTTGATTAAAAATCGGTCATGGAAAACATCTTGGGGAAACCAGCATGTCTGAGAGATATTTCTTAAAAGCAATTGAAGTTAAGTCAGAGGCCCATGAGCAGCATAAAACTCTGACACCAGGTTAGGCACTAACCACACAAAAAGAAAGAAGAACGTCTATAGGTTTTAAGTTATGTAATTAAAAATGAAAACAAACTGAAGTAGACGCTGTGACTTCAGGACCGATGGCCGGTGGAGCACACGAGTCCTGAACTTCTTCTGAAGTGGGGACCGCATTTGGCAAACGCAGTGTGGGACGCCCCCCAGGCTAGATGGACCGATGAACTTAAGAAGGTGGCTGGGTGACACTTAATGCGGAAGGCAGAGGACAGACTGTTGTAGCGCAGCCTGAGAGAGGCTTATGCCCAGCAGTGGACTGCGATAGGCGGAGTTTGTTGATTGGAGTAAAAATGGCTTCTAAGTATGATATACCAGTTGTCCACTGTCTCGACCAAACGCAACAAAGAGTTAAGCAAAGACTTAATCGCATTTTTCATAATTGGATTATAATTTCAATCACAGTGAAAAAGACACTTTACGGTCCCAGTAATTGAATCCAACCAGATAATCCGCAAAAAGAAAATGTTAGCACTGGCTTTGAGTAAGCTGACTGTGCAAAAGCCTTCTGGTGGGAAAGTGTCAATGTGACTAACCTTGTGGAAATCCGGTGGTTTCGCAGATTCGCCATTCACCGACTTCCACAGTCGTCTAATTAACTTTGCACTAATTTGAAGGAATGATTTTCTTTGGATCCCTTTAAAACGGACGCTGCCAAGTTTTGTGTTGCTTCGCACTTTTGAGGCTTCTGAAGGATAACGAGGGTTTTTCCTGAAACGTAATTATTTTATATAAGGTGTTTTTTATATCCCATAACTCTCGGGTATGAATAAGATTTTTTTTGTTTTAATTTTTTATACGAAATGATTCATGATTATTACTGTAAAACACCCTTACGTGAAATATCAACGTCTCATTTTCTCGGCTTCTTATTAACTGACAAAATGCGACTTTGTGTGTGAATGATTGGTTTGAATATGAATGAATTGCTTGTAAGTTGTATTATCATGAATCTTAGATGGTATCTACACACATCGAGATGAATTAATTACAATTGATGATATCTTCGAAACTATGTCGTTTTGTACCACATATTCTAGGAATTTTTGTATTATTTTTACTTATAGAAAATAACCGTTGAGTTAAGAGATATAAAAAAACACGTTGTATAATGTAAATCGACACGTAAAGCACTGGATTAACCCAGGATGGATAAAATCGCGATAGGTCACGGGAACTACTCGCGACACTCAAATTAAAGGGGAATAATTTAAAGCCATAACAACATAACATCACGCTAGTATTCTACACAGGGTTAGACAGAGGTGTACCTATAATATACCCACAATTTGCCAGTTATGTTTAAGTCCCGTGTAATGTAGGGGGCGAGATTCATTTCAAAATTCAAATGAAATCAAATGTTGAAATAAGTTTAAAGTAAAAAAAGTAAAACATTCTCATGTACTATGCATTCGTTGCATTGTACACAATCTTGACACCTTATCTCAAATCTCAACTAGTTTAAAGTCACCGACAGCTTTAAATCGTGAACTATTCACGCGAGCCCACGACTTCCTCCGGGGCCGAAACTAGTGTTAAACAACCCTACTTACACGTAAGTTAAATCGCACACACTCGTAAAGAATATGTTATCGTCATAGATAGGTATAAACTAACAATACTGACCTACAGTTATAATCTACTAGGTTTTGCTCGCGGCTTCGCTCGCATTAATTTAGTATATGACAATCAATTCGGGCTGTACAGACACCAGTAGGTACATAAAGCTACCCCAAACTTAAAAAAGATTTTCACACATTATGCAAATAAATATATGAATATGAATATGAAAAATGTTCCCAATTGAAAATGAACCTTATGGTTTTGTTATCAAGTTGAATATATATACATATATATATATATATGTGCTGGCCTCTGTACGTTACTGTGCTTGTTTGGCCGTTGCAATCATGGGCTCAAAACAGAACGTACACGTGGCGCCATCTATTATTATAAGAACGTTATTATTGTATTTCTCGGGAGCAGTAATTTTTATCGGTATGAAAGGTGCGTTGTGTCCATTTCTCTACACCTGAAAAAAATTCAGGATGATCGGTTCAGTGGTTTAGGCTTAAAAAGGTAACAAGTAAACAAAATAACTTTCGCATTTGTAATGTTAAAATATCAATTTGCCTAGCCTTTTCCCAACTAAGTTAGGGTCGCCTTCCAGTCTAACCGGATGCAGCTGAATACCTGCATGTATAATATTAGTTAAGATGTATATCTCGCAGAAAGAATGGAACATTCCGAAGCACCGCCGTAGCTTAGACAATAGATATTTGTACATTAATCTTCGGGACTCAGCAAATCCTTTAAGACTTCCGACGGGTTCGATCCGCGGCCGACCGCTGCCTCGATAAATCCAGATTAGAATTCTTTGTCTCTGCCCACAAAGAAGTTAATATCTGCTATTAATTTATTGGCTTCTTACCTCTTCTCAGACGTCGTTATCGATATTGCTTTACCCTGCGGCTTTGCCTGTGTAATAATCTTGTTGTAATGGATTTTCAATTCTATAGAATTTAATTACATAATATAACGCTTTATTTCTCCTAAGCACCCACAGTAGGTACCCACATTTAGCTAGTTATGTAAAAGTCCCATGTAATGGGGCCAGCCTATTTCAATCAAAGGGGCACGAGTACAGACTCCGGGTTGCTGCTGAGAAATTGCTTATGCAAAAACCCAGTAATACTTTGCCCGACCCGGGCAACTTACCTAGGACCTCACGCTCAGCAGTAGCGTTTGCGAACAATTCAACAACAACATGTTGTGTTGAACACAGAATACACTAAACAACAACTAACTCTTTACTAAACTACAACACCTTACACAAAACACACCTAAAACAAAAATATTTTCCATTTTTATCTCATTCTAGGACTCTGTTAATAAGTAGGTTCATAATAATAGGTTAATAGGTAGGTGACATATGAGATTTTGTCATCGTGATGACGTAGTGAGTTTTCTAATGCAACAATATGCAGAATACGTGGTAGAAAGGATTGATTCTCTCAAAACAGCAACACGAAACACAATCTCAGACGACACACAAACAAACATTCCATCATAATGAAACTATACCTAAGTCACATTTATAGAACAGCCATAACAACTGTCACGGCACACAAAGAAGACACACACACAAACACACATACACATTTTAACAACTATCCACAGTTCCAAATGCAATAAACAAACGGAAACGATACATCTCGATTTTTATACCGATTCTTCACTCGAGACTACAGTTCGTAGTGCATCGATCTGACAATCGGTTCAGTTGTTTAGCTCGGGTTATTTTGCCTAGTAATCGATTTGTGGTGGTGTTTCATCGATACGGTATGTACAATATTGTTTTGTTTCTATAAATAATATTCGTTGCGGTGAATAAATTGCCTTGAAGTTTGGAATAACAGAATTGTGATTATTATCCTAATTTCTATCGACGGAGTTGCAAAACAAACATCAGCTGTTCGGTAAGTTGTTGAGGTTTAGTGTTACCGCTATCTTCATAACTTTTGTATTTTATAACGTGCATATAATTCCCGGGACAGGCAAAGTGTTATTGGCAATAGGCTCGCCCCCATTACATGGGACTAAACAACACACACATGGGACTAAACGACTTTAACTGGCGAAATGTGGGTGTACTATAGGTAAGTACAGACGCCAGGACATCAAGCTATCCCTAACTGTAAATTTTCTCAATTAAAAATGAACCTTATGTCTTTGCAATAAAGTTGAAATACTATCAAAGAAATTGGACAGATTGTGGTAACTTGATGTGCTGGCCTCTATGCACACCTGCTTAAATCTTCGGAGATTGCAGACGTGATGTTCTTTTATGATTTTATGCAAATATTTTTTTTGATATTTCGTGCGTTCTAGCAAAACGCTGCAAACAAAGAAAAATAAAAGCAAATTTGCCTGGGCCTAAAACTTTAATTCCTTCCAGATCTCCTCACCTCGGGAGTAAGCCATCCGAGGAGAACCGTTCCAAATATCTATTTCAAGCAAGTTTCAGTTCAGTAATTCCCGTTTCATAATCCCAACTAATATTATAAATGCTAAAGTAAGTTTGTTTGTTACCGATCATCATCATATTTTGCATACACGTTGTCAGAGATACAGAACAATGTCAGCGGTATTGTCCGAAAGGGTTACCGCTGCCTACCTGCTAACACATAGGGCTAAGGAAGGAACATGGATGGGTTTTAGTGCCAGTTAGTGCCAGTAAGAGTCTGACACACCCTTCCGCTCCCCCAAGAGCAGGAAGAGTCATTTGATTACTTTCAAAACAGAAAAAGGTGCACTGAACAAAAACTTTTTATCCAGAAATAATGTTTGTCGAGTGATACAAAATGTATTCACAAAATCTACATAACACGAGTAAAGCCGCGGGGAAAAGGTGTGTAAGTATTTTGTTGTTATTCACGCAACTGAAGCTCCGCTTGCTCGCTACAGTTCTCTTTCGTTTTATTGAAAATAGTTTGTTTGCCAATCCATTGCTAAGTTCAGAGCGATCGGAACACCAAACTCGTAAAATATGGAATGGAATATCTTCAGAATATTACAGTTTTATAGACTTTGAAATGACGCTTCCAGTTGTAACGTTGAAGAATACATGAATTTCTTATTTTAGATCTGGAATATTCTTACCGCCTCATTTGTGTGACTTTCACAAAGATATAGGGTTTGATTCCCAGGACTAACAATTTGAAATTGGGAAGAGGAGCTCGTGGCTACGAACTAACAGCCGCACAGATCGATCCATTAAGTTAAGCTACGCTTGCCGGGGTTGTCCGTGGATGGGTGACCATCCTTACATACCTAGACTCCTCCGTGTCTCGGAAAGCACGATTAGCCGTTGGTCCCGGCTGTCATTTGTGCATCTTTGACAGTCGTTACGGGTCGTCAGAAGCCCGAAAATCTGACAGCCAGTCTTACCAAGGGGAATTGTATTGCCCAGTTACTGGATTGTGGAGGTCAGATAGGTAGTCGCTCTATGAAAAATACTGGTATTCAGCTGCATCCGGTCAGACTGGAAGCCGACCCCAACACAGTTGGGAAATGGCTAGGCAGATGAGTCTATTGGGACGTTTTTTGATTAGGAATACTGGTTGTTGCAGTGACTTTAGGTCACTTTAACATACTTTATTCAGTTAAGAAGGCGTAAAAAATTTCGAAATTCGTTGTCAGGCCACATCCAGCATTTAATGTCGAATAAATTGGAGAAAAGCCCCCAAATATCCTTCTTCGTGTGGTATTTTAGCTGGGACGGGAAAGCTGAATTGTAGTATCATAATATTTGCTATTTTCTCGAGTACGGTACAAGTTTGTATGCGATAGTCGTGTGCAACAGCTAATCTTGAAAGTTGTTATATTTCATACGTGTTAGGTACGCTTTCCATTTAGTTTAACATGATTTAGATCGATTATAAACACACAATTATCTTCTTCTTTTCGTGTGGTTAGTGACTAACCTGGTATCAGAGTTTGTATGCTGCCCATGGGCCTCTGACTTAGCTGGTTTCCTCACGATGTTTTCCTTCGCCACTTTTTAAGCAAGAGATAATTATACAATACGCACACGAGTCCGTAAAATCAGAGGTGCGTGCCTTGGGATTGAACTCGAGACATATGAATTGGAAGTCTGACGTTCACACCACTAGGCTATCATTGCTTACAATTAATTATCTAATGTTGAGAATATAACATAATCTAATTAACGCGAGTACCTTTACCTTACACTTACCTGTAATTTGTCCAAAAAAATGTTATAATATATGAGTTTTCAAACCTTAATCAGCTCATAATGTCCCACTGCTGGGACACGGGCCTCTTCTCTAAAAGTTCTTTGATGTCCGGTCAACAATGTTTTGTATACAAACTATCGAACTGCTTGGTTTAGCACCGGTGCAATGTAGATATAATCGCGGCGGCAAAGCCACGGGCGAAAGCTAATTAAATTATACATAGAAACCATCCTTCTAAATCACTCTCTATCTATGGATGAAAATCGCATCAAAATCCGTTGCTTACTTTAAACATCTAAGCGTACAGAGAGTCAGACGACGGTCACTTTGTTTTAAACTGTGTAGAGACGCATATTCAGTATTCCATTTCGGTTGATGGTTCAAAATAATTCTTGAAGGATTTCAAATTATTTCTTGATTTTATTCATTGATTTATTGAAGGGGAAAAGTATGCAATCTACTCTATCTAAAATCTCTTATGTCTTACTAATAAACACAATTACTTTTAGTAAGACATTAGACATTTTAAAATAGTTTACTGGTGAAACTTAAATATAGAAAACTGTAAGCATTCAAAAAAACAAAATTAAAACTCGTATAATTTCATTAATTCATACTAATATTATAAAGGCGAAAGTTTGTGAGTGAGTGTGTGTGTGTGTGTGAGTTTGTATGTTTGTCCGTCCTTCACGCTCATACGGCTGAGCGGATCTAGATGAAACTTGGCACAGAGGTAGTTTATGACCTGGATTTACACAGATGATACTTTTTATCCCGGTAGTACGTTCCTTTGGGATAATTTCCGACATTCACGGGCGAAGCCGCGGGCAGCAGCTAGTTTTGTATATAAATAAAACATCAATCTAACCCTGTCAGTGCTGCTACGTTTAAAATGGACCCCGTGTTTTGTATGCAAAATGTTGTCATACAAGTTTTCGTTTTGAAAGCTTTTCGCATTTTGTCTGACAAGTGACAGTTAATTTGAGCCCAAGGCCTTGCAGCTACATCAATCACGCGGGCTGTGCGATGCGGTCCAGATTACACTTTGTAACCTTACTCGAAATACCCCCTGCGTTATTTTACTCTTACTCCTATTTATTGCCCAGATTGAGGTATACATTTTGGGTTTATTTTTTTATTTGAAAATATACTGAATGTGTTTACTCTCTGCTACCGGTATTCGCTGTTAATTGGATTCAAGGAAATACAGATCAAATTAATACTGAAATACGATCACCACACCGTATTGGTTATCATATGAAATATGAAATGAAATGTGAAATGTTGTGAAATGTCCAAGGATATTATATGATAAATTATATTTTACTTTTAATTTCTTCTGTTTTTTGTTCAATTTTAATAAACACTATAAATTCCATTTACATTTTAAAATACGTGTATATTTCTTGTCTAAACTAAAAATAATACCTAAGAGATAAACATTTGTGACTTGGTGTGTACAGGGTAATCTTCGAAACTACTGATCCAATTCTGAAAATTATTTCACAAATGGAAAGCTACAGTATTTTTGAGTGTCACGGGATATATTTTAATTTCGGGCAGGCGTTGCACACCGTATCGTCCGTGTGAAATTAAAATATATCCAGTTAAAATATATCCAGAGCTATTCTTTAAAGAGCAGAGCTATATCATTGAATATGATTGGTGGATATCAAAGGCGTCCATAGCAACGTAGCATAGCATATCTCCGGTGGAAGGGCACGCTAATGCTGTCACTAAAATAGTAAAATTGTGTTACGGTAGGAATTTGGTACACATACTATCCCTACAAATCTCGAACCAATAAGCTCAGAACCGAATAACTAATTACCCATAAACTTGACCGCATACCACTTAGCATGATTAAGCGATCGATATGGAACGTGTAGTATCGACAATGGCTACCGGTCACATCTTGGGTGACATCCCGGCCCATTGTCCCACCCCATATCAACTGAAGATAATTTACCCCTAATAATGACGGGGTAATCAGGTCGCGATCAGCTTCCGTATTGAGTGTATTGAGGTTAGGTTGTGGTAGGGTTAAGTTTAAATTGAAATATTACACTATATTTGTTTGATAAAGGGTTCGAGATTTTGGTGAGTATTAATGATATAATAATTGTGTTTGAATTAGAAGAAATTACTACTCGATCCCATAAAAAAATCATACATAACATAATCATCAGCCTATGATGCTCCCACTGCTGGGACTCAGGCCTCCTCTCTTAAGCGGGATTGTCCGAAAGGGTTACCGCTACCCCGGAACATAAAGGGCTACGGAAGGATGGGTTTTAGTCAGTAAGAGTCTGACACTCCCTTCCGCTCCACCCAGAGCGGGAGCAGTCATTGGATGATTTCCCAGCCTTAAAAAAAACAAAAGGCCTCTCTAAGAGAGGGAGTGGGCCATAATTCACCACGCACGCCCAGTGCGGGTTGGCGGATGTCTCATGTCTTGGAATATTAGGTTCTAGGACATGTCGGTTCCCTCACGATGTTTTCGTTCACCGTTTTGAGAGCAGTGATGGAAAAAAAAACATAAAACAAAAATATTATTCTTATAAAACATAAACGAAATAAAAGAAATTGAATATTTTTGTAGTACAGATCTACTAATATTAATATGGACAAAGAAATATCTATCGATAGAGCAATTTCGATATTTCAATGTAAAGCATACCTATTGGTTCTTATATATAAATGATCGTGGGAGGACCGAATCGTGAAGAATGTATCTATACAATATACATTTACATATTTTTTTAAACCTTCAAGCATTTTTACACGAACATTATCTTTCAAACAACCTAGACCTGAGTTATAAAAGCTTTTAATCTATTTCTTTTAAGATTATTCAGGTTTTAACAAAGAATAACCTTGAGGCGGTAACGTGGTCTGTTCTGACAGTGAATTAATAGTCTACTTGGACATTCAAGGGTTAATATAAGCGATAAGTAATTACGGTCAGGTTATCATTGGACCTTGCTATATAATGCTCGTTGAGATTTGACCCCCATAAAGAAGGCTGGGTGGGGTCTCGAAAATATTACAGACCATCTTTTATAGTCGAGTTATTGTGGAAACGTATGGGTAGGGCGATTCTTTGACTTGATAAATGAATGGAAAAATATATAAATTAAATCACGCCTGTTTTTTTAGAAGGTTTACGCAGAGGTTACCTACCTATATTACACCAACATTTTGCCTATTACACCAACTTTAATAATAAAAATCCTACATACCATTGTCCCAATACCGGTGGCCTACTACAATTTATAATTTTTTTAAATGAGGTTTTAATGTTTTCATAAAAATATTTAAAAACGTACATACACACATGTACATACAACCAACATTAATAGTAGCGAGCCAGTTACCAACAATCGGGTACAAATCTAGGCTCCAGACAACTATTAAGAAAATCCAATACCTAAAACTTTTCCCGACGTGGGAATCTTACCTAAGACCTCATGTTCAGTACCAGCGTTTGTGATACTAGACCTACGAGGCAGTCTCGAAAATATTGCAAATATGTTTTAGAATCGAAATCGAAAAGTTATTAACCGAATATTCATTTATCAACCGAACGAGGATTGATAAATGAATGCAAAAATGTGGTTTAATTAGTTAAGTGGCTTTTACCTCAGCGTGGTTTAGTTGAAACAGTTGTCATTTTGGTTTGTTGGTTTAAATGATTAATATTCACGCTTTCCATGAATTAAAACATAAATTGGAATGCGTGGTGTTCATTCCACTGAAAAAAAAGTTGACAGGCGTAACAGTACTTTTTGCAGTAAGGGCTTGTACAGACGCCAGCACATCAAGCTATCCCTAACTGTCAAATTTTCAATAAAAATAACCTCATGTCTTTGCAATAAAGTTAAAATACTATCAAAGAAATTTGACAGATTGTAGTAACTTGATGTGCTGGCCTCTGTACATAAAACTGCGATGCGACGCGATGTGAAGTCGCAAATCACAAAATTACCTATTTTATCAAGCGTCGAGCTCGCAGAATTTTATGATGCGACGTCATATCGCAGTTTTGTGTACAAGCCCTAAAAGGCTCAGAGGTTTTTTTTTGTTTAAACAAGCGAGTATTTTTTCTATGTAACTTTATTACCATTTGTATTTCATTTTTCTCTCTTGCCATATTATAAACTGCAGCAGGAATAACGGTCAATGCATGACGGTAATTTTTTTTACAAAATCATCATAATATGAAACATCCTTTTACAAAGCGGGCGATAACGCGGCGGTGCTGTGCGGCTTAAAGGGCAGTAAGAGACCCAGAACAAAAAAAAAATAGGGGGCGTTGTGTAGAGGCTTAGGGGGCGATTTGTAATTTCATCTAGATAGTGGTTTTTAAGCAGGTGAAAAAATGGAAGCCCTAAAAATAATTTACTCTCAAAGTGGGCAATAGACAAAATAAGTTTGGGAACCCCTGGTATAAAACAAGATCGCTTTTCCTGTCCGTAGGTAGCCGACATTAATTATAAACTTTCTGCCTGCCTAAACTTTTCCCAACTATGTTAGGGTCAGCTTCCAGTCTAACCGGATGCAGCTGAATACTAGTATTTTACATGGAACGACTACCTATCTGACCTCCAAAACCCAGTAACTAAGTAATAGGATACCCCTTGGTAGACAGGCTGTCAGACTTTCGGGCTTCTGACGACCCGTAACGACTGTCAAAGATGCAGATATGACAGCACGGAACCATTGACCAAACAAATTATGAACATTATAAACAAGTATACAAAACATTGTAAAACATTTTAAAAGAGTAACGGTGGAGTTTCTTGCCCATTCTTCTCCACACGAAACTACCTTTTGGAAGGGGCGACTAGAATCAATTCTATTTCTTGTTCATTTTGACGTTCAAAAGTGCCTTACTTGTGCCTATTTGAAATAAATGATTTGACTTTGACTTTGACTTTGAACTTTATCCTTGTGAAAATAAAGTAGTTACTTTTTACGCGTTAGTCAATGTGGTGAGCGCTGGCCACTCGATAAATCCCCGTCGTTTGTGCTACAAGTTCAACAAGAGACATATAGCTTTCAGTGCTTACATACAAAATTACTGTACAAATAAAATCAAAACTGTCTTATTAACTAACCTGTAGGAAAATAAATATTATTTTTCACACTCTATTGACAGCTCACTTTAAGCTCAATTCACCTTGGTTTTCACGGTGAGATGTTTTAGAAAAGCTCTACAGTAGTGCTATGAGTATTGTATCCTTCACAATCACCAATCAATAGACCAGGAAAGTGAACTAGAGTTTTGGAAGTCTCGACAGTCCCTGAATCTCGGGACATGTGACTTTGCATACGCGTGATGGACAAATTACTACTTGATGTAATAACTGCGTCCATTACACCTTATATTCCTCCGTGCATACAGCTAGTTATGCTCGTTCACCGCCATATTGCATTGTGTCGTTATCTGTCCCGGGTGATAACTGCGCCCATTGTGTGAGGTCACAAATCGCCATTGTTACCCAGCGCAATCAACTGGCAAAGCTGGTATATGCCCACACCTGTAGGGTAGATATAAAAGGTAAATTAACATAGTACATAGTCCATTTGAACTGGGTGGTAACGCGGACATTAGTTCTTTCGGCGTTAAAATGATATAGATAGAACACTTTGTCTTTAGTAAATTAAAGAGAAAAAACGAGGTTTATTGACGATGTCCTCATGGCAAAACCTATTTTGTGTAGAACTTTTCCGAAGCTCTAAAGAGAACTCATCAAAATTATCGACTAGTCTTTACGACGCAAAAAAGTTTGAAACTTATAAATTCTTCAGGCCGTAAAGATAACAAAAAAAATACGATGTTCAAACAGCCATAATTCCATAATTTAGGTACTTAGAACAACTTAAAATATGCGAAAACAATATCTAAACAAAGCGCCAAAACAAGTAGAATAACGATCAAAAACAAGTTTGATGAAATGAAATGATAATACAATTTATTTTCCTTTTTACTACCAGAAATTTTTATATCGGCAACACCTGACTTTGTTTTTTATTCGTTCAGGAATCATTATCGTAACCTAACTACAGGTACCTGCAAAGTTTTTCGTACCTTATTTTATTAGCTTTATTTATGATTTATACTTTATGATCCTTATAATTCATTTTCGCAAATACTTTTTTGTGTTTTAACTGTCTAGAAATTAAAACTTGGCATATTTACATTTTTTAGCACAGCAGCAATACTTGACTTACCTATGAAACTACACTGCAAAGTACATCAATTAATCCCGATACTAAAGTACCTACACCTACCTACCTACCGTGAGTATCCACAATCATATTCACGTACAAACGCCAGCAAGCTATACCAAACTTTCAAATATTCCCAATTGAACATGAACCTCTTTTGTGATAAAGTTGAAAATCTATCAAAGAAATTTGGCAGATTGCGGTAACTTGATGTGCTGGCCTCTGAACATACCTAAACGTACCTACGTTTGGCACGCCACGCTTTGCTCTGCTACTAGCCTTCTTGCCTAGCAATTCTTCCACCATGGTTTCACGGTTCATGGTTTTTAGAAGCACGTGCCGACACAAGATAATAAAATAAATTTAGATCTCTTGATAGGTTTATCCGCTCTCAAGAAATAATTTCAAAAATTATCGGATACTTCCTCTTTCGTATGGCGACCTCGTCACTCCGACCCTCAGTATGCTACCTTCGTCTCGCGTTAAGCGCTAGAGTGACCGTAAACCCTCCCACAGGACCTCTGAGTGTGAAACGGTGAATATTTTATTCATGAACACCTGAAATTCTTCAAACATCTACTGAAGGCTTAGCAGAACCTCGCTTGAGGTTTTGCTGATAAAAAAAAACTTTGCTAAAAATGCGTAGAGTTAAGTTTTTGCACAAGTAAGCAACGAAAATAATGATTTTTTTATCAAGCATTCACGAAATATTGTATGCATGCATTTTCCGAAATCCAAGCCTTCAGTTAGAATAAGAGAGATCTTCAGTTAGAGAGAGAGAATAATTCAGAGAGTAAATGGAAACCAATACGAAAAATGCACAGCAAATTTGAAAATCCACATACGTACACTCCGCACATAGTGATATCCATTACTAAACCTCGCAAAAAATTCAACCAATTAATTTATAAACCCTACAAAGTTTTAAATCTTTTAATTTTATTTCAATTCCAATGAAAAAAAAACATTTTCCGTTACGGCCAACGTGTATTTAAAACGGTGTGTTTGTTTTAGTCGTTTTCATTGCTTGCAGCTAAAAACTGTTGGTGACGTGTGTCGGGTGGTTTTGTACCAAATGTTGTTGACTCGAATGACACACGGTTTAGTGTTTGGAATAATGGGACTGTAGTTTCCAGTTATTGTATGTAGGTTTGACTAGATTTATTTAAATCATCGTGGCAAAATAAATGGATAAATCTCCAAATTTAAAAACCTATTTTCAGCCAGCGACTTCATTCACGTGGATGTCTTAAATTATCACAAGGGGACGTACTACTGGAATAAAAATTGTCCTACATGTTAATTAAGGTTATAAGCTATATGTGTGCTAAATTTCATCCAGATCCATTCATTAGTTTTCGTGAAAGAGTATTAAACATCCATACATCCTCACAAACGTTCACGTCTAGAATATTGGTTAAGATAGGATTCCTGCTTAATATTCCAGTTTAAGAATGGGTAACGACCAATCTTCAGTCTCAAAACTCTGGCTTGATTTAAATATGTGGAGATCATGTTAGGCCGTGGATGGCCTTATCATCTCGCAAACCCATACACCAGCGGACAGGATTCATGAGGTTCTGGCTATTGTGAAGTTATTGATTCGTCGAAAAGTCTGACGATCGACTTTATAGTGAGTGATTGACCAACCAAAGAGTTTAAAAATATGTTTCCAGCAAATTGTCAGTCTCAAATCTCCTTCCATTAGTCACCTCTCAGGTCTCATTATTCCTAACATTCAATTAATAAACAAATATTGATCGATGTATCTTTTCCCTGCCTGAACGGTCCATTTATCATAAATAAAAGAACACCATTTATCAAAGTTCTATCGCAAATTACTCCCGAAATTGGTCTTGCTTGCTCTTCATTTATAAATTCATCTGAATTGTGCCTATGTTTTATAAGTGGTTTCATTCACAATTTTAATGGAGTCTAGCTTTTATGGGTCATATTTGGGTCTGAATATAGTTTTATTTAAATAATTTAGTGATATAATTATTTATACAGGGTCAAATCCTATTTGAACAGCCTTCAATATAGTTCATCATGCCATTATTGCGCGTACAATATTGTTAATTTTCACGCTTGGAACTCGCATAACACTAAACATTTTCAGTAGATATTAATTTATATCACAACGAGTTCGTTCACATGGACGGAATAATAAAGTAATCAATAATATTATTAACTAGCTGCTGCCCCATTATCCCAAGAGTAACGTCCTACCGGGACAAAAAGTATCCTACGTGTTACTGCAGGTCTTAAACTACCTCTGTGCCAAGTTTGGCCCTGCTTCACAGGTCAATCTAGCGTCTAGACAAAATCAAACTGGTTGCTAAGTAAATTAGGTAATAATTTATAAATTGTACCTACCATATTATTTTATTATATTGGAATAACTTCTCACACATTGATTAATTTATTATTATTAACATTTAGAATGTTTGTAAATATGTGAGCACCATGTACTTATGACATAATTAAGTTTACCTGCCATTGCTACATGTGTTTTTCTTTTCACCTTTTGTGGTGTATTGTTTTTATTCTGGGTGCATCGTCTTCACATATAATGTTATAATTTCATGTATTCAAAACATTGTACTTAAAATTTTATTTTAAAAGAGTAATGGTGGAGTTTCTTGCCCATTCTTCTCCACACGAAACTACCTTTTGGAAGGGGTGACTAGAATAAATTATATTTCTTGTTAATTTTTGACGTTCAAAAGTGCCTTTCTTGTGACTATTTGAAGTAAATGATTTGACTTTGACTTTGACATCCAGATCCATTTAGCCTTTTAAGCGTGAAAGACGGACAAACATACAAACTTACACACACACACACACTCACCACAAACTTTCGCCTTTATAATATTAGTGTGATATTGAGCAGTGGTGGCCGCGATTTACGACTTGTAGGTTCTTGGTTTGAAATCCAGACATGCTATAGAGTTTGCGTAAATTTTTTCATCACCAATGATCCCAAAACTGTGAAGGAAAACATCGTGAGGGTTTCCTCATGTCCTAGAACTAAAAATTCAAATGCATGTGACATCTACTAACCCGCACTGGACCCGCGTGGTGGATTACCTTGAGTAAAGGAGGCCTGGGTCCCAGCAGTGCGTTCATTATAGGCTGATTAATATGCAATAGAGTCCAAGATTGTACTAAAAAATAAGTACCTAAAATTGAATTGAAATATTATCCTCACCATGTTTCCCACTTGCACGCTTCAGTTTAACTTACTCCTGACAGAATGTTACCAACACATCCGAATAGTTAAACGTTTCATGCAAGTCACAGTGATAAATGTGCCCAATTTGTACCGGGGCGTGAAAGCTTAGTTTTAAGAAAGGTTAGTTGCTTAAAAACAAGGTAGATTGTCATAACACAACGCGGCATTAGCTGTTTGGCGGGTGAGTGGCCTGATCACTTGAACGAAGATTTCAATTATCGGAACGTTTTGTCATTCTCTTGGGACCGAACCTGAAGCGATATTGGTGAAATAAGAAATCTTACAGACTTATTGTTAAGTAATAGCCACATGGGAAGTTGTCGTAATTTTGTGTTTTTGATATGTACCTAATAGTGTGACCTGTTTCCTGTATTAATCAAGTAGATATGTCGGTTTTTGCGGCAATGAATTTAAAAAAGAACAGAATCTTCTTCTGCTTCTTTTCGTGTGGTTAGTGAAAAACTTGATGTCAGAGTTTTTATGTGCCCATGGGTCTCCGACTTTGCTTCACATGCTGTTGAGAATATCTCTTAGACATGATGGTTTCCTCACGATGTTTTCCTTCACCGATTTTTAAGCAAATCACTTGCTACGAAATTAAATAATACGCACATGTAAACGTAAAATCAGAGGTGCGTGCCTTGGGTTCGAACTCGAGACCTACGGCTTGGCAGTCCGACGGTAACACTAGGCTATCACTGTTGCTATTAACAGCATTAGCTTTAGGCGATTTTCACACGGCATCGCGCTCCACCGCAGTAGGCGGTGAAGCGGATCTGATGTCGCATTGGCATCTAAAGCCGGGTACTCACTAGCGAGCCGTAACTGTAACCGTTACATGTACTGTAACCAAAAAACATAGTGTGTACGTGGTTCGCAAACCTGCTGCGAGCGGTACGCGTGCGGCTTGCAGCGACCCGACGTTTACAACGTACTCATTTCTAAACCCGTAACGTTGCACGTAACTGTAACCGTTACTGTTACCAAAAACATAATGTGTACGTGGTTCGCGAGTCTGCGACGAACGCTACACGAGCGACTTGCAGCGAGCCGACGATTGTCGGATTGTCGGTCGGTCTGTTGGTTACAGTTACAGCTCGCAAAATGAGTACGCTCGGTGAAAGCGTTCCGGCGACGTCGTGAGCCGTAATTGTAAAACGCGTACACACTAGAACCTCGTTACTGTATCACATAAGTTACGGTTACGGCTCGCTAGTGAGTACCCGGCTTTAGAAATCGTTGATGCCTAACACACGTACACCGCCCAACCGCGCGGTCGAGCGGTGCTCGTTTCTACCGCAAATTTCTCCTACCGCGCGGTCGTGCGGTGCCGTGCCGTGTCGAACCGCCTTAGACACTAATTTTATTTTGAAAACAATAACAAAAAATTGATAAACTCAATAAATTATTCTAGTTAACAACATGACCCAAATATGAATCCAAAAACAAACCAAAATGACATCACTATTACACGAGCTAACACGTCATCAATTTCATAAATAATAGATCGTATGCAAACAAAAGATTAAACAAAACACAACTCGATACAGTGTACTCGGTAATTTGTTGGTAAAATCGAATGGCTTTGAATCGATATCTAATTACGAACACACGCGAGACACAGGCAAACTCGTTATTCTTGTTCATAGATGTGGAAATGTATGCGATAATGACAAGTTGTTGTACATTTTTATTCAATAGGACTTGTGGGGATTTTCTTTTGTTTTAACGCTGCATAAACCCGTCTAGAGACTGTACTGCTTATCTTACCGTGTTTTGCTTTCGCTTTATCTTAAGATGTTTGGGTTTTTATGGTGTTGCTTGGTCTTGTTTTGGGTTATTTGATGGTTGGTTTGTTTGGGTGTTAGGATTTAGTGCTGGAACGGTTTTATTGTGGTTTAAGTCAATATGTCTAACAGGTTATAATAAATATAATAAAATAACTTTTAATTCGGACAAGTAACATCCATATTGGGTTAGTAAGCAGAAATCTTATGACTATGTTAGTAAAGCCGCTCAACTGTTGAAATATCAAAAATGATTCAAAAAAGTAATTTTGTCTAATAAGTCACAGTTTTTAGAGGTCGTAAATTACATAGAGAACATTGAAACATAATTATTATTAGTAGTTTTTCTCAAAATTGGATCCAATAACTAACCGCGAATGGAAAGTTCATCGTAGTTATATATACATATTATCAAGTTTCATATCTTGTGTAGGTAGGTAGGTATTATTCCACTAAACTATTCCCTACGTCTGGCTACAGTAAACAAATTACTAATTATTCACAAAGCATTAAGGTTAACGGTGCGATCATAGCTCGTGCTCATGAATTTTCATCTCGATCTAATCTGTATGCATCTTCACTATTACCTATTTACAATATTGGCTCTATTTCTCGGTAAATAACGTTTGAGCCAATTTCAATTATCAGGATGCTACTTTATGCCTTTCCGAGAAATCTAGTAAGATTTCAATAAAAGTCAAAGGCTCCTATTAAAAGAAGTATCTTTTAATAGGAGCCTTTGACTTTTGTAACACAGTATTTTAATTATGAATTGAATTGATTCTATGTATAAGATGGAATAATTCCAAATGGGTTTCGCAAAAACTTCTATGTTGCGTTTCAATTATTGTTAGTTGTTACGGGTTGTCAGAAGCCTGAAAGTCTGACAACCAGTCTTTCTAAGGGGTATCGTGTTACCCAGTGTGGGTTGTGGAGGTCAGATATGCAGTCGTTCCTTGTAAAATAATGACATTCAGCTGCATCCGGCTAGACTGGAAGCCGATCCCAACATAGTTGGGGAAGGCTAGGCAGATGTTGCAATGATGTCTACTTTCTATCATTAAGTTGTATTATATGAATAAATTTATTTTTACACTACCTTTTGGAAGGGGCGACTAGAATCAATTCTATTTCTTGTTCATTTTGACGTTCAAAAGTGCCATTCTAGTGCCTATTTGAAATAAATGTTTTAACTTTGACTTTGACTTTGACAGAAGCAATTTCTTGCATCAACAGTTGATCTATGCTGCAAAAAATCTTACGGGGACAACTAAGGTGAAGTGAGCGGTCATTCCACCTGATGCTAGAGATTTACACTATTCACAATTCATTTTATGCTCACTTCACAGAAGCGTTCGCGGTGAGATGTACGTTGCATACAAGAGACAAGTAAGCACAGACATTCTTCCACGTTGCATCGCATACGTGGCACCACTTTGTCTCCAGCTAAAGAGTTCCGTTATTTCCTTTTGTGGCACGGAACCATAAAAATAAATAATCAGTATAGATAACAATTTCCATATACATCACACAAAAAGAGAATGTATCAAGAAGTATAATTCAATCCCAATCCTCGCTAATACCGAAATCCGCCATCATACAATAAAAATAATAAATATCACACATGATTATTTCCATCGTGTAACGCAGTTCTACGAGCTTTGACAATCAGTCGAGTGGAACATCCCAATGAGTCCTTTATCATATATTATTGTATACTCCACATCTAGAACATGCCAGTATGACCTGACCGCTCATTTTACGGAAAACCTATACAAAGCGAGGTCAGCTTACACTGGAAAAGTATACATCAATATACCTACCATCGTGTGAACAGAAAACACTTTTTTGCCAAATTGACACGAGTGTGCAAAATGGAATCTTTCATTTGTACCCGTATAGTCAGGGATTCGAACGATGTGTGGTATTGGACACAATATGAGGCATACGCATTTTGAATTCAGCCTCACCAGAATTAAAAAAGGAACGGTGACATTTCACGGTGTTTTAATTTGTCAATCAATCTTGTGGACGATTTTATGGTTATAGACTGGAAAATCTATAATCCCTACTAATATTGTTAGAAGGTAAATTGTTTGTATACAAGTATTTGCGGTAGACGTAAAGAAAGAACATACTTACGCTTAGCATTATTCTGCGACCCAAGGTGATACAAAACCCCAGCGCTTTTCAGCGGCAGCCGGCGTTGAAGCGATGACGTCACAGTACACAACGAGATATACCTATGAAACTGGAAGGTTCTAGATAATAAACATCCTTTTAAATAATACTGTTTTTGACTTGTAGGGATCTACTACGTCAGTGCGCTCTGCCCGCCCACAAAGGAGACTGCTTCAAGAAGAATTTCCTTTTATAAATTGTTCTCTTCATAAAATATCGTACAAGTTTCCTCGCCATTTCTATTTATCTAAAGGCTCATTCTTTATACAGCCCTAGACGTGTATTCCCCGACAGTTAGTTAGGGGCTCCCGTATCCATTTTAGTTTCGCTGAAATACCAACACCTGAGACAAAAGAATATCGCTCCTTTTTCAAATATATACCAAAGTGTCAGTTTTCATTCAGCTTCAAGCGAAACAATGACTGATAGTACAAAGGGACCTTTTCAAGGCAGTTATCTTTAAAAGCTCGTCACACTCTTAAATATATCTATTGTGACGAGTTGAGTTGGCACTCTTATTCAATATTGCACCTTATCTTTTAAGCATTAAGCACCAAAATGCGTTGCGTTTGTGGTAAACAGTTGATAGAGGCAGCATAGCATTTGCTAGAAACATAATGTTATTACATCTAGTAAATATAACTTTGCTTTGTGTCTGCGTTGGTAACAATTTGTTTTAACGCTGCAAACATTGTAGATTGCTTCTGTAAGCAAAACATTCAGGATAAATTGTGGAACCTAGGAGCTAGCTGAAGTATTTTCTTTTTAATATCAATGATACGAGTAGCATGAGTAGAAAACTTTTTTCACAATAAAACCAACCGACTTGCAGAAAAAACACAACAATGTGAAAAAATAACTTTCATTCCAGAAATCTTGTCTATGGTTTTATATATTTGTTTATTGCCACCGAAAATTTTAAAATACACAATGATTATTTGTTTAAAGTTTTAATAAAAAATTGTTGTAAAAATTTTGTGCTAGGAAACGTTTTATTTTGTATCTATAACCCTTGAAACACATCTTGTACAACATTTGCAAGTCTTTTGGAAGTTTATTTAGAAATAAGGTACCTACTAAATAGTCTGCAACCCTCATCCCATACACATTATTGAATTTTGTAATGATTATCTTCTTATATTTAAAATTCACGTGTCACAATGTTAGTTACCATACTACTTCGAAACGGCTTGACCGATTTCTATGAAATTTTATATGCATATTCAGCAGGTCTGAGAATTGGCTACTATTTATTTTTCATACCCCTAGGTAGATAGGGTAGGTAGGAAAGGTAGGTAGGTATCATAGTTAAGGCAGGACGACGTCCGCCGGGTCAGCTAGTTTATATATATAAATTATATTATACATTCAGTCAAAAATTATCGGGAATGGATGATTTGTTTATGGTTCCAAATTCAAATTTTTGTTTTTTTGTAGTTGTTAGATTGGCACAACTGTTTTCCATTTTGGCGCGGAGTTTGAGTTGCATCTGTTATTTATATTAAATACAGTGCTGGTTTTAGTAATATCATATCGCCGCCATACAACGAAAACCAATTAAATCATAAAAAGTGCAAACGTAGATATCGCGATTACAAAGTTTATGGGGTTGAAAATACCCTTTATAGTATTATATTGTTATTATTACTTTATAGCATCAGTACATTGATAAATTTTCTATTTAAAAATGTCTATTGAGGTTTAAAAAAATGTTTGCTTTGTAATGAAATTTTCAATAATTGTCACGAGGTCACCCATTTAATTGGTTTTCCCTGAGAACTGATAAATGTCTATATATAGCAAGGTAATAGGAATACAGCAAATCCCGAGAAATTACTTTTTACTTTTAGTTAGTTAAGAGTAACCATGATAAAAAAATACCGATACAGATGTCCCTTGTGAAGTTACAAGTGAAAATGTGTCAAGATAATTGGTTTTCCCTGCAGAAAATTTAAGAATCTAAAAGTTAAGCAAGTAATTTATTAGAGTTTCAATGCGTTCATTTGTTATCAAATTTATAACTCGATATAATTAATTAAATGCAAATTAGCTTGATTATTTCAAATAACAATAAAATCGCGCTTCAAATGCCAGTAACATCTGCAAAAAAAATGTAAATAAAGGAAAAACTGACTTATTATTGAGTGAGTGACCGACCGACTGACTGACATACCAAAGCAAAGCCAATATTATTGAGCTAGACGTCTAAACTTTACATAAATGTACCTGTGAGACCTTTGATAATCCTGCTTGGAAAAAAAATCCCGAAATTCCCATGGGAAAATAATTTTTGGGAAAAATTAAAATATGCAAAGTCGCAAGCGCCTTGAAATTCTTAATAAAATATTATCTTCAATGTTTCATGGATGAAGTAAGAAAGGCAGTTCAAAGTATGAAGAATGGAAAGGCCATGGGCCCAGATGATATACCAGTAGAAGTATGGAAGTGTTTTAAAGAAGATGGAAGTAGAAGTATGGAAGTGTTTAAAAGAAGATGGATGTATGTGGCTGACTTTATTCTTCAATAAGTTGTTGCAAGAAGGAGTGATCCCACAAGAATGGTGCAATAGTTCGCTAGTGCCCATCTTCAAAAATAAAGGTGATGTACATACAGGACTGCAACAACTATCGAGGGATAAAGCTCATGTCCCATAGTATGAAGGTATGGGAGAAAATAATAGAGAAAAGACTGCGAGAGGAGAACGAGATTACCCCAAACCAGTTCGGGTTTATGCCAGGTCGAGGAACAATGGACGCCACCTTTGCACTCCGCCAATTGTGCGAGAAGTACAGACGTGCACACAAAAACTTGCACATGGTGTTCATTGATCTAGAGAAAGCGTATGATAGGGTACTGTAGAGGATGGAAGATCCTCTACTAAGGGGGCTCAGTGGTAGAGCGTGTAATGTGTGAGGGGCTTCTAGTATTACGAAGAGAAACCCGTAATAAATTCAACGAATCAATATATTTGCACTTTGTTATAACGAATACATCTGTCTAGGCGCGCTGCCAGACGTAAAGTTCTAGAATATATCAAATCCTAATCTATTCTTAATACATTTGAAAGGTTCGAATGCCGTCAGATATTTACCAGCCATGTATAACATAAGGTTTTACTCTAAGGCTCTACATCAGCTACGCCCCCCTTGAGTAAAAGGGAACACTTAGTTTTAAAATAACTAAGCCCTTTTACTCTTGGCATTCGAATCTATCTATTCCTATCCCTACCTAGCCTAACATGATTTTACCTAACCCCGGGAGAATCTACATGTAAGGTCTGGCCTTTGCAAAGGCAGGCTCAACTCTGGCAAAGCGAATCTTACGACATCACAAGAGTCCATGAATGCATTAATGTGTGCCAATGTGCACACAAACTAACGCTAGGCCAGTTTGAACCCCACTGCACCAAAACCCGGGGCAAAGGGTGCAGCCAGCCTACTAAAACAAACAATGATATGAAAGTTCATATCGACCCTGAAGGGGTTGACTGCAAAGAAGACTAGACGTCGGCATCCTACACTCCGTCGAACGCTATTGCGTCAGAGAGAGGGAAAGACTGAGACGAAAAGGCTACCAATAAAAACATTTCATGCCCACACTCCAGATGTGAAACTACCATACGGGTACCAAGATATGGGTACCCCATCCTCAGTTAGACCAATTGTGTCAACCTGACACACTTTGCAAGGCTACGCCCCGTTAGCAAAGTAGGCCTCAACTCAGGACGGGTGTCACCCCTTCTCTCACGACAAATAAAATATAAAATATGTTGAAATGCTCTGGAGCACGATCATGCTAATCTGCTAAGGCACTAGAGAAATAAGAAGACGAAGTGTCGCTCCCCCTGACGCTTTGACGCGGCGAGGTGTGACATTCCACACGCTCACCCAGCCGCATCTCATTCATTTTTGATCACCATATGCAATAAATACAAAGAAACATGCATCAATAATCTATATCTTACAACTTAGCTAAAATAATGAATCCAACATGTTTACAACTACATGACATCGTCATGACTGACATGTCGACAGATGACATCTAAGTATTGCCAATTAAATCCTAACATAAAAAGGTTTTAATCTATTTACATGTATAATGTCTTTGCTCCTTCTATTCAATCTGATAACATAATTTACATTCGATAATCTCCGAACTATTTGATAAGGGCCCTTATATAACCTACATAATTTTAGGCTCTTATCAGTTACTCGCCTCGGCGTATAAACCATAACCAACTGATTTGGTACAAAGTTTTTTATCTTTGCTCTCTTATCGTAAGCAGCTTTCTGCTTAACTTGCGCCTTTTTTATGTTATTTATAGCACAACTGATTAGAGCATTATGCTGACTACGTCGCTGCGCATAATCATTAATCCCCCCCCGGTCATTATTGTTAACTATCATGTCGGTTCGAAATAAAGGCTACCTAGCAAACATCAACATGAAGGGCGAGATTCTAGTGCTTGATTGTTTACTGGAATTATAAGCATAACACACCAATGGAATATAGCTACACCAATTCCGCTGATCAGCAGAGACATACATGGACAGCATTTGTGTTAAGGTACGATTAAATCTTTCAACCAGTCCATTTGCTGCTGGATGAAATGCTGTGGTGAAACGCGATTTGGCGCCGAAATACCCAATTGTCTCTTTAACTAAACGCGAAGTAAACACCGAACCTCTATCCGATACTACTTCCTTAACCCCACCTAAACGGCAAAACACATCCTCTATCAAAAATTCGCTGATTCTCTCTGCTGTAGCCCTGGGAACTGCCTTACAAATTGCATACCTCGTAGCATATTCTACACACACGATCACATATCTATTACCATTCAAAGACTTTCTAAAAGGACCCAAAAGATCTATTCCAACTTTCTCCAACAGGTGGTTCACTGCAATTGGCTGCAACTGCGCTACTTGCTTGGACACCTTGCGCTCCTGACACAATACGCAACTCCTCACATACCGTTCCACCTCCTTCTCTGCATCCTTGATAAAATACCCCAATCTAAACTTAGCCAAAGTCTTAGCGAGACCTAAATGACCTCCTGACCACGGATCATCGTGCAGTTCCTGTAGAACATCCTGTAATAACAATTTCGGGACCACGACTAAATTTCGAACCTTATCGAACCTCTTAGCTTTGCGGCACAGCATTCCGTCAACAACACAAAATCCCCTAATCACACCATTTCCATTCGCCGCTATCCTATCCAACAACTGTTTACAGAACCCATCTTGTAGCTGCTCATCTTTCATCTTCACGACCTCTGCTATGACGTTGTCTCTCCCTGCACAATGGACAATATCGAACTCGTACGACTGGATACACAACGACCACCTTGCCAACCTTCCATTCATATCTTTTCGATCTCTCAGCCAACATAACGCCTTGTGATCCGTCACCACCTGAAACTTCAACCCCCACAAGAAATGTTTGAAGTAATTCAAGGACCAAACCAACGCCAGACATTCCTTCTCCGTCGTTGAATATTTCTTCTCATTATCATTCAGCTTCCTCGAAGCATATGAGATCGGATACATAGTGTCTGTACCCTGCATAAGACAAGCGCCCAACGCTTCACCACTAGCATCTATAAAAAGTCGAGTTACCATCTGTTTGTCGTTGGAATAAAAATGCAACACCGGTGGATTATCCATAATCTTTAAGATTTGATCAAATGCCTCTTGATGCCTCTGTGACCAACTGAAAGGGACACCTTTCTTCAACAATTTCGTTAATGGCAACGTTACCTCAGCAAAATTGCTAACGAATTTACGATAGTAAGAAAACAAACCCAAAACAGATTTTACTTGTTTCGTATTTGTTGGGGCTTTCAATAATTTTAGCGATTGTAGCTTCTTAAACTCGGGTTTAACTCCGTCTCCCGAAATCTCATGCCCTAAAACAGACATTTTAAAATACCCGAAACTACATTTACTTGGTTTCAAAGTGAGGTTTGCTTTCTTAAGTCGCAAAAGTACCTCCTCAAGAGCTTTTCGGAACTCCAAGAAATTTTTTCCCCATATTAATATGTTGTCCACATAACAAATCGCATTTTTATATTTAATACCAGCGAGTACTTTGTCCATTGTTCTTTGGAACACAGCTTGACTAGTCTTAAGCCCAAATGGTAGAACGTTAAATTCATACAAGCCTGATGGTGTGACAAATGCAGTTTTATGCTTATCTTCCTCACATAAACGATATTGCCAGTAACCAGAATTTAGATCTAAATCAGCAAAGTATTTTGCTCCTGATAAATAAATCATAATATCTTCAATTATTGGCAATGGGTAACTGTCGGTGACTACTTTTTTATTTAGTTTTCTATAGTCAACGCAGAACCGCCAAGAATGGTCTGGTTTCTGTACCAGGACAACTGGAGAAGCATACGCGCTATTAGATTCACGTATAACATTATTATTTAGCATCTCCTCAACTTGTGAATTAATTATTTCAAGTTGTTTAGGAGATACTCTATATGGTGGGCGATGAACGGGGGTATCATCGGTCGTTTTAATTTTTACCTCCACTAAGCTACAGCTACCCAACTCTGAAGCCGTAAATGCAAAATTCTTCCTATAAGTAGAAAGTAGTTTTTTTAATGATATTTTTTCGTTACTTCCCAATTCTGGGTTGATATTTATTTCGTCCAACGGGTCTGTTTTTTTTATCAGAGTTGAACAGCAAGCTTCGTCATTTTCTTGACATAATTTTGAAAAATATAGATAATCAATTTTTGAAATTAACGGACCTCTTTCTTCTTTATGTCTTTTGACGTCGTTGACAACATCTTTTTTATTTAAACTGTCATCAACATTTTGACCCGTCAAAGTATCTGACAATGACATGAAATTTTCACTGGAAGATTCGCAAAAATTTGCACGGAATTTCCTTTTTAAAATCAAACAATTTCGATCAAAATCAACGACCGCACTATTTTTGTGTAAGAAATCTTGGCCGAGGATTAATCTCTGGTTAATGTCTCTAATGACTATAAAATTATTAACAAAAACACACGAGTCCACTATAAAAAGAATCTTCGTTTCACCTACCACATTTAATAACGAACCCGATATCGACTTAACGAAGTGCTTCGCCTCGACAACGCATATGTGCTTCAAATCTTGTACCAAACGCTCCGAAACGCATGAAATCGAAGCTCCTGTGTCTATAAGGGTAGAATACACTTGATTACCAATGAAAACATTTATAAGAGGGTTTTTATTACATTGTTTAATGTCTTCCGTCTGGAGCTTTGGGTTCTTGGACACAGCGTGCAGCTCCTTGCCGTAGCTCAGCGTCTGTGCCCCCGCACGTTTGGGTGATTAGTTGGGGCCGACCGGCTGGGACTGTGGGCTGATGTTCCAGGGCTGGACATAAAGGGTACACGATAATTTCGATTAGAAACGTAAGGGTACCTCGGCCGAAGGTTATACCTCGGTGTATGGTAAGCTTCCGCATCACCATGTTCCTGCGAATGAGGCGGCGTCCGCGAGGAAGGTGATGGCATCGGACTAGACGGCCTCACCGAAACCGGAGTGCTCTGTCCCCTGACGGATGTTGGGAGCTCGAATGCTACTCTCGCTTGGATACCTTTTGGGGGTTGAATTGGCAAATTCAAAGGTACAAGACGAGCGTCCCCGAATAATTCCTTTATCTGCTCCACCGTGGAACGCAGTTCTTCCTTGGAATTGTATACTTTAGTGCCCAACTTCAGTTTGTATTCTGTGGTAATAGCTTTTAAAAATATTTTAATGAAAATTTTATCATCAGTTATCTTCGCTTTATTGCTTATATCAGCGAGCGTATAGAAAAATCCCAAAATATCTTCATTCGCTTCTTGGCGAGTGTTATAAAATTTTTCCACAAAATCTGTCTTTGCGGGGAATTCTGATTTCAATTTTTCGCAAATGGTTTTATAGTCTAAACTTTCATTATAAATATATTTAAAATATGCTAGAGCAGGCCCTTGTAAATAAGCTCCCAAAATGAGCCCCAAATTTGACTCTGGCCAATTATTAATAGCAGCAACTTGACGAAATTGCATAATGAACTCGTCGAACGAATTTGCACCAGTTCCCGTGTAATACACAATATTCGACATGGTGGAAATTTTTTCGTAGCACCACTTAGCTCTAAATCCGGCGACGACTCAGCACGCAGTCTTCTTAGTTGTTTTATTTCCACATCCACCACCCGATGCGTAGAATGCCCGTTATACGGTTTACCCGAGAATTTGGTTGATTAATTATTCTTTTACTTGTGCAGATATTCTTTGGTTCTGCACACACCAATATAAGAAAAACAAACGAGCGGGACCGTACCGCGTCTTCTGTGGAGACTCTGGCGTACTCCACCAAAATGTAGAGGATGGAAGATCCTCTACTAAGGGGGCTCAGTGGTAGAGCGTGTAATGTGTGAGGGGCTTCTAGTATTACGAAGAGAAACCCGTAATAAATTCAACGAATCAATATATTTGCACTTTGTTATAACGAATACATCTGTCTAGGCGCGCTGCCAGACGTAAAGTTCTAGAATATATCAAATCCTAATCTATTCTTAATACATTTGAAAGGTTCGAATGCCGTCAGATATTTACCAGCCATGTATAACATAAGGTTTTACTCTAAGGCTCTACAGTACCTCGGGATGTCGTGTGGTGGGCCTTGAAAGAGAAAGGTGTGCCCGGGAAGTATGTGGAGTTCATTCGTGCTATGTACAGCCAATCTCGTACACACGTTCGGTCAGCTGCTGGCAACACCGACAAGTTCAATGTGGCGGTAGGCTTGCACCAGCGGTCGGCTTTAAGCCCTTACCTCTTCCTTTGGATTATGGATGCTCTTACGGCGGACATACAGGAAGAGGCACCATGGTGCATGCTATTTGCCGACGACATAGTTCTTGTCAGTGAAGATGGACCTGAGATCCAGAGCAGACTGGAGAAATGGCAACGGAAACTGGAGACTGTTGGCCTGAAAATCAGTAGAACCAAAACGGAGTACATGTTCTGCGATTTCGGCGGTCTCTCCAGTTCTGGGGTCATAGCGCTTGATGGCGCGCTTCTCCCAGTTTGCTCCGACTTCCGGAATCTCGGTTCACTTGTGCAAAGCGATGGCGAAATAGATCGGACTGTTAAGCATAGAATTAACACTGGGTGGATGAAATGGCGGCAGGTCACGGGAACAATTTGTGACTCCCGCATTCCCCTTAAACTCAAGGGGAAGATTTATAAAAGCATGGTTAGACCAGCCGTCTTGTATGGATCAGAGTGTTGGGCCACAAAAGGAATGAATGAAAGACAATTGCAAGCAGCTGAGATGAGAATGCTAAGAGGGATGTGTGGTGTTACCCGAATGGATAGAATACGGAATGAGTATATAAAAGGAAGTCTGAAAGTGACACCGGTGACCGAAAAGTTGTGTGGAAATCGGCTGTCATGGTATGGGCATGTTATGCGGAGGAATGAGGAAAATGTTGTCAGGAAAGTTGTGAGCATGAATGTGGATGGCTATACAAGTAGAGGGAGACCAAAGAAACGATGGATGGATTGTGTGAAAGATGATATGGCTAGGAAGGGAGTAACTACCGAGATGACGACTAATAGAGAAGTATGGAAGAAAGAGACATGTTGCGCCGACCCCAAATGAGTTGGGATAAGGGCAGGAGAATGATGATGATCTTCAATGTTTATAGCTACAGCATTTTCATATTCTTGGTATCGAGAATAGGTAGGTAATTGAAATAATAACCATAATAAAATTAGAAAATCAAACAAGATTTTTTTTACTTTGATAAACTTAAATTCTAAACATAATTATCTCATTTGTTTATGACTAAGCATTTTCATCTTCTATCTAATCAGGTAAAACTGAGAATATGTCATTACAATTATAATCAAAATTAAGATAATTAAGACAGTAAAAATAAAATACCTAGGTTAGGTTAGATAAACTATTGGGCCGAAAGTCCACACTAACGCCAGTGACACGGAACTAAACGAGTTTAAACGTTTTTCGCTGTAGTAATTATGTTGCATCCGTGAATAAATATCGTTAGAGATAAACAATTATCTGGATAAACAATATTTTCTTAGACGATTAGATTGTATTGTTAAAATGGAATTCGTCAGGTAAAATCGATTAAATTGTTTTAATATCTTTTATTTGACCATTTTTATCTAGTATGGAGATTTAAATCTTAGTAAATGGTTGTTACTGAGGGAAAAATTGAGTATTTCATAAGCTCTCTCTGGAGAAAAACAAATTTTATCAGATTAACTGATAATCATTGGAGACAAATATGTCGGCAGTCAAGTTAAATCTGCTTAATGTATTGTATTTGAAAACAAACGTTGGAAATGCTTGAAATAATTGGTTATCTTACTAGCTAGAAGCGAAACTATAAGACTTAGCGATTAATGGGTTTTCGCAGACGAAAGAATACAACATTTTAAGTACTTTGGCCTTCATAAGTCATTTTCGACAAAATTTCGATTTAATTGGTTTTCGTTGTATGGCGGCGATATATAGTGTGTATTGCGAATTTCATAATGGACAAAAATATCGAACAAAGAGTTTGTCTTAAATTTTGCATCGCCAATGGAATTTCGTGTTCGGAGTCACTGAAAATGTTACAGAAGGCTTACGGTGAATCGACTTTATCAAAAACTTGTGCTTATGAGTGGCGTTGGCGACAAAGCGTTCAAAAGCGGTCGAGATGTGATGGAAGATTTGCCTCGCTCTGGTAGGCCGTCAACGTCTGCAACTGAAGTTAACATCGCAAAAGTGAAGAAAATAGTGACTGAAAATCCCTATTCAACTCTGAGAGAGATAGCCGCCGAACTTTCTGTAACTCACGAGTCGATCCGTACCATTTTAACTAATCATTTGGGTATGAAACATGTTGCTGCTCGGCTAGTCCCAAAAGATCTGAATTTTCTCCAAAAACTCAATCGCATGAAAGTCGCTGAGGACATGCTAGAACGAGTCAGTTCGGACCCAACATTCATGAAACGCATTGTTACTGGTGACGAGACGTGGGTTTACGAGTTTGACATGCAAACTAGTCAACAAGCTTCGGAGTGGCGCCTTCCAACTGAACCGAAACCGAAAAAACCACGCCAAAGTCGATCAAAAGTCAAAGTCATGTTGACTGTTTTCTTTGACTATCGCGGTGTTGTGCACTCTGAATTCTTACCGGAAGGTCTAACGGTAAATAAAGAATATTATTTGAGCGTTATGCGGCGTTTAAGAGAGCAAATTCGACGAAAAAGGCCAGATTTGTGGAAAGAAAATGCTTGGATTTTGCACCACGACAATGCGCCTTCGCACAAGGCTATCATTGTGAACGAATTTTTGACCAAACACTCAACAAATACCATCCAGCAACCACCATATTCACCAGATATGGCTCCTGCTGACTTTTTTCTTTTTCCTAAACTCAAATTACCACTTCGTGGCACCCGTTTTCAATCGATAGAAGACATAAAGGAGAATTCGCGGCGAGAACTGAACTCAATTCCGGAAGCAGCGTTTAAAAAATGTTTTGATGAATGGATTATTCGTTGGCGCAAGTGTATCGTTTCTAAAGGAGCATACTTTGAAGGTGATAAAATAAATTTGGATGAATAACAGACATTTTGTGTATTATTGATCTTTTCCCGGTACTTTCTTGACAGAGTAGTATAATTATATAAATAATCATTACATTATTATTTATACAAAGGAGCATCTTTTCGATTCATTTCTGTACTCATCATAATCTCACCATCTATCTAGTCCTTTACCAACTAATCTAGGTCGGCTTCCAGCCTAACCGAATGCAACTGAATACCAGTAGAGCTATTGTGTAAAGATATCACCGTGAATACGTAGGTTAAGTGAGATTAAATTGAGCTGTGAATAGTATCAATCTCAAGCATTAGGTGGAACGACAGCACGCTCACTTCATCTAAGTTGTCATGGTAGGCTTTTTACAGAAACAACCGATAGGAACGCCTGCCTATCTGACCTACCTATGTTATTCGACTACAATTTGGGGGGTTGTAGTACATTCGTCACTAAGTAAATTCGTCATATTTTGAAAAATCCATACATTGAAAGTAAATTCGTCACACGTATTAAAAATATGTGTAAATTCGTCACAAACCCTCTTTTCAAAAAATTTATTCTTAAAGTAGCGGTTGCAACCAAAATTTTTATTTAAATTATTCACTTGAAAACTGTGATTTTTGTGTAGACTTAAGGTAAATTAGTAAACGTGCTGTGATTATGAAAAATATACAACATTTTCATTCTACTTCTTGTTTATTTATTTTTTGCTATCGGTACGGATTATAACGATGTGACGAATTTACAATAAACAGAAAAATTAATATATTGGGAACTGTGACGAATTTACACATATTTTTTTGTGACGAATTTACTTTGTGACGAATGTACAACAACCCGATTTGGGTTTATTGGGAACATCAATGCGTACCACAGGCTAGGAGGTTAATTAGCAAATGCTGCATTAACATGGCTTTGATGTGGTCTAATTAGAACTGTGAACTTAGACATTGGTTCTAGTGTATTACATGCTTATATCGTGGTATATAGGAGATTAACTATTATCAGCGGCTTTGGCCGCGTGGATATCAGAAATTATCTTATGTGCTATTCCACACTCGTAATCTATCTTTGTGCAAAATTCCATCCAGATCCGTTAAGCCATTCTGGCGTGATTGATTTGGCCAACTTTCACATTTATGCATTTTTCATATTATTATAACTTTTATATTGTAAAAAACATACAAATAATTATAAAAGGTAAGATAAGATTATATTGTAAATACATATTTATGCAAAAAAACTAGCTTGCTTACATAACAACTGATTTAATAACGCAGTTATGATGTTCTGTTTTTTTTTAACCTCTCAAAGCTTAACCTTATTTCCTCATGTATCTTGTCATTACGTTCAGATTGAATTGTTAAATATGCAAGGGAAGCATATAGGCTTAGGTTACGTACGCACTGACAGGTGACTTGCTTAGCGCTTAGAGCCTAGTGACTTAACATCTGTGTAAGGTATGCTATTCTGAAAAAATGTCACCGTGCAAACGTAGGTGAAGTGAGTTTAAAGGGAGCTGTCGTTCCACTTAGTGCGATGGATTATTGCATAAGTGGAACGCGGGAACGGAGAAACTTGTACAGAATCAACCGATTGGATATTTGGTTTTTTTTTTGGTTGGGAAATCATCAATTGACTCCTCCCGGTCTGGGTGGCGCGGAAGGGAGTGTCAGAGTCTTACTGACTAAAACCCATCCATGTTCCTTCCTTAGCCTTTTATGTTCCCGGGAATAGATAACCCTTTCGGACAATCTCGCTTTTCCGGCAGGCTTCGGCCCTAACGGGCTCCTTCAAATGCTGACAACACTTTGAGGCGCTCGTGGAACACGTACGCGCAGTCCGGCACGGGCCTGGTCCTGATCGGACGGTGAGCTACCCATTACTCACCACCCGCAGGCCCGCGCCTACCGTGGCCGGGAGTCATCACGTGGCTCCCGTTGCCCGGGGCGTCTCCCGCGGCGGCTGGGACCGGAGTACCTTTCCCTTTCCCAGCCCAGCACCGGCAGGTGCGTAATACTGCCATTTACTTCGCTTCTCTCAAGGTGCCTCGTGAGTTGAAGGTGCCAAAAAAGTCTATCAATGAGTACGTCCGCCTTAAGGATCACCTTGATGGTTCGTCTTTGAGAAAATGGTCGTGATTTATATAGGGAAGTGTTAACTTTGAGTAACTAACCTAGTCGAACTGTTAATTTATTTTAAAATAAATTAATTTTATGGTGCGTCGTAGCGTTATCATAATTAATTTGTGTATCAGAGACAGCGTCAAAAAATATGAATAGGTCTAAAAATGTTGCAACATTAAAATATTCATACATAAATGATTAAACAGTACGATCTAAAAATACAAATATAACATTTTGATCACTGTAGTAATATTCACACATTCGTAATACCCAGTTACTGATTGGGTTGTGGAGATCAGATAGGCAGTCGCTCCATGTAAAATACTGGTATTCAGATTGGATTATATAATATTATGAAAAAAAAATTGGATACTTACAGAAAATTTACTACCCAAGTAGAGACAGTATAGTATACCTATGATGGTGCGAAGGTTATTCGAAACAGGCGTACATTTTGCTCTAGCTATATAGGTATATTTTCCTACAATTGACTATTTGAAACGGTCAAAAATAAAATTTGAAATCACATAGAAAAAAGACCGCTTGTCTTAAAAACTTCCATCACCGTACAGAAATTAAATATTATATAAGATATAATTGTCAAATTGCATTTAGTGCTAATAAGTATTCCATTTCATTCTAAAAATCTGTGACGTCACATTGTTATATTTCATTCAAATCACGTACAAATGCCCCGCGTTTTGACAGTTCATAAAAAGTAACGTTATTGACTACCCTTTCAAATACCCAATTTTGAGCCGGCTTCATGGCTGAAAACTTGCACCATTCATAGAACTATGTGAAGCGCGCAATTAGTAAAGGTTCCCACAACCAAGTGAGACGCGACGATGCGACGCGATTCTAGTAGAACAATTTCCAAGAAGTTTTCATGGAAATTGTTCTTCTAGTGTCGCGCCGCGCCTGTCTGCGAGAGCTTTAAGTCGGTATCATGAGGATACACATGAATCAGTTGATAAAACGTTGCAATTTCTTCCATTTAGGCTAATCATGGACAAATGCACATCAAAATACAAATGATCAACATTACCCTAATAGGGCAATGCACTCAGCAGGCAAAGAAAGCGGCATTTTATCTACACACGCCAAAAGTCTTCTTGGCGTATGCCGCTAAAATGCCGCTTTTCTCCTATTTTTTTCATGATATCTGCGCACAAAATGACGTCACATATTTTATTTTATTAAAATGCTAAAAGGATCGTAAGGAATCCGAGTTTAATTTACTACGCGTGACGGAATAATGCTGTCATCATTAATAGTGTGGTATAGGAAAATTATCTTTGGAAAGTGAAATATCTAATCTTCTTTATGTTTTCATTGTGTTAAATGTATTCGGAGATATTCTTCTCTAACAATTCGCAATAATGCCCGATACAAAACAAAAGGGAAACCTTTCACTTTCAGACTTTGTAACTCTTGAACTTGCCAGAAATCCAATTAGTGTTTCAGCGAATAGAACTTACACAATCGAATAAGGTCTACATTAGGGAATGGAAATAAATGCCTTAATAGGCTACAACATATGTAATGAACTTACCTACTGTTGAGGTAAAATAAACTCTATTTTATACGCACAACTTCAATAATAACATAAAATCTTGCCTTGATTCCTCGGAGGGTTGGGCACAGGTGTACCAACAGTACACCAACATTTTGCCAGTTATGTTTAAGTCCCATTTTTTGAGGCACCACGCCGCGCGCCGCGCCGGGGGGAAACCCCGCTACCACGGCAAATCGTGGAGGGGAGAAGTCATTGGATGATTTATCCAATGACTTCTCCCGCTCTGGGTGGAGCGGTAGGGAGTGTCAGACTCTTACTGACTAAAACCCATCAATGTTCCTTCCTTAGCCCTTTCGGACAATCCCGCTTATCCGGCAGGCATGTTTAAGTCCCATGTAACTTCAATCATATGAAACAGTGAACGTTTAAACGAAGCTACAATTCAGTATCAACACTCATAACTCCAATTGAAATTACTTTCCCATATTCCGTCATAATCAAGGTTCTATCCACACTACGATCCCGAACTTCTACATTAGTTCTAATGTCAACAAAATCGCATTATTCCAACACGTAGATAATATTGAATCTTACTCGCAGCGCCCGAAGCAAACTCCAAGTGAATTTGCGAAGTTAAATTGAAAGTGAGCGTTCGGGCTGGACGATTGATGAGTGGGCCATTCGAGTTTGCACTTGAATGTTCACGTCTACACGTCCGTGCCTCCTCGGGTTAATGTTATTGGAGTGTTTTAAGGTTTTATTCAATAAATCGACGTTTACCGAAGATTTGGGAAAGAGAAACAGCTGTTGATGTGTGAAGATTACTGTAAGTTGTAAGAATGTGAAGTTAAATTGAAAGTGAGTGTACTGGCTGATCGATTGATGAGTGGGCCATTAGAGTTTGCGCTTCAATGTTTTCATCTTCATACCGTGACGCCTCTCTAGCCACCCCTCAAAGTGGGGTCTTATCGCCACTGTCGTGGCATGCCCTGCACTGGGTTGCGATTATAGTTCATTCCGTGTCGCCATGAGATCGCGCCTGTGGTCTGTCCGCTAAGCCACGATCTGCCGTGGTAGCGGGGTTTCCCCCTGGCGCGCGACGTGGTGCCTCAGGCGCGTGAGGACTATCACCTCCAGATCCCATGGCGGCAGTCCGGTTACACGCTTCCTTGAGCTAATGTTATTGGAGTTTTTTTATCTTATCCATCGACTATTTTCCGTAGATTTAGAAAAGGAAAATGTCTTCTGATGTGTAAGTCGTACCTACGTAGAGTAATTTGTAAGACTACCAGTTTAATTGAAAGTGAGCGTTCGTGCACTTCAATGTTCACGACTTCGCGTCCGTGCCTCCTTCATTTAATTTTATTGGAGTCTGTTTGAATGTTGTATGTAACAATAATTGATTGTTTTCCCCGTTCGTTAAAAGAAAAGTAAATAGATGTCGATGTGTTGAGCTTCTGGGCCCGACAATTTATAAAGTGCTATTCCACTTTGTACTTCAGTTTTCACTTTATCCATTCGAGTTTTCTTGGCTTGTTATTGTGAACTAACTGAGATTTTGTTTTCGATTAAAAATATTGTTTTTACTTCTGTTAAAAGGTTTTTAGTAAAGCTCGAATTTTACTCAGACATAAAAGGTGACAAAAATCAAAATACTACATGGTACAAATATTTATAAAATAATTAATGTAATTTAAAAATGAAACTTCGACTATTTATTCTCTTCGACTGCTGGAACGTGGATCCACAAAAAACACAATGGCATTTGAATTGTTTCTGTAATTACGGCAAATGAGGTTTCAAGTGCCATTAAAACTAGAGACTTCACTTACAACGTAAGCCAAAACTAAATGCTACGTATTCATCTCCAATTTAAATGTTAATGAAAATATATGCGCAAGAAAGCCTCGTTTTGCATATCAATTACGGATGCAGATTAAATAATATTATGCAACTAACAATTGAGAAATAACAGCCAGTTCAACAGGGCTTTTTCTCTATTATATACATTTATTATTAATATTTACTCTATTCTTTCTTTCTTTGTGTGGTTAGTGATTAACTTGGTGTCATAGTTTTACTGCTGTCCATGGGCCTCTATCTTAGCTTCACATGCTGAGATGTCGCTCAGGCATGCGGGTTGCATGCATTCCTCCACGATGTTTTCCTTCAAGTAACTTTTTTATGTAAGTGATAATTATACAATACGCACATGAATCCGAAAAGTCAGAGGTGCGTGTCTTGGGTTCGAACTCGAGACCTTAAGAATTGGCAGTCCGACGGTCACAGTACTAGGCTGTCACTGCTATACATATATTGCAACTCTATTACATAACATCATGCCAGTATTTCCCAAAAGTCTTAGGCAGTGGTGCACCCACACAGTCTGGGTGTACTAGCTATATTTTATACTTGTATTCCCCGGTTATTTGCGAAGGAAGTCTTTTAACTCTATTTTGAGTTTAAAATCTTATTTGCTTCCAGCTGCTGTAAATTTTAGTCTTCCGGAAAAATGTTCAGTATTTTTGAAGTCAATTTGAAGTTGGGCTTACGTTTATTTTTTGATATAATAAAAAACTATGTAGATAAGATCTAAGTGAATATCATTACTGGGGATAGGCCTATTGCCACTATTTGGAAATGCGATACCTACAAACTACCTATTACTACGAGTATTAACACATGTATTTCAGATGTAGTCCCTAATTACTACATATTATTAAAAGCTAAGAAAAATCTACGAAAACAAATAATATCAAACCAAACGTCTATCGCAAGCTTAATTTGAACTCTAACAATAATTATTGATAAATCATAAACATCATAACATCACGCCTGAAATCCCTGAAGGTCAGGCAGAGATGTATCTCTAATACACTAACATTTCGTCAGTTATGTTTGAGTCCCTACTTTGGACCTGATAGGGGCTGAGCCTACTGCCTTCAACCGGGCACAAAGCTAGACTTCAAGCTGGTACTGAGAAATTCCAGATGGAAAAACCTAATAACACATGCTTAGCTATAGCGCTTGCGACCCCTAAACCAACGAGGCCGTCGGAAAATCAACTAAGTAAAGAGAGAACTCGTAAACAAGCGAAAAATAAATGAATAGATGATTTTTGTTTTTCCATTATAAAGTAGAGAGATAGAACTCAACCCAGATGCATTTCAAATATATCAAGTTAGAAAACACAAACAACTTCATACGTAAAAACCTTTTTTAATCAATATACGTTCGAGTGGGGAGTGGAACTGTCATAGTTAGTCTAGGAGCCGTCCATACCATCAACGCTCGCATTTTATTTGTTATCTTTGTTACTCAAAAATGTTTGCAGCAAATAAACATTTTTTTCTCACTCTCCGAGGAAATCCACAGGGTTTTTTTCTAAGTAATTAACTTTACTGAGTTGACTATCTTGGTTTTTATTCAGCATATATCAGAAGCGTGCGGTCATACTCAACCTTTGAACGCCAAAGCGTAAACGCATCGGAGTCCCCTGCCGCGCCAAACCACTAAAAAGAAATTGGTTTTCTTGTCAGTTTTGCCGACAGAGGCGTTTTCATTTGTCGGCTATATCCAACCCTGGCGCTCAAACGGTTAAAGGTGTGGTACAGACCATCAGACTCAACCACTTTCTCCATGGGACCAATATAGTAATCAGTTGCCCATATGATACAAGTAGGTACTGAAGTTTTGCCTTGGGTATTGATGTGATTGTGTTTCTATAATAAGGTAGATATTATATAAAAAGTAGAAGGAATTATTCTGTTTGTAACATGAACTTTACCATGGGTTTGCACGTTTAATCTATTTTTCTCCTAAGAATAATTATATTACGTAATACGTTAATTCGGTCGTTAGTCTAGCTCAAGCACTACACGGGACTGAAACATAATTGGCGAAATATGGATTACTATAATATGTCCATCGGATGTAAGGTTTAATATGAAATATATTAATTTTTTAGTTTTAGTTATATTAACTTCATAGTCTAAGAGCTGCACCACTATCTAACATGTTCTCGCAGTATATTTCGAAGCTCCAGTTGTACCGCATGGAGTATGCTCGGAGCAAATAATGTTCCTTTTTTCTAAGAGTTGAAGTATGGCCGGTATGTTTTCTAATTATTCTTATGAAGCCGCAGCCATGAATCATACTTAATGCTGAACTACTTCTGCAACGGAATTTCAAAGCTTTTTATGGTTTACATCGTGGTCCTGTCTAGGGAATAGAGCACAATTTTTAAGAAGAACATGATAAATTATATTTAGGTTGTTTGCAAGATAGTTGCTTTTGGATCTCGTTTTTTTGCGTGAATTGTTTTGAGTTTGTAAACAAGATGCAGGAGGAATTTTGATGTAGAGGACTATTTTATAGTATTTGACTGCTGAGTGCTAAACTTTGACCTCGCAAAGACTGCGAGAATATACTATCAAAGGTGCCAAGATCACCTTAACGTTAAATCTGACTATTTGACTGATGTATCTGGTTGGTCGTTGCGTTATAACATTATTATAAATTATAAATCCTGTTAAATAAAAATGTGAAAGTTTGTGAAAATGTTTGGATTTTTGTTAGTCAATTATGCCAGAACGGCTTAGCGGGTCTTGAGAAATTCGGTAAACATATAGTTTATAACCTGGATTAACACAGGATACTTTTTATTCCGGTAAAACTTTCCCATGGAATAAATTTTTTCATAAATATTTTTTTATCGAAACAACCACTTTCAGAAATAAAATTGACCCTGGCTCCAGAGTTAGGAACCCGTATTTCAAGAGCCAAAACTATAAGACTAATGAAACTGCAGCTGAAGGTCCATCGACTCCAGTCCACAATCTTCTTCTTTTCGTGTGGTTAGTGACTAACCTGGTGACAGAGTTTTTATGGCCTCTGACTTAGCTTCACGTTCACATGCTGTTGAGAAATATCTCTCAGACATGCTGGTTTCGTCGCGATGATTTCCTTTACCGATTTTAAGCAAGTGATAATTGTACAATACGCACATGAATCCGTAAAATCAGAGGTGCGTTCCTTGGGTTCGAACTCGAGACCTATGACTCTGCTGTCCTCAATGAAGTCCCACGTAATATAAAATATAATTTTTCTTCTAATTCATAATGAGGCAGGATACCTTAGGTACCTAATACTAATTGGAGTAACATAACAGGTAAGATTATGTTATACATCAATAAAACAATATCCTTATACCAACAAGATGAAATATGTATCGCTTCGTTACAACTAATTGCGAGAATACGAACGTGAATAGATGATGTGTCAATAATAGAGTTACACGTCACTCTTGTATCTGTTATAGTATCTAAAGGTATCTGTTACAGTATCAGAGGTATCTGTTACAGTATTGTTGGTATCTGTTACGTTATAACGTAACGCTACATATTATCACAAAAGAGTTAGAGATGGTTATTATTATGTGAATACTGTGTTTCTGTTCATGTATTATTCTTAAACACTGTCTTCGGTTACTGGCATAGATATGTGGTTAGATAATAAATTTTACTACCGACTTCGTTGAAGTAACGTTCCTTGTCATAATATTTTATCCCGGGCAGTAAGATCATAATATTCATAATGTTTTATTTCTGCTGACATTGCCCCAAACCTGGTATTGATTTTTGTCGTACAAAAATATGACAGATGACTACGGCTGTTTGAGTCTGTGAATGTTTGATATTCTAGCTTCGTTTTATTAAATACCTAGTAATTTATGGTTTCAATATTTTACAAACATTAGGAGCTCGTTCGTGGCTCAGTTATTACAGCATGGGTTGATCCAACAGGTTAAGCTACGCTTGCCGGGGTTGGTCCATAGATGGATGACCATCTTTGCTAATTGAATCTTCTCCGGGTCATGGAGTTGGATATCTTACAAGACAAAAAAATATGTCACCTTCCTGACCTTGCAAATATTACTTGCGGTCGCCGGTCGGTTCAACACATTACTTCCATTCTCTCCTGTCAGCTGTCACTCTATCATTCACTCATATTTCGTTCATATTTCACACAACCCATCTATCTTTTCCCCATCAACATTTCCCCACGTTTCTAAAAAACGCTTTTTAATTCCATAAACAAAATCCATAATACAGTAAAATCAAACACAAATACAACCAAGCCATAACAAATCGGCATTAATGCAATGTCCTATATATTCGTCCTCCAAACTCATAAACACAGACAGTATCCGACTGAATAGCAAAGCAGCTCTAATTCCAGGCAGTGGTACCAATTAGCCTTTAATAAATGGGCTCAGGAGTACGGAGCTCGAATTAGACGCCGCCATTGACTGTTCTAATTGTAATACATGGGTAGACAAGACCTGGTTTGGTGGAACTAGTACCGAGTACTTGTGTGAGGGTAATTGAGATGTCTTTGAAACTGAGGTATTGATAGTTAGAGACGTCCATTGTGTGGGATTTGTGTTAGTTAAATTCAGTTATTTAATTTTATTTAAAGTTCATTTAAAGGGCAACGACGAGTGATAGATACGTAGTTATAATTTAAATATAATATAATATATCCTTGGATATTTCACACAATTCCATATACTATGTATATGGCGTTGTGTGAAATCAGCCACATATTTTTTTTTTAAAGATTGTTTTTTTTTAATAATTCACTGCTGCTGTATTTTCACGCACATATGCATACCAAAGGCACGGATTGTAAAGGAAGTAATTATATGGCAACATTTTTTTATACCTATACATAAATATATAGTTAATAAACATTTAATTAAATAAACAAATGTTTCCAATTTAATTTAACACATCACTACATCAAGTCACCTGAACGATGTCCACCTTTCTATTCTTCATAATAATCAAGTGAATTGTTTAATTTCCAGTATTTTTTCGATCTTCCTAAAGTAAACTATAAACAAAATAATAAATTAAACCCTCGAGACCAGATAATAATCCGATTTATTTCATAAACATTAATAATAGTTAATACCTGTCCGAAATTCTGCAAGAACTTTATAAGTAATGCAAAACCGGTGCCAGGATAAGATGACGAAACAAAAGATTGTCTTCTCTCATTGTCTTCAAGTTTGGCATACTTTGTGCTTCTATTGTTAAAATAAAGTATAAGTTAGCTTAGTGCAATGTGATCACTGAGATTATAGCAGACCATTTCCTATTATAACTTGAGATAATAACGGTCATCACCTTTAAGTTATTTTAACATAAACATATTGTAATAAACGCCGTTACTTCACGATAAATATAAAGCCATGTAGTTTATTTACCGTTTTCATTTAAAAAATAACTCCTAAGTTCTTTAATTACAACAACATTACTAAAAAGCTATCGTTATTTTGAGTGTAGTTGTACTTGCGACTACTATCATACGTGTTGTAGACATTTATCGTAAAAAGCTCTTCCTTCAGCAAACAGAAGGTAGGACTTATATTTTTTATTTCAGTCTTTTAAGGGTTTCGTACCCAAAGGGTAAAACGGGACCCTATTACTAAAGACTCCGCAGTCCGTCTGCCACAAGCCTGTATCTCATGAACCGTGATAGCTAGATAGTTGAAATTTTCACAGATGATGTATTTCTGTTGCCGCTACAACAACAAATACTACAATCAGAATAAAGTAAATATTTAAGGGCGCTCCTATATAACAAATGTAATTTTTCAGCATTTTTATATATAAGTCCGACTCGCGCACGACTTGGTCGTTTTTTTTCACCCCGTCACCAATCACGGTTGCCATCAAATATTATTATTTAGTTTAAGATAATTCTAATTTAAATGGGTTTTGACTTTTCAGGCATGCCAAACTTGTTGATTAAAAAAAATATATTGGAAAAAGAAAACAAATCTTCATACTACACATAAAACAGACTTCCGACATCGATATGAGCAAAAAGATATTTCAGTTTGAGATAACGTAAATTCATCCTTTATACTGGAAGAAGTAAACGGATGTCGCAAAAACATAGGTGCATTTATTATTGCTCAAGTCGTTCGGAGAATCTGAGTTAAAAGTAGTTCCGACTTTCCGAAGCACTTCGATGCGCGTTAGATTTTTTGCATTGAAATAGAATAAGTATTCTTTGCTCTCGTGAAATCTTCGGTAAAGGAAACGTTTACTGGTTGTAAAAATAGAGCTGGAATATCTGACTTGATACAAAATAATATTTATTTATGCCACAAGCCTGTGTAATATTCAACTCAAGTTTTAGGTTGTAGAGTCTTTACTCTCTCAATGTAGATCACAAACCGATATAAATAATAATAAATAAACTAGCTGACCCGACAGACGATGTTTTGTCTTAACTATGATACCTACCCTACCTACCCTATCTACCTACCTAGCCTACCTAATTACCTACCTACCTACCCTACCTAGCTACCCTACCTACCTTACCCTACCTACTCACCTAACTTTTCTCACCTTTTAAACCTTCCCTAGACTGCAACAAACATTTCAACACCAAAATCAACTAAATCGGCCCAGCCAGCCATTCTCGAATTTTAGCGAGACTAACGAACAGCAATTGATTTATATACGTATATTTATATAGATATAAGATGGCGCAGCAAGTGGCGCCGTCTGGTTTTATTGCGAAGTTAATGGAACCACTGCAAAGGTCGGATAAGAATGACACTGGCTAGTAACAGTCAATATAGCAGAGCGTCGCATCGATGCTCGCGTGTCTTCTGATTAAAGGAGATGACGCCAGGGGAGCCACTGTCGACTTCCATCTACCAATGTATCCTGCTATCCTCCTCCGTTATATATAGGTACATACATTTTATCCTGAAGCCTGTGGAAGAATATAAACTACTTTTTACCAAAACAACGCGCGGGCGAAGCCGCGGGCGGACGCTAGTAGTTACCTGATATTAAAAAAAAAATAGTTTCCTTATCCTAAAATACTGGTTACCAGCTGCAACCGATTAGACTGCAAGCCGACCTCAACGTAGTTGGGAAAAGGCTAGGCAGATTGGCTGATTGAGTTACCTAATCCTAAAACAAATGGTTATAATAAAATACTAACTAAATTTCCCACGTACCTCCCTACATAGAAACCGCTGTAATAACTTATTCACATTACAACAACACATGTCGCAAGTTAGGATGGAGAAAGAATGCGTACATATTCAGCACACATATCGAAATAACTTTCTATAATCGTCAACAGTAGGAGAAAGGCAAAGAGCCTTTTAAATCGCTTTAAAATTGGAAAATATGTTTATGTTATGACTGTGTTTATGTGTGCAATATATAAAGTAGGAGTTGAGATAAAGTAAGTACAGAGGCCAGGACATCAAGTTACCACAATCTGTCAAATTTCTTTGATAGTATTTCAACTTTATTGCAAAGACATAAGGTTCATTTTTAATTGAGAAAATTTGACAGTTAGGGATAGCTTGATGTGCTGACGTTTGTACCATTATCTATAAAACGACAAAAAAACACGTTTCTTGTATGGGAGGCCCCTTAAATATTTATTATAATCTGTTTTTTGTTATAGCGGACAACAGAAATACATCATGAGATAAAGCCTGGTGACAGACGGACGGACGAACAGCGGAGTCTTAGTAATAGAGTCCCGTTTTACCCTTTGGGTACGGAACCTTAAAGACCGTCTAAATACATATTCCCAACGCAATGTAATCTCCTGCTTAAATTTTCAGCATATATACATACATACATATACCAGTTTTCCGTATACCAAGATCCTAATTTTAAAGTCCAATTACTTTCGTACATCGCCGACAAGCTGCGTACGAAGTTTAGAACTTAAATGATTCGGGAACAGTTCTTGAGAGGGTTGCACATGACACTTAATTTCTTCGTCGCCTTAAGCGCTACGCCTTAAATATAAGAGTTTGTGTATACTATTGTATATTTCTACGATGTGTGAGACAAAACGTTTGCACAGCAAGAATCATAGAGCGTGAGAGAGACAGTGTTGCCGTCTATGTACAAATAGGAGAAAACAATAGGCAACGACCACATGGCTATTCAGCCAAGATCAAATTTTTAACTTAACACTTTGAGGGACAGTGAACGCCTATAGACGTAATAACAATAAAACTTCTATTGTGTCTCGTTCACTGTCCTTCAATGGGTTAACACGTTAACACTTATGATTGTAATTCTGTAAACACAAGTTTGCTACGGTTGCTAATCAAATTTTGATCAACCTATAACTTGGCACTGACCTGCAAATTGCAAAAAAAACGTCGAAAAATTCGAATTTCTGCTACCCTAGCGCTTCCCCCTTAAAAGAATACCGCTGTAAGATGCGATGGGCGATAAATAAACAAATAACATTATCCTTGGACATTTCACACAACGCCATTATAGTCCTTAGCTAAGCAATCTAATGCTTGTGTAACGAGAGTGTAACTTGGTAACGAGATGGCTGATAAACTACTTATATACGTTTTTTTTTTTTGTAAATACATACATATTATAGATATAAAAACACCCAGACACGGAACAAATACTTTCAGGTCGTACAAATATTTGTTCCTTGCAGGAATCGAACCCGCGACATGCTACGCAGCAGGCAATCGCTCAACCACTGTGCCAACAGTGTCTTCAAATAATAAGGGGGCCCATCGCCCCTAGACCTTATTATTGCTAAGTCCCCCGTCCAATTCCCCAGAACTTTCTCACCTCTGACTGCAACATAGTAAAGCAAGTCTTTGTACCTTCAGGATGGAATCGTTTGTAAATAACTTAAATTTTGTATGCATATCGTCCCGAGACGGGGTAAAAGCGATTTGATCGAGTTCCCCTCCTTCCTAGCCATTTTGTAGTGTGTCAACGGCTGAAATCGCTTCGGCACTTTAAATTGTAAAAGCTTTACTTCCCAGGGATTGTCGGTGAATTTCCGTTTTCTTATAGTGACATGAAAAATAAAATAGAGACGCTATTGCCAGCCTTACACAGTCAAGATCTTTATCTTTGAGTGAAAAAGATTTATGTAATTTATTTGTTTATGTAATCTCTTGTAGTGTTGAAAATCGGAGAAAATATTTGATGAGGCTTTGCGCGTCAAATATTGTCACGTGTTGTTTGGAATAAATCAGTGTTTAAACATGTATGTGTTCGCGTGGTGTGGACCTACATAGTTAAATCTGTCTCAACTTTAAATAAAAAATATCTCTGTCGTGCAACATACACAAAACATTTGAGTAAAAATTTATTATGTTTTTAGTTTGGTAATTAGTAATTGACTTTATTGCGACCGACGAATCGGACACGGGATCGGGACATTAAAAGAATATTCCGATTTTTCGAAAACCTGGTCCTTTACCACTTTGGCAAGCTAAAGTTAACAGGAGCATTGCAGCGAAAAGCTTCGATAACACTATACTCCATAAATTTATAATAACTCTAGCCGTATAACGGTTTTATCCTATCGTTATAAATGTATAATAATACCTACCTACCTACCTTCCTACCCTTCCTACCCTTCTTACCTACTCTACCTACCTTTCGTACCTACCTACCCTACTTACCTACCCTACTTACCTACCCTACCTACCTACCCTACTTACCTACCCTACCCTACTTACCTACCATACCTACCTACTTAACTTTCCTCACCTTTTAAACCTTCCCTGGACTGCGACAAATATTTTAAAACCAAAATCAGCTAAATCGGCCCAGCCGTTCTCGAGTTTTAGCGAGACAAGTTTTAGGTAGGGTAGGTAGGGTAGGTAGGGTAGGTAGGGTAGGTAGGGTAGGTAGGGTAGGTAGGGTAGGTAGGGTAGGTAGGGTAGGTAGGGTAGGTAGGGTAGGTAGGGTAGGTAGGGTAGGTAGGGTAGGTAGGTAGAGTAGGTAAGGTAGGTATCATAGTTAAGACAGGACAACGTCTGTCGGGTCAGCTAGTATATTATATAACCTTATTTGCTTATCTAAGTATCAACATGCACACATCGCCACCATTGCCCTTGCGTAGGTACCAGGCGAGCAGAACCAAGGGAGAGCCAATAAGTGCATTGAAACTATGTATGAATAATACATACGTGCTGAGAGATTGCAAGCCAATCGCTTGGCGTAGATATAGGAAACTCGGTTAACCCTTATCGCATCTCCAAGTCAGCAGAAATCAGAGCAGGTTTTACTTAAATAAATTGAATTTATTTTCTTGTAAAGAGGTGCAAGACTGCAAGACGATTTACCTTTTTAGTCTCTGGTCCTGATAATAAATAGTATGTTCGTATAATGGAAACAAAAACCGATTACTTAATGTTGAATTGTTAGATTTCCACAAATTTATCTATTGTAATATAAGCAAGCGATTTTAGTAAACAAACGTAATTGTATTACAGTCTATTATCACATGTTTGTGACGTACCCATTGACCTCGTAAAATATCGCAACTAAAATAGTGTATCGTTAACGTCAAATCTATTGTTCATTTAATTATAGAATAATAATAAATTGCGGCTATAAACAGCCCAGTTATACGCCGTCATTAAAAATTATACGACCGCCAGGTGACTGGTTGTAAAACCAGGGATTCACCGTCCAAAATATCTCCTATGAAGGGAGAGTTGGACCACAGCTCAAAAGTAGCACGTCAGTTTTTATCCTGCATCAATTTCTATTTTCTTTCTCTTCTTTTTCTTTCTTTCGCAGTCAAAATATTGACCGAGCTCGACATCCAACTACTAGAAGTGGCCCAGAATGACAGAATTCTGACTAGCTTCCATCACTTTTGGAGTGCTCTAGAGGCAGGCAATTGTCGTCCGATTTTCAGTGATTGGTTTTTGTTTGAAAAAACTGAGAGTAGCTTGACTCGAGGCATCGGTGTATGCCGATGCCTCGAGTCAAGCTACTACCGTACCGCTAACACACATCTTCATAATTCCGATAAAAACTTTTATTAAACTCCGGTATTTCATAATAAATATACCACAATGTAATATACCATTTATGTTAGGAACATAACTCTGAAGTGCAGGAATTTCAAGAATATAACACAATATTTTGACGTTAGTTTTCTAATGCCATGGAGTGTAGGTATCATGAAAGGAGTATAACAAAAATATAATCGTGATAACTTAGGTGAAATGAGCTGTCGTGTCACCTAACGCCAGGGATTAAGAAAAGGGATTGACACTATTGACAGCTCACTTTAAACTCACTACACCCAGTTTTCACAGTCAATAGGGTCAATCCCTATCTTCAGGTAGAATGACAGCTCACGTCATCTTAGTTTTCACAACGATTTTTTTACAGAATAGACCACGTTTCAAAATATATCAGTTGTTTTCACTAGTGTAGTAGTGAGTACGCGGTTCAAACCAATGATTATAATAACTAGCTTCCTGTGACACGTTCAGAGGGACACGTAGATGCAAACTTTACGAGTAGAAATATATTCATTTGTTATAGTGTTGGGACATCCTTTGTTGTCACGAGTTATGGCGGGAGAGTAGTTATTACTGAGCACAATTGTGCTCTTTGAACGCAAAATGCCACTTGAGCAACGAAAGGTACGCAGCGCAGCTCATATTCATATCGCTCGGAGAAGAGCATATTTAAAAACTAGCTTCTGCCCGCGACTTCGTACGCGGACCCTGTTGCTTATGCCAGCGACAACGGGGTCGCCATTTATGTTATTTTTTATCATTTTTCCCATTTAAATCTTTTATCACACTGAGCTTTAGTTTTATTTCATTCCAACAACCACCAACATACAGTCCATTTGTCATCGTTTTCATTTTGGTAACCGCATTATTATATTCCCCACTTGTCTCTAGAGACTTAGAAGTCAATGCGTAGATACGGTTGCAACTCAAGCACAATTCTCTATCCGTGAACGTCTCCGACTTGCGAGACAATACATAACGTTCACGATCAGCGGTCTGTCGCACATCAAGTGCCCCACTTGTCTCTAGAGACCTAGAAGTCGATGCGTAGATAGAAAGAAGAAAGAAAGAAAATACATTTATTTAACACAGACAAAAGGCACACGACATACTGTAAAAGAATAATAAAAATATAGGAAAACAACAGAAAGAAAAGAGTCAGTACGCTGCGCTGTCGGAAAACTAGCACCGTTGTGTGCCTCACGGCTGCGCTAAAAAACGCTTGGAACTCAAGCGTAATTCTCTTTCCGTGAACGTCTCTGACTCGCGAGACAATACATGACGTTCACGATCAGCGGTCAGTCGCGCATCATATTCTTCACTGGTCTCTAGAGACCTAATGAATACGCTGAGAACGCAGGCGTGCTTCGCGACCCGAAGAGGTTTCCACGGAGCGAGTTGCAGCCTTATGTTCTCGAACAGCATCAAGTCTCTTCTGACGCTCTTCGGTAGATTTTTGGGATCTTATGATCCTCAATCTTTTAGCTCTCTTGGAACATTGGGAAAGATTTGACCTCTTTCTAGGCATGGTCATAGTTTTATTGTGAAGATACCTGATCAATAAAAATCTAAATTAAAATGACTGCTCCCCTGCGTTACCGGGTACGCTACCGTGTCACGAAGATAAATGGAAAAGAAAATTAAACACTCAAACAACATAAGCCCGAAGGCATATTCATACGATAAAAAAAAAAAAATAGGAGTTTTGGCCAGTAGAGTCACATTTTCAATGATATACCATCGTCATCGAAAATCAGTCCTAAACTGTTACCGCCTTCACCGCGTGCAGGTACTCCCAGTTTATGTTATTTTATAATTACACGTAAAATTAGTGATAGCTTTGATTTCCACATCAGATGTTTCTGATCTTCGATTTTTATAAGTCAACAGGAAATGCCCTTCAGATTGAACAACTTTTGCTTGGACGTCATTCCTATATGTGTTATGTTGTAGCTAGGATCTTGGAGTTCCACAACAGGTGTTCCAGATCTTCAATTTTTATTCGTCAACAGAGAGTGCTCATCAGGCTGAACAACTTTCGCTAAGACGTCATTCCTATATGTGTTATGGTGTAGCTAGGCTCTTGGAGTTCCACAACAGGTGATCCAGATCTTCGATTTTTATAAGTCAACAGGAAATGCCCATCAGACTGAACCACTTTTGCTAAGACGTCATTCCTATATGTGTTATGGTGTAGCTAGGCTCTTGGAGTTCCACAACAGGTGTTCCAGATCTTCGATTTTTATAAGTCAACAGGAAATGCCCATCAGTCTGAACCACTTTTGCTAAGACGTCATTGCTATATGTGTTATGGTGTAGCTAGGCTCTTGGAGTTCCACAACAGGTGTTCCAGATCTTCAATTTTTATACGTCAACAGAGAGTGCTCATCAGGTGGAACAACTTTTGCTAAGACGCCATTCCTATATATGTTATAGTGTAGCTGGGCTCTTGGAGTTCCACATCAGGTGTTCCAGATCTTCAAATTTATTCTCTCAGCAGAAAATGCTCATCACGTGGATCAGTTTTGGCTATGGTATCATTTTTGTATCTCTTATAGTTTAGCTGGTCTGTTGCGGTTCTGCATCAGGTGTTCAAGTTTCCAAGATAAATGATAGCCTATATGTTGCCCAGACTTAATACCTATATAACAAAAAAAAAACATTCCAATCCGTCCAGTAGTTCCGAAGATTAGCGTGTACAAACAAACAGACAAACAGACATACAGACAAACAGACAAAATTTTTTTTTTGGATTCGTGCTCTATTACTGGTTCTAAACCCCCCTCAATTATTTTTTTTTTAATATATTCAATGTACAGACACAGTTTTTTTACTGTTTTATTATATGTAGGTATAGATATAGATGGAAATGATTTATAAAAAAAAATTGTCTTTGTTGTATTTTTAACTAGCTTCCGCCCGCGGCTTCGCCCGCAAAATATGTCGACCAATTATACACATAAACCTTCCTCTTGAATCACTCTATCTATTAAAAAAACCGCATCAAAATCCGTTGCGCAGTTTTAAAGATTTAAGCATACATAGGGATATAGGGACAGAGAAATCGACTTTGTTTTATACTATGTAGTGATACCTGATATAAAATAGGTGTGTTATAATTTTGGCTTTTGTTTGTGGTGAAGAAGGTAAAGAACAGTGGTGGCCCAGTGGTAACTGGCCCGACGCACCGGTCGTGGGTTCGAACACAAGCAGGCGCTTTACTTTATGTAAATAATTTCATCACCACTGCTTTCAAAACGGTGAAGAAAAACATCGTGCGGAAGCCGGCATGTCCTGGAACCAAAAATCCAAAGACATGTGACATCCACTTACCCGCACTGGGCCCAAGTGGTGAATTACGGCCCACTCCCTCTCGAAGAGAGAATGCCTGTGTCCTCAATGGGAACATTATAGGCTGATTATGTTATGTTGGTATCGCGACACTAAAAACGATTAACCGATCTTAGCGCGTTTTTTCTGCCTGTCATTTCAAACGTTTCAGTCAAGTCTAGGTCATCGTTCGAAACAGTGTTACATTCAACCTTTGCGACCTGACCTCCGTAGCCTTAATCTTGTTACAATACCTAGGGGGTTAATTGGCACTATCTAAACTCAGCCGGAACTACACTCTACATAGCTTAAAATAAAGGTTACAAGCACAACAGTGAGGTTATTCTAAAACCTTGTTGGTCAGCAAAGAGGGTTCGATCCTTAGCCGAACTTGATAACTACGAATTTGATAACTAGCTGATAACAAATTCAATATCAAGAGAAATGTTAACACGTTACCGATCTTAAAAAAGTTTAAAACTATCATGTGCCAGTAAGTCAAAGTCAAATAATTTATTTCAAATAGGCACAAGAAAGGCACTTTTGAACGTCAAAATGAACAAGAAATAGAATTGCTTCTAATCGCCCCTTCCAAAAGGTAGTTTAATATGGAGAAGAGTAGTATTTAGGTACATTCTTATTGGAACAGAGCAATCAATGCTTCTAAATGTATTTGTACTCATTTTTATCCTGTAGGTAGTACCTAGAAGTACGAAAGTCTGACAGCGAGTCTTACCAAGGGGCATCGTATTACCCAGTTACTGGGTTGTAGAGGTCAGTCTCTCCATGTAAAATACTGGTATTTAGCTGCATATGATTAGACTGGAAGCCGAAACCAACAAAGTTGGGAAAAAGAGGCAGATTCATTTATTAACATGAAAAAAATAGCAAGTTGGTAATACTTCCCGGATGAATTAAACTATCAAAAGGTCATAAAACTGAAACAATATCAAACACTTCTAATAAATATCTAATACATTACACGAAAAAGCGGATACACTGACGATCCGATATACGAGTACAAATGCGGACACAATAGATTGCCCAGTAAATCGGAGATAAGTCTCGGATACCGTCCAGATGGACTCACGTGTTGCGTATTCAGCCATTTTGTATTGTTGATGATTGTACCTTCAGGGACCAAGAAGATTATGTCCATCTTTTTGAGTGAATAAGCTAAAAGGGTTTTTGTATATGTTTATGGTATTTAAAGTAATTGGTTTAACAGATATAAAAGAATGTATATTGTTTAGATTTAGACCTGAAGCTTACCTTCATAATATTAGGTCCAATCCTAATGATTAATCCTGATAATAGTATAATTATTTGACATACAAGCTAGATCGTATATGCTTGTATCGACTCACAGTAGGAAGATTTTGAACAAGCCATTTGCCCGATGGAATTTCCTATCGGCGAAATTGCGAATTGCCACACACACATGGAAACAAAGGGCTAAGGAAGGAGCATGGCTGGGTTTTAGTCAGTTCTTCTTCTTCGTGTGGTTAGTGACTAGCCTGGTGTCAGAGTTTTAATGCTGCCCATGGGCCTCTGACTTAGCATCACATGCTGTTGAGAAATATCTCTCAGGCATGCCGGTTTCCTCGCGATGTTTTCCTTCACCGGTTTTAAGCAAGTGATAATTATACAATACGCACATGAATCCGAAAAATCAGAGGTGCGTGCCTTGGGTTCTAACTCGAGACCTATGACTTGGCAGTCCGACGGTCACACCACTAGGCTATCACTGCTTTTAGTCAGTAAGAGTCTGACACTCCCTTCCACTCCACCCAGAGCGGGAGCGGTCATTTGATGATTTCCCACCCTCAAAAAAAAACCCCATTCTGGGAATGAATTTTTAAAAATCTTTCCTTAGTGCTCACTTTCATTTTAAAAGAAAATCTCACCTTGTTAACTTAAGTGAAGAGAGCGTGAAATGAGCTGTCGTGTTGCCATTAGGTGAAACGATGGCTAGGGATCAATAAAAAAAAGTGATTGACACACTCCACCTACGCTTACACGGTGATATTTTTACAGAATAGCACTACTGGTGCAAAGTTTCATGATACTACCCAACGGTGTCTGTCAGTGAATGAATTTAAGAGTAGAAGATAAAAGACAATCATATCTAACTAGCTGACCCGACAGACGTTGTCCTGTCTTAACTATGATACCTACCTTATCTACCCTACCTATCCTACCAACCCTACCTAACTACCCTACCTACCTACCCTACCTACCTACCCTACCTACCTACCCTACCTACCTACCCTACCTACCTACCCTACCTACCTACCTACCATACCTACCAACCTACCCTTCCTACCTAAAATACCTACCACCTACACTTCCTACCTACGTACCTATCTACCCTACCTACCTATCTACCCTACCTACCAATCTACCCTACCTACCCTACTTACCCTACCTACCCTTGTTTTTTGAATTTTATTTGCTACAAACCTCACGGGGCCCGAGACCTTTCCAAAAAATGCAAAACCGTGGAAATCGGTTCGTGCGTTCTGGAGTTATAGCGTTAGGAAGGAAAACCCGACTTATTTTTATATAATAGATAACATACATAACATCATGCCTGTAATCACTGTAGGGTTAGGCAGAGGTGTACCTAAAGTACGCCCACATTTTGCCACTTATGTTTGAGTCCCATGTAATAGGGGGCGAGCCTATTGCCACCAACCGAGCACTAATCCAGTCTCCGGGCTACTACTGAGAAATTTCACATAAGAAACCTTACACTTTTCCTGACCCGGGAATCGAACCCAAGATCTCATGTTCAGTCGTAGCGATTCCGATCACTGGACCAACGAGGAAGCCGAGGATTTCTAAAACAAACAATCTTTAACAGATTTATCCCTCAATCTCTTTCAACAGAACTCACAAAAACTTCACTTTCGAGAAACTTTACTGTTTTTAAAAGTCATGAATAACAAGCTCTCAAACTGAATCTTCGCTAATCATGTTATTAAAACTTCGTCCTCCCAGCGTTGCTTAACAAAAAGTCGATGGTTCCAACTCGCGCGTCGATTCGATAAGCTTGGCTGTAATTGGCTCACTGGCGAACCGCGAGAGGGCTTGTGAGATCAAATAGATCTTTGAACATAATGCTGTTGATAATGATACTGTCAGCTTTAGAATTGCGGCTTAGAAATACGAAGTTATGGTGGTTATAAACATTGACACATTTTTTGTAATATAATAAACTAGCTTTTGCCAGCGGCTTCGCCCGCGTGTATGTAGGAATTTATGCCACGGGAACCGTACATTTTTCCGGGTTAAAAGCTTATACGCTATTCCAGACTATAATCTATCTTTGTGCCAAGTTTCATCCATATACGTTAATTAGTTTTTGAAGTTATTCGTTACAAACATCAACCTACATCTTTCCTCTTTATAATATTAAAGTATAGATAGAGTCTTTACCTTCATAGTAATCATCATTTTTAATTCTCAGGGGACAGCATCCTCACTTACTATATCTAGTGATGTAAAACCATTTTCTTTAAGTTTCTTAACGGTTGTTTGCGTTCTTAACACTTACGCTTATGACATTGAAGAATACACGTTGAATACATGATTCAATGTGTATTCTGGATTCGGAAAGACAGCGTAATGATTAATAATTACTGAGAAATTTTTAAACTGCAAAAAATCTCCTCCGTCTTGTAGCATTAGGCTATATTATATTTTCCAAAACATAAAGAATTCCTACTAAAACTCCAGTTATGTAACAATTTCCGACAACCATGCGGGCGAAGCCGTAGAAGCTAGTTTTATTATTAAATTTGCAACTTTTCTAAAAAATATTTGCCCTGCTATAATTTGAATCTGCATGTTAACAAAACTAGTCAGTTTCTCGTCGATCCACCCGCCGTCTCAGTAATTGGGCGCCGGCGCCGAGTCGAGAGGCTCAGTCGCTTGACACACATCCGGAATACAAACTTGTACCTGAACTGTACGAGATAATGGCTCTACAAGCTTAGGGGGTAACTTTTAGCCTGCTGGGTTAGGACTATTTTTAAATTCTTGTCAAAATGGAAAGAAAGATTCATTGTCATGTGAATCCTATGAAAAGTCTTCGTAGAAATACGAAACGCTTTGAAAGCGATTGACATTTATGTTGGCACTTCGGAAGACGATATTTAATATAGTCGTTATGTGGTATCTATGTACAGACGCCAGCACATCAAACTATCCCTACTGTCAAATTGTGCCAATTGAAAATGAACCTTTTTTGTTTGTAATAAAGTTGAAAAACTATCGAAGAAATTTGACAGATTTGGGTAACTTGATGTGGCTGGCCTCTGTACCTATTTTATTTTACTATCATTGCTCCTGTTCATTACAGCGAACAAAACTCTTCACCACCCGTTGTAGACTGGTATAATATGCTTTTTTTTTCTAAGGCTGGGAAATCATCCAATGACTTCTCAAGGCACTAAGTCCGCCTTAGTACTGTTACTGTGTGCGATCAGTTTAAATAAATTAATGTAGTATCATATGCAGAAAAACCTCAACTATTTCATTGTTTCAGCTTTGCATGTTAAAGCCAGTAGGATCACATATTAGTCTAAACTGTAACTTAACCGAGTAAAAAAAATCCTCCATACGCCAGAAAAGTGATAACATAAAATGAATTTGATGAAATCTATATACAAAATAATTCTGCTAGCATGTAAGTCGGGCACGCGGTAGTCATGTCATGCTCAGTCCCAATGTTAGGCAGCCTTTTGAGCCACAGAACCTTTGTCTTAAATTGGAATTTTCCCTAACAACATGAACGTTTGTCTGTTGGTAAATTTTTCGATTCACGAGTTAAACAAGCAAGGTCTTTAGTATGCCAAACAACATGTGAACAAAAAGTAGCCAGGTCCGGACTCCAGTCGATTCCCCACAACTTCTTCTTGTAATTGGACGAGTGCGGCTTGAGAGTTCCAAAGTTTCTTGACACAGATCCCAAGATACCGGATACATACTAATGTAGATACTTGTTCAAGTATGTGTGAGAGGTAGAAAGATAGTATATACATAGGTATATAAAAATGGTGAATTCCACAAAGTAGTACAAACAAAAAAACATTTTTGTACGTGTATCAATTTTTGTCAGAGAAAGAACACTTCAAAGGATTCGTTTGAAATTCTTGCAAATTCATTACATGTCAGATTACGACCAGGTTCTACCTTTTTTAAAGTACTGTGGAGGTCAGTGCTATTTGTAGTAACTATTTGAATACGTAGTGGTATATATACAGGGTGAAATTGAATTCATGGGCATTATTTTTTGGAGTCATCGTACTCATCATTATGAACAAATTTCACTATGAGAACAAATCAGAAAAAGCGAAAAAAATAAAATGTTCCATACATCATGCTCGCATAACTCGTCAAAAAGTAGGGAATAACTGTTTTTTTTAAGCACAGTTTTTTGGTTTTATTTTTTGCGCTGGTATTCTAATAAGACCTGCTGCCACGGACATACATCTAAAATAAATAACCCAACCCATGACTGTACATACCATCCAATATACTGTAACCATATACCAGTCCCTTAGGTGTCTATTAATTAGTTCTACCTAGAATTTCAGCATGCATTCTGGTATGCAGTGATCCAAACTAGCTCGGTAATATTATGTCAATTAGTGAGAGGGACCTAATATGTCGGATATGACTTCAGGGCGATATGATGTGACATGCGTCAGCCTGAAACTGTAATAAACATCCGGGTAAAATTAATGGTAGTAAGGTAAATATAATTTTGATTGTACAGAGGCCAGCACATAAAGTTACCCCAACCTGTCAAATTTTTTGATAGTATTTCAACTTTATTGCAAAGACATAAGGTTTATTTTTAATCGGGAATATTTGACAGTTAGGAATAGCTTGATGTGCTGGCATCTGTACGTTTTTATCGTTCAATTTACACCTTATGAAATTTTTTTTCCGAGATATGACACATATTCTAAGATATTCATTGTATAAAATAGATTCTGTATCTACACGACACCCGATTCAATAGTAAAATAATCCATCCGTTATGTTCATTTGGGATTATTGTTTTTCAAATCCTTACATAATAATTATTATGGTTTTTGAAGAAACACAACACTGCATAAACCCCGCAATTAAATTCTAACCTAAAAATGCAATCAACAAAAACGCTCGATCAAAAGCTTAAAAAAAATCCAATACCAATTTCGGATTGTCCAACAAAAGGGTACTCATACATAAAATCTAAACTTTTTCTGTATTTATAATACCTCGTGCACATGCAAACCCAACATTAGGTTTTACAATATTTCCCAGAATAAAGTGAAATAATTGTAGTTGTGGCTTCATATTTTGTTTTTATAGTATTATTTCATTGTAATTTGCACTTTATACTCCTGGAAAAGGTAATTGCTTTATTACCTTTAAATAAAGGAGTTTTTACAATGAAACTGATACAATTTCCAATAGGTATTGTTTATTTTGTTGAAGCTTGATGTTGGAAACTGTTATCTTTATGAAAGGTTAACACAGCACTGTACAATATATTTTATAAAATTCCCGCTTGAAATTATAAGATGAAATAAGACAATACATACAATGTAAAGTACCTATAAAATAATTTAAATATGATTGAATAATGTAAGTATAGACAAAAATAATTTCGGAAATCTTTTCTAAAAGGTCCAATCCATTGAAGCCTGCCTGTCCCTATCAAAGGCTCACTGATCCCGAAATAGCTCAGCATAAGTTCCACATCGTCGGATCAGAGCTGAACAGAGCAATAAGGCAATAACCGCAAAGGTTATATGCAATAACGAGCGTCGGATCGACCGCCGAGAGTTGCCGAAGTGCCCCGAACGTGATTGACACCGATACCGGCTTCATCTGGTTTGAACTGCTTCCGAAGTAAAAATGTTTGTATTGATGAATAGCAGTTCGGTGGGGTTTATTTATTGGGGTAAATCGGGCGTGAGATTTTGCAGAATTTTCTGGAACACAGAAATACCTTTTTGGTACGGTTTCTGCAAATAACATAACAGGCATACTAATGAGAACATGTAACAAATCTTGGCATAAATTAATTATTTTTCTTTTGTTTCAGGTTCCATAAAGTCTACAAATGAGCTCCTGTTACCTTGAGTGTAAGTAAAAACCCTTTTTTATTAAGCTAGAGTTACTTACAAAACAAAACCGTTTTCAACGCCTAAAAAAATCTTAAATACTTTTAAATAAAAAAGTTTTTATAACAAGTCTGAGAAGTTGTGACAAGTTTGTCATTTCTCTTTATGAAACTGCACGTTTTTTAAATTGGATTCTCGAATGGATGAAAATGAAAATAATGGCTGTTTTTTTGCTAGTCGTTTGAATCGCATTTGGCGCTGACAGTTCTGATTGACATATACATTAACGACATGTTGACATGTTATCATTTTTTTTTTGTAACAATAAAGAAAATTTTATTTTTTTACTCAAATACAAACGAAATTCGTTTTCTCAAGTCTGATAAAAATTTTATATAGGTACGGTGAGCAATAAAATTAAATTAACACTGCTAGTTTTACACATCATTTAAATCATTTTAATGATGTGTAACCTGAAATCGCGAATAAAATTGGTGGTGATTTAGTGTTCCATACATTTTGCTCGCATAACTCGCCATTTAGGGAACAACCGATTTTTTTTTCTCGATTTTCGATTTAATTCAATAATAAAGTTGTTCATAATGATGAGTACAATGACCCCAATAAATATTGCCCATAAGTTCAATTTCACCCTGTATATAAATGAAAACCGTGACTGACTGACTGGATCTATAAACACATAGCTCAAACCACTGAACGGTTTGGGCTGAAGTTTATTTACAGATAGTTTTTATTACGTAGGCTGAAGCTGTATATATTCAGCTTTTCTTTTGATAACACTTCTATTCTCTCTGTTTTTTTACTTGATAATCATTTACAGGGTTAAACCGGTAACTACCTGCAATATTCTAGCCTTAACGATTTGCAGATTACAGAGGAATATAAACATAAATCAAAATACTTCCGTTCCGATTTTAATTAAATATTTAGCACAATAATTAAAATTAAAAAAAAAACAGGAGTGTAACTTAACTTTTGTCGCTGACTGTACCAACCTATTTTCTGGTCAATTGGTTTTCCGACTCAAATTCCATACATGCATTTATTTAACCAAGTTTAAATGCAGGTTCGATATGCATAGATAAGATTTAAATAGTTTAGTCATACCGTCAGAACTATAATTATAGACAAAAGAAAATATAATTTTATAGACCGCCGCATTTTCTTTTATTTATTTTTTAATGGCGAAACTTTAATAGGTTTCGGAATTGGAAAGACGTTAAGACTAGGATTTCTTTTGTTCTATGTAAGCAAATGCTTTTCTAATAGATGAAAGGAATACTATTATTGTATTGTCTCTAAATGTAAACATATTGGTGAATAAGTCTACGCGGCTTTCGAAGGACCGTATGCGGGGAGTTAATTTTTGCGTGGATGTAGATTTTAGCGGGGTGAATTGTTGGACGACACACAGAATTGAGCTTGAGGGATATGAGGTTATGAGAAATAGGAATGGATGGACTTACTTGTGAACTTTCTGGACGAAACACGTGGATTCAAGGACAGCTAGCTTAGCAGACGTCTCACGTGCTATCTGGTTTTCTTCCTTTTTCAATGTGGTGCACTTTCACTTCTTTAAATGTCACACTTGTGTCGGCCAACACTTATTATTTAAATAGTTATACAGTTTTTTGATGCGGATGCGGGTTGAGTAAGCGGTATGATTATGGAGCGGCGCGGATCAGTATTCACACTGCACTTTGAACTTAAAACTGTTGTCTAGAGCATTTTTAAATCATAGCTGAAGTGGGCTGCGATTGGTTCGCAGCGGCGGAAAAAGCGCGCCTCTGATTGGTCGTGCGCGATGATCTTACAATCTCGTTCCGTTTGATAAGGAATGTATGGGTAGGAAGAAGGAATGATTAGCTCAATTCTGCGTTTTGAAATTGTAAGCGGAAAAAACTTATAAATAAAAACTTGCGCGAGCAAATATTATAACTTTTACGAATAAAATAAAAAGTTAAAAAGATACTAGATGGCTTTGTATTAAAAGGAAAACAAGGACTTTTGACACATGAAAGACACTGACACTGACTTTTTAGAGCACAGCGCTTTTTTATTACGTGACGATTTCAGCCTGTATAACCACAAGCCGCGGTGAAGAACTTTGTTTATAAAATATCCTGGTTCCTAGACTGTATTTTTTCTAATAAAACTTAAATTAAACTGCCCGTGGGTTTACCAGCACCAGCACGTGGTTGTTGCCGCGAATATGGCCACCGAACCAACTCTCCTATGATAGACTCACCCACTTAACAAACCAGCTCTCTGTATCTCTAAAAAAAAAACGTGTAAAGATATGTACATACGCCAGCACATCAAGCTATCCCCATCTGTCAAATTTTCCTAATTGAAAATGAACCTTATATTTATGTTATAAAGTTAAAAATCTATCAAAGAAATTTGACAGATTGAGGTATACCGATGGGCTGTCATGACAATATGTAATAACGTAATATCGCCCAGGATCATATAAATTAAACGTTGCCAACACCACGTATCTACATAAAGCTCAATTTTATAGACACGTTATTAAAATCTCTCCACATACTAATATTACTCACAACCTCACATGATCTTAATCGCTCCATACTTTTTAATCTCCACTTTTATAAGGGTTCGCCATAAATTGGAGGGTAACAAGGGCTTACCCTGTGCACAGAATCCATTGTGTAGCAGATCGTAATTAAGCCAGTAACATTTGGTGCTCGTTCCTTATATTAATTTTAATTAAAACTCCTAAAACGTTTTGTCTTCGAGTAAAGAATGGCATTGGGACGTAATGAGGGTAACTCGAGACCTAGGCATGGTTATACTTTTGGAAAGTCAATTAGTATGCGCGTTTAGTGAGTTTTTTCAGAGAATCGTGGAGCACAGAGGCGTCATTAATTCGAGAAAGTTGGGTTAAAAGATGTTGTTAAAAATTATATGTTTTTACGACCTAAACATTCTCGATCTCAATTCCCGCACGGAACAAATATTTACGACCTGCAAGTATTTGTTTCGGGTCTGGGTGTTTTTCTATCTGTAATATGTATGTATTTACAAAAAAAAAATATAATATATACGTAGTTTATCAGCTATCTCGTTACCATAACACAAGCATTAGGTTGCTTTGTTCGTTGCCAAGGATATGAATAAATATATTATTATATTATATTTTCTAAGGTTCAAGATTGCCTTAAACCCGTTAGATGTCCGCCTATTAGAAGCCGTTTGCTTATAAAAGCTCAACAAAAGAGAGAATTTTTTTACGAACGTATGGGATTCACACGACATTTGAGTGCTTAAGAAATTAGACAAGTGGTGGGTTAAAATGTAATCAGTTTTGTTTTGTGGTCGTTGGGTTTGATTTTCGGGCCGGGTAAATTGTTATTAGGATTTTCAATCTGGAATATCTTATCTTACCAGCAGCCCGAACTCTTGATATAGGACCTAAATATAAGTAGTGAAATGTGGGTGTACTATAGGTACACCTCTGCCTAACCCTTCGTGCAATAAAGGTGTAATGTTCTGTTATGCTTTAGCCTGTTCGGTCTTTTGCGTAAAATTTAAAACTCTTATATTCTAAAACATGAACATCTATTGTAACAATTTCAAGCACATTAACTGAAGTCCCGCATTGTCATTTCCAACTATAATATCAGCAATGTATTTTGTCTACAATACTATACTTCGGGTGTTATAATAGCTCCGATTTAAACCGATGTCCAACTAGGCTCGTCAGAAAGACATCGATGCGTCGATATGTCGATAACAATAAATTTCAAAAATGATATTTTTGAAACTGTAAAAGAACACCCTAGCTCAAAAGAATAAAGCAGTGATAGCCTGGTGGCGTGACTGTCGGACTGTGGCAGTCCGACAGTCACAGTCTCGAGTTCGAACCCAAGGCACACACCTCTGATTTTACGGATTCATATGCGTATTGTATAATTATCACTTGCTTAAAAATCGGTGAAGGAAAACATCGTGAGGAAACTGCATGTCTGAGAGATATTTCTCAACAGCATGTGAAGCTAAGTCAGAGGCCTATGGGCAGCATAGAATTTCTGACACCAGGTTAGTCACTAACCACACGAAAAAAAGAAGAAGCTCAAAAGAATTAGTCACTGCAAAAGAATTCGAATAGAAATAGTGGAGATAGCATTTAAATAAACAAAAAACAGCATTCAATAATTGAGAACTTCTTACATTTTAGAAGTGGATAAAAAACAACAATATTTTTTAATAAAATTACTACTACTAATTTATGTCGATACTTGTTTTAATGGAATAGATCGAGTTCGATAACAATACCAAACTCAATCTGTATGGTTCTTTCCTCAAAAAACCATTATAGACACCAACCTACATGGTTTTTACACGACCTGACCAAGATTAATGAATGCACATGAAAAGAGACTGTGACCTCTAAATTTGTTTCGGCTAAGTGACTAAATCAGTTAGGAAACAATGAGCTCACATAATTTTAAAAATATTTTTGACGTGTAAAAGTGTTTATAAAAATCTATTTACAAAAACAAAATCATTTATCATTTTACAAATATATATATTAATACTTTCTAACACTTTTGAGACCCACCGTTCGATGAACGAAGTGAAAATTACTAGTGGTAATTTTCACTTCGTTATACCTACCTAAGTAATTGAATCAGAATTCCCGTTTTACCAGAAGGTCGGTAGATAGGTAATGAAATCAAATAACTTTAGTTGGATCCTCGTCCCAAGGGAAACCTTTATCTTTACATAGAGGACTGCTTTCCATAATTTTCTACAATTCACTATCTTTTGCGAAGATTTACGACCGTCTATTTTTTTTCTACCTTATCTTTTACGGCGAATAAAGTTCCGTGCGCGTCTGTAAATTTAATAATAAATAGTATCTCTTGCATTATGCAGACTGAATTCAGGAGTTTATTTAGAACACGTTGATCTGGGAATACAACAAAAATATGCTGTGACAGCTTTATTTCATATACGCGAGATAACTGAGATAAACGTACCGTATTCTCGAGTAAAGTTATCTTCTCGCAGTGACAGTGGAGGACGCATAGATCGTGATAAATTAACATCAAGTTTTTTGCTTCTTTGTTATATAAAAATCAAGTCGAGCATACCTACATAATTATGTACATTGTCACTGTTTTCTAACTGTGTGTAGACTTTTTAATCAATAGTCCAGAATAAAAAAAAAGGTTTTAATTTATAGTAAGACTTTATCTTACAGTAATTCGAATGCGGCTGTGTTTAGTAAATTCATAATTGAAATTTATTAACTAAACACATTTTTTATGATGTCACTTATGTCAAAATGACGTTGACGAATCGGATTGAAAGCCTTTGCGGGCCTGAATTAGCCTGGGACCGTAGTTTGCTTATCACTGAACAGGACGTGAACCACATCCACCTTTTAAAGCAGTATTATGACAATATTACTTCAGTGAGAGAATGAGACAGCGCTATACAGGACGTAAAGCACCATCTCTTTCCCACTGTGAAGTAATATGAATTAAAAAGCTTTAAGAAGTTGTGATTGTTCCCATGAACTTCCCATAGCAGCGTCACTGCTCTTAGAGATGATAAAACTGGTCTGTTTCATTTTGTAAGTATAAATGCAATAATGCGAGGTATCTATACTTCTATACTAATATTATAAAGAGGGAAGATTTGTATGTAAGTATGTTTGTAATGAATAAACATTTTATCCCGGAAAAATGTACGATTCCCGTGGGATAATTTCCTACATATACGCGGGCGAAGCCGCTGGCAAAAGGGAGTCATTAATATACTTAATACAAAATACTTACAACAGAAATTCAACCAAGTCTTCTCTTCATGAAAAAGTTTTCATATCTTTCAGCAGTCGTGACCGCGACCACAAAGCTTATGCACAAACATAAACTTTAAATCCTGTATTTTGCTGTGGTTTTACCGCTCGGTTGCATTCAAAACAAGGTTCTTGTATTCGTCTATTAAATCATAAATTTGGCGAAGTAGGTACCTACCTACTGGACAAGCACTAACCTAACTTTGGCGAAATTTGGCGAAGTAGGTACTAACCTAACCACGGACAGTTACGGTTGACTACTTTTTAACCTGCTGCTCTTAGTAATAAAGTTGAAAATGGGTCTACCACCGGTGTACGCAAAGGTACCTATTTGTTAAACTAACTCAAACTCAAACTCAAACTCAAAGTATTTATTTCAAATAAACCAATTACAGGCACTTTTGAATTGTCAAGGTGTCGGTAAGTCAGAGAGATGAAGCTAGTTGCCCATTCCAAAGCAGTAGGTACCTATGGAGAAGAACGGGCAAGAAACTCCATGGACACTCTTTTAAACAAAATATGGTTACAAAATATTGGTTACATAGTTCATATTAGTATTATACATGTGAGAACAATGCATAACGTTAAAATCATCAGATATAAAATATGTAAAAACTATTCAATCATTAAATTAAAACAAGCCTTAGCCGCTAAGAGATGACCAGTCCCTACTGACAGCGCCCGTTCACGAACATGACGCATATATTAGCACCATTCAGCTCAACCATTTTGAAGGGAGCTAAATGATCCAACACACACGCCACCATCAGCGAGACATTAATGTGAGCATGGCATACTCTCAGCCGCCAGGGTAAATGGTCGCTATAGAGTAGATACATAGTACTCACATATGTGCTAAGCAATTATACAATATTAAGAGATTGAATTTATACAATGCAAAGATGTTTTGTTTTAATGTTGTTGATCTTCCGCAGCTCCAACAGTTTTTAGTAATCTAATCAATTAGTTGATGCGCCCTTGTGGAGCTGGACTAGCATTGACCCAAGCATTTTTATCAGCAATGTAATCTCCCAATTTATAATATGCTTGGCTGCATAGTGTGCGTTTTATACAACATTTAAATTTTGTTTCATTAAGTTCAAGAATGTGGGGAGGTATTTTATTGTAACATTTTAAACAGTACCCCATGAAAGATGAATCTACTTTAGCCAGCCTGAAACCTGGTTGAACTAATTGGTCCCTATTTCTAGTAAAATAATTGTGTCTCTCACCTCTTTTACTAAAAAGATGTAGATTTTTCCTTGCGTACATGATATTTTCATAGATATATTGACAAGGTACAGTCATGATGTTAATAACCTTAAACCGTTCCCTTAGAGAATCGCGCCTACGAAGATTATAAATGGCTCTGATAGCTCTTTTCTGCAGAATAAAAATAGACTCGATGTCTGCAGCTCGTCCCCAAAGTAAAATACCGTAAGACATAATACTATGAAAATAACTAAAATAGACTAGCCTCGCGGTATCTACATCAGTATACTGACGGATCTTTCTGACAGCATATGCTGCGGAGCTTAGCCGTCCAGCAAGAGATGTTAAATGAGGACCCCATTGAAGCCTTGAGTCGAGCGTGATCCCCAGGAAAACAGTTTTATCGACAAATTCTAGTTTCTCTTGATTCAATACTATCTCACAATCACTACTTTTTACATTTGGTAAAGAAAATCTAATGCACTTAGTTTTTTTTCCATTTAATACTAAATTATTTGCAGTAAACCACTTCTGGACCTGCAGTAGGGCGTTATTTATGTCGTCAACATTTTTAGCACGTCTATCTATCTTAAAAATTAAAGATGTATCGTCAGCAAATAACACCATTTTTGGTTGATTTTTTAATAAATGGAGAAGATCATTAATATATACTAAAAAGAGGATAGGACCCAATATTGAACCTTGTGGCACACCCATTTTGACTTTCAAACCGAGTGAATTGACACCTTTTATTTGAACCTGCTGTTGTCTATCATTTAAATAAGATTTTACCAAACTAAGCGCAAGTTTTCCAAGTCCGTAATGCTCTAGTTTCAACAGCAAGGTTTCGTGATCAACGCAATCAAATGCTTTGGAGAGGTCACAAAAGATTCCTATGGCGTCTTGAGCCTCTTCCCACGCATTGAAAATGTGTTTTAATAAGGTCACACCGGCGTCAGTTGTACAACGTCCTTTGGTGAAACCATACTGTTGATCGTTCAGGATTTTATTCGAGTTAAAATGATTAAGCATCTGATTAAGCATTATCTTTTCAAAGATCTTGCTGAAAACCGGCAACACAGATACGGGTCTATAATTATTGGTGTCTTTACTGTCCCCGGATTTGAAAAGTGGTATTATCTTGCTGAATTTCATTAAATCTGGGAAGATGCCTTGATCCACACATAAATTAAATATTAAGGCTAAGTACGGTGCTATCGTCTCAATGATCGAGTTGCAGACTTTACTGGACATTCCCCAAAGATCTTCGGTCAATTTAATTTTGATTTGCTTAAACGTTTTAATTACTATTATGGGGTTAATATGTTCAAAATTGAATTCAATTAAGCAGGCTGAAACGTTCGCCTTTAGTAAAGCAAAAGAGAGGGAAGGCGAGGAATTTAGGGTTTCAGTAGTTTTTAGTGGAATACTGGTAAAGAAATTTACAAATTCTTGAGCAACTTCTTTGCTATCACAAATGGGACCACATGACGTCTCCAAAATGTAATCAGAACTATGCCTTTTGATCCTGTTCGTTTCGTTATTAATAATTTTCCAAACCGTCTTTATTTTATTTTCAACTGATTTAACCTTGTTACTAATGAACTTGGCTTTAGCTGCTTTAAAAATGATTTAATTATTCTTCTTCCCTCATATCAACCGGAGGTATCGTCACTATATTGTGAATTGTGATGTCTTGTAAGATTTACATAACCATTGAGTTAGATGGAAGCGCGGAAGGCTGCTCATAATACGCTTTACGTACAGTCTCCAGGACATCAAGTTACCAGAAACTGTCAAATTTTGTCAATCCAATTTGAACTTAACAATCAACGTTTTAAGATTTAAAATCATATAGAGAAATTTGATTCTCGCGCATGCGATTCGTTCGTTCGTTCATTCGTTCTTTTATGTTATTTCGCAAACGATGCGATGATTAAAACTGTCTTCATCATTTCCTTTAAACTTGCATTTATCACCTCATATAAACCTATTGTAGCATGAAATGAGAATGAAACTCGTTAAAAAGTCATTTTCAATTGCAATAGTTGAAAACGAATACGGAAAAGTAAAGCAATTTAAATGCTTCCCATTTTAAAGAATTAACTTACATCATCGTGAAGTGAATTTAATTTGTAGTCGTTTTTTAAAATGTTCAGATTCCTTTTAAAATGTATTTTCCTTTGTATTCTGTTTTACTGGGCGACAGAATGCTCGGAGCAATGAATCATTCATGATTATTGTCGTATGAATTGGAGTAACGTATTTCTTTTTGCTGTAATTTGATGAAAATCATCAAACCATTTGGTAATCAATTAATTTAATTCAAGCTAGGAAAAGGCAATGTGAATTACAACATTATAAATAGCAAAGTAAAGATTGACAGTTCAAATAATATGCCAGTTTAACAAACATTTAGGCCCAGCACATATGGCGCAACGTAAATGCCACGAAACTGCAACTTCTAGTTACTTTTGAGTTTCATTTGAGTTTATGCCATTGACTTCTTTGAGAGGCCACACATGAAGCGACCATTTTGAAACCGGTTTGAAACGCATTGCAAATCAATATGTCTGTGTGGTGTGTCAGTATGTGCTGGGCCTAAGGGTTAATTTTACCTATGAAACTGAACGCGATCAGCACATTTAATAAACACCCGTTGTCAGTGTCATTATTTTCTTTGGAATTGGATACTTGCACGCGGTTGAGAAGTGCTGGGACTCAATTCTGTAATTTTGAGTTTAACCACACGACATTGACACTGTATCGACGCACTACAGACATTATGCTGCGACAGTTGCAAATTTGGTCGAGAGTTTGTCGATAGAGTGGCAGTACAAAAGTTTTCATTGTTAAAATATTTTCAGACTACCTTAACTTTGGCCGTCACGATAAAACCTCTACCTCAACCTTCCTGCATAGCTGGAGCAATATCCAAATATTCGAGCAAATCCACAATACACACAAAGTATACAGTCAGTACACACAGCGTGTTTATGTTGGTCGTAATTCTCAGGCGCCGTCAATTGTTTCCCAGCGTCGAATTGTGAACATTAACATAGAAAGCAGGAAAGTTTGAACAACTCGTTGAGTGCTACCTACATATTTCTTATTTGATGTATTGTGTTAGTGTGAGATGTTAAATAGAGGAATTAGAAGTGTTTTCAACATTCTACGAGTTTTTTTTTTCATTATCTTATGATTTTCGACTAGAACAATATCCATCTTCTTGTAGTGAGTAATCTGGTGTCAGAGTTTTTATGCTTCCAAAGGGCCTCTGACTTAGCTGCACATGCTGTTGAGATATATCTCTCAGACATGCTGGAGAGCAATAGTTTCTTTCCAGAAAGAGAAGTTTATTATATGGTATCTATCAATACTACATTAATTTTCATAATAAATTTATTTGCGCCGTCTATCAATGATAGCAGGTAGCTATTGATGTTGGTGACTAAATGGTTCTTTAAATTGTTCTTGTAAATTGCCGTACTTATTCTTGCGGTGAATTTTAATAACAAAACTGTGTCTTTCATGAATCACAATAATCACCAAAACTAAAGGGTGCGTACAGATTATGTAATATAACACATAAACATTTGCTATCTAACACGCCCACGTTATTTAAGCTAGCTCACTACTCTATAGAAATATGTTACATAACTGCGTTTTATAATATATTATTATGTTATAGATGTGGACGCACCTTTAGCCATAATTTTAGAGACGACATAACCGTTGTATTGACTTAAGAACTTGATGAAAATTAAACACAATTACACCATGCTGTGATCAGAGACACAAGTACCTTGACAAACAGTTACGAGTAAATATTCAATTGATTTAAGAACAATGTTGATTAAAGTTAATACAAAGCGCTGATTCATCGACATGACTTAAATGTTTACTGTTTTTTCGAATTGAATAATGTTCAAGGATTTATACGTAGGTTGGCTTTAAAATAATGCCGTGCTCATAGACGTTTATTAACTCTAATGAGATTTTACGTTTATTTATAAGTCACATGTATCTATATGAACAAATTGATTATGTATATCATTGAATATGCAAGTCATGTAAGTTTTAATTTATTGTGTACCAATCCTCCAATCTAATGTGCCTAGCCTTTTTGCAACTATGAAGGGGTTGGTTTCCAGTCTAACCAGATGCAGCTGAATACCAGTATCCCTATCTGACCTCCACAAACCAGTAACTGGGTAATACGATACCCCTTGGTAAGACTGGCTGTCAGATTTTCGGGCTTCTGACGACCCGTAACGACTGTCAAAGATGCATAAATGACAGCCGGGACCAACGGCTTAACATGCTTTCCGAGGCACGGAGGAGTCTCGGTATGTAAAGATGGTCACCCATCCACGGCCAACCCCGGCAAGCGTAGCTTAACCTGATGGATCGACCTTTTTTTTTAAGGCTGGGAAATCATCCATTGACTTCTCCCGCTCTTGGTGGAGCGGAAGGGAGTGTCAGACTCTTACTGAATAAAACCCATTCATGTTCCTTCCTTAGCCCTTTGTGTTCCGGGGTAGCGGTCACCCTTTCGGACAATCCCGCTCTTCATATGTTGACATATCTTTGAGGCGCGCGTGGAACGTATACGCGCCGTCCGGCACGGGCCTGGTCCTGATTGGGCGGTGAGTCACCCATAACTCACCGTCCGTAGGCCCGCGTCTACGGTAGCCGGGAGTCGCCACGCGGTGGCTGGGACGGGAGGACCTTTCTCTCTCCTATCCCGCCACCTCCTTCGCGAGCATAACTGTTTTGCAGAAGGAAGTGATTGCCGCCCACTCCCTCTCACTTCGGACCATGGCTTGCACCAGGGCCGGGCGCGAGAGGTCGCTGATCGCCTCTACGAGGACACGGCGGTGCTCCGCCCAAGCGGGGCAAGTTTGCACAGTGTGTTCTACCGTGTCCTCTGGGCGATCCTCGCAGTGGTAACACCCGGGCGTTTCCTCCCGCCTGATGATGTGCAGGAACCTCCCGAAACATCCACGTCCGGTGACGACCTGCGTCAGGCGGTAGGTGAGGGCGCCGTGACGCCTCTCTAGCCACTCCTCAAAGAGGGGCCTTACCGCCACTATGGTGGCGTGCCCTTGATGGATCGACCTGTGCGGCTGTTATTGCCATTGTACCAATCGTAAAACAAATACACAGTTTCAGACCCACGAACAATATTGTTGTGTTTTTAAAATAGTTTACGTTTTAAAAGCCTCATTTATAAATGACAGAATAATATCAAGACATCATTTTGATGAATACACAAATGAAACTCAAACAGCTATCACAGAACTAACATATCTCTCCAATATTTCTTCACGAACTCCCACAATTAACCCTTCGCGATTAATCAAGAAACTTTAATTGCAAGTGATTTGTTGAAGCACGCAATTATACGAGCGACTTGGAACTTCTATGCTCTATGGTCTGGCTCGAAGTGGTCATCAAATGTTCATTTCACAGGTTATTACGAGCCATCCTTTCCTTTGCCGCTCTGCCGCGACAGTGACGCATGGTCTAATTTATATACTCACAACATTTACTATGCGGACGAAAACATCTTTAACCGCAGTGAAATAAAGCTCAATTTTGTCTGTTTATATGGAGGTTGAAGTTTGTATGCCGCTCGCAGTGAGCCCATTGTCCCCGTAGATATAAAACTGCGACAGGCGGCTACTCGAGTGAGTTCTTCACGCCGTGATTTATATTAAGCCACAAATGTGTGGATAATTTCATTTTTTGGTTAAAGGGCTCATAAAATGCAGGATCGGGTTATCCATTTTTATTATTATTTGGATAGCAACAAAATTCTGACCTAAGTGATGAATGGCTACGGCGTAGCAAGTCAACCCAAAACACCTACGCCGTAGACATAGCTACGAGTGTTATGTAGCATATCTCGTAGCGCGTCAAGTTCCTAATATTCGTTTCATGTTTTAAATTTTGTTTCATAAACACATTTTATGATACTCAATAATTTACCTAAATATTAACCTTTCATTATGTTCCTCAAACAGTTAGGTGTATTAATTAACTTACAATGTATACTTGATGCTGTTGCTTCAATATGTAACCTAAGCTTTATATGAAACGGACTCACTTCTCTCATAAATAATAATTATCTCAGCTACATTGCAATCGATATTATCAAAACTAAGAAATTAGGTTGAAAGCATATTTAGAAGCTGTTTAAAAATTTTATTTGGGTCAAAGGTCTCTCTATCGGAAAATGCGGATGCCTACAATTTATGTAATTGAAATATTTTCAGGTTCCCAATATTGCGTTTGTGTTTTGATGCTACTTTTTTTTTAATTCTAATTTTTAATTGACACTTTTCCCGTAATGTGAACGACAGTCCCACCATACGCTAAACAGAAGCTATCAATATGATAGTCCTTAGTACAACTGTTTATTTTGTTTTTGATTCAATCACGTAGTCTTTAATTCTTTGTCATGACCGAGAACACCTGCTGAGCTGAGCATCGAGTCCTTGGTTCGATCTCTAAGTCGGGAAAAAAAAACAATAGATTTTCCATTTGGAATTTATCCAGGGTCTCGTTTGATGATAATGGAGTCGCCAGATATTACTTACTAGGTAATCGTACTTGTCTTAATGAGGGAGTGGGCCCAGTATACAGTATCAGAGGTGTACTATTTCATTTCTACTATTATTATTTGGTTTGATATAACGTACCTGTACTAAGGTATATTCCCGTGACGCCGAACAGAATAAACACACCATATGACGTCACACGGTGCGAAACAGTTGATCATCACGTTTCGATAAACCTCGATTTATTTGCACTCCCACGGGTAAAATAAACACGCCCACACAATAACAATATTTTTGCATTCGCCTGACTTCCAACCGAAGTATATGTAAATCTAGACAACGAATATATACAGGATTAGTCTATGGTACATATATTTTTGGTTGGAAGATCACACTAATATTTAGTGTCCGACCGAAGGTGCAATTCTGGCCGAAGCCGAAGCCGAAGCCGATTAATCGGCATTCACCAAAACCTTCGGCCGAAGCCGAAGCCGAAGCCGAAGGTGTCATTGACCTTGAGAAATACAATAGTTACTTTGATCTCAGAATATACTAGATACATATTGTGAGAGCTTTAGAGATTTAGCCCAATAACGAGCCGAGTGACCAACATATACAAGTAGGTAATAAAATATTGTCTAAAATAAAAGTTTCAAATATACAATGTTAATTAAATATTTATTTACTTAAAGTAATTTTAACAAAAATAATCAAATAATCAGTCACATTTTTGAAATTATCAGACGAACACAAAATATTTCTATAAAATAATTGAGCAAAGTTTAACGCTTTTTCAATATCTATTTTTTACATATAATTTTTTGGAATATTTAAAAACAAAATTGACAACTAGCAAACCTTCGGCTTCGGCCAAACCTTCGGCAAATTTTTGGCCGAAGCCGAAGATTTGGCCGAAGGTGCTTTTTTTGGCCGAAGGTGGCCGAAGCCGAAGCCGAAGCCGAAGCTTCGGTCGGACACTACTAATATTATAAAGGTGAAAGTTTTTGAGTATGTATGTTTGTGAGTTTGTTACTACTTCACGCAAAAACTACTAAACGGATGTGGATTAAATTTGTGACAAAAATAGATTATACACTTTATTGAGGGTGGGAAAACATTACATGACCCCGTTGGATATGGGTGCCTTTATGTTCCGGGGTAGCGGTAACCCGGACAATCCCGCTTATAGATTAAAACCTGGATTAACACATAGAATACTTTATATAACGTTGGAAGTTTCCCGTGGGGTAATTTCCGACATACACGCGCGGGAAGCCGCGGGCAGAAGCTAGAATAACATAACATCACGCTTTGTTTCCCTGAAGGGTTATGCAGAGGACAAGCGCACCGATTATAGCTACACATTACGCCAGTCATGTTAAGTCCCATGTAATAGGGGGCGATCGTATTTCATATCAGCAAAACTAACATAAATGTATACTAAACCCTTTATTTTTTTGAGGGTGGGAAATCATGAAATGACTCCTCCCGCTCTGTGTGAAGCGGAAGGGAGTATCAGACTCTCACTGACGAAAACCCATCCATGTTCCATCCTTAGCCCGTTTATGTTCCAGGGTAGCGGTAACCCTTTCGGTAACAATCCCGCTTATCCGGGTATACTAACCCCTAATGTAAATCTAAAGTAAATAGCGCAAGTACCAACGTCTTTATTCATGACTTAAGTGACTATAGCCGAATGAAACTCCCCTAAGTTTATGTTGAAGTTTCTACGCGATTTGTATAGGATTAAACTTAGATTTTAGCTGGCAAGTCGCACGACTAATAAGGCTGGTATGACGTTGTTATAGATTAAATTTAAACTAGAAGGAAAAGGACTAAGATAGGATGTACCAATAGTACACCCACATTTTGCCAGTTATATATTTAATCTCTGAAATATCGTATAAACCCCATAGGTTCATAAGAAATATCTTCTCGAAACGACAAATCGTTGAGCTTCTATAAGCAAACGGCTTCTAATAGGCGAACATCTAATGGGTTACGTCTGATGGAATGGGGGCCAGCCTACTGCCATCAACCGGGCACAAATCCAGGCTCCGGGCTGCAGATAGTAATTCCAGAAAGACCCAATATCACTTTGACGAACCTGGGAATCGAACCTTATGCTTAGCAGTAGCGCTTGCGACCACTTGAACAACGGAGCAATCCTGTAATGAGACCAGATCACGAGATCAGTATTATAATTATGACATATTACTTGTTAACATAGTAGATAATGACATCAATCGATTTTATTTGCAGACGTCGTCTAACTAACATAACTATTAATTAATAATTAACATGCCCAATAATTATTACAGGTATCATCAATCATTATTAATTATACCTAAATGTCATACACAAAGAGGAGACTACAATACGATCATAAATTAAACTGCGTATATCTAATGCTGTCCCTAGCCTGCATAATAAAATTCAATCAAATATGTTCAATAGTTTAATCACTTAAGCTAGTCAAAAGTGTTAGTCGGCCCGTCACTATTACTTAGTTTGTTTGAAAAAATCACTTTTAAATTTCGGTGTTTGGATTTATTTGATAGTTCCAAAATACTCCTATTCATCATTATTGTTAGTGTTTTCATTTATGGTCGTATTGTTTTCTCCACATTGTATAACAGGACTCGACTTCGCAAGAGCGACCCATCCCTGGTTCGCATGGTTTTTACGACTAGACAAAAATTTAAATAAATTCACTATGCCACCGTAGACACAAGGTTAGTGACTAACCACACGAAGAAGAAGAGATTATGCGTATGTTTAAAATTAATGCTTTATTCACATAAACCATCCAGCATAAATTCCGGAAACATTTTATTGCGTATTTAGAAATACAATGCGGGCACACAGTACACAAGAAAAGCGACTTCAATTCCATATAATATGTATGAATATAGTAATTACCATTAAGATATTTTCTTCTGTATAATTCAGATTGTGTTTTTTTTTTCAAATTTCCTCACCTATTTCCCTTCAAGAATACTTTTTCGACGCTAAACTAGAGCCAAGACGATAACTTAAATTGCCACCAACGGGAAGAGAAACTCCTTCGACATTGAACAAACAATAAAAGTGCTATCTACAACAGAACTCCGTCTTTATTGTGTTATAAACTGGTATCGTACAGACAATCAGCAAAAACCTGATCCCATTTAACTTTCTCCACGATGACTGCTATAAAATCCTTTTAAACGAAAGAATGGATTATGGAGAACACAATAGGATCCACACAATCGATACGTAAGCCTACAATACATAAGAAAAACTGGCGCGATAAATGTAAATAGAAAAGGTCGAGATTTGCGATTTTCCTCCGATTTCCTTATTGGCCCGACGTAGCTATAAATAATAAAATTCTGACGTTCACCCAGCGCTTTCCTAACAAGGACTAATTCAGCCTGTCACCGGCTGCTAACAAGACTAACAATCTTCCTTTCTTTGTTCACAGATTCCCGGCTTCTTCTCTAACGCTTGCTTTATTGGACAACTTAACAAAAAGATACAAACTTAAAACTGCTTCACTAATTACTTTTGATTCGCCTTCGCAGTGAGTTGTGTTTCATAGTCGATGAAATTCCAAACTAATTTCTCAAAGTTTGAAGATTGAGACAACTGTAAATATTTAAGAGCAGTTTAGGAGACGCTTAGCATTTGACCGCTTGCTATGCATACCTTCTGAATTATTGAGGAGGTCTAAACAACTGCTCCTAAACCCTCAAAGCGGCGGTTGAAACATCAGTGCTTATAAGTATAATATCCTTACTTAATGGAATTTCATCGATCCTAAAGTACTAATAATTGAGTGAAACTAACGTGAGTGTACAGTGAAAAGTGAAATGCATGTGAGTGTTCGGATTGTGTGCATAAGGGTGCGGTCTCATTAGCGCAGCGGGAGCGTTTTGAGTAAAGCTGGGTGTGGAACGCCACGGCGTCGTCGGTGGAGGGTCGCGGGGCGGGCGGGGTGGACGATCCCCCGCCCTCGCCCGCTCCCGACGCGGAGGCCCCTGTGCGCCGGCGCCGCCACCGCCCGCTTTATCGTCGCCTCTTCCACTATGTACGCACCGCGTGGACTGGCGTCAAGTTTGCATTAGGTATGGTTATCTCTCTAACTTCTACTAACATCAATTCATTACTTATAGTATGTGCAACTATGCTCGAAGGCCTGCTTGCACCACAAAATATCGTTCCGCTTCTGTCAATCGTTTGAAGATGACAGAGACAACGTGTTTTAAATACGTTAAGCATTAATTTATTTAGTAATTGTGTTGCAAGTGGCCTTAGTCTATAACTACTTGATATAATAACATGCTCATCTTATACTTACCCAAGTCTCCCAGTAGCGAGAAAATTGGTTTCGCGTAAAGCGTAGGTACATCACATTATAAACAAACTCCAACAATGAACTTTTCAATGGAATTAAAATGGTTCACGGAATAGAGTGCAACGCTTATACTATACATACTTATAAGCAAATTATGCATAGTATAATACTTCAGTTACGGAACTCGGAAACTTCCGTCTATCCTTACCTAAACCCGAACTTCAACGAAGCATGTTCGGGGAACTTCGTAAAGTAACTTGAGTGCCTGTTTATAAAACTCAAGCGTAGGTACAAAACTGCCTCCGAACAAAAGTTATTCAGTCCGCCCGCTGTAATATAGGGACAAGGTCTAAACATTTAGTCGAAAATTCTCGAAATGAATTTTCAACTTTACACTTGGACGAATATTCGTAAGGTCACGACGAACATTAGCGTGAGAATCGTCGGCGTATTTGATGTCGAGCTCCCTTTTCTGCTTCTACGGTTCACTTGAGACTACGGACGTATAAGCTTTTGAGGAGCTAAAAGTTATACTGAATGAATGTATTTGACAACAAACTTTAGGAGTGTTATGTTCTTTTCGTGGAAATAGGTTTTGGGACGGTATTGAGAACTTTTCTATTGATAAAATATTTGTTTTCCTGCAAAATAAACATCAACAACTCACGGTCACTTAATGGAGTAAGGTTGACAGATGCCATGATGTTTAGTTTCATAACCCTTTTGTGACTATTAAATATCTTTTGAACATTATTTTTCGGCATATCGCATATCGTGCAACACTATTCTGGTAGAACAATTCCCATGAAGTCTTCATAGGAATTTTTGTGTTAGTGACGTGCCGCGCTGTCGTGTCGCGCCTTTTATAGAAGCTTTCACACATTCAATGTGCTGTACGACGAATGTATAACGCCTTAAAAGGAAAACTGTTATAATTCAGTACCTAGTTCGTAAAAAGTAATTGATAACAATTACTTTCAGAAGATACTAACTGTAAGCAATTATAAAATTTCTTAAACATAATCGCTTATTTATCTTAACTACAAGGACGCCTAATTCCAAGTACGGTTTTGTAATTTGAAAATTTCGTACGTAGAATTACGAGACGGTTCACCTCAAAATGATATTTATTATCAGGTTGGAAGCCGAGAGGAGAATTTATTATGCGTACGTAATCCTACGTGTTAAATGTGCCGCGAAGGTAGATAGCACTTCTCAAGTGAGACATAAACTAGCAACATGGAAACGTTTATTGTTTGCTGTAGTAAAAACACATTAATTAGTTAATTAAAAAAAAAAACAAAAACCTAACTGCAAAACAAACATAAATAAGCGGGATTGAAGGGTTACCGCTACCCCGAAACATAATGGGCTAAGGAAGGAACATGGATGGGTTTTAGTCAGAAAGAGTCTGACACTCCTTTCTGCCCCACCCAGAGCGGGAAAAGTCATTGGATGATTTCCCACCGTCAAAAAAAAAAAACAAAGTAAAAAACTTTTTTACAAAAAATAAAACCGACTTCCAAAAAAAACACTACAAAGTGAAAAATAATTTTTATTTCGGAATTCGGTGGCAAAAAATTAAAATACAAAACCGAAGACACAAAGTTTTTATTTGTCACTTTTTAGTTGTGGTACCTACACAGGTAAAAAAAAATATACAGTCGAATTGAGAACCTCCTCCTTTTTTAGAAGTCGGTTAAAAAGAGAAAAAAAAAGCATTAACTATAAATCTATACAGGGTGAAATTGAATTCATGGGCATTTTTTTTCGCGATTTCAGTTTCCCATAGTAAAAGTTATTCATAATGATGAGTACTATGATTCGTTAAAATATTGACCATGAATTCAAATTCACTCCGTCGAATTTTGGTAGAAGACAAACGAAAGTTACAACAAAATTCAGATTATTGGTGTTTGGAACTATAGGCACACCTCTGCCTAACCTTCGAGGATTATAGGCGTGATGTGTGAGTTAACAACAAAAACATCGAACATAACTTCGACGACACGATTGGCGCAGTGGTTGAGCGATTGACTGCTGCGCACTATGTCGCGGGTTCGATTCCCGCACGGAACAAATATTTGTACGACCTGCAAGTATGTGTTATGAGTCTGGGTGTTTTTCTATCTATAATATGCATGTTTTTACAAAAAAAAATGTATATAAGTAGTTTATCAGCCATCTCGTTACCATAACACAAGCATTAGGTTGCTTAGCTTGAGACGATATTATGGCGTTGTGTGAAATGTCCAAGGAATATTATAACACGAAAATTAAATCGCCGAACTTATTTATTTATAAGAATATAACTTTATACACCTGATAAAAATAATATTTCAACGGTTACTTACGATTGGTCCCTTGTTATCGGAGAACCCGCCCTTCATTATGTACAGTACAATAACCGGGTAGATATTTTTATTCTCTATAAGAAATAAACTTACTAAAATATTTTCCTATAGAAAATTGAGAGACAGCAAGGTAAACATTTTTCCTGGTTATAGACAGTCTATACATCGTGTTTTTTCTTTGTCGTTCGGTAAACGACGTTTACCTACTCTATGGGATCGATAAAATTATTTTTAAAGGTCAATGTTGTTTAAAATATGAAGTGTTCTACAACAAACGTTTTTGGAAAAAGAATTAGTAATTGCGGTAGTAAGGCTGCGTTTTTACCAAATGCTACGTTCGCTCACAGTCAACCGTCACAATCTGCAGTCAGTCGGAGGCTGACGATTTTGTTTTTGAATGTGTGTTTTTGTTGCTGAATTTTGAACTTGACGCTCACAGATGAAGGCTGGCTATAATTATAGCCCTCTAAAATCAACGAGTCCTTAACGATCCTTATAATGTACCTACACTTAAGTGCATAAAACAAATCTATAAGTTTTAAAAACATAACACTTGAGAATTGATTCAACCTAAATATATTACAATGGTGACGACACTTTTTTAAGGGTGTGAAATCATCAAATAATTATATCCTCTTGCTCTGAGTGGAGCGGAAGGGAGTGTCAAACTCTTACTGACTAAAACCCATCCAAATTCCTTGCTTAGCCTTTTGTGTTCCGGGCAGCCCTTTCGGGCAATCCCACTGAGCCACCTGTTATTTGGCGCATTAAATAATGACGTAGGTCGCACACATATCGAACGCTAAGCGATTTAGACCGATCACAGTTATTGGCCTACGTGGTCGTAACGCGTTATACCAGTACATGGTCTAAAGTACACTGCGTAGGTACTTTGTCTTAGTTCGGGGAAAGTCGTTTACTTCGTAAGCAGAAGTGCTTTAGGTAAATGATTCGTGCGTAGGCACAGTAATAATTGCCCTCATAAATAATTTTCTTTGCGAAACAAAATGATGTAGGTAGTGGAATTATTGGATAACCAACAGTTAGGTATCTATCTTTGGCTTCTTGTGTTTACATAAGTCCAGAAATCAGATTTTAGACTATGAGCATTTGAAAGTTTACATAATGCTATAAATAAATCGTATCGTAGTAGTTAGTTTGGTTGTTGTTCTTTAATAAATAATAATTCAATTAAGAAATTATTCAGACGGATGTCCTGTCAAAACTTCAATATAGTCTTGAGTTAGTTCCAAAAATCTCATAGCAAAAACACTATCAGAATTACAGAAAATTTTAGAAACACTGATAGTGCTTTTTTCTTAATGCTCCATATCCGGGCAACTTTTCCAATTTTTCTTTCCATTTCCTATGCCAAAACTTAATTCCGATTATAACGAACATTTTAGAACTAAAAATAATCATACATGGGACTTAGAGATAACTGGGAAAATGTGCTGAAAAATCAAAACATGAATTAAGCTAATGCTTACAAAATATATGACCGAAACGATTTACTTTATGCGTATACTTACAATCGCTACCCTAAAGCGGGCTTATGGAATATCGACGTTACATGAAGTATTAAAATAACTCTATATTCAGCAAATGTAGCACTTTCATCATTGTTACATTAGGCCCTCATAACCATAAAAAGTGGAGGTAAAATAGTAAACGCGGCAGGCCTTACTAGCTCGTAATTTTCAATGTTATTGGCTTAATAATAAACTGCGAAACGTTGGGGAGTTAATCAGAGGATTTTGGCAAATTGTACCCAGATGGTAGCCCAGTACCTCTCTTCTTAATTTCAAGAAAGGTTAAAACCTCAATATACTGTTATTATGATCCTTGCACACACAGTGATATTGCTTCTAACATCTTCATTTATATCCTCTCTGAATTAACAAAACATCACTAGGCCCTAGGCTATAAGAGATTTTAGTAGTCTTGTCAAACAAAGATATGCTGACAAAACAACACGTAAAAATGCATGAAACATGCAACCTTGTTACTATTTTCTAGTAATCACTTAGATACTTCGAAGGTTATAACCTAGATATTTTGTTACTCTGTGTGGCTTTTGAAACATTTTTCTATTTTCATTCGACATTTAATTCAATCATGGTAAAAATGATAAATAATAATAATAATATCCTTGGACATTTCACACAATGCCATACATATAGTCCCAAGCTAAGCAACCTAATGCTTGTGTTATGGTAACGAGATGGCTGATGATGAAAAATTGAGTATGAAAACAAAAAACAGTAGGTAGTTAAAATTTCTAAAAAAACATATTTATTAAAGAACACCCACACACACTATCATTTTTATGGTTCAAATATTCCCGAATATTTTATCAACATCGAAAAGACCACAAAAATGTTTCAAAAGCCACACAGAGTAACAAAATATCTAGGTTATAACCTTCGAAGTATCTAAGTGATTACTAGATTCAGTCGGCGAACTGAAATCAGTTCTAGAATATTGGGTTTCCCTTAATAGGTTGAGTTTGATAAAAATAATGTTAACACTTTTATTTTGGTCATGAATTATCAGAACGAAAATGTATTTTGCTGAATTTAAAGCTTTCAATAAACTCGATGGCCATAGATTATTTGTTGGCATTTCAATGACAAAATGTTAATGGCGCAGTTACGGAAACGAACTGCAATATGTGCACTATTACACTCCATGTTTCATATTTCTGCGGTACACCAATAATAATGGTAATATTTACGAATATATGACCACAGAGCAGCTATCAATTTTTCTGCAATGGTACAACGCTTGAAACTTTGACAGCTGTAAAATGGAAGCAGCATTGAAAGCACGCTCACATGAGGAGCTCATGGCTAATTAGGCAAATTAATAACATCCACACGGGTCGATCCATCAGGTTAAGCTATACTTAGTGGAACCATCCTTCACATCAAGCACAGATCAAGACTCCTCAGTGCCTCGGAAAGCACTTTAAGCCGTTGGTCCCGGTAGCTACGGGTCGTCAGAAGCCCGAAACTCTGACATCAAGTCCAACGGGAATCGTGTTACCCAGTTCTGGGTTGTGGAGGTCAGATAGGCAGTCGCTCCATGTAAAATACTGGTATTCAGCTGCACCCAGTTAGACTGGAAACTGACCAAAACATAGTCGGGAAAGGCTAAGTTGATTCACTGTAAAATAATGGCGCTGTAAGATTGTAGTGTCGTAGACTGTGATCACGTTTTATGGACAAAAGGTATGTAGTATGAAATTACAGCATCCAATCAAAACTTTAAGAGAGTTTTAGAGTTGTTACAAGTTTTAATACGTGTATATTGTGAGCCTCGGGACTTTAAAACTAAAAGGGTTTTATATCCATCGGATAGTTTTGTATCAATCCCGAACAAATAAAAGTTTAATGAATAGATTTTGTTGTGTATTGTAAGATAAATAAGGTAGAGCAATAGTGGCTCAGTGGTAACGGCCCAGACTTGCGAGTTATAGGTCGTGGATTCCAACCCAGCCAGGCGCTATACTTTGTGTACATCTTTCCATAGCCACTGCTCTCAAAAAAGAAAATTGTGACAAAATCGTCACGTCCTAGAATCAGAAAGTTCAAGACTGCTGATATCCAACGCACACTGGGCCCACGTGGTTGATTACAGCCCATTCGGAGTGATTAAGCCTGTGTTCCAGCAGTGGGAATATTAGCCTGATTATGTATGCATGAGCATGAGATACCGTCGTAAAATACGTTTTTATAATAATGTGAGATAAAAATAATAAATCTACAAATTCTACAATGTATTACCGCGAGTCTTTTGTTAAGAAATACATAAACATGTCGGTATCTTCAGTTTATTATTGTGTTTTATTAACAATACGAACATACAAGTCATTTTGTTTCTGTTCTTAGAGAGTGGTTTGTTTTTCTGAATAACATAATACTGTGTTAGTTTCTGCGTCGAGTAAGCAAAGATCAGAATGTACTGTGAGTTTTACATCCAGCACAAACAGTAACAGTAACACAAATTATATTTATAGCAAAAACATAAACAGCAGTTGGCGTAAACACAAAAGTTTTGTATTATCGTTTTTTGCCACCAAATCCATTTAATTAAAAAATATGTGACTTCCGCTCAAGCTACCTCTACTGTAGCGGCATCAACATTGTCACATGTGGACTACGCTACATGCTGACGTCACTCACAATCCTGCATCGCGCAATCAGAGTTTACCGCGCATCTAGGATAAATACAACATCCCGAAATTAAACGGCGGGCAGTTGCCCCTCAAACATAACACCCAGCTGGCCGGAAGATCCTCCTTTTCTATTCTTCTGTCTAGCGCGTTCAAGACTTGTCAGTATCAATATTTTAATAGAAAATAGTGACACTAACAGCCCTTGAACGGGGTTTACGTGCTGATTGCGTTTAGTTTCCAGGACAAAACATTTATTGGGACTTGCATAAGACCTATAGAAATTATACCAAACTCAGTCATAGAAACATAATTAATTTAAAATAAAATCAAAGTCATGTACGAGGCCAAAAGTCTTTGTTTATTTAGAGAATTATAAATTAATATCATTTAAATTAAATTCAAAAACCCCCAACGCCAAAAAGGAAACCGAACATTTAAATCGCAGCTACCAAAACAGCGGATGACCTTGAAACGGCTAAGCCGAATTTGATAAAATATACATATAATATAGGTTTCTTATCGGTGGTTCGTTGGGAAACCTACTTACAAATAAAAAAAAACGCATCAAAATCGGTTCAACAGTTTAAAAGCTACGGTGCCACAGACACACACACAGGTCAAACTTATAACCCTTCTTTTTGCGGGTTATTGTAAACTCACCACAACGAAAATTCGCCACATTTAAAAATATTGGTTAACTTGCCACAGTAACAAAACAATTCCCAACAGGGCCCCAAGTCTGCTATTTTTAATAAATTCGTCATTCCAACACGATCCCACTGTCATTTTGCTAAAAGTTCGTAATCTGCAAATTTATAATGGTCGATCATTGATCGGTCAATGGTCTCGTAATAGAATTGTGTCATAATGACATTGTCGTATTGCCATTATTATAAAAACCGTTGGTAGAAATGATTTCCTAAAAACTACTAAGAAAATTTGAACATTTATTCATTCCAGGTTTCATTTATATATATTTTTACATATTATCTATTAGTGTTATAAGTAATCTGAAGTAGTAAGAAGTTCGTCAATAGCAAAAAAACATTAAATTTATGTGCAACGCGGATAAAATATGTGAAACTATACAACTCAATATTTTATCTGTTTAGCTGTCAAAGTCAAATGTGACATTACTGCTTACTGACGTTTTATCTGTTTTTATTTATGTTAAATGAATGATGATTACATTACATTAAAATATAGTAAATGGCCATATATTTTATTTAATGCCTCTAACTTCATTAATTGTTCTTGATTTGTGAAACATTATGGATGGAACTCTGTCCAATAAAATTTTGGTAGGACCCTGATGCATAAAATGCAAGTGCTATTAGAATCTGCAATAAAAAATTACGATTAATCAACTTATTTCGTGTTTATAGCTATAGAATAATAAATCATTGACAAATTCAGTTTTCTCACCTTCATTTCTGCCGATACGCTATCGTTTCACTTTTCGTCTGGCCATAATGGTAATGACTTCTTCAATTAACTTCCTTACTGAGTCCTTTTCCATTCAATAAATATTCCACAAACACAATACTAGTAACTTGTTAACCGACGGGCCAAACGACGTTGTTTGGATTTCCTGCATCTTCTTTCTCTAGCATCCACTGCGTTAGCTAGTTCCAAGATGTTAGATCGCACTGAATGCATCTTGGATGCAATATTACTCCACAAACACGATTTAAATGCAAAAACTTTTTGGACGCACAGTATTGCACGTATTTAAAAGCTATGACTGCACAATGACGTTGGAATGGTAGTTCAATGATCAAAGGAACTGTCAAAATTTTAGCAGATTACCGCTTAAGTCTGACATTCAACTGTCATTACGTACGAGATTACCAATTTAAGCCATTTCTTTCAATGGTGTGTCAGTGGTTGACCATTGGAAAGTCATAATGACGCCACTATATTAGTAGATTACGAAACTTGTCAAAATCAACAATTTTGAAATCAATGATCGACCATTCTGACACTATTGTAATAGCAGACTTGAGCCCCTGGTATAGTAAACTCGTCACAGGTAGGTGAAATTTGTTTTGGATGTACCGACAGTAAAACGATATTCGTTCAACATTAGTGTTTAGTATAAGTAAAGTTTCCGAATAAAGAAAATGAAGAAAACGATTTTATACACACAAATCAACCAGTCCCAATATTGACCCTTTAGCCTTCCCTTTACTTTGTCCTAATGGAGAACTCGGATGGCATGAAAATCTTCAACACAGAGAAGAGAGTCGGACTGCTCGAAGCCGTCGTACAATGTTACAATTTTATCAGTATAGACTTGTTGTTCGTAAAAATTTTAGCCCATTAATTTACGCCGAAAATCTTTTTCATGAATATTGTGTCTTGGCCTATGTTAGGATTGAATCTCAAAAAGCTGACAATTATAACAATTTAATTGATAGCCTGTACAATAATGCTTGAGAAACGGGTCAAGGCATTGGTAAAATGATATTAATGAATGATATTGTCATCAACTTATGTGGGAAGTCCCCGGCACATGATGCAAAATTATCAGGATTCCATGGCAATTATATGCAAGTATGGTAAACCAGACTTATTTATAACATTTACGTGCAATCCGAATTGGCAGGAAATATTAGATAATTTACAAGGCAGTGAAAAAGAACATAGATCCGATTTAATTCCCAGAATTTTTAAACATAAATTGGTGGAACTTTTAGATGACATTACAAGTAAACATATTTTTGGAATACCGGGTTTGTGGTTTTACACCATTGAATTTCAGAAACGTGGGCTTCCATATGCTCATTTGTTTATTTTTCTAAGAAATAAAGATAAACCAAGGTCTTCAGAAGATTATGATAAATTTGTGTGTACAGAAATACCTGATCCAGATAAAGACAAGGAACTTTTCAGACTGTATCAAAAACATGATCCATGGGCCATGTTGCCATGGCCATTAAATCCAACTACTTCGTTTGCTATCGGTACTTTTAAAGCTGTGGCAAGTTTTCGTGAGACAGATAAGACTGTGGCGAGTTTACTATAATTTTTACTTGAGGCAAATTTTCATTATGGCGAGTTTACAATAACCCCTTTTTGCGTCGGGGGTTAGTAAAATAAATTTTCAACCTACGCCCCTAGTTTTGACCTACTAAAAATTTGTTATAAGAACAGGTAAACATCTTCTCCAAAATCCTTGCAACAGCGGGTAGATACTTAATTTAAGTACAAACTTTATTATACTTGGTGTCTTTGAGAAATTTCCCAAGTTTCGGTCAGTGATAAATTACTTTCATACACCAGCAATATTGTCATTGTCGGGTAATTTACATCGAAAGTCTTACGTAGTACGAAATTAAGAAATTTGTAAGTACCTAACTTTTCAAGTGTCTTTTTAAGCTGGTTCGTAATAGCTAATAGAGACAAGCAAGACTGATAGTCCAACCTATTTATATAATTATATTTGTATATTTAAAAAAAAAATTAAATTTTTACAGCAAAAAGTTCAGTGACAATGCGGGTGACTCCCGTCCGGCTCGTTCTTGGTGCCATCCAATGTGGCAATACAGCAAAATTCTTTGGGCACCTTTACGCCAAGAATAGTTAGGGTTGAGTTATTTGACTATTTGACGTGTTGTTGTGACCATGAAATGTGTTTGTATTTTAAAGGGTAGTCAATAATGATACTTTTTATGAACTGTCAAAACGCGGTATTTGTACGTGATATTATGTATGAAATATAACAATGTGATGTCACAGATTTTTAGGAACAAATGGAATACTCATTAGCATTAAATGCAATTTTACAATGATATCTTCGGGTAATACTTAATTTATGTAGGGTGATGGAAGTTTTTAAGACGAGCGGATCTATGTGATTTCTTATTTTCTTTGACCGTTTCAAATTGTCAATTTCATCATTGTAATACATTGTTTTACCACAAAAATTATGAGCTAGATATATGTGTACGTAAGTAAAACGGGAGAGTTTGTTGCGCCACTTCTTCCCAGCTAAAGCACTAGGAAGTGGTGAAGAGTGGGCGTTTTTGGGGGACTGTCTTATGTATATTTGACCTCCAAAAAATGCTGATTTTCAGCCTAGTTTGAATAAATGACTTTTGATTTTGAAATGTTACACGTTCCTCCAGGTTTTAAAAAAAAAACATAAGAAAATAGCTACAGCCGAACAACAAGGTAAAATAACGTGATTAAAACTGTGATTCGACTAAAATCAGCGGTGTGTGAGCACTAATGGATGTCATTTCCACAACTCGTGCGAAGAGATAAGCAGTTTACCTCCCACATTAAAATACGTTTTACGTTGTTCGCAATTACACTAACTATCAATTATTTTCCACGACGACCTAAATAATTGAGGCCAAAAACCACAAAGATTCGTTTAGAAAATTAAAATTAATTCTTGTTTTATGTTCTGTCCACTATTAAAATTTCATATTAATATCTGTCCAGAATGTTCTTGAAGCACTATTCTAAGATGAAAGAGACTGCTTCGAGCAATCATTTCAACGAAATGGTCGAAAATGGTTCAACATTTGCCTTAAGGTTGGTACGTCAGAGAAACCTCGGCAGGTCGTTAGGAATCAGTTAATTTTCACGAAGAAAGCTCTCTAAAGTATTCGACGGTAGGTACGTAAATTGTTCATTTACGAATTCAGTGTCGGTCCCTTTCAATTGGCAGACGATTTCGATGAAAAAAGTGCCTTTATCGCAACCCTCGAATCTTCAGAGAAATGAGAGTTATTAAACGCTCATGAATATTTTTTTTTTATCAATTCTGTCAATTTATCTAAATTACTTTTCAAAGCACTAGGTTTAATTGAATTTTATCGCGAAAACTCAGTAATGTTTTTCATTTGTATTTTTCATTAGTCATCATAATTATGAACATCCGATAGGCAATAATGTACAGGAAAGCAATCATATTGATGTGTAATGCAAACAGTTCCCAAACATGAGTTCCTAACAAACGCGGCTCTAACGGGTTTGTGTATTTGCCAAATATTGTATTGCATTGTGTTCTCCGTATGTCCGCTGCGCTCTAATTACGTCAACATCGCAGAGATGTAGGTGTGTGCATCTATTACGCCACCAAGCTACTACCACAAACATTTACTAGTCCGTTAGCAGATCAATTACCTCAACGTCAACCTGCATCAATATTCAGGTTCGTTTGGATTTGTCTAGACAAACGAACACACAAACAGCATTACAGAACATTATTGGGACCGACGCGTTCCAAACCGAGCGTGACAGATGATTTTAAACCTGATATTGCAGATGCACAGCTATTTTCGTTCACACATAATTAATTATGTTGCATGACAATCAGACTGACTTATAATTGGAACGCGTTTCTTAATAAAAACTGGCAGAAGACCAAACACGCGTCAGTATTGTTTCTAAACTGCAACAGTTGTCGAACAAACTTCTAAAAAGTCGTAACTAACATAGGATTTAGTGAATAGCCGTTCAAGTAATCAATTCGTTATGTCCCATATTGATATGCAGCAAACAGGTCTAGTTTTAGTGGAAATTCTAACAGTTTCATAGTGGCGAATTGAAACAAAGCCAAGCGTCGCGTAGACTAACCTCTAGCCGTGCAAATCACACGCGTCGTAACTATAAGTACTCTCAGTATCATAGTGTGTCGCGTAAACAAAACACACTGGACATATTTGTCGCGCTACATAAAATACAAATACGGAGTTGAAAGAGTGGAAGCGAAGTAGCGAAGTCAGTGAGACCGCTAAACATTGAGACCCGTACCCGTAAAAATGTAGTCGACAAAGAGCGCGATAGCAAAAAACACGAGCAAACGAGCGTCGAAGTCAGTGTTGTGGTGGCAAATGAAGTGAAAATTATGAAGTCTAGCTTGAAGAATAAACGGTCGGGTAAAGCGAGTAAGGGCAAACGCAGCAAGAAAAGGGTTAGGTTCTCCGACAATGAGACGGCCCCGGCGGCCGGGATCACCCTGTGTGAACGTTTCGCCCGATTTTTTCATTTCCTTTGGAAGTACACGAGGGGATCCGTGAAAAATGTTCTAAGTAAGTTTCCCTTTATTGTTTAACGCCCACCTTTTATAATATCCTGTTTTTGCGGCACTTTTTCCGATGTTGTTCTTTTTGTGAGCAACGGTTTTATTTGATGTTGTTTTGTTTGTTGTTTATTTTAGTTAAGAGGATTTTATGTCACTGAGACTACTCTGTTCAACTAACAATTTAGTTTTACGATTTACATGGTTTTTGGTGTTGAATTAGGTAGGGATACGGCGGCCAATAATGTGATTGGTAAACTACTATTATAGGAAAGATTCGTCAGTCATTAGTTCATCAAGGATGATTACGAGTATGTTCGGAGCGTGGCATGCTTTAGATTTTATCTACCCCACGACCAGGAGCCGTGAGTTTATTTAAGTATGCGTAGAAAAGATTCGGCTCCTACGCCGAATAACGAGTAACTTTTATATATAAATTCAGGTTGATCGGCCCGTGAACCCATCTTCCCAGAGGCAGTGGCATGAGCCGCTCTGCAGGTTGATACGGAATAATCTTATTAATACGTCCACCAACACTGCTCAGCGTGCCCGCCTGCTTGCTGCGGGTGAGTGGGAGTCGGCCCTCTGGCTTCAGGCTCTTTCGTCACCCAACATAGGCACTATGCCGGGTGACACCACTTTCCGGCTCGTTACATGTTTGCGTCTGGGCGCTCCTTGCGTGGCTCCGCATTGCTGCCAATGCGGTGAAGTTGTCGACTGCCTCGGACACCATGGTCTATCTTGCAGTAAGAGCGCAGGCCGGTTAGCACGGCACGCCAGCATAAATGACATCATCCGTTGTGCTCTTGTCACCGCCAGGGTGCCAGCTGTTTTAGAACCCAAAGGCTTGGCACGCGACGATGGGAAGAGACCAGATGGAATGACAATAATGCCTTGGAAGGTAGGTAGGCCGTTTGTGTGGGATGCAACGTGTGTCGACCCCCTCGCACCATCCCATCTTCCTTGCACGGTGGGTTGTGCTGGGGCAGCTGCTGCAGGTGCAGAAAACCTCAAACGGTGCAAATACTCCAATCTGATTGGGACTTATATGTACGAGCCGTTTGGGGTTGAAACACTAGGGCCATGGGGTCCGAGTGCCCACTACGTTTATCGAGACATCGCCAAGCGATTGGTCGACTCGTCACGTGACCAGAGGGCTGGCCTATTTTTCGGTAAAGAATCAGCATTGCCACACAACGTGGCAATGCTGCTAGCCTTTTGGGAACTTTTTCTGTTGACAGCGATGTGGACGAATTTTTTGATGCCCTTTGATTTATTTTTATTTATTTGTTCTCTGCTGTTATATACTTGTACATAGTTATTATTAATATTTTAAGTATTGTTAGGTATGTAAATATTATGTGTATCAATTGAAAATAAACACTTAATAAATATACCCGATGATAAAGAGAAATTCAGGTAATCAGTTATTTAAAAACGAATCTCCTTACCCTTGAAATGAACTTAGAAACAAGCCACTATGACCCGCAGCTTCTATTTCACTATACGAATGAAATAATGAAATATTCGAGCTATACAACGCAATATTCCGCCATCAAGTTGATCAACAATTTGGGGAGAACTCCATAGACCAACTTCAACAGAGCAAGTTTTACTCATTAATGAAATTCCTGTTAAGAGAAATCGATTACTTTTGTTTTCAATGAATAAATATTTATTGGTAAATCAGACGAACATGCTTCTCTGTACGAGAAGAGGACATTTTTTGTTTAAATACTGAAACAAAAAAAAAAACTTGAGAGGTGTCAAGGGACACCCGGATGGAACGAAGTTCCTTTCGGTTAATTAGTGAAGGAATTGTAATCACATTTTTTTTTTAAGTTATAATAATATATAAAAATACATACGCGATTTTACGCGAAAGATAAATAGGTTAGGTACACAACTACACAAATAAAAACACGAAAAGCGAATTCAGACTTTATATAACAGTAAACGGTAAAATTTAGAAATACCAAACTAGGTACCTAAATACGCAGTTTACTAAAATTATTCTGAGAAACCTATTGTCTCGTGTCGGACCCGACTTTACAAAGATGCACAACCGAATTACGCGGTTAACTTAATAAAAATAAGGTCTTAATTCGGTCCAATATTTTCATAGAGAAAAGCTCGTCCAAATAATAATGAACTCTATTCGACCGACGAAACGATTCATTTTTCTGTTCGAATTGCTTGCCTTTGTAGAAGCCGCCAGCATTACCGCTGTAGCAAAAAGTGTCGTGACAACTTTTTCGTAAGAATTTTTTCCGTCTAGCCCCCTTTCACAACGCGCGATAAGGAACTTCGTTCCAATATGAATTAATCAATCTGCTTAGCCTTTTCCCAACTATGTTGGGGTCGCCTTCCAGTCTAACCGGATACAGCTGAATACCAGTATTTTACATGGAGCGAGTGGTTATCTGACCTCCACGATAATACGATACTCCGGTAATACGATACTATTCAGTAAGATTGGTTGTCAGATTTTGACGACCCGTAACGACTGTTAAAGATCCACGAATAACAATTTAGGTGGGTTCCGTTTTAGACATTCTTCTTGTGTGACATATATAGTTCATTGGTCATAAGGTTACATACAGGTACACTCAGGAATCCTTAGGACAGTCATGTAGCGCGAGGCCAGCGAGCAAACTGTATCGATTACAATGTCTACTTTGTTTATAAATAAAGTTATAAAGTATGACTTATGTTTTATGTCATTTATTTATTTATTAACTAGCTGTGCACGCGACTTCGCCCGTGGAATGGTGATTTTTCGGGCAGCATATTTTGAATAACAAATACCGTCGTTTGATAGAATACCTTAACAAATGTTTGCCGTGATTCTTTAAATTGACATAACTTTTTTATTTATGAACCGATTGTCATGAAATACACACTAAATGTTAAGTGACGCTTACTACAATATATAAGAGGCATTTAAATCAAATAAGCCCTTTCTGATATTAGCGTGCACAAACACACAGACAAACAGACAAAAATTTCGGGTTCGGCATCGATATAATAACAACCTCTGATATTTTTTTTTATATATTTCCATTGTACAGACACCACTTTTCTACAATTTTATTATATCTATAGATATAGATTAAACTATTCACACTAGGTACTAAAAACTAAATGAATATCTAAGTAACTATACAAATAACTACGAAAACAAAAGACACAAACTTTTTTTTAAGACCCAATGTTGTTACCATAACCGATTAACCAGTGTACGATAATTCGCAATCCTAAATGGTCTATTAATGTGTCCTAACCAGATGACTAGACGTAGATCAATCAAATAGATCTATTTTCCCCTATAGTCCACCCACATGCATGGTTTTTTTATATAAAAAGTATTCTTGCCTATAACTTAACGTGTTTTTACATCAGAAATACCATTTATCGACCCCATTAATATCCCTAAACATCGCTGAAAGAACCCAAGAACCCAAAAATACTGACCTTACCCTCGTTCAATTCGAACGGTACTTCTATTTTTACGAAAGTACATAATTTATTAGGAAACGTATCCGAATATACGAATTATCCGAGTACCCGTGTCTCATTTTTCACGTCACGCAAATTGAGTCGTTCCAACTCCCTGGAGTTCGTGCCCGACGTAAATTACAACGTTCAACATCATCCAGACGAATGTGTGTCTATGCCTTAAGCTTATATACGCACGTGACGTCAGGAATTAGGGCGGGGAATCGGTCAGTGAAAGTGATGACGGCCGGTCAAAGACTAATGGTAAATATGGTTTTACATTAAACAAAAACACGCGGAATAAATGAAAGAGAAATAGTTATAACAGTCACTTGTTTACTTGACTGAGGGCCGGTTTTTCAATCGCCTAATAACTTTTATCTGAAGAATAAAAATGGCGGCTTGACAGCTTTTTATAGAAAATATGTCAAAGTGTCATATTTATTCTTCAGATAAAAGTTATCTGACTATTGAAAAATCAGCCCTAAGTAGTAAGAATAAAAGAAGTAACTAGACTTTGGTTTCCAAGATTAACTTTGATCAATTCATCTTGTTGAATCAATTAATCTGCATAGTCTTTGCCCAACTATAGTATGTTAGGGTCAGCTTCTACCAGTATTTTACGTGGATGGACTGCCTATTTGACCTCCACAACCCGATCAGTAACTGGGTAAAACGTAACCGTTGGCAAGGGCTGCCAGACTTTCGGGCATTTGACTACCCATAACGACGTTCAAAGATCCACGAATGACAGCCGGGACCAACGGCTTAATGTGCTCTTCGAGGCACGGAGGAGTCTCGATATCTAAAGATGATCACCAATCCCCGGACCAACCTCAGCTAGCGTAGCTTAACCTGATTGATCGATCCGTGCGGCTGTTATTACTTAGCTCCTCATCGATCCATTCATCTTGTCATCATTTCATATCTCCTGACAGGAACTGCCTACAGGCCATGGCTCTAGACTAATTTAATGATCTTAATACTTAACCCTTCACAACTATGAGACTAATAGGTAGGTTTTTTGGTGAGGAATACTAAAACCAACATCTTCTCAGAACCCATTCGAAACTTTCCATAAAGCTTAAAACACAAATAAAATTAACAACTATACCAGCTTGTGTACCCACTCCCTTACCCGTAGCTATTGCCCAGTCCCTAGAGACGTGCACATAATGCTACAGAGGAAATTGCCCCGACTCCCAATTGCTCAACAGTAGTGTAACTAGTCTTTACAAGCTCAAATGCACAAAGTATTTCTTAGCCAGAGACCGTTTCTTTTCAAAGAAAATTGTTCTATGTAATTGGTGATCCGACATCGTTCTTTGTTTTTTATTGAAGCCTTCCATGTTTCACACGGGGGCAATCTACCTTTGTAGCGACAGGTCAAAACATAGCTATTTCTAAGCTATATCTGAGTAGGCTATGCTACATATACACGTAGCCTTCACGAATTAATTCTATGAACGATGGTGAAAACAATACTAAAATTGTTTAATCATATCTGCATAGTCCAAGATATTTTGTAATTTAATGGTCACTTGTTCTTTTAATCATAATTATTATTGGTGAAATAAAGATTGTCTATTGTTTTAAATTTAGTTAAGTTATTTTTTGGCCAAAAAATAGATCAGCCCTCTGCTAATAAATAAAACCTTATATAAATGTCAGCTAATTGGAATAGGTCATTTTGTATCATAATTTTCAAGACAACCTATTTATTACAATGAATTACGGTAGGTTAAGTGCCAAAGAACCCTTGGACCTTTTTCTAATGGCAACGTAATGTACGAAATAAACCCTCTTTTTATTTCTTGCCAAAATCTTATTCCACCATTTAAGCACTAAATCAAAGTTGGAATCAGCTTAATCAAAGCATAAATAATTTATAAAGCTTGCAACAGATCCAGCTTGATAGTCCGAAATGTTTACCGCTACCCCAAAACATAAAGGGCTAGGGAAGGAACATGGATGGGTTTAAGCCGGTAAGAGTCTGACAAGGGGTCATTTGATGACTTCCCACCCTCAAACTACAAAAAAAAGCCCTCTGGTCACGTAAAGTCTATCAATATAGTTATCAAAACCGATCTAGTTTTACTACTCTTGGAACCATTTAACACTTAAAACCAGACAATGAAATTACTCATAAATTATTCAATAACACTATAATTTTCTTAACACTTTCATAACTAAATGTCGGAGTGAGAAAGGTGTTAATTTATTGTACAATACTTCTAAATTAGCAGAGCATAATGACGGTGTTAAATCATTTTTACTTTGCCTTGCGGCATTACGCAGAATTTATTACAACGAATGTCTACTTTGCGCCGTTTTCGCGAATTAGGGAAATTATTTGCTTAATTGTTGTTTAATGTATTAGAAAAACGTTGTTTACGTTGTGTTTTTCTTTTGTTTTCTGTCAACAGTCAGTTACCATCATGTCTTCTCTATTCATCCACATTTCAAATCTATTTTCATTGTCTACGCGCAATTTATGTAAAAATATTAGGTAAAGTAGGTAATATATCTTTTGTACCTTTAACCTAGACATGTTTTGCCAAGATTGCCTAACCTTTCCCAAATATATTGGGGTCGCCTTCTAGTCTAAGATGGAAACTAAATATCAATATTTTACAAAGAGCAACTAGTATCTGACCTCCACAACCCAATTACTGGGCAAGACTAATTTTCCGAGGACACCAGTCCTTGAGATTAATTAGTTTAAGGCATAGTGAATAGTGGTACAATAATATGATAACAATATTGATTTTATTGTAAATGTAAAACCAAAAACAATCGACAAATATTTTTGATGATATACTGAGTAACTTTTTTGGAACCGCATAAAACGTTATTAAAAACTCGTTTGTCTGAAATGTTGATGCTTTAATCCCTTGATTATGCTAATGCATACAAGCCTTTATAAGCGCAAAGAGAAATAAAGACCAGTTTATAGATCAATGTTCATGCTGATGTCAGAATATTTTTTTTTTTACGATAAATGTAATTACTGTTAAGAAATGTAAATAGCATCATATCCATCACAAACGTTCCAATTTCCAAGGTTTAGAAAATTACTTTACGTGAAAAAAAAAGAAAGGAAGAAACACTTGCATACAAAAAATTAAATTTGAATAAAAAATATCACAACAGATCTATCTATCTACGAACGACGTCAGCTCAAGAGTGTCAATTTTTTCATTGGTGAAATTCACCCTTAGGATGAATTTTACCGATTAAACTGAACGCATTCAACACATCTTATCTGCGTTCAAGAACTGTCAGTGTAAAAATTGTCGTAAATTTGACACTGACAGTATTAACTTTTATCATTATTAGTATTAACAGATACATGGTGAATGTACTTAGTTTCACTGGTGAAATTGGAACTTAAAAAACTAAGCCAAGCCTTGACCTTAACGACGACGATATCCCTGAAGTGACCGAGGTAGATTTGAGAGCGGCGCCGCGGAGGTAAGAAGACTCAAGGCCAAGAATACCGCCCCAGGACCCGACGGCTTGTCAGGTAAAGCCTGGGTCCTGGCCTCAGGGGCTCTCGGGCCCCGACTGGAGGCGCTCTTAAGCGCATGCATGGAGAGAGGCCAGTTTCCGCTCCGTTGGAAGACGGGGAAGCTGGTCCTCATACAGAACCAGGGCGCCCTGCGGACTCTCCGTCCGCATTCCGGCACATAGTGCTGCTCGACGAGGTCGGCAAACTCTTCGAGGGAATTATTGTGGGCCACCTCCTCGGGCACCTTAGAAGGACGGGGCCGGACCTTGCGGACTGCCAGTTTGGCTTCCGCAAGGGGCGCTCGACGGTGGACGCCATCATGCGCGTTAGAGCCCTCACGACGGGGGACGCGGTGTCCCAGGGTAGGGTCGTCGTGGCGGTGTCACTCGACATCGCCAACGCTTTCAACACCCTGCCCTGGAGTTGCATTGGGGAAGCACTCCGGTATCACCGGGTGCCGACCTACCTCCGTCGAATAGTCGGGGCGTACTTGACGGACAGAGCCGTCATCTACCCCGGTCGCGATGGGGAATGGAACCGGCGAGAGATGTCGTGCGGTGTCCCACAGGGATTGGTTCTGGGGCCGCTCCTGTGGGACATCGGTTACGACTGGATGCTGCGGGCCGACTGAGATGACCGAATGGGTGACTCACCGTCCGATCAGCACCAGGCCCGTGCCAGACGGCGCGTATATGTTCCACGCGCGCCTCGAAGAGATGTCAGCATATGAAGGGGCCCCTCAGGGCCAAGCCTGCCGGGTAAGCGGGATTGTCCGAAAGGGTTACCGCTACCCCGGAACATTAAGGGCTACGGAAGGAACATGGATGGGTTTTAGTCAGTAAAAGTCTGACACTCCCTTCCACTCCACCCTGAGCGGGAGAAGTCATTGGATGATTTCCCAGCCTTAAAAAAAAAAAAAAGCCTTGACCTTCAGCGGGATTGTCCGAAAAGGTCACCGCTACCCCGGAACACAAAGGGCTAAGAAAGGAACATGGAGGGGTTTTAGTCAGTAAGAGTCTGACACTCCCTTCCGTTCCACCCAGAGCGGGAGCGGGTCATTTGATGATTTCTCACCCTCAAAAAAAAAAAGCCTCCGGACCTTTTTTGTAAAAAGATGTGAAAAGAATAAATGTAATTTTGTAGTAGGTACTTTTTGTGTAGTTGACAAGATAATAAAACAACTCAACAGAGAACTCTTATTACCTTTGTCTGTAAAGACACGCAAGTCGGCTCACATTTCAAGCTTGGCTTAACTTGATTAAAACTTTATAGCGTAGCGTTTCGTTGACTTATTTCTTAGCATAAGGCACGAACAGCCTAGAAAGCTCTGTGGAATACATGCTATTCGTTTCTCTGTACTGATATTGGAAAAAAATAGCTTGCCTGACTTTTCTTTCAAATAGTGGAAACTTATTCCCATTCGCTTACAGCTTTCATCAAAAGCTTACCTATTTACCATTTCCTCTATGTAAACTATCTTCCTTTACTAGTGACAATACAATCCAGTAAAGGGGTAAACGGGTACACATAGGGATGCCTCATTTATGTCAATATACAGTGATTAAGCTCTGTCGTGTAATTGACTGGTGACTGCGAACATTAATTCTGATGCTGACGATGTAGGTAGGATGTTTATGTGCATTTGTTTACACGTATTTAATAGATTCTGCCTCAAGTTCGTTCACTTGGGATACACAATAATTATACTAAAATAACACATATCTACCTTACATGATTTCTCTATACTAATTTTGAAACCTCGTTACACCCCTTCAGGTGAGAATTTTAAAAAATCCGATTTTAGAATTAGAAGAATTTGAATTTGAATTCATTTATTTGTCAGAATATTGTACAGACGCCAGCACATCAAGCTATCCCTAACTGTCACATTTTCTCAATTAAAAATGAACCTTATGTCTTTGCAATACAGTTGAAATACTAACAAAGAAATTTGACAGATTGTGGTAACTTGATGTGCTGGCCTCTGAACAAGGTTGTTATGTGCATTATGTATAATATGTGTGTGTGCGTACAAATATGGTTTTAAAGATAGTTTATGGGTTATTAATTCATCATCTATACTAATATTATAAAGAGGAAAACTTTGTTTGTTTGTTTGTATGTTTGGTTGTAATGAATAGGCTCAAAAACTACTGGACCGATTTTAAAAATTCTTTCACCGTTGGAAAGCTTAGTTTTCTAGGAGTAACATAGGCTACTTTTTATCCACGGGAAAGACCACGGGAGCGAAGCCGCGGGCAAAGTGCTAGTATATTATAAAATTAGATCAATAATCATAACAATTTCAAATAATTTAAACAAAACGACAATTGCAACGAGAACATGAACGATATTAATTAACTTAGTTAAGGAGATACATACGATAATTATAGGCAATAATGTCAAATATTTAGGTAAATTTTTCATTCATATAATCTTCAGTCGAGTAAAATAGCATAAGTCGTAGCGAATATCTACGTCATAATAATTCGTCGTCTAAATATGTGTGCCATATTTCAGCTCAATCCGTGCAGTGGTTTGGTTTGTTTGTGTCTACCAAAACAACACAAGATATGTTCCGCAAAATTTTAAATGCATTTACAGTTCTACGAAGCAGTGATAGCCTAGTGGTGTGACGCGTGGACTGCCAAGTCATAGGTCTCGAGTTCGAACCCGAGACACGGACCTCTGATTTTTCGGATTCATGTGCGTATTGTATAATTATCCCTTGCTTAAAATCGGTGAAGGAAAACATCGTGAGGAAACCGGCATGCCTGAGAGATTTTCTTAACAGCATGTGATGCTAAGTCAGAGGCCCATGGGCAGCATTAAGACTTTGACACCAGGTTGGTCACTAACCACACGAAGAAGAAGAAGTTCTACGAAACCCAAAATATCGAATAGTCTCTACCATGATTAGATCTCTCAGCACCTCGTAATTTATATTAGATCGCTTTTAGTTTTGTTTTTTTTACATCAAATTATTCGTGAATTCTTTACAAGTTCGTAACATTGTTACTAACAAAATGGACATCATAGTCTGTAATAAAGAAATTATTATTATTATTATTAAAAACAATAATGTATTAAAAAAACACAAAACTTTTTGAATATTTTTCACTGAACCACATTCTTATCGATTAACTATAACCTAAAGTGGTGTAGTAAAATTTTTTGCGACAGTAGCCCACATCAAACACACACAATATATTATTAGAGTTTAATATTTACTAAACAATATTCCCATGTACAGAGGCCAGCACATCAAGTTACCACAATCTGTCAAATTACTTTGACGGTATTTCAACTTTAGTGCAAAGACATTAGGTTCATTTTTAGTTGAGAAAATTTGACAGTTAGGGATAGCTTGATGTGCTGGCGTCTCTACATAATCTCTTTAAATATTGTGGTGAGAAATAAATGAATTTATAAACATAAAAAGTAACTTGTTTCATCGAAGATTTTATTTTAAATGCAAGAAACGTGACTTTGAATTCGTATAGTAGTACAACGGTACGAAAATTGTGTGTTTTAATACAACTTTTATTATGTTAGTAGTTTTGTCGCAACAGCCGAACTGCTAATGTCTATTATAATAACGTTTCCTGACACAAATTGAGCCCTTCCAATTTCCCGCTTTTAATATCATAGGAAATCGAAATACAGACATCATGTTAGTCATAACCCTTTGACGCATCCTGGTTGAATGTAGGTTATAAATTTAAAAAAAAATAGGCAGGACAAATTGCACACTGTATTTTCACTTATCATCATCATCTTTTCAGCCGAAAGTTACTAGATTTTTATATGTCATCATATTTTTTCAACAAACTTCTTCAACGAAGCTTGTGCTAAGAGTTGCAGTAGAAACCGTCACGTAACGAAAAGGCGTTATGCTCCTGCCTCGCGTCAAAATGAAAATCCATGATGGCGCGGGCGGCTGCGAATATTTTTATTTTTGTTTTATATTATACGTGAGAAGGAAGTTCGTTCCTGATGAGGGTTCCCCGATTGCAAATGTTGTTTTTCAATATTCCATTAGACGACCAATTATCGTCGTTAAATTATATAACTGAATTCTAATTTTTCAATGATTGTCCCACTTGTTTCAAGGAAAACCAGAGTAAAAGTCGGTTAAACATACAAACACAGTGAAACCTCTGCTTAACAGGTAACCATAATCTTTCAAAACCATCATAAGAAATTCAAAATGATGAATTTACCCGGACCTCATACAACAAGACACTTCAATAGATAGTCCGAGCTCAAGGAGTCTTTCTTTTCCGAAGCGAGCCGAGCTAAAAGCTGTATCGTCGGTAAGTGCATCTCTCAGCCACGTAGAGCTGTAACCGGTCGGTTTAAGAACTCAAACGTACGACTCGGATGTGAGAGAATCAACCTAGTTCCGGAAATGAACTGAGAATGGATTAGACGTTGGTACTTTTACCATTTAACCTACCGCATACGCAAAACAAATATGAAAAGCTTAAAAATATAGCTTCAGTCTATCCATTGCAGTCAACATATAAAAACTGGGTACATAATAAATAGCCAAAATACATAAAAGAGACACATTTACTTATCGACTTATCACTTGCTGATAAACAATAGTGACCTATTAATGCTGTACCAGTCGCTGGAGGAAAACATCGTGTGGTAACTGGCATGCCTAAAAGATACTTCTCAACGGCGTGTGAAGCTAAGTCAAAGGCCCGTGGGCAGCATAAAAACTCAGACACAATCGCCAAAGTCCAATTATTTATTTCAAATAGGCACAAAGTAAGGCACTTTTGAACTTCAAAATGAACAAGAAATAGAATTGATTCTAGTCGCCCCTTCCAAAAGGTAGTTTCGTGTGGAAAAAAATGGGCATGAAACTCCACCGTTACTCTTTTAAAATGTTTTACAATGTTTTGTATACTTGAATTATAACATTATATGTGAAGACGATGCACTCAGAATAAAAACAATACACCACAAACGGTGAATAGAAAAACACATGGCAGGTAAACTTAATTATATCATAAGTAGATGGTGCTCACATATTTACAAACATTATAAAAGTTAATAATAATAAATCACAATTCAATATATTAAAATAGTATGTTACAAATTATAAATTATTACCTAATTTACTTAGCAACCAGTTTGATTTTGTCTAGAATGATCCAAAGATGTCCGAAGACATTAAAACCTATTAGACTATAAATTAGACTCTGACAAATCGAGTAACCATCAGCAATCTGCCATCTTATTTCTAAAAGCTGAAAGAGATGTCGATGTCCCAAAGGGAAAATCATTTATCAAAACCAAACATGGCAACGCCTTAATCCTGTAAATGGTACGGTCAATAAAGGTATATAGCAGAACAAATTATGATCATCCCTAGCCCATTCAGAACAATGCCCAATTCGCTAAATTCCCTCCTAAATAGACAAAGCACTAAGCCCGAATCCGACCATTACTGACTACATCGAATTGCCATCGAAAATGCGGTTAGAATTAACCGTCGGGGTAAAACCGAGCACAGATTATTTGACAACAGTAAGCTTGCCCATTACGAACTCATTGGTCGGATGACGTCACCAACTGAAATCCCCCATGACAATGTCATGTGACGTGAAGTAATGTATTTCATTCAACACTTTGCTAGTTTATATTATAATCAGTGAGTGACCCGATGTTCAATAATGTTTGTGTAATTTGTCACTGTCAGTAACTGTGACACGATAAGTGTCGTGAATGACGTGACGTGTCTCTTATCTCTTGTCACTTTAGTGGCCAGGTCCAGAGGACAGTTAAGTCAGTAGTCATTTCGATACACTTGTGGCCAGACGTGTATAGGCCACCCATATTTCTTTATAAACATATGTTTAAGTGTTGGTAATATAATGTACAAACGCCAGCACATTAAGCTACTCCTAACTGTCAAATTTTCCCAATTGAAAATCAACCTTATACTCTTGTAATAAAGTTGAAAAACTATCAAAGAAATTTGCAGCAGGCAGATTGGGGTAACTTGTTGTGCTGGCGTCTGAAGAATTATATAAAGCCAATAACTAACTAAAATATGGCGTCGAATAATTCCTCCGCTTCGCTGTCGACTGGTCAAGCCACGAGACTGGCGGTATTGCCATGTTGCATGGCTATGCTAAGCCTCGGGCATGATAAAAGTCAGCCCTTGCGTCACGGAAAGCGTTAACTAGCCGTTAAGCACATCATCTGCCTAGCCTTTTTCCAACTATGTTGGGATCGGCTTCCAGTCTCACCGGATGCAGCTGAATACCAGTATTTTTCATGAATTCATGAAGGCAGTCGGCCTATCTGACCTCCACAACCCAGTAACTGGGCAATACGATACCCCTTGGTAAGACTGGCTGTCAGATATTCGGGCTTCAGACGACCCGTAACGACTGTCAAAGATGCACAAATGTCAGCCAGGATCAACGGCTTAACGTGCTTTCTGAGGCACGGAACTAGCCATTAAGCACATTGCTGATTAATTAGGGTTTATGTCATGCAATCACCGTCACCCTCATGCATTCCTCAATGTATACAGGCAGCCATTTTGAATTGCCTTTTTCACCAATTCCGAAAATTAATGACGTGTCAAAGGATTGCAGTGACTATATACCGAAACGAATTTATAGACAAACAAAAAACAGGAAGTGAAAATGCGAAGCTGTTAAAGCTATTCATCATTTCCACGCAATCTACTTTTGACTGATGCGGTATTATTCGATTCGATAAGCTATTGAGTGAATAAGTGGAATTGTCCGCAAGGGTTACCGCTACCCCGGAACATAAAGGGTTAAGGAAGGAACATGGATGGGTTTTAGTCAGTAAGAGTTTGACACTCCCTTCTGCTCCACCCAAAGTGGGAGGAGTAATTCAACCCTCAAAAAAAAATGGAAAATGGATGGAAAATGGGAAATGGCTTAGAATACAAAGATACGATGAATGTTAAACAAGATAATAATATGTAAAAACAAAGAAATTAAAATACGTTTATTTGCGGCAAACATGACGCAGTAAAAAAAGAAACAAAAAAACAAGTTGTGGGAAAATATGCGTCTCATCGCTCAGCATAATGCAGGTACCTAGCTACCTATAATGTAGTTTAATTAGCAATTTTGCATTATGTTCTTTATGAATCCACACTCCGTATTAACAACTACCAACTAAAATAATACGCGAACTAAAGGAAGCCTTTTCTCCCTCCTGCTATGCTGTGTGCCTACAGAATTGATACATTAATAATGTTAAGCCTAGCAACTGTATTGACAACATTATGGATCGCAATAAATCCTTGAGAATTGACATTCAGGGCTCCAATTGTAACTGTATACTGTTTTTCATAGGATGAGCTTTAAGAAGATAAAAGTTAAAAACTGAAAAAAATCGAAAATTTCGAAGTTTTTCGAGCACAGTTAAAAAGCTGCAAACTTTTTTATGCTATTAAGTAGTATCTTTTATATCAACATCCATTGTAAATAAATGATTTGATTGATTGATTGATCCCAAAGGTCAACAAAAATTGCACAATAGGTACTATTTACCTATAGCACTTTTTTGCGACCTACGATGATTTAAATGTACATTTACGACTAACTCTGCAGTTACTATTTATTTGGCGCATGCGTAGAGTTGACTTACATAATTATATACCGGTCCCTCTATTGTCAACACCCCAATCTACGCTTCCAAAATCCAATTTATCAGTTGGTTAGGTACTAATATATCAAAGTTACAGAGAACAAGTCTTAAAGTTAATACGCAAATAGATTTACAGCCCATTAACATACAGTTTAATTTATACTTCATACTACAGTTACATCGCACAATACGCCTCATCAATCATATTCCGCACACCAAATGCAAATGTAAACCTAAACGATATGCAAATAAGGTTCATTTCCCAAATAGAGCGACAGTTTACCTCTAAATAACATGCATTTCACACAAACATATTAGCTCATTGTGACACAAAATAGTCATTATTCATGCATATTTGTGTCCGAGGTATATGTTTAAGCGATTTTGTTTATGTTTTACAGTCGAAATAAAATGTTATATTTGGCTTCGTTACTTCTTGGTGCTTTGAATTAAAGATTCATTGTGATGTCTTGTAAGGTTCTGTGGAAATTGTAAGTCTATTTGAAGAGTTATTTGCCCAGTATAGTTGGTAAGTTCTAAAAAGCCCGAAATTAACAACTACATGTATCGTACCATTGAGTTTGAGCATATAGCACACGACTCGGACGACTATTATAAATTATGTTTCATCCGATTCAATCAAAATACACAGTAAAATCAAATTGGATGAAGCGGAATGGACAATAATTACATTGGACACAAAAAACTTTAAGAAAAATGACGGAACGTCAAACAAATCAGATTTGATAAAAGAAATGAAAACAGAAATCTGAAAATAAACAAATACAGCAAAGGCAGGCCTTTATAACAAGCACCACGACGTCATGTGTCTGTTTTACATATAATAATTAATTAGCGTCAAATAATTGTCTGTTGAATTGTTCTGGTTTATTTTATTCTTCCTAAACATTATGGTCGTCTTTGAACTAGTTAGGTTTGTATTGTTTCTGTTTTGTGTATATTTAAATCTTTAACGGTCAGACTATGTTTAACTTTTTCTTTTTCGCTGTATCTGGCATCACTGTCAGATTCAGCATCGACTGATATCATGTCATTGGTCTTTGCTCTATAAATGTAATTTAAGCCATTATCAAACGGCAACAATCATCAAAATAGCTTCTTCTTTTCGTGTGGTTAAGGCATCCATAAATTACGTGAGGTGTTTTTTTTATTTTCTGTCCCTCCCTCCCCCCCTGGTGAGAAGTCGTGAGATTTTATTCAACCCCCTTCCCCGTCCCCCAATCTCACGTGAGATTATTCGTAAACGCGTTGGATTGTTATTTTAAAAAGAAAAAAAAATTGTGAATGATCTTAATCGTATTATGATTTTTTTGTTTCAATCAGAAAAAAAATTGCGTGATATTTGCCGAGACCCCTCCTCTCTCCAACGTAAGATTAGATGACTCGACGATTTGACTCGACCTCCTCCCCCCCTAAAATATCTCACGTAATTTATGGACGCCTCCTAAGGACTAACCTGGTGTCAGAGTTTTATGCTGCCCATGGGCCTCCGACTTAGCTTCACATGCTATTGAGAAATATTTCTCAAACATGCTGGTTTCCTCACAATGTTTGCCTTCACCGATTTTTAAGCTAGTGATAATTATACAATGCGCACATGAATCTGTAAAATCAGAGGTGGCGTGGCTTAGGTTCGAACTCGAGACCTATGACTTGGCAGTCCGACAGTCACACCACCAGGCTATCACTACTCAAAGTAGGTGTAATTTGCCAAGAAAAACAAAGAAACAAAGCAAATGAAAAAGGTTTCACCACGTTTTACATTTTACGACATCACGTCCCCCACAAACGAGAATTTCATCACAACCTTATCAAAACACAACAGAATCGTAATTTCATTAAACCTCATTTGATTGTTTCCATCAATACGAGGTCTCGTAAAGTCGTCTTTTGTTAATGAACCTGATCTCTGCCGGCTGTCTGCGTTAAGAATAGAAGTTGTTTACCACATCGTCCATTGTATATGTTGAGCGTTACTCTCATCTGTCGGAGATGAGTCTTAAATTTATCAGGTGCTAATATTATGCTGATGAATTGTGAAGGTCTGGAATACAGTGGGAGAATGATTTAATAAAAGTGCGTTGCAAAATTTGAGCCGAGATGAAGTGGTGGCGCGGTCGTGAGATTTTTTGGGAAAATGGCGAATATTTTTTTTGGCAATCCACACCCTGTCACGGGCATTTTCTTTCCATTAGATTCTTTATTGGCAAGATCATTGAAATATATAGAACCATACAAAATGTCTAACAAATTACAGTATTTTATGTAAAGTAAACAATTCCGCGTTCACAGGTTATTTTATGATGAAAGAAACAAAGGAAAATTCAGAAACTTCTGCGAAAATGACGTCATTCAGACATAATACTATATGTATACTTCTGAACTTCAACGCCAATAAACAGAACGACACGACTTTGGCTTAGATTCGGTAATCGCAGTTATAGCACCGAATTATTACCAGAACCATTAGTATTTCGTCTCCATACATTCCGCTGTTCGTTATAAAATCTTTAGGATTCGCGCGAGGACTGACTGTTACTGATATGCATTTACGCGCAGTGTATTCCGGGCTCCCGAAACAAAAGGTGTTCAGTGCGCAGTGTTGTGCGAAAACAACGCAAAATAGCTTCTAAAGCTAACAAAATAAAGTGTAAATCAAAATGTCGGTGAATATTGATATGGAGAACTTTTCTGCAAAGAAGAATCTGAGACGTCGTACGTTGAACACTATCAAATCGGCTGTGACGGCGCTCAAACAAATCGCTAGTGAGTGCTCCTAAATTCTATTATTTGGTGTACAACACTTTTGTAAATCCAATGATATTTTCGCAATGCCTGCCTGCTACTGACGCTTTTTATCTGAAGTATGACATAAAAGCGAGAAATATTTTAGTGATAGAGACAGATTCGATTGATTGATCAAATCGATATCTCGACTTCGTATATTTATTATCCTACTGAAGTAAATAGATATTCATGTAACGTTTCGTCTGTATAATATTGTTATCAGTGAATATCGATGCCGGCTCATCAATATTAATAGACTTAATTATCATAGTGTGAAATGTTGTGAATGTTTTAATTACATACATTATTATTTCAAGCTATTTTACGATGAAAACTTACTCCGATTCACTCCTTCGTTTACAAGCACATTAATTATTCAACATTTTCACAACTTTATAAGTAAGTATTTATTCAGCGCCTGGTAGTCGGAACCTATTATTTTTCCTTAACGTTTATTCAAATTCTAATAACGCAAATTCAATATTGACATATTGTGATAACTTCGGAGAGTGAAAATAAACTCGTTGGACCATTAGAGTTGCGGCTTACTTCTCATAACACTTGGTAAAGTGCGCGGTAACGTTAACAATTCGTCGAGTATTTGCGAAATGTCAGCTTCTATAATGAAGGTGTCATTCAGGGGCTCAGAAAACCCATTGTGTTTGTCATCTCGCGCCCAAACAGTCTCGTCACTCTCCGCGAAACTCTCAAGCGCCTTGTTTGTCAGAACCAGCGATCGTTTGTTGCAGACAGAAAACACTTCACAATTCGTTACGTTTTATCTTCCAATCTTTTGTTACACCTGTGTTTTGGTAACTAGGGCAATCTTGACGTTTATAAATGAACCGCGGCTTACCATTGTCTCCTCACATTGATTTGGTGTTACACAGACCGTTTCTGATGAATTATGGAATGAATTTGCATAAATAAACCTTGTTTGCTAAAAGCTTCCTTCGAATACTGATGCATAATTTATTATAGACCTTATCCTCGGATTCTGGCAGATGGGCATGACATGTAACGCGGCAAGTTATAGAGAATGTATAATTAGGAATACTTGGAACCTAGTTACAGCTGTTGCGAATGGAGTTGTAAGTAATCACAAGCATGTAAACCGAGTTGTGATTTAGCTACCCGCAAACTTTGTTTGGCAAATACTGGCGAACACCGCGGGACATGCAAAGATTGAATTATAAACACGCTTACAAGCTTAAATTACATAAATATTCATGTGCATATTCCTTTACTTTTGCGACATATGTTTGTACCACGAAGCTGTAAAACATTTCGAATTTAAGCAAAGATTTTAAAGTTCCGGAACAACTCTATAATTTCACAGATGGTTTTTTCCAACACATAGTTTCGAGGCAGACGACCTTCACAAAAAGTCAATACATGCAGCTTGATTGGTGTTATTATGGATTAACAACTATATTATATCAGTTACTAGGTTCCACCCGCGGCTTCGGCCATATAATATGTCGACAAATTAGACACATAAACCTTCCTCTTGAATCACTCTATCTATTAAAAAAAACGCATCAAAATCCGTTTCGTAGTTTTAAAGATTTAAGCATACATAGGGATATAGGGACAGAGAAAGCGACTGTGTTTTATACTATGTAGTGATTGCATAAAACAAAAAAAAATGTACCTTTTTTAAAATTTAGAAATACTTTATACATTTACGATATGCTATAAAACTGTTCAAAAACCTTCTCACATATTAAATAATCGCCCGAACCAATCTTTCTTTGACTTGAAAAGCGTTGTTCTCTTTCACACTACACATTTTTTTTTATAAATACTTCGTCTGACATGTTCATTTCATTTTTGAACTCAATAAATAATCGTTGAAGCTCTTAAACAGCCCGAAGTTTCTCCATTTCTCGCCAGTCGCTAATACGGGTCGAGGCCTGCCTTTATTTGGCGCGTTTCCTGCCCGCGATCTTTTCAATGTGGAGGCCAAAGGCCAAGGCATAAGGCATCGGCCTGAGGTCGATCATTCACCGCATAGTCCGGTGTTGTAACAAAACTAAAATTTTAAAACAAAAGATAGATACTTTTTTTTATAAAATTTTAGTTCAACGGCTCTCAAACTCGTCTCAACTCCAATTTCATGAATATTTTCTTTTATTCTTGCTTGATCATTTTCAACAGTAAGTACTGATATTGTCCGCTCCTGCCACGGAGCAGAGAATATTAATAATTTAAAATGAATTAAATAATTTAAAAATAAAATACTTTCAGTCTAGCAATACTCACTACTCTGTTCTTTAAAATCTAAAGAAAATGTTCAATAGCAAAGTTGCAAAATAAGCAAATCGTTATTGTGTCGAAGACAAACAAAGGAGTCTTTTATTTTCAGCTAAAAAAGGTACTTGAGTTCCATTTCCATAACCCGACTATATTTCATGAGGGTCCAAGCCATAACATAAAACTACGGACTTTTACAAATTTTGCTACCTTAACCTTGATTACTTCAAGATTCGATTCGATTCGCATGGCGCCACTACACTACTCTTTCAGCAGTGATAGCCTAGTGGTGTGACCATCGGACTGCCAAGTCATAGGTCTCGAGTTCGAACCCAAGGCAACTCTGAATTAACGAATTCATGTGCGAATTGTATAAATTATCACATGCTTAAAATCGGTGAAGGAAAACATCGTGGAAACCAGCATGTCTGAGAGACATTTCTCAACAGCATGTGAAGCTAGTCAGGGACCCATGGGCAGCATAAAAACTCTGACACCAGTGCACAGTGTCATTAACCACACGAAAAGAAGAAGTCTACTCTTACAAAATAATACAAACGAAACAATACCGATGGAGTATACTATACTATTTTACTATGAAGTTCTCGCTAGGGGCACTGTTCAGTGTTCCAATAGCTATTCAGCAGGTCAATGTATTTTCAGCTCTAACATTGTGAATCATTATCGCTTATGCCGCAGTGAAATGGTGGATTAACTCTCATTCATGCATAAATAGTCGATCGTATTAAGGTAACCGTAAAATTGGTTGTTACGAGAAACATTTTGTGTGGTTGAGTCAAATGTTAATAGAAAGGTGTACAGCTACCATTGACTCCTGCCGCTCTGGGTAGAGCAGAAGGGAGTGTCAGGGTCTTACTGACTAAAACCACTCCATGTTCCTTCCTTAGCACTTTATATTCCGGGGTAGCAGTAACCCTTTGACAGTCAGTCTTACCAATGGGTTAATACCCAGTTACTGACCGGGTTGTGGAGGTCAGATAGGCAGTCGCTCCATGTAAAATCCTGGTATTCTGGTTAGACTGGGAGCCGACCCCAACATAGTTCGGAAAAGGCTAGTCAGAGTGGTAACAGTAACCCTTTCGGACAATCCCACTTAAGCTACGATTGACGAGTAGGTACTGGAGAGTTTGAGTTTACGATTACATGCATGTTATCACACACACAGAGACATGCATAGAAACTTATAAATTTTTTGGTTTTTAAAACACAGGCTTTTCGGCTAGTTTAGAAGCCAAGCGTTCGACTTTAAAGGCGAATTTCACCAATGAAACTGAACGCGATCAGCGTATGAACTCATTTAATGGCGGCCAGTGTCGTTATTAACTGTGGAATATTGACACTGCCAGGTTTTGAACTTCGTTTAATTTCGTTCAGTTCATTGGTGAAAATGGCACTAAGCGGTAAGAAATCTGAAAGACCGTCAGGTCTACGGTCTTACAGATTTCTTACCGCTTTTAAGCGTAAAAGCGTATCATTGCAATGATACGCTTTCTTAGGTACGAATATTTCTCTATTTATATTCTGGCACACAAACAAACTTAGTATACAGCCATATTTAACAAATTATTTAATAAGGTACTCATTATAATATCAAACTTGAGACTTCTTAAAGTCAACCTTTAAGTTCCGAGGCTCGAAGAGGAATAACTCGGAAACCCAACATGGCAATCCAATGGCGACGAACCAAACATTATGTTTCCATCTCGATCTGTTAACAAAACTAGTACTTTTACGGTAACATATGAGATACCTTTAAACTTCTTGTATACACTGATACAAAAATAATTTGAGATAAATCATATACTTTCGTCGAAGCAAAAATTACAATCGTCTGCATAAACAACGCGCGTGTTTAATTTGTGCAACATACACTTTAACCTAGTTTAAGTAGATTTAATTTCATAAGTAATTTTTGTCACTATTTATTTTACACGTTATATTGAATATTGTTAAGAATTCAATTTTCCTTGTAATAATTATAATAAGCATTTTTACCGCCTGCGACACTGGTATATCCTAGTGCAGGCATATTTAACATTATGTTACCAATTGTTTTTCCTAAGTTTTATTTTTGTATTCTTCCACTTTACTTTTTGAATAAATTATTATGATTATTATTACTTTAAATGTTACATTAATTATTTAAAACCACTACAAATCTTATTAATATTTGCAAATCATGTTACTACCGTCCTATTAACTATTTGTTTTATGTGTACTAATAAAAATCGAATACTATGAATTCCCAAAGTCAATGCATTACAATTTTAGAATCCGCCTTGAGACATTAAGTAATTTTCTCTCTCTAGCTAAATTGTTTACGAGCTTTTAGTAGAATATCTAGTACACAGTCAGTAAAAAATGAACATTCAAGACGCCAATCATTATAACGAAACACTGACCCAATTTCCTTAAATCGCCTCCATTATAGAATTCGTTTTAAAATAATAAGTGTCTTTGTTCCCAATATATACCATTTGTAAGCAAAGCAAAAATCCGACGGGAGTACCGACGGAATTTAAATGACAGAAAGCCTGTTCGAGAGGATTACAGTGCTCTATAAAAGGAACAACTTTCGCTACGAGTGGAGCCCGAGGACTCCTCGGGAAGTATTCGACTTTCAGCCCTTAATGCGATCCTAAAATATTTTCATTTACACTGAATAAAAATTTATTTCCATCCAAGTGGATTTAAATATTTTCTGTGCTTTATCTTAATTGTATTTGTGTCTGCCGCTTTTTTATCGTTGGCAACCTTTTAAAACTTTGTTACGGGCGGCGTCTAGTTTTTAATGACGTGACTGAAGAAAATCTTCAAAAGAACTTGCGCCACTAACCATTTTACAGCCGGTTTTCTAGGCTGGCTAGCCTTACTAAATAGTATACGTGTAAAATATCGGACCGATGTATGTTTGAGCTTTCCGATTCCGAGGCACAGAAGTATCTTAGATGAAGATTAAATCCAAATTATTTGTTCAACGAAATCAACAAATGGCTGGTTGACCCTTTCCGTAACCCAAGAAGTCCCTTATACCTTAGCCAGAGGCTAAGTATTGCCTTACAATGCAACGTGGCAATGCTAGTCTTTTGGGTACAATAAATTCCGCATCGCTGTCGACCAGGAAGGTCGACTTTATTCGACGCAATATTTTAGTTAGTAAAAGATATTATTATATATACAAAGAGCTGAAATCACACAATTTATTTAGGTATATTCTTAGAATACGAAATAGGGACTCGTATAAAAACTAAAGCATACGAGAACAAGTCCCATTATTTACGAACAAGACGCTCAATTATAACGGACTCGTCGGACTCGCGCACCGAGGGTTCCGTACAAACCGTAGGTATATAATTAAAAGTTCACCCATCACGACAATCGAGTCATAGTGATGGTATTTTTATATTTTGAAAAAAAAAGTTTTATTTGTTAGTTACATCATACAATTAACAAATAAAACTTTTTTGATAGACTCGATTGTCGTGATGGGTGAACTTTTAATTATATACCTACGGTTTGTACGGAACCCTCGGTGCGCGAGTCCGACTCGCACTTAGCCGGTTTTTTTTAGTTATGCTGTTTGATTTCATGTCAATAAAGATCAAGGTGAGATAGAATCTCAAGAATTACAGCTTAACTTTACATATGGATAGGTACTACCAAACAGTGACATTAGTACAGACAGATACAGTATCCATAGCACTTTTTCAGTTGCTATTAAAGTATTCGTGCATGCAACATTCCGTGCAGTGCATTCGTTAATAGAATATCCAACGTTTTCAGCTACATATCTCTGACTTGGTCAAGATAATGATGTGGCTCACGTTTCTCTTCTCCACCACTATATTGTATATACAAAGCTTAGAATTTTTCGGTGTCTCATGAATTTTCGTATAATTACAAGACAAAGACATTATTAGTGTCCATTAATAATTCTTCTTTCTTTAAGCTTATAACGTACGAGAAAGACCCAATGGAGCGACTGCCTATCTAATCGCCACAACCCTGCAGTAACTGGGTAATACGATACCCCTTGGTAGGGCTGGTTTCCAGACTTTAAGGCTTACCGTTACGACTGTCAAATATCCGTGAATACATGCATACATCTTTATTAACCTTTTGAAAGCCAGAGCATAAACGCACATGCGTGCCCTCCACGCCAAGCTGCAATTTTATTTCTTCTTGTTATCATGAATTTCCCGATATCCATGGTGTCTATTAATTTGTTTCATGTCATTAAATACGTACGAGAGCTTACATTTTTAATATATCTATATGAACACTCACAGAAGTACTGATTTAATGGTTTATTTCATGTTATAGTGTTGTTGTCATTGTCACATTTTTGTGTCGTTGGCGTACAGGGCATGCGCTGGCTTGTCATGTATATGTGACAATGGCGTTCAAAAGGTTAATGTGGATGACTAGGTACTGCCTTACTTTTTTAAGGATAAGTCGTTAAACATAAATTATACGGAGCGAACGTTATGTGGAAGACAAAAAACACTAAAAGAAAAAACATCTTTTCTTACTCTCAGTATTATTATAATTGAGCGTCTTGTTCGTAAATAATGGGACTTGTTCGCGTATGCTTTAGTTTTTACACGAGTCCCTATTTCGTATTCTAAGAATATACCTAAATAAATTGTGTGATTTCAGCTCTTTGGCAAGGATTCTCGGTATCATCAGTCTAAAAAAGTTGGTAGGTCTTTTTTATGATCTACCAACCCTCACTGGGCCCACGTGGTGGTTTATAGCTCACTTTCTCTTACAGAGAGGACGCCTGTGTCCCAGCACTGAGAACATTATAGGCACATGATGCAATGAGCATGATCATCTAGGTAATAATAATAGCGTTGGACTTGTGATTATCTTTATTAACTTGCTATAAGGCACACCGTACCTCTTTTTTATTTTGAAGGGTGGGAAATCATCAAATTTCTCCTCCTCCCGCTCTGGGTAGAGCGGACGGAGTGTCAGACTCTTACTGACTAAAACCCATCCCTGTTCCTTCCTTAACCCATTATGTTCCGGGGTTGCGGTAACCTTTTCGGACAATCCCTTACCAGGCAGGCTTCGGCACTAACGGGCCCCTTCAAATGCTGACATCTCTTCGTACCTCCGGAAAATCATTCTGGAGATCTGCCGACTGCCGTTTGCACATAATTAAGCAAAGTCTTAGACACAAGTACTTGAAAGCCTCTTCTTATCTTTTTAACCGAATTTTAAAAAAAGGAAGAGGTTATGTTCTTCTGATTTTCTTTTTTTTATGTAATATGTTCATCGAAATTTTTGCCAACTTCGGACCGACTTTTAAATTTATTTTTATTCTAACACAACTAAACATGTAATCGTCGTTTTACGTCGTATAGGTACAAGCAAAATTAGAGTTCCCATCCCATCCTATCCAATGTGAATAGAAAAACACGTCGCAATTTCATCCGCGAACTTGTAGCCGACCAATTAAAACCAGACGGGCTTGTTCGAGGACACTCGGGGCCAATTTTCGGACGCCTAGCAGCCTAGCACTTATTTTTTCGCTTTTACACGGTCCCATGGACAACCATTTCAACTACGGGTGAGTGAAACTTGACGTTAGGAATTTTAAGCTATTTTCGGCTTGACCGCTTTAAAACCTTTAACGAGCCACTGATGCGGCGTAATGGGTTTCAGTGGTAGGCTAGACGAGCATACCACTAGTTTGGATTAAAACTTTTTCTTTGAAAAACTCTTTCGTGCCTTCCTTTTTTTTTAATTCTTTTTTTGATTATTTTATAAATGGTTCCATAACAAACAAATAGTTGAATATCCATAGATCTGCCCACTCAAGATCTCGTGTACATAATGACAGAGTTCACACAGAATTAATTGCTCGGCCTTCCTCCACGCTGAACGATTAGCCTCCGTTGCGTGTTCGCAAATAACAAATCAGACGCACCTTTACACAAGCTACCTGAAGGATAACAGGAGAGAAGAAGGGCCTCCATTAATTTTCATCCGCTTTACTTAAATCACCTCGAATTAGGGATTATTTAGGCGTTTATTGCTTACAACTGCTCTCTCGTCTCGCGGGAATCGATTCGGCTTATGTTGCCGACATTAGATTGATTTAATTTGGCACACAATAACGCCGACCTGTCTTTCGACCTAATTGGTCAAACGTTATTATCTAGTCAGTAAAAATATGAAGGAATGAGTTTATTTTACGTTGCACAGCTAAAGGAAAGCTTCTTTGATCGCAAGCTTCTGCAGGTTATTGCACGAAAGGGGAAGCAGTGAACTGTAGGCTTATATTTTCCTCCAAATATACATGATAATTGTGCTTCTGCCGACGTTTGTCGCTATTTCAAAGAAAATGCGAATATTTGTGTATAATACTTTGTTTTTGCCGACTGTAGGCGACTGATCCTTTAAATCTTCTTTGAGACAGTTGTGTGTTAACTGAGGCAAAAAATCCAACGAAAAGTTCTAGAGCCTCCATATATACAGTTAGCAGAAGACATGTATCTGATGTTTGATGCTTACCATTCTAAACACACGTCTCTAAAGCAACTATAATTCATCCCAAATACACACGAGTAACAACAATAATAACACAAACAGCAATCAAAACGGACATGCAGTCAGCCGCAAACCGATCAAATATACAGATCTCAACTGATTTCCATTCTGCATAATCGAAGGAGACGGGAGTGGATGGCGGAATATATCAGACCGGATGACACTGCATTTTACAAGTATCAGAGAACCGATGACGTAACCATCTTGTATAATATATGCGCCTGTTGAATTTCTCACGAAGACTCTACAAGGAAAGACTTGGAACAAGTCGTAAAGATACTCATGAAAAGTAATATAATTTTTCGGATACGCTTCAAAGTGTCATCAACTTTTGTGCTGTTTTATTGGCACTTAACTTGATTCCGCTTGCCATATTGGTTAAGTGGCTGTGTGCAGTCAAGCTTAGCACGAAGTTTGATGCTCAGACCAAGTAAATTTACTCACTTTTCGTGCTGCTGTTTCCTGATATACCTAATCAGGATGACCCAATTTTAGGTATGCTTGCCCGTTTGGTAGGCGACCTAAATATTGCAATGAAACTTCCGATTTCCATGAGCACGTCGCACTATTGGATCATAAGACAATGACTGCCGGATTCGATTCCCGAAACTAGGCCAATAATTGTAAAGCCTTTGGTATTATTCCGAGTCTGGATGTACAGCGTATGATGTGAGGAAGCCAGTTTAGAAATATCTAGTTAATAACTTTTGCCACGAACTTTGCTTGTATTTCGTAAGTAATCATTTTTTAATTCATCATTCCATGATGAAAAGTAGCCTTATGGCCTTCTCCGGGCTACCTATCTGTCAAATTACATAACGATCGTAGTAGTTTTATTGACATGAAAATAAAATATTAAAATAAAGGAATGATTTCTTTGAGTAAAATTTTCTATCTACAGTATTAAGAGTACCACCCTGTATATACAACAAAATTGTCACTTCCGTAACCTCACCATAAAGGCATATGTATCCTACTAATATTATAAAGGCGAAACTTTGTGAGGATGGATGTTTGCTAGTTAATCAAGCTAGAACGCTTGAACGGATAGCGATTGAATGGTTGAAAATTGGCACACACATAGTTAATAACCTGGATTAACACAAACGATACGATTTTTATCCCAGTAGAACGTTCCCTTGGGATAATTTCCGACATCCACGCAGACAAACCGCTACTAGAAGCTGGTTTATAATATTATTATAGTATACGACAATACGATACAATACGGTGTAGTAGTTTGACGACACGGTTGGCGCAGTGGTTGAGCGTTTGACTGCTGCGCAGTATGTCGCGGGTTTGATTCCCGCACGGAACAATTATTTGTACGACCTGCAAGTATTTGTTACGGATCTGGGTGTTTTTCTATCTAGGTATAATATGTATGTATTTACAAAAAAAAATTATATAAGTAGTTTATCAGCCATCTCGTTACCATAACACAAGCATTAGGTTGCTTAGCTTGGGACTATAATTATGGCGTTGTGTGAAATTTCCAAGGATATTAATATTATTATTATACTATGTATAGGTACTATACTTTTGAAAGTAATTCTGTTTGTTTGCCTATATGTTAACCTTGTGTATAGACTGTGGATGAAACAGCACTGCATTATGCCTCAGATTTTGTCACAAACTAATGTTGATTTTTAAACGAAGGTAGCATGCAGAAGCTAAAAATTCTCCTGGCCTCATTTGTTAAAGGTAAACAAAGGTTGTGCCAAAAATTCTTTCGTTTCTAGACCGCATTTTGGAAGCAGAAAGGAAAAACTTAAAAAAGTACTATGCGTTTGTTTCTTTCTTTGTTTTTTCGAGATGAAACAGTTTTCTTGGCTGTTTGCTCAAAGGATATACATTATTCTAAATGCAATTTCCTAGTTTAAAATACACTCTAGACACTACGACAATTTGTTGTATTATAGCCATTTCATACAACTATCAAGGAATTGAATAAACGGTTATTTCGAGTTAGTAGAAAATCAATTTACTTAACAATTTATTCCCTGACTTCACCTCAAAAATACACAAAAAATTGTGTGACCCATTTAAAGAATCTTTTAAACTAATGATATAACCACGTTTTTCATAAGTCACTCTCTAAAATGGGCCCAAAGGAATACATCGTAGGTACCTACTGCGAATTTTCTTTCATTTTCCCCGCCACCCGTTTTTCATGGGTAATTACCCCTGTGAGCGTGGTGACGTCACACGTGATTGATAACATCCCCTGATTAATATTTTATGTAATCTAATAAAATACATTTCTTATGCATAAATGAGCTTTTTTTGGATAAAGATTACGACGTAAAAGCGAAAGTCTTAACCTTTCACGTAATTGATCCTTTTTATGTTCTTTATTGAGTTTATTTTTAGACATTTTATGAAACCTATTAATCATTTGATGTGATCTCTGACTGTTTGTAACAAATAATAGCTATAGTTTTCCTGTGTTTGTCGGCCCCCGACAGTACTTTACTCAGAAAGGGCGTAAAATAATAATAGTACAAATGACAAGCAGACTGAACGCAACACCATTAAGTTCAGAAGAATGGGTTACACAGATAGCTGACCCATTCTTCTAAACTTAACGGATTTCCATGCCACATCTCTTTTTATATACTTTCCTATCGCTACTATGCAGGAAGAGATTTCTTTAGAAATAACTATCACCTTTGTACGTATTTTTCCGCGCCTTTCTTCTTGTCTGTTGATACGGTTAAACAAATATAAAAATAGAAAAAAAGGCTTCAGTTTCAACAAGGAATCATTTGCTTCAGAACAAAGAACGAAGAAGTTAATTAACTTAACTAGGTATGTATAAAACTATTGCACATCACTAATAAACTCGAACCGACTCCTCTATTCCGAAGTAACGCAAGTGAAATCCCACAGAATAAAATTATACAGTGAGCCGCACGTGTTTTAAACTTTGCTGTAGCGAGTTATAAAGTACAAAATATATACTGGCTTCTAGTTTAGAATATTAAACAGTCATGTCTAAGAAGCATGAATATAGTAAATTGGGAGGGGTGTAATTTTCTCTGTGTCTGTACAAATGGCACGAACGTCTTACAAAATAGAGAAGTTGACGTTTTCTTGTTTCCATCGGCAACTTTGTTTTAGAAATATTTGGTGAGTGGCATCACTAGCACGTGATCGCATTTGAAAGTCTGAGCTAAAAGTTAAGAACTTCAGCGGGATTGTCCGAAAGGGTTACCGCTACCTCAGAATATAAAGGGCTAAGGAAGGAACATGGATGGGTTTTAGCCAGTAAGAGTCTGACACTTTTTTCCGCTTCACCCAGAGCGGGAGGACTCGTTTGATGATTGCCCACTAACAAAAAAAAATTTAGAAGTCGTCGTCCTAGTCGTGTTAGTTTAGAACTTTTGGAACATTAGAATAAAATCTTCGTGACTCTTACAGCCAGCTGGGCTTCTGGGGAGTTAGTTGCGCCAGTTCTTCTTCTCAGCTAAAGCACTAGGAAGTGGTGAAAGGCGGGCGTTTTGGATGACAGTCTCATGTAATATTGACGTTCAAAAAGACCTGATTTCTGCCTACTTTGAATAAATGTCTTTTGATGTTTATTATAAGTAAAGCCAGTACAACTACATTATAAATGTGAAAGTTTGTGAGAATGGATGTTTGTTACTCTGTCACGCTTAAAAGTTTTTATTTTTCACTTTTTAGTTGTGGTACCTATGCAACCCCCCCCTCTCCCCCCCAAAATGTAAATACCACTACCTGGTATGTAAAAATGCCTTTAATATTTCAGAAGTTGTTTTGTGGACACATTGATGATAACATCAGAACTAAATTTTCAATGGCACCTTTCATTCAGAATGTATCTTATGACAGTTCTAATAAACCCAAATACTGCTAGGATACATTGTTTTATTTTGAAGTTCTCATGCCAACCTTGCACCTTCCCGCTCCATCATCAGATCAGTTCGATAGTACCTTATAGCCAAAGTGCATTTCATGACAATTGTAATAAGCCCAAACACGGCTAGAATACATTGATTAATTACGTAGTTCCGGTGCCTGTCTTCCGGGTCCATCATCATCACCAGATAAGTTCAATGATAAAATTTTCAACATAACTATTCAGGATTGTATGTTTATTTGTATTGTCATAGTTGCTTAACTATCTTGATTGTGATATCTATGCGAGTGTCAAGTTCCGTTAGCCATATCTGATCTTCTTCACCAGTTCCACTTCATCAAATGTTACTTTTTGACTGTAAACGCTTGATTTCTCGATGAAAATATTAAAATTACTATATACACTCGAGAGCAATGAATCCGGGTCACTTAAAGAATCCTAAAAATCTCGGAAACTAAAAATGCTAGGTTAATGCAATAAATTGTATTTAATAGACAATGTAATACTCCTTAAATGAAGGTATTAAAACTTCTTAGTTTTTGTAAAGTTATATCATAAAAAAATCAAATTTGAAAAAGGGCCACTTTCGAAGATGGAACTACGAAATTACAGCATTTGGTTTTGCTTTTGTTTGTAATCTGTCATTTATGTGGGTACATAAACCATGTTGATAGTGCTCTATATTCATTATTCAAGCTGAAATTATGTCGCTTACGCCTGAAGAATGCACCAGAATACTTACAATGCTGGAAACCGGCCGGAGTCAGCGCGATACAGCCAGGACTGTCGGTGTGTCGCTGTCAACAGTACAAAGAGTTCTCCGACGTTACGAAGAAACTGGTTCTAACCTACGCAGACCAGGAACGGGCAGAACCAGGTGTACCACAGCACGAGAAGACCGATACTTGGTGAACACCATGCTTCGAAATCGCTTTCTCACAGGAACTGAACTCACAAATCAGTTTCGACACCTCGGAGGAAGTAACCCAAGTGCATGGACAGTAAGACGTCGGCTTGCTGAATCTAACTTAAAACCCCTTAGACCTGCAAACGGCCCTAAACTGGAGCGTAGGCATCGTATTTCAAGACTAAGATATGCCCAGGGCCACGTAAATTGGAGTATTGAAGATTGGTCAAAAGTTTTTTTCTCCGACGAATCAAAATTTATGCTCTACAAGCACGATGGAAGACACAGAGTGTATCGAAGACCAGGGGAAAGATTCAAGCAAGCATGCATCGAAGAAAAAGTAGCCTACGGTGGTGGGTCTGTACTTGTGTGGGCCGGAATTTCTTCTGAAAGTCGCACAGAGCTGGTGATCATAGAAAACGGCTCTTTAACTAGCGTAAGATATGTGCAAGAAATCCTCAATGATCACGTTGGTCCATTTATGGTCAATTTAGGTGAGGATGCTATATTTATGCATGACAATGCCCGACCTCATACAGGTAGGATTGTGAATGACTACCTTCAAGAGATGAACATTACTCGTATGGAGTGGCCAGCGCGCAGCCCGGATATCAACCCGATCGAGCATGCTTGGGACGAGCTAGGCAGATGCGTAAAACAACGAAACCCTCCCCCAATCACGCTTCGTGAGCTCAAAATTGCTCTCACAGAGGAATGGGAGAATATTCCCCAAAATCGTATAAGGAACTTGGTGTACAGCATGCCAAACCGCGTAAACGCAGTAATGGAAGCACGAGGAGGCAATACGAAGTATTAAAATTCAAGAAAATCGTAATAAAGTTCAAAAATTTCATGTTTCCTATTTTTGTTTTAAGGAGAGATAAGCAGTTTTTTTCTTTAAGTAATTTTGTGTTAATAAAATGTATGGTGACTCATATTTTTTTTACTTTCATTTAAGGAGTATTACATTGTCTATTAAATACAATTTATTGCATTAACCTATCATTTTTAGTTTCCGAGATTTTTAACATTCTTTAAGTGACCCGGATTCATTGCTCTCGAGTGTAGTTGCCTATAATATTTGAGGAGTTCCCTCGATTCCTCATGGATCCCATCATCAGAACTGGATTTTGAAGAAAATTGTGAACTTGAATTTCGCAAGCGAACCTGTAGCTTTCACCTTAATTAAAAGTTACTTCCACGGACCGACTGTTGATTTTAGTCTTAAATCTAGCTCAAACATACAAACCTATGTGTTAGTTTTTACTTAGGGCGATACTTAATTATACATGTAAATCCATTACCGGCACTAAGCTAATATCTACATTACATTACTGAAGCAATAATGCAAAGCAATTAAAGTTCTGTGTTATGATCACGTTTAGTTATTCAAATTAGTTGCCTGCTTAAGAAGATTTTTTTTCAATCGTTAATGTAAATCGCTTCTTTGAAATGTTTTGGTCATTCGAATCATTTGTTCATCATCATCATTCATCACACAGGCAACTTTCTATATTGAAGCCGATTTTTGATTAGTAGGGGAAGGTGGGGCAGCTTCATACAGTTTTTCTATTTTGTCTCATAGATTATTCTCTGGTATCAATATCTGAATAGATTGAATAAGAACTAGTACTATAACTATCTGACTTTCTATCAAAAACATATAATTTGTTTAAATATACATCTGTGACTTTTTATAAAAGTTTAAAAAAAAATCAGGAATGTATGAATGTGCCCCGCATGCGGGGTACTTTCATACAGGCTATGGGGCAGATTCATACATGTGAAAAAATACACAAATTAAGGAATAAATGTTTAATTATTTATCAAAATAAAAGTATCAAAACACAACGTATTCGAAACCAAAAGCAATTAGACTCTGTGAGTAACTAATACCTAGAAAATAATCAAGTAATAAAGAAAAAAGTAAAGAAAGATAACTAAGTAAACAGAAAATAACTTAAAATGTAGGTAGTTTTTCTTTTTATGGCACTGAAAGAAACTTAGTTAACCTAACAGTCTTTCTGATCAGTCGAATAAGTATATCTATGTCCTAGAATTAAGTAACATATCTTTGTTATGTATCTATTAGTACACACACAGTATGAATGTGCCCCTCTTATTACTGTATGAACCTGCCCCATTCAATGATTTTGAAAAACAAATATTCTTATAAAAAAACCAAACATATATATTATTATTTACGTATCAATTCACAAAATACATCCTATTATCTTTGAAATAAAATAGTATTGAATAATCTAGATAAAATTTTTCATCAAAATAAAGATGTTTAAAGTGAGGTTATAAAATTACTTATGCGTTGCCGAATCACGTTCCGCGTCACCTCGTCGCGAGTTTCACACTGACTGCTGTCAAAATTCGTGAGCCAACGCACACGTAGGTAAGTCACGTGTACATGCTTAAATCGTTCAGTTAACGCGCGCCTAATAAAAGATGTCGCTAGTGTATGACGGTGCCCCGTGTATGAATCTGCCCCACTTCCCCCTACCTCTTTCTTTCAAACTTTTTTTTAAATTCATTCGAAAATAACATAATAATAATCTGAGCTTAATAATTTTAATTTAAGATGATGTGAGGGGAGCCGTTGTCGTGTTACGTCCAGGACAACTATATTCTGGCACAATCCTGATGATATTGCATCTACTGTATCACTAATACAATAATTACTTCAAATAAAGGCTATCCTGCGCCGTTAAATTAAAAAAATCAATCAAACTGCCTAGCCTTTTCTTAACTATGTTGGGTTCGGCTTCCAGTCTACTGGCTGTCAGATTTTCGGGTTTCTAACGATCCGTAACGGCTGTCAAAGATGCACAAATGACAGCCGGCACCAACGGCTTAACGTGCTTTCTGAGGCAGGGAGGAGTCTCGGTATGTAAAGATGGTCACTCGTCCACGGCCAACCCCGGCAAGCGTAGCTTAACCTGATGGATCGACCTGTGCGGTTGTTATTACGTAGCCACAAGCTCCGGCGTCAAATAAATAACAATAGAACTAAACCGTCCAACATGAGACAAAATAACGAAATATTATTATCACGATCACAAAATCACATAGCAATCGATTACAGAAGATGGTCCGTCCGTATATTTTCAAGCAAATGCAGCGTTGCGCCAGAGCCGGCTTACGGAGCTTAACTGGCAACAATAGAGGCTGCTGTCTCAAATATATTGCTTAATACAGCGGTGTTTTCAATTAAAGCGGATTCTGTTTACAGTTTCTGTTAGGTACTTCGTAACGAAGTTCATATTAGTTAGTTTTGTATCTACAAAAGAACATAGTTCTAATCATGCTTTGAAAAGTATGGATTACTATGTAAATTGTAGCCCACGTGTTATTCTGATATATAAGCTATATTATTGGGAAGTTTCATCGAAATCTGTTCAGCCGTTTTGGCCCAAAAAAGGAACAAACATCCATCCATCCATCCTCACAAACTTTCGCGTTTATAATATTAGTAGGATTATTAAATAACACCAAGGTAAAGCTCCTTTATCTACGGTGTTACGGATTAGAGAAAAACGCAACACACTACGAAGATGAAATTTAGCACAGACGTAGATTATGAGTAGGAGTCGTTAGTTGAGAAAGGATTTTATGAAACTCTCCCCTGAACGGGTGAAACAGGAGGTAAAAATTTGTATGAAAAAAAATCAACCCTGTCGCGAAGCCGCAGGCAGCAGCTAGCCTGTTCTCAAACGAGGAAACCGTGACTGGCTGATCTGATAGATCACATACTTCAATCCATTGAACGGCCTGGGTGGAAATTGGACACACAAATAGTTATTATGCCGTAGGTATCGGCTAAAATCGGCCTTTTGATTATTCAACCCCAAGGAATTGGAGTTCAAAATTTGTACAAAAAAATTACGAAAGCAGAAGCTAGTATAATATGCTATGAAGACACTCAGCTTGAAGTAGGTACAGACGCCAGCACATCAAGCTATCCCTAACTGTCAAATTTTCTCAATTAAAAATGAACCTTATGTCTTTGCAATAAAGTTGAAATACTATCAAAGTAATTTGACAGATTGTGGTAACTTGATGTGCTGGCCTCTGTACCTAAAGTTTCTATTTAGAACAGGGGTTCACAAACTTATTTTGTATACTAAATTATTTTTTAGCGCCCCAATTTCACCTACTCAAAAACCACTATCTTGATGGAATTACAAATCACCCCCTAAGCCTCTACACAACGCCCCCATTTTTTTTCTAGGTCTCTTACTGCCCCCCCTTTAGGCTTGCAGCGCCCACAAGGGGGCGTAATCGCCCACTTTGAGAAAGGCTGACTTAGAATAATATGAACAGCAAAATAATCTCGGTACCTTCTTCGTAGATGATAGCAACGTTGCATAACATTTCGCCTTATTAGGCAAGCAAGTAGTGGTGGTAGCCCGACTTACACATTTCGCCAGTTATCCCATGAGGCAGATGGCACTGAAACATAATTATTATAATAAATAGTGTGTACAAGCAGGGAAAATAATATAAACAGGTATGATGACTAAAATTTTAATTAATTGAATAATATTAGACACGTATTTTTTCACGTAGTCAAAGGATTACGTCATGAGTCAATACGATGAGCTATAATGTGGTATGACGTCACGCCTTTAGCCCCCACTGCACAACTTTAATGCGGTTTATCTAAGTCATTTTATAATTCGCTAAAGCAAAAAATACGTGTCTAATATTTTTTTTATAACTGACTGACGGACTTTTTTTTAAACGTTTCACTCCTATTGTTTTTGAATTGACACTCTACGCCAATTTTCCGTTTTATAACCATTTCGTACAGTTATTTGACAGCTGTCAAAGAATGACAGTTGTATTTTAAATGTTATACGATAGCTAATTTGCAAAACAATTTATTTCCCTGGCTTAGTTTTATACCTCTGCATTTCCTTTATGTTTCTATTCCCATGGCAACGTGCAAGTGGACTACAAATTACTTGAAAGTAAATTAGATCAACAAGCAATTAATTTCAATGTAAAGTTCGATTAACAAGAACGAACTTATGTAAGCTTAGCTCCCAACAATAGAGCCGCTGTCTTAAATATATTGCTTCGACCGCCATGTTTTCAATTACACAGAATTCTGTTTAAAGTGTTCAGACATTACGGCGCTTTGGTGCTTTCGTACTTTCGTGCCAAAGTTTATAGTTAGTTAGTTAATTAACAGAATAATTTAGTGAAGAGTGCCGTCTTTGAGGATCTCGATGGGGAAGTTATTCTATAGATAGATATTATAATCACTTCATTTGGCATTCGTGTCGTATCATTTGATGTAGTGTCTGGTATTTATATACATTTAACTTGAAGAGACTTGGATGAAGTATTGTAGGTAAGTATTTAGCCAAGCAGGGATAAGTTGACTAATTTAAAAATATTACAATTTTCCCAGCCTTAAACAAAAAAAAAACAGAGTGATCATGGTAAAGTTAGTAAATTAGGACCAGACCTCTACTGCGACCTAGTCTCAAGACAATGTCGCCGCTATTTCATTAATTTTTACACCGTGCTCTAAAAAGTTATTTTCTTTTTTGCTGTGGAATATGACATCACGTATTAACTAAATCTAACTGGCCAGTGACATTGTTACACACCACCTACAATGTTGCACAGCTTTTATTTCAATACAAATAAAACTATGGCTAATTAATAACAGCCGCACAGTCGATCCTTGCCTTGGAAAGCACGTTAAGCCGTTGGTCCCGGCTGTCATTTGTGGATCTTTGAGACTCGTTACGTCAGAAGCCTGAAAGTCTGACATTCAGTCTTACCAGGGGGTGTCGTTTTACCCAGTTACTGGGTTGTGGAGGTCAGATAGGCTGTCGCTCTGCAGCTGCATCTGGTTAGACTAGAAGCCGACCCCTATATATGTAGTTGGGAAAAGGCTAGGCAGATTGATTTCCACAAATAAAGCTATTATTAATCATTTTAAACGATACTTAAAGAGACTCTTTATCAACATTTCATTACGACCTACATACTGAATGGCGTGGTTATCATAATTATATCATAATAAAAGGTAAATGCAATGTAATTGAAACCTCTTAATAATTCACCTATTCAATTAATTACTATTAATAATGCACACATGATAGCATATCATTTTATGTTATGAAATATTTATTACACTTCAGTGCATAGTTATGGCTTTGCATTAAAATATAAAATAATAATACTAGCCTATTAACGTCCCTCTTACCCTATTTCGGATTTGTGTGCGTATTGTATAATTATCACTTGCTTAAAATCGGTGAAGGAAAACATCGTGAGGAAACCGGCATGCCCGAGAGATATTTCTCAACAGCATGTGATGCTAAGTCAGAGGCCCATGGGCAGCATTAAAACTCTGACACCAGGTTAGTCACTAACCACACGAAGAAGAAGAAGAAGAACGTCCCTCTGCAGTGTTAGGCCTCTTCTCTCAGACTTAGGTAACAGCATATATCACTACGTTTGCTAAAGACATAACGATTTTAGACTAATATTAATTTACTATCTGCTCTCGCACTGTTTTTACCCGCTGCCCGGCTCCTATTGGTCGTAGCGTGATGTTACATAGCCTTCCTCGATAAATGGACTATCCAACACAAAAATATTTTTTCAATTCGGACGAGTATTTCCAGAGATTAGCGCGTTCAAACAAACAAACTCTTCAGCTTTATAATATTGGTATAGATTAAGTATAGATACTTCCCATTTCCTCACAATGTTGATGAGAAAAATAAATTGACACGAGTTCGTACATAATATGAGACACATTACGCAGGCATTCAACTCAAGTTTATTACCGCAAGCTCCCAAACTAACTAACTTTCAGACACATCTCTTGAAATAACTATTGCTCTCTTAAGACAAACTGTAAATTAGTCCAGCGGGTCAACCATCACCTCCAACAGCATTATTTTAACAAACTTCAGTGTGAGAAGGAGCTATAAATAGAAGTATAGCTCCATCCCTTTCTCAATGTGAATCAATATTAAAACACCACTGCTATAGGTAAAAGATAATGGTTGGCTCCCTGTAAGTTCTACTACGACTTGGGTGTTAATAAATTAACATATAAATGTATTTAAACACAAACATTAGTAAACACATCTTCTTTTAGCTAAAAGTATTTAGATCAACTACTAAGTCAGCAAATTAGGTGTCCCACAACCAAAAAAAAAAGAAGTCGGGCGATGTCACCCGGTTGGAACTGAAACTCAAACTCAAAGCATTTATTTCAAATAAACCAATTAAGAAAGATGAAGCTAGTTGCCCATTCCAAAGCATGGGCAAGAAACTCCACGGAAACTCTTTTAAATCAAAATATGTTCACAACAACTGGGTAACCACATCATTCATGTTGAAATATACATGTGGAAACGATGCAGGACGTAAAAAGGTTCCTTTCGCTGTATAGTTTTTTTAAGGCTGGAAAATCATCCAATAACTTCTCCCGCTCTAGGTGGAGCGGAAGGGACTGACAGATTCTTACTGAATAAAACCCATGTATGTTCCTTCTTTAGCCCTTTATGTTCCAGGGTAGCGGTAACCCTTTCGGACAATCCCGCTTACCCGGCAGATCCCGCTTACTTATGCGTAGGTACCTATTCATCTTCTTCTTAGCGTGTCGATGGCAATCTAAATGGACTCGACCCAGAAATCGGCTACGTGTTTATACGTATTAATACATAGCCATCAAGTACGGTCTCATGTTTCAAGGGTCAAGTTTTTGTTTTTCTATTAAAAACACAAGGCATGGCGCTTTTTCGTTATACCACATTTTCTACCAGTTTACTCCTTTTCCACGAGTCGCGTTAAAGTTTGTTCCAAAAATAAATTTGGAACTCCTTTGCTCTCAGCCCTTACAGCTCTTGGGGGGTGCATAGACAGAAACATTTTAGTCGATTCATCAAATTCTCAACAACCGTTATACAGTTCATCAGAATTGTTAAACAGTCCCCCTCTTGACATCGGAAAAACATTGGCACAGTTCTAAGTTTGACAAATAACAAGAGCGGGTGGACATACCTAATGCCGCAGGGCCGGTATTGCCAGATTAAAATACAGGTAAAAAGGATTTTACACCAAAGAAAGTACTATAAACGTTTTAAACGGATTGCTTGGAAATGGTAGAAAAACATACTCATGAACTTTCTCAAAGGTTATGTAATTTCTAATTTTTTTGAAGAAACTCTACCTACTATGAATTTTCAACAAGAATCGGAATAAGACCAAATACGTCTTTAGCATGAACATAGTTCTTTATGAAAATAATGATAGTGGTGGACTCGTGGTAATAAAAAAGTGACAAAGAGGTTCCGAATTCAAACCGAAAAACTTCTGATTCAAAATTCGAACTGCATCACTCATGTCGCGCTCGTATTTTATTTTTTATTAAAGCCGTGACTTATTGTCGTTGGCAACACAACCGGCAGTGTAGGGACGTGAAAGATTGTCACAACTCCGCTCAGGCTCCCCAGTCAATATTTGTAAGTGAATTCGTTCACCAGTTCCCTTGTAAATAATATACCGTTTTACTGTACCGCATTACCTGCGAATTTCGTTACTTTTTTAAAAGCGGAATGTGATATAATATTAAATACAAACAAAACAATGCTCATTTTTGTTTCAACATAAAACTTTTGAAGGACTAAATCAGAATATACAATTCATATGAAGTTATTTAATACCGTCCAAAAATAACAGTGACTTGTTATAATAAATCGTTGTCAAATCACATTATCATGTTCACAGCTACACAAGAGAAAAACTCCAAAAAATCTTTGCTCAAGATACAATCGCGTCGCCCGAACTGCGGTTATCCCTCAACATTATACAAAAGCTTGAGAGATTCTCATCCCATTCGCGACATTTAAATGAACCCCCGATGGCTCTATCAGCTTTTTACACGTCATCAGTTTTGGAGTGGAGCACCCTTCATTTTCCCTTGAATGGAGATTTTTCCAAAGCGCACATTGGCTCCGCCCTCCGTCTATATCTGTCGACAAAGCGGTTCGTTTCACTAAAAATTGCGCGCTATTTAAAATGAGTTGGCGTTTATTTTCAAACTGTTTCAAAGCATATTAAAGGGTGATAAATTGGTAATTAAAGGCAGTCGCCTTTAATTTGTAGTCCCGGGCTGTTTATATAGCGAGTTGCAGGAAAACGTTTTAGTTGTTTGCTTCGGACATTAAAAAGAGAAGTAATGTTACTGTAAAATAAAAAGCAAATAGATTTAAGCATATACTTACTTTACCATTTATAATTAACGCCGCGGGGGGATACCCTAAGAGAAAATATTGTGACCAAATTAGTGACGTTCTTCTGAAAGTCAGGTGCGTAGTAGTCGTAACCGGCGTGCGTGTATGACCAGATGTATGTACGAAACAGTAGGAGTACAGGTGGCTTAGACAAAGTGACATTTTCGTTAACTATAACGAAATTAGATAAATCCCAAATGTGTGTTATTAGCATAAGCTTTCGAAATGTCCCGTGCTCAATCGTTTTCGATCGCTAAGTGCTAGACAATGTGAAATTATGTAACGAAAGTCGATCAATATTCCCACGCAAATGCGTTCATAAGTGGAGTTTTTGACAATCCTAATCGCTGAGATAACGAATTGTTCGATCAACAATTTTCGAAATCTAATCGACACGGAGCGATTGACACTTGTCTAGGCCCCCAGATATTTTAAACAGACCAGGAGTTGTGATCCACATCTGGAGGGAGGTGGGCTAGTTGGAATAACTAGTTGGAAGAGGGTACCTATGAGTTATTACAGTCACGCGCACTAATATACACACTTAGACACATTCAAAAGCGAGTTTCTCGTGGAATAACGATAACAGCTTAGATATTCAAATAGATAAAGTTGTTGTTTTTGTCGGTGAAGAAAAACATCGTGAGGGAATTAGTATGTCTGAGAGGTATTTCTCAACAGCATGTGAAGCTAAGTCAGAGGCCCATGGGCAGCATAAAAAATCTGATACCAGGTTAGTTACTACTTACACGAAAAGAAGAAAAAGATTGATATGTTGATCTAAGTAATTTTATCAATACATTCCAATTCAAAAAGGTTTTCTCAAAACATACTCGCAAATGTCGCTTTTAACTAAATTATGTTCCGTTGCTATTTCGTAGATGTGGCCTACATAGCATCGATTTATGTACCGTAAATTATATATATATTTTTTTTTTTTTCACTGTAATAAACTATTTATTGATCTGATTTATAATATTAGTATAGATTTAGGTGGAAATCGAGCAAATTCAGGAGCATTTTATACATGATTATAGAAAAATTAAATACTATATTATTATACAACCTAAAACTAAAAAATATATACATTATGTACAAGTGGTAAAAAAGGGGGAAAACCTCATAGGGCGTCAAAAAATTCATCCCCATCGCTGACAGTGGGACACGTGCCCAAAAGGCTGGCAGCGTTGCCACGTTGAATGGCAACGCTGATTCTTTGGCCTAAAAATTGACCAGCCCTCTGGTCACGTGTAGAGTCGACCGCTGGGCTATATCCCGAAACACTCGATGAGCACTCGGAACCCACGGCCCTAGTGTTTCAACCCCAAAAGGCTCGAACATATAACTTCCAATAAGGTTGTTGTACTTGCGCCGTTTGAGGTTTTCCGCTCCTGCAGCAGCCGCCCCAGCACAGCCCGCCGTGCTAGGAAGATGGGATGGCGCAAGGGTGTCGACACAGGTTGCATCCCACACCAAAGGCCTACCAAACTTCCAAGGCATTATAGTCATTCCGTCTGGCCTCTTACCATCGTCGCGTGCCAAGCCATTAGGTTCTAAAATAGCTGGCACCCTGGCGGTGGCAAGAGCTCGACGGATGACGTCATTAATACTGGCGTGCCGTGCCAACCAACCAGCGCTTTTACTGCAAGAAAGGCCATGGTGTCCGAGGCGGTCGACTGCTTCACCGCACTGACAACGATGTGGAGCCCCGCAAGGAGAACCCAGACGCAGACTTGTAGCGAGTCGGAAAGTTGTGTCACACAGCATAGTGCCTATGTTGGGTGACGGTAGTGCCTGAAGCCAGAGGCGCGACTCCCACTCTCCCACAGCCAGTAATCGGGCACGCTCAGCAGTATTGGTGGACGTATTAATTAGATTATTCCGTACCAACCTGCAGAGCGGCTCATCCCACTGTCTCTGGGAAGACGGGTTCTCGGGCTGCACCGTATCCGGACAAGCCATCTTCCAAGCGTTAATTGCATCAGTCAAACACGGCACTTCAGAGTTAACCTGAGAAGGAGCTATGATTTTTGCGGAAATTATATTCACCGCGGTGAATGTATAAATGTTTTATAGTAGAGGCACTATAGTGGATTAATTAAACTAAGGTGAGGCAAATAAAACTAGTGAACAAATGCGAACTCCGCCACTAACCCATTCACTCATAGAAATATTGAATTAAAGTTCCAACAAATTAAAGCTCATTTCCAGTAATAACAAACGTATGTACGAACGCCAGCGCATCAAATTATACCGAACTGTCAAATTTCTCCAAATGATTTTAAATATTAAAACGTTTAAAATTAAGTTTAAAATCGATTGAGGAAATTAGACACTTTGTGGTAACTTGTTGTGCTGGCTTAGAAAGTACTTAGAAAGCATTAATTGTACTACGTTTTTGAGTTGTGAAGATTTTGTTGTTTGTCCATGTTTTAATGATTAATTACCGAGACTCTGTAGAAATTAAAGGTCAAGTGATTACATAAATATCAAATAGCATCGCGCCTTGTTTCCCCAAAGAGTTGGGCAGAGGTGTACCAAATGTAATAGGGGGCAAGCCTATTGTCACCGGGCTGATACTGAGAAATTCCACATAGTACTCAACTCAAAAACACTTTACCCTATCTAATAAAAAAACCTAGGACCTCATGCAATTAAATCAAAATCGATCGATCAAATTATTAATATTATAAATTCGAAAGTAACTCTGTCTGTATGTTACCTTTTCACGCCTTAACTTTTCAACGAATTTTGATAAAATTTAGCCGACAGATATACTACTCTGTCAAGAAAGTACCGGGAAAAGATCAATAATACACAAAATGTCTGTTATTCATCCAAATTTATTTTATCACCTTCAATGTATGCTCCTTTAGAAACGATACACTTGCGCCAACGAATAATCCATTCATCAAAACATTTTTTAAACGCTGCTTCCGGAATTGAGTTCAGTTCTCGCCGCGAATTCTCCTTTATGTCTTCTATCGATTGAAAACGGGTGCCACGAAGTGGTAATTTGAGTTTAGGAAAAAGAAAAAAGTCATCAGGAGCCATATCTGGTGAATATGGTGGTTGCTGGATGGTATTTGTTGAGTGTTTCGTCAAAAATTCGTTCACAATGATAGCCTTGTGCGAAGGCGGATTGTCGTGGTGCAAAATCCAAGAATTTTCTTTCCACAAATCTGGCCTTTTTCGTCGAATTTGCTCCTTAAACGCCGCATAACGCTCAAATAATATTCTTTATTTACCGTTAGACCTTCCGGTAAGAATTCAGAGTGCACAACACCGCGATAGTCAAAGAAAACAGTCAACATGACTTTGACTTTTGATCGACTTTGGCGTGGTTTTTTCGGTTTCGGTTCAGTTGGAAGGCGCCACTCCGAAGCTTGTTGACTAGTTTGCATGTCAAACTCGTAAGCCCACGTCTCGTCACCAGTAACAATGCGTTTCATGAATGTTGGGTCCGAACTGACTCGTTCTAGCATGTCCTCAGCGACTTTCATGCGATTGAGTTTTTGGAGAAAATTCAGATCTTTTGGGACTAGCCGAGCAGCAACATGTTTCATACCCAAATTATTAGTTAAAATGGTACGGATCGACTCGTGAGATACAGAAAGTTCGGCGGCTATCTTTCTCAGAGTTGAATGGGGATTTTCAGTCACTATTTTCTTCACTTTTGCGATGTTAACTTCAGTTGCAGACGTTGACGGCCTACCAGAGCGAGGCAAATCTTCCATCACATCTCGACCGCTTTTGAACGCTTTGAACCACTCATAAGCACGAGTTTTTGATAAAGTCGATTCACCGTAAGCCTTCTGTAACATTTTCAGTGACTCCGAACACGAAATTCCATTGGCGATGCAAAATTTAAGACAAACTCTTTGTTCGATATTTTTGTCCATTATGAAATTCGCAATACACAATATATATGATATTACTAAAACCAGCACTGTATTTAATATAAATAACAGATGCAACTCAAACTCCGCGCCAAAATGGAAAACAGTTGTGCCAATCTAACAACTACAAAAAAAACAAAAATTTGTATTTGGAACCATAAACAAATCATCCATTCCCGATACTTTTTTGACTGAATGTATTGCTTCCCGGGAAAGGACATAAGCTACTTTAGTCTCAAAATATCTCCCGATATTGCGATATAACCGGACTCCACGCGGCCGAAGTCGCGGGGAAAAGCCAGTAAAATTATAAAGGCGAAAATTTGTGAGTCTGCCTGTGTTTTACTTCATCAAACAAAAACTACTAAACGGATCTGGATGGAATTTGACACAGAGATAGATTATAACCTGGATTAACACATAGGATACTTTATCCCGTGGAATTATTTCCGACATCAACGCGAGCAAAGCCGCGGGTAAAAACTAGTAATTTCATAAAAAATCCTAATAAAACGAGCAAATAAAGCATATTATTGTCCCATACATTCCACTTAACCCTATTGTTCCGGCCCGCTTACTTACACTCAATACCAGTAATTGCACAAGGAACTCCAATTGTTCTCCTTCTAATTGAACAAAAGCGAGAAACGGCCCCTGCAGAACATTTGTTCTACAATCCCACTGTTTTTCCTTCGTTGAGTGCAGGAAGGGCTATTTTTAACGGAAAGAGGAGTATTTATATGGACCTGTAACATATTGCGAGGTTTATCCGTTCTGCAAATATATTGAGTGTTGATACATTTATTAATAGCCAGCTAAATAAACTCCACGATTCTATTCCTATACTTAAATGATAACCTATTGATGCTAGAACAAAGGTCGGTGGTGGATTAATTGTTGTAATAGAATTGTTCGGACGAATATTTATTTTGAGAGTTGGAATTGTATAAACATTTTTGAAATTACAAATTGTTGTGTCGGTTATAATAATATTTCTGCAAGCTACTGGAACGTTTTAAAGAATTCTGATTACTCGTATTTTTGTAATCATAGTATCTGAAATAATGTTGAAGATGGCCACATAAAAAAATAATACTTTTTTATACTCAAAATAATTTTACGTTCCATCGTTCTATGTTTAAATCTCCTACAAAATAATATAAAGAAAACTACTACTTGATTACTTATACTTTTTTATTACTCAATCCACAACTGCACTGTTTGGCGATCGAACGACAAGTGACTCTGAACTACCGCTTACCATTTCAAATGGCATTTGCCCCACCTAGAAATAACGATGATGTCACATCCGTTATTTCAAAGTGTTGCCAACGGAAAAATATATTCAGAGTAGTTACATTAATATTATACATTCTTACAGTGTTCCACAGTAAATATTATAATTAATAATAAATTTTAACATTTTTGTAATCAAATCCAAGAAATCACAACACTCGGCCATCCGACGGCGTGCTAACTCCGAAGCACGCAAAAATCACAACACTGAGGCAATTACAGCAAATAACATTGCATAAAGTGACATTACGTAATCAATATACATAATCACTTCACATAGATAAATATTGAGCCTTCCTGTATCGCTGCTATGATCTTCAGAAGATCATCTGCATTCAGTCCTCCCGATTCGCGCTTCGATTTCGCAGGTATCTCTTCAGAATCACTTGACGAGGATCTCCGGCGACGTCTTCTAGGACGCTCTGGAGTGAAGCTTTCTACACGCTCTGGGCTGGACCTGTCATCTCGTCGACCTGAAACGTTTTTCGAGCACTTCATTTCTTTTACTTATTTCTTTGTCCTATCGTTAATCTTCAAACCAAATCAGTTAATTTAATAATCATTACCTTTTTCACTTCAGCGAAACCAAGTGTTTCACTAAAACTACCAAATTGCATTGTTCTAATTCAGTGCATGTACAATAGGCTAGAAGAACATCCACAGGGCTTCATAGGAGGACCCCTACCAGGCTTAGTAACAATACACCTCCATGTAAAACTAGCTATATAGCTAGTTTTCACTAACAAGTATACCTTTAGGCATACTAACTGTACACCTACATGATATACTAATCGTACACCTACAGCACACCTACATGGCTATTACTACAGCACACCTACATGGCTATTACTACAGCACACCTACATGGCTATTACTACCGCACACCTACATGGCTATTACTACAGCACACCTACATGGCTGTTACTACAGCACACCTACATGGCTATTACTACAGCACACCTACATGGCTATTACTACAGCACACCTACATGGCTATTACTACAGCACACCTACATGGCTATTGCTACAGCACACCTACATGGCTATTGCTACAGCACACCTACATGGCTATTACTACAGCACACCTACATGGCTATTACTACAGCACACCTACATGGCTATTACTACAGCACACCTACATGGCTATTGCTACAGCACACCTACATGGCTATTACTACAGCACACCTACATGGCTATTACTACAGCACACCTACATGGCCATTGCTACAGCACACCTACATGGCTATTCTATCTATAATATGTATGTATTTACAAAAAAAAAAATGTATATAAGTAGTTTATCAGCCATCTCGTTACCATAACACAAGCATTAAGTTGCTTAGCTTGGGACGATACGGCGTTGTGTGAAATGTCCAAGGATATTATTATATTATTATTATTATTACTAAAGCACATCTACGCTATGGTTATTTAATAAAAACTTCTATTTTGTAATATCAACGCATCTTCATGGTTTAATTATAGCTAACCAATACTATACTTTCAGCATAGGGTTAGAAAAATATCTATTCCTTGTTAGTATAATAACCTCCATGGTATTAAATACTACTTACATACTTTTTAAGCACGAAATGTTTCTGAACTGCACTTAAATCTTACTGTAGAAAGTATACATCATGGAAAGGAAAAAATTAAATAAAAATAAAACTTATCCTGAGACATAGCACGTGGTTCATCGCACTTCTGATATATAAAGAAAACTACTACTTGATTACTTATACTTTTTTATTACTCAATCCACAACTGCACTGTTTGGCGATCGAACGACAAGTGACTCTGAACTACCGCTTACCATTTCAAATGGCATTTGCCCCACCTAGAAATAACGATGATGTCACATCCGTTATTTCAAAGTGTTGCCAACGGAAAAATATATTCAGAGTAGTTACATTAATATTATACATTCTTACAGTGTTCCACAGTAAATATTATAATTAATAATAAATTTTAACATTTTTGTAATCAAATCCAAGAAATCACAACAATAATAGTTTTGTCAACCTATTTGCATAATCAAAACATCAATATCACTGCACCGTGTTTGTTAACGACTTTCACACCGTATCACCGCCATTTTGTCGTTGCGTGTCGACATAAACTTGATGTCATCGTTGTTGTGAATTTACAGCATTGCATGCGATGCAGACATCTTTGTTGGTTACACTGTTGTAGTAGGTATCGTCAGGGTTAAGTTTTATTTTGAATGTGTCTTAGTACACGTTAAAGGGTTCACGTGACTTATATTTCAAAAGAAGAATGCCCATTTGAATTGTAAATTAATTACGCTTAGCACAATGTTAAAAGAAACGCAGGAAAAAAAAAATATTTTAATATGTATTTCTCTACGTCAAGGGTAAACGTATTTCGACACGCTGGTCTTGGCGCAGGGAAGGTCGCATCAGGCGGCGGCCGACGCGATGACACGCGGGGTTGCGATAGTCGTTGAGAGGATCCGGCAGTTGGGTCTCGAGGTGGCATTGCACAAATCCGAGGCCATGTCCTTTCATGGGCCTCGGAATAGGCCACCATCGGGATCCCAACTTACGGTAGGAGGGGTTCACATCGGCGTCGAGACCACGATGAAATACCTAGGTCTGGTCCTCGACCACAGAACAGATAAAGAGGTTAGAAGGGCCTTGTGGCCGGGACAGGCGCGCCACACATTTGCGCGGGCGCTCCAAACCCAACCGAAATTAGAATCACCGGTCAACAGTCACGCTCTTATTGTGAAAGCGTTCAATTCTCCGCGGAAAAAAAGAATTATGCCGTCTTGCCCAATTATAACGTGTCGGAAAAGAAGTCAGGAGTGTAATGTGGCCTGAGGAGGGATTTCTTTTCACCGGTAACTCCAAAAACCTTAAAATACGAGTGATATTTGTAATTATTACAAAAGTATTATGTAGTTTGTAGACAAAAACGATAAAATCGCATTCAGATGCAAAATTATACATTGCTTGCATTACATTGGTACGATCTTGCACGACGTGAGCGGTCGCGCAATGTATTGCGTTCACTGCGAACGTCGCGTGCGTCGATCCAAAGCTTCAATTCTGGGAAATCTATGCGCGTCGATAGTGTTGTACCAAATTGTAAACAATGTCGATGTCAAGTAAGATGAGTATACGAATGATAATTGTCAGTAATATAACAATGAAAATAACTTTGTTTATATTAACAGCAATTATTGTATAATGTGGATTATTAATTTAGTTTCTTAGTTGGTTTTTCGAATAAAATCTAATTTACGATGCAAACACTTTTTTTTTTAATTTTACAAAAGATCCAGGTACAAGAAAACTGTGGTTTGAAGCAACTGGTAGAATTGAATGGATACGTACTAAATGTAGCACAATTTATGTTTGCAACATTTTGCAGAAAATGATTATGTAACGCGGGTGAAACCGGCGAGTACAGCTATTATTAATAAATTAACATGATACAATTAATAAATAATTTTTCACGGAGTAGTTCACAATAAATTAATTAGATTATTAAATATTATGTTAATTCGACTCAGCATTCGATATGGACGTGAAATTTAAAATTTATTTATAGTTTTTTTGCATATTGTAGCGTTGTTTTACGTTTTATGTTATTCAAAATGCTATTTTTCTTTCTTTCATTATTATGACGTAAAACAGAGCTGCAATTAGCATAAAACTAAAGAAAATTTAAATTTCACGGCAGTATCGGATGTTCCCCCTTAATTTGAGACTTTGATTTAAGTTTATTTGTATGTAATTAGGAAGTTATTCGTACCGTATCCGCAACTTGAAAAAATTCAAAACTTTAATTAAATAAAATACAGTAATTTTATCGATATCATTAATCGACCTTTTGGTCGCCGTAACATATATGAGAAATAAATTGCTTTTACACGTGTGTGAGTTTACGTCCAAAGCAGTATTTTGCGTTAGTGTGAGAACCAATAGTAAACACGCGATTTAAGTGCGTGTGGTTTATTTGTGTGCGTAATGCGCGTACGTATTATCTCTTGCTTGTAGTTGAGAGACAAGAGTGGGAGACATGCGGCGACACGCGTTCTAATACAAATCAGGAACTACTTCCATTCTAACCTCTTTAACTGTTCTGTGTCCTCGACAGCCGATGGAATTTCGTGGAGCATTTCCGACGTTTGGCCCCCAAGCTGGAACGGACTGGGGCCGCCTTCAAGCGGCTCTTGCCCAATTTGAGGGGGCCAAACGCCTCCTGCCGGAGGCTTTACGCGGGAGTCGTGCGGTCCATGGCCCTTTACGGGGCCCCGGTGTGGGCGCGTTCATTGCGGCGGCGAGCCGCCCACTACCTGAACGCGCCCCAAAAGGTGGTAGCCATTCGGCTAATCCGGGGGTACCGCACGATCTCGGGCGAGGCGGCAAGCCTCCTTGCCGGACTGCCGCCGTGGGATCTGGAGGCGATAGTCCTCGCGCGCCTGTACGAGTGGCGCGCGGAGGTACTAAGCCGGGGGGAAACTCCGTTTCCGCAGCAAATTGCGGCGGTGCGGACGGACCTCCGGCGCGATCTCATGGCGGCCTGGAATCAGCGACTGTCGCAACCCAGCGCAGGGCACGCCACGATAGTGGCGGTAAGGCCCCTCTTTGAGGAGTGGCTAGAGAGGCGTCACGGCGCCCTCACCTTCCGCCTGACGCAGGTCCTCACCGGACATGGATGTTTCGGGAGGTTCCTGCACATCATCAGGCGGGAGGAAACGCCCGGGTGTCACCACTGCGAGGATCGCCCAGAGGACACGGTAGAGCACACGGTGCAAACCTGCCCCGCTTGGGCGGAGCACCGCCGTGTCCTCGTAGAGGCGATCGGCGGCGGCGACCTCTCGCGCCCGGCCCTGGTGCAAGCCATGGTCCGGGGCGAGAGGGAGTGGCAGGCAGTCACCTCCTTCTGCGAAAAAGTAATGCTCGCGAAGGAGGTGGCGGGATGGGAGAGGGAAAGGTCCTCCCGTCCCAGCAGCCGCGGGAGACGCTCCGGGCGTCGGGAGCCACGTGACGACTCCCGGCCACCGTAGGCGCGGGCCTGCGGACGGTGAGTAATGGGTGACTCACCGTCCGATCAGCACCAGACCCGTGCCGTACGGCGCGTATATGTTCCACGCGCGCCTCAAAGAGATGTCAGCATATGAAGGGGCCCTCCAGGGCCAAGCCTGCCGGGTAAGCGGGATTGTCCGAAAGGGTTACCGCTACCCCGGAACATAAAGGGCTACGGAAGGAACATGGATGGGTTTTAGTCAGTAAGAGTCTGACACTCCCTTCCGCTCCACCCAGAGCGGGAGCAGTCATTGGATGATTTCCCAGCCTTAAAAAAAAAAAAAAAGGGTAAACGTATTTAACATATTTTGAACGCATCTCAACAGTAAAAATGACGTTTTAGACCATAGTTAAGTAAGTATTCCTATCTAAACTTCGAGCGTTAATGATAGGTTCTAGCACATTTTTTTTGTTTTGTTTATAAGGCAATTGAGCCGGTTTCGACTATTCTGCCAGTGTCACGTTGAGACGGATACACAGGGGGGCAGGCCGTCGAACTTTGTACTTCGTGTTTATTTCTTTATTCTATATTTGGTAATTATGTTAAATTCTAACTAGACAGTTCTATTACTTATAATTACCTATTTCTTACTAAGGCAAGCAAAGGCGATGCCGGCCATTATGCCAAGAAAAGTAAAATTAATATTTTCTGGACTTCGTAGCGTTTATATCGTAAAAATTACTTTATGACATTATTTTCTAAACTTACAGGTAGTCTTTCTGCTATACCTTATATCTATACATACATTTCCATAATCAAGTTTTTATATGTATGGAAAGTGATTCTTTGTAAGGTCACAGCGCATATTTACGTTTTTGTATTTTTTGGATATGGATTTCGGAGCCTGGATTTGTACCCCATTGATGGCAATAAATAGGCTGTTGCAGTTATGTTTCAGTCTCATGCAATAGGGGGTCTATTGCATGTAAATCAAATAAAACTGGCGAAATGTGAGTGTACTATTAAAGGTACACCTCTGCCTAATCCTTCGAGGATTCCAGGCATGATGTTATGTTATGTTATATTTTGTATAAACCACCCGATCATACTATCAAAGCAACTTAAAAAAAGCAGTGATAGCCTAGTGGTGTGACCATCGGACTGCCAAGTCATAGGTCTCGAGTTCGAACCCAAGGCACGCACCTCTGATTTTTCGGATTCATGTGCATATTGTATAATTATCACTTGCTTAAAATCGGTGAAGGAAAACATCGTGAGGAAACCAGCATGCCTGAGAGATATTTCTCAACAGCATGTGATGCTAAGTCAGAGGCCCGTGGGCAGCATTAAAACTCTGACACCAGGTTAGTCACTAACCACACGAAGAAGAAGAAGACTTAAATGAGCAGAATGTAAAGCCAATATTTCAACAACCTAACTGTACCATATATTATTTATAGCTTTTAAAACTAATATGAACTTTGTACGTGATCTGTTAAAAGGGCATAATCATATTATAGGAGGAATTAAACTCTAGTTTCTAGATACCACAGGACCTTGTGTATACTTCTGGAAAACGATTATTTGGGGACAAATGGTAATATAATACATAATCTAAGCAACATATTTTCGTTCTCAATTAAACATTACAACTCCCACTTTCATACCCGGATCATACTGAAACAATTATTTGAATTTAATTAAGGAAATTGCGAAATTATTATAACTCCGGCTCCCCCGGACATCCCAATTTTCCGTGGCCAAAGGCGTTTCCTTCCCCTTTAATAATTTCAGCCATAATTAATATTTTCTTGAGGAGGGGAGTTTTTGCTACATCAGACGTAAGTTAACGAGTAATTTGAAATGATATAAGTCCTGTTTTATATCATTGTTGTTGGTTTTTTGTAAAGTTTCGGATTAAGATGATGAAGTGCTGAAGTTTTGACGTAAAAATGCTGTAATGTTTCACCGTTCGGAATAAAAAAGGGTCTAACCATTCGAGAGGTGTATTCTGAAAATATCTCATCGTGAAAACTTCGGTGAAGGGAGTTTATAGTGAGCTGTCAATAATTTATAGTGTCAGCCCCTAGCAGCTGGTGGAATGACAGCTCCGACAACCTGAATAGATGGCCTGTAGTTCTATTCTGTAAAAACCTTACCGTAGAAACTTGAGTGATAATAGCGTGAGGTGAGCCGAGAATGGTGTCAATTTCTAGCATCAGGTGAAATTACAGATCAACTCAAACTCACCTCACCAAAGTATTCACTGTGAGATTTTTACAGTAAAGATTAGCTGCAGCCATAACGTGTTGTGTTTACACGGACGGTGTACGAGTCCTGACAGCTTGCCCATTTCGACACCAGCGAGAGTACAAACCACTCCGCTAAAAGGACTGAATTAACGTGCATAGCTGCTACACAGCGATGTTTTCATTTACTTTCCAAATGGGAGAGTGTAATAATGAGTTAACGGTAATAAGTTGCTTTTAGTTCTGGATAACGCTGCAAGGGGTGTTAACACTATTATATAAAAAGCTCGCTCCCTATTACATGGGACTTAAACCTTAAACATATCAAGTATGAATGAGTGTAGTACAGACGCCAGCACATCAAGCTATCCCTAACTGTCAAATTTTCTCAATTATAAATGAACCTTATGTCTTTGCAATAAAGTTGAAATACTATCAAAGAAATTTGACAGATAGTGGTAACTTGATGAGCTGGCCTCTGTACATGTGAACCTGTGCCCAACCCTTCGGGGCGACAAGGCGCGTTGTTATGGTATGTTTATGGTATATTATTATATAAACCTCATTTAGTTTTATTCGTTTGTTCCATAACCCAGATTTGTTTTTGAGTGTGGGAAATCATCAAATGACTCCTCCCGCTCTGGGTGGAGTGGACGGCAGTGTCAGAGTCTTACAGACTAAAACCCATCCATGTTCCTTCCTTAGCCCTTTATGTTCGGGGGTAATAGTAACCCTTTCGGACGATCCCGCTGACCCGGCCGGCATCGGCCCTAACGGATCCCTCCCTTACTGCTGTTTTGATTTAATTCCTATTAATTGTTCACGCTATAATTAAGTCAATAACAAAGACATAATAAACTCACACCTTAAAGTCAGGCTTCCAAAAACTCCCTTTCAAGAACAGGTAGACTTACGGCATCACTCCCGCGGGGAGGCAGTTATCACCCCATCTCTCTCTAACTTTATCTCATAACCCGCATTACATAACTTCGATACGAAGCCTTTATTACTAAACCCAGGACTGTATTAAAACGAACCATATTTGGATCGTTTTAAACTTCTGACAAGTAACAAAAGGGCAAATTGTGATAGGGTCACCGTTTTCCTTATATATTTTTGGCGCTTTAAGTAAAATGTATAAAAATAAAAAATCTTTGTGCAAACTCTCATAAAAAAAAAATTGTTGAAGTGGCGAAATTTGAGCACTTTGGAAGGCACTTATTGAGGATCAAAATAAGGTTGTCAGTAGAAGAAAAACAGTTTTGAATAGCACACTTATGCTTTTGATCCTAGTTCTGGACATAAAAATATATAGCTATTGGTGGAGAAGGAAAATTTTGCCTCCCGGACGTAGTCTGCAGTGGCCTATATGGAAAACTCTCCATCGACTGCGTACCCAAGTAGACCGCTGCAAGCATATATCATCAGCCTAGCCTTTTCCCAACTATGTTGGGGTCGGCTTCCAGTCTTACCGGATGCAGCTGAATACCAGTATTTTACAAGGCGCGACTGCATATCTGACCTCCACGACCCAGTAACTGGGCAATACCCCTTGGTAAGACTGGCTGTCAGAATTTTGGGCTTCTGACGACTAGTAACGACTGTCAATGATGCACAAATGACAGCCGGGACCAACGATTTAAAGTGCTTAAAGTCTCGGTATGTAGAGATGGTCACCCATCCACGGCCACCCTGTCAAGCGTAGCTTAACGTGATGGATCTACCTGTGCGGCTGTTAGTACTTAGCCACGAGCTGGGGGATTACTGATCCACCCTACACCCAGTGCGATTGCGAAGCTTCTGGCCAGACCATGCCCCACCTGCTGGAGTGTCCTAAGTGCCCGTTCACCTGCACCTCGCATGACCTAAAGAATGCCACTGATGCTACGATCAATGTGGCAACCAAATGGGCGCATTCAATTTTATAACATCCAAAAAAGTACCATCGACACGAAAAGATGAAGAAGGTTAAGAGTTGCATGCGCATAGTTATTAAGTTAATAAACAACTACTGATGTTGGAAAACAGATTTTCTTTAAACAAAACTCGTTTTAATTAAAAAGTTAGTTCATCGATCTGAAACTTACTTCAGTGCTCGCATTTTTCTTCAAAGCTACAACATTCTATATTCAAATCATTAACGTTGTTCTCTATCTAAGAAAAACCTCTTCTATGTTTCTTATAAGCTCACAATAAAATCCCGCCCCGATATTTTTACGTCCGTGCGTAAAAATATCGTGACGAGATTTTATCGCGCACTGGATTTTCAGCTCTCTCTGTTAAGCCGAGCGTTAAGAATCAAACAGACTGCATTGTCTGAAAACCACGCGATTAGGTTTTCAACTCTTGATGCTTAGCAGAGCGATGAACATTCAGTGTGAGAAAAAAAATCATCGCGACAAAAAAATCGCACGAGCGTACGTACGCTTACACTTCGGAACTTTGTCCCAGTTGTTCGAACATACTTAAGCGGGGTCACAATGCGTTAATTATAGGGTCTGAATGAAAACAGTCGGTCCTAATATTAGGACCCACTGTTTATTGTGTTGTGAAAGCCTACAAAATAGATACAGCGATGTTATGTTCAGGACGGTTTCGGCTTACATTCTTGAACCAAGTAGCATTTATTTAGAACTAGCTTCCGCCCGTGGCTTCGCCCGCATAATATTTCGACAAATTGTACACATAAACCTTCTTCTTTAATCACTCTATCTATTAAAAAAAACCGCATCAAAATCCGTTGCGTAGTTTTAAAGATTTAAGCATACATACGACTTTGTTTTATACTGTGTAGTGATAGTGAGAAGTAAGTCCAACTGGTAAAATCTAACTTATCTCTTGCTTGAATAGAAGTTGTACCTTTTTATGTCTCACTAAATTAAAATTTGTCAAGTAAGTAGGTATATGACATTTTCATCTACAAATTCAAATATAAATAATTCATCCTAGCCTTTTCTCAACTATGTTAGGGTCGGCTTCCAGTGTAACCGGATGCAGCTGAATACCAGTATTTTACATGAAGCGATAGTCTATCTGACCTCCACAACCCAGTAACTGGGCAATAGGATACCCCTTGGTAGACTGGCTGTCAGATTTTCGGGCTTTTGACGACCCGTAACTACTTTCGAAAATGCACAAATGACAGGTACAAACAAAAATACAAATAATTATAGTGCTTCTATAGAATGTCAAAAATGATATCGTGATTATTAATTTCAAAGAGCAAATTGAATATACAGTAGGTACAGACGCCAGCACATCAAGCTATCCCTAACTGTCAAATGTTCTCAATTAAAAATGAACCTTATGTCCTTGCAATAAAGTTGAAATACTATCAAAGAAATTTGACAGATTGTGGTAACTTGATGTGCTGGCCTCTGTACATCACCAATATTATTTTGCACATTTACGACAAAAAGCTTTACAAATTTCAAAAACATTTTTGTTAGTATTCACTTTTATGGTCCATTCACACTTCACCGCAACCTGTCTATGACAGGCTCAGGTGAATTATATACGCGTTTGTACAAACCGTCAATTGTAGGTCGAGTCCAGCGCGGAACGTATGCTGTGGCATTTTTACCTGTCACTTTCAGACAACTCTCTGACACGACAAAATGTGAAATGACCCTTATCGGAATTCCCTTGTCGGATTGACAGAGCTCCTTCAATTCTTCACTACTTCTAAGTCATATACGAAAAGATATTTCTACTTTTTGCCTTTAAATCTGAAAATGAATAAAATGCATGAAAATTTTAATACACTCAATAGACAATAATACAGGGTGAATTTGAATCAGCTATACCCTACAGTTTGACGAGTTATGCGAGCATAATGTGTGGAACAGCAGATTTTTTTTCGCGATTTCAGATTTGTTCCCATAGTGAAAGTTGTTCATAATGATGAGTACAATGACCCCTTAAAATGTTGCCCATGAAATCAATTTCACCCTGTATAACATTAAATTATCGTGAAAACTTGTCTTCACTGAACTAAATTTACACACGTTCACAAAGAAAAAAGTTATGTACACACTCTCGGTACCCTCGTTGTGTTATTATAAATTGGTTTATAGAAAAACTATAAATATTCTATTAAGGTTTTCTCGTAAATCGCACACAACAAAGAAAGGGAAACACGTTTGGTGGAAGGCGAAATGTGATAAGTCACGTCGCGCCACAAAAGGGTGGCCTCCACCACATATGGAACTTTTGACATATAGCTATTATGTTTCATGAGTTGTCGGTCAAGTTTGTATACACGAAGCGATGTAAAGAGACCTGTATAAATTATCAATGTGTTGTGATTATGAAAATGATTCATTCGTATTTTGATCCAATTGCTGAATCCAATGAGTATTGTATTACCTATTTAAATTGTAAGTCATCATCGGAATGATTTATTGAATTATAGTTTTTATTTAAAATAATAATATTTAGTACTACGCTACTGAATGAAATGAATACTTTATTGTTTGATCTACAATTTCCGTAAGCATTCAAACTCCTTTACTCATTCGTTCCAATAAAATGTATTCGAAATTTAAAATTCAATCTTCAATACTGAACGTGCCAGTCACTTTCCAAATTCAATAAGCAAAACTAGTTTGCTACTGCAAACGTCATTCGACGTTTATTCTCGAATTTGTATGAATTTTCTAATAAATATTTATCAAAATCAGATTTACACGTGCCAACAAAACATGAGAGGATTAGAAACGAAGTATTTATTTTTGCCGGAATATCGTTCCTGTACAACGTATGTAGATTACAATAACATAGGTGCTTCTCCTATATCAATGCTTAATTTATTCTTATCTTTGAGTGGTTTAGGTACTCATATTCGAGGGGAGCTCGTGGCTAAGTTATAGCAGCCGCACGGATCGATCCATCAAGTTAAACTACGCTTGCCGGGTTTGTTCCGTGGATGGGTGACCATTATTACATATCGAGACTCCGCCGTGTCTCGGAAAGCAAGTTAAGCCGTTGGTCCCGGCTGTCATTCGTGGATCTTTGACAGTCATTACAGGTAGTCAGAAGCCCGAAAGTTTGACAGCCAGTCTTACCAAGGGGTATCGTTTTACCCAGTTACTGACTGGGTTGTGGAGGTCAAATAGGCAGTCGCTGCATGAAAAATCAGCTGCATCCGGTTAGACTGGAAGCCCACCCCAACATAGTTGGGAAAAGGCTAGGAAGATTGATTTTGAGTGGTTTACTCATAATTATTGAAAACATGAGACTCAAGCATGGATGTACTACAGGCACTCCTCTGCCTTATCCTTTGAGGATGACAGACGAGATGTATATAAACAAAACATGTTTGTTACAAACCAATGAAAATATTATTCGAGATGCTTAATTTCGAACAACAAGGATTGGCATGACGTCATCAAACATTTCGCTCTTTAAAAGGTCCACTGACGCGGATGTATGCTTTTAATTACCTCTGAAAAAAGTTAACGGTACTCCACATAACATGCGGGTTCCGCCAACGTTATCAATATTTTAAAATACTTTTAGCGCACGTGAATCTGCATTGTTACCGGCCATAGTTATATTTATAAATATCAGAAATGTTTCGTCATATTTAAGGGTGTGGTACTATTTGTGTGGTGGTCATATTTAGTAGCAGGGATAGCCTAGTGGTGTGACCGTCGGACTGCCAAGTCATAAGTCTTGAGTTCGAACCCAAGGCACGCACATCTGATTTTATAGATTCATGTGCGTATTGTATAATTATCACTTGCTTAAAAATCGGTGACGGAAAACATCGTGAGGAACCTAGCATGTCTGAGAGATATTTCTCAACAGCATGTGAAGCTAAGTCAGAGGCCCATGGGCAGCATAAGAACTCTGACACCAGGTTAGTCACTAACCACAGGAAAAGAAGAAGATCGCAATAAATTATACTATCAACTGTCTCATACCTACTCAACCCAAATGAAGGGGACAACTGATATTTTTTTCGCGATTACGTTGTTGCTCTCATGCTACGGCTGTATTGTCTACACGAACTACACTTCGCGCTCTCTCTTCCGCACGCCGCTCTACGTCTTGCTGTGCAACAGAGAGCGCACGAAGTGTAGTGCGGGCTATCACGATAATGTAGCCGTAGTATTACGAAGAAATTTGATTACGCTGTGTAGCAAAACGATTGTTTATTTCTTCATGACAACACTTGTACCGGGTTGTCTTAACCTTTTGAATGCCAGAGCATAAACGCACGTGCGTGCCCTCCACGCCAAGCTACATATTTATTTCTTCTTGTCATCATGAATTTCCCAATACCCATGGTGTCTTTTCATGTGTTTTATATCAGTTAATACGAACAAGAGCTTAAATTTTTAAGATATCTATATAAACACAAACAAAAGTAATGATGTAATTCTTTATTTCGTGTTATAGTAAACAGCATTGTCACATATTTGTGCCGTTGGCGTACAGGGCATGGCCTTTGGTGTATAAGTCTACGCGGGCTTCGAAGGACCTTGGAGCGGGGTATTAATTTTTGTTGGTAATGTAGATCTTAGCGTGGTGGACTGCTGGACGACACAGAATTGAGCAAACGGGACATGAGGTTTGAGGTTATGTAGCGGCGCGGTGAATGCGAAGAACGCACTGACACTTTGGTGGCGCGCAAATGTACTTCCAATCTCGTTCCGAACGATAAGGAATGTATGGGTAAGGAGAAAGGAATGATTAGCTCAATTCTGTGTTGTAAGCGGAAAAAACTTATAAATAAAAAAAACTTGCGCGAGCAGCCTTGCTTGTCACGTATATGTGACAATGGCGTTCAAAAGGTTAAAGATGCTTTCGGGCGTTCATAGTAACTACGAACTACGTATACTTCTTTTACCCTTCCATGAAACAAAAATATTGTACGTGGTTCTTACATTGAGGTAACATTTTAAAATCTTTTCGAGGTAAACTCAAGAATTTCCAGATATTATCTAAGTAGTGATCAAGACTGCTTCTAGTAAAAAAGTCAGTTAAGGAGTACATTTTCTGTTTTATATCAAACCATATCTAAGAGTCGGAGCAACGCTAGATTAAGAGGGTAAAAACTGACTAATGCGAGACGTAACTTCTACTCTCCCGCTTTACTTTATAACGCTAATATTTTCATACTTTTAAGGTGCTTTCCTCTATAAATCGGAAATTCTTTTACAAATAACCCAGCGGTAATGTAATTGGTTGTATAGTATATTTATTTATTAAACCTCGGTTAATTACACTAGAAAGAGTTGCTTCGGTTAAGTACCATACTAGTTTTCTCGGACGGTTTGTATATTTGACATTCATTTCAAAAACGGAATAAAATCCCTTTAACGCCCTGAGGCGCCATCTATCGTGATCATAAATATTTTTCAGTAAATAAAAATGATAATTATTTTATTGATCACACTACGATGTGATATTAATAAAATGGTAGTGAACGCAACAGACACAGAACAAAAAAAAAACATCATGTATAACAATATTACACTTCAGACAAAAATAACTGACCCATCACAAATCCAAACCTCTTCAACACTGCAATTGAACGCGGTCATTAAATCAGTGATTAATGAACAGGGATCACAAACATTTGATCTATTGATTCAGCACAGGACACTGGCGTGCATGATCGATTGACCCACATTCATCAATGTTTCTTATTTTCATTGTTATCCGGATAATATTTCACCGTTGGTGGACGATTATCCCGGAGCGTGTAAGTGATGTTCCGGTGACTGATGTCGCTAATAATTCACGCACGGTGCCATTTCTGTGAACGGGTCTGTATTTTTATCAAACGGATTTTGAGTTTTTGCGATGTATGGCTGAAACTGAGGTTTAAAGGATTTGTATACACGCGATTAGACCAGGGTCGATAATTTTTGAAACGGCAATTTTGCCGGAAATCGAGATAAACCGTTTTTCAGACCTCAGATCGCCCGTAAATTATTTTTCCTTTAATTTTTGTTATAATTCTTTTCCTTTCCCAATGGGTTTCATCCTTCTATATTTTTTTCACTTTTTACCATTTTTAAAGGCACTGGTCTAGATGCTGTTGTACCAAACAACTTTTACAATCAGAACAAACCTGAAATCGTGAAAAATATGTTTTTTTTCGCGATTTCAGGGTTGGTACTATTGTCAAAGTTGTTCAAAAAGATCAGTACAGCACCATCGTGGGAGCTCCTTAGCTAATAGAAAAGCAGCGTGCGTAGTGAGTATTGTGCGTGTATTTTTAAAAGTACATTGTGACAGTTAAAATACTTAACAGATACAGACTGTTTTAGAAAGTAGTTTTGCAGTTTGAAACAATGAATTTTCGATGTTTCGATATGAACGGTATATAACGGTATACTGTAACGGTTCCTATCCGGTTTCAACAATAAACTTACACTACACTACTTGGTTTATTAAACTCGCTGTAACATAATTATCATCCAACTCATATTTACAACGTAACAGTAGGTAGTACTTACTTTTACCCACTTTAGTAACTAACTGTATTTCTACACCCACTTTTATAACATTGTGTATCCGACTAACATGTAGCGTATCCCTCCAATACTAACGCATTACTATATTTCCCAGGTCTCACAGCGCAGTCAGAAAGTAAGCTCCAGAATCCGAATTAAGCATGTACTTGTAGATTTTCAACCATCTACTCGTTCTTTACTTCACACCAAACATTTGAGACTCCATTATTTAGTAATATTTCACTGTCACACATACCTTGATTGTAGTTTTAATAGTGCCAACAGACAGTAGAACACATTACCCCAAATTACTATTTCTAATACACTTACTTGCAAATCGATAGGGTCGACGTGTTGTACACGCCCACAACATATATGTGTCCCATTATTTTGGCACAATGTGTAATGTGCTTTTATTAGAACGTAACACGAAATTTTTCTCTCTTTTATTGGCTACCAGTGTCTTTTTACCTGTCTGTGAAATATCGATGTGCAACTAAGTAAGACCTAGCAAATCAAACAAAATAGTTCTTAGATATTCTTAAAGGAAAAACATTTTATCGTGCGTTTTAATTATGACATACAACGATTTGAGCAATAATGCCTTATACTGTGATCATTATTGTACAAATCGATTTTACCATATACCTTTAGCCAGCATATTTTAGCAGATTTTTTATCCCTTTTTAAAATCTTCGCCCTTCAGATCCACCTACTATTCAAGCATGAAGTAGTATCCGACTACATACCGATACATTTCATTCAGTATTTTATACTTAGTACTGACACTAGTCGTGTTTGTGACATAAATATTGTGATTTGTACTAGCGTAGTTTCACAGCTCAATGAACGAGTAAAATATGCTAATGGTAAGTGTATGCTAATAGTACATATATAACTAATTAATTAATCAAAAGTTTAGTTAGTTGAGGATATTAATCCAGGAACTGTTTCAAATTTTCTTTCCGAATATATAAACAAGCACTACCACATGCGGCCACTTTAACTGAAGCCGTAACAAATATACATAATATATTCTAACGTAAATAAATAAAAAACAATTGCCACATGTTATATCACGGAGCATTACTCGAGAACGGCTTGACCGGATCAGCGGATATTATTTTTGTTGTCGTAATCGTCACGAGTAAGGTTTGTAAGATTTTTTTTTTGGAAAATCCAACTGGAACACTCAGGCGACGCAAGGCAAACCGCTGGTAGTTAATAATAATGAATTTGGATAACTATAGGTATGTTTTACAAAGCTGAAGAAACCTAGCTAGGGCACCAAATGACAACATTGTTTTTACCATAGAGTTGTGCGTAGTACATATATATCGATGGTTTTTACAAAATTATTTTAAAAGTCACTATTTTTTTTTAAATCCGCGTAAAATAAAAAACTTTGCGACACCAAACACTGCTGTTCAGAAGAATTTACTCAAGTTTTTACCACCTTAATAACTAAAATCAAAATTCTCATCCTATGCCACTTGAGGGTTAAGAAGCTCACAAGTACAGTTTGGAGTAACGATCCTGAATTCTGTCGTGGACAAATTAAACTTGACAAAGTTCCATTGAATTGAATTGAAACATTGTGTAGAAATTGTTGACATTTCCTTAGAAGATGGTAAGGTTTTATTTTAATTTTATGAATGCAACTTAAGTATGCTAGAATTATATTGAATTTTCTCTATGTACTTACTACAAATAGTTGTTCTCAACTAAATTATATATTCAAAGTACTTAGTAGTTTAAATTAGCTTAGGAGATTATATATTTGCATTTACAAATCAAGTATTTTTTGAGGGTGAGAAATCATAAAATGACCTCTACCGCTCTAGGTGCAGCGGAATGAAGTGTCAGACTCTTACTGACTAAAACCCATCCATGATCCTTCCTTAGCCCTTTATATTCCGGGGCAGTGGTAACCCTTTCGGAACAAATTGCATATGAGTTGTTATTTATGTACATCACATTTTAATTCTTAATTAGTGGATTTTTTACCAGAGATCCATTCAAATTGGTACTCATTCAATGATTTTAATTTTCAAGTATTCATTATAAATTAGCCTCCAAACATTGAGTCTCATATATCAATGAAGAAAAATAGCTGTGTAGAAACAGGAAAAAAGACATTCAAATTCAACAATCTTTTGCATTCCTGAGGCAATTTCGCGCTCTTTCTAAACTTAGCTATTTGTGAAAAAGGAAATTGTACGTCCTCCTTTGTTGTCCAAGGAAAAATTTCAAATTAGAGTGCTTTCCACGTCTTCATTAGAACCTCTGGCACCAGAGCGTTGACGAGAATGTACGCACCAACAACAGTTTATTAAGTAAATTCTCTTCACTTTGCTCGATGCGTAGCGAAAGTATCATAATCCCGAAAAGTCTATGAAATATTCACATTTTTCTTCGGAGGTTTTTAAAGCGTCTCCTTTTTTCCGGCGTGAACTTTCCTTGAGATATTTTTTTCGGAACTTTTCCATACTTGCGCAACAATTCAAGCTTTAAAAAACGTATTTACGAAGATTTTGTTTTATAATAAGAAAATTTGTTCATTGTAGATTTTGTGAAAGTTTTAATGTTTTATTTTACTCGCGGGTATAATTCTCCTTGGAAAAATATAATTGGTACAGGCCAGCACATCAAGCTATCCCAAACTGTCAAATTTTCCCAATTGAAAATGGACCTTATGCTTTTATAATAAAGTTGGAAAATAATGAAAAAAATTGAGAAATTGTGGTAATATGATGTCTGGCCTTTGTACATGAACAATAATAACATTTTTTCGCTCGAAAACAACTTAGTTAAAGGATTTTTTTTAGTTTAATCTAGATCTTTGTCTGAAAAGTACAAGATGAATGGATTCTCTCAGGAGTACTTTTAGTAATTTGGAGTGCGATAACTTCAAGTTAATGTTCAAAAAGGTTTTAAGAAGGTATAATAAAATAATCCAAAGCTTGGGTATAAGATCTTGAATTTGAAAAAATACTGTCTGGAAAATCTGGATCATTCAGAAATATAATTATGACTAGGACACAGCCATAAACCAAATTAAGTTTTATATTTTAATCAACGAACAATAATTATGTCAATAATACCATTAGCCACAAATAGAAATTAAATATTGCCTATAAGGAAAAACAGTCCTTCAAATAGTACTTTACAAAGGACATTAACCTAAAGTTCGATTAACACACTATTCCGCAAAAACCACAGAAATTATGACATTACTTACCACCTCCTCGACATCAGAATAATGGCTGTGTCACGTATTATATTAGCCAGCTGAGCCGCTTGAGAACAAAATGGTGGCCACTGTAGAGAACACAGAGAAAATGTCAACGACATGAGTGGAGATTAGGTAACCGCTTGGACTGGACAGCGTTTACGATGTATGTACAGACGAACTTTCAAATTTGCCCAATTGAAATTGAACCTTATTCCCAGGATGAATAAACCCAAGTAGGCAAATATCGTTAGTAACTTTACCGTAGTATAGCACATCAAGCTATCCCTGTCAAATTTTCCTAATTGAAAATGAACCTTATCCTTTAGTTATAAAGTTGAAAATCTATCAAAGAAAATTGACAGATTGGGATAGCTTAATGTACTGGCCTCAACTACTACAAGCAGTCTGTGATTTGCAGCGTATTTACTGGTTTACTACGAAGTGTGAGCGGTTAAATTTAGAATGTACAGATAAGTACAGACGTCAGCACATCAAGCTATCTCTAAGTGTCAAATTTTCCCAATTGAAAATGAACCTTATTCTTTTGTAATAAACTTGAAAATCTATCAAAGATTTTAGACAGATTGGGGTAACTTGATCTGCTGGCTGGAGTCTGAACGTCTTTGTATTAAGTTTGTGTATTAAGTTTATTTCAAGAGTCATTTTGAGTATCTTCCTGGAATTTCGTTGCAGAGACAAAATATGGTAACATAATTTACTTGTCTTTTTTGAAGTGAAACTTCTTTATCGGGGTTGGAAATAAATTTAGTGTAACATTTTTTCGTTACGGGTCACATTTTTCCGTTACGCGCCATCTTCTTCTTATCCCTACCACGCGTGATTCGAAGTATACTTTCTCCAGCGGAGTAGGGATTGGTATTACAATAACAACAACAAACAACAACAACAACAACAGCTACAACAATAACAACTACAACAACAACTACTACAACAACAACTACAACAACAACAACTTTATCTAATTTAACTTTATTCAACCAATTTCTGTAAACTTGCATATAGTAAATTATTTTTTGAAAAATAACGTCATAAAGAAGTTTCACTTCTTACGAGTGTACGCTAGTACACGCACACATTTTTTTTTATGTATGACAAAACATCTCATGTCTCCTCCCGCTCTGGGTGGAGTGGAAAGGAGTGTCAGACTGTTACTGACTAAAACTTATCCATGTTTCATCCTTAGCCCTTTTTGCTCCGAGACAGTGGTAATCCTTTCGGACAATCGCGTTGATATTTTTTTTTTTCTAGATTATTGTCAAAAAAAAAAAGTACTGATTTGGCACATAAAAGTCGGTTATAAACGGCCTTAATTTATTTAAACACTAGCTTCTGCCCGTGGCTTCGCCCACGGTTGACGGAAATTGCATGTTACTATATATATAAACCTTCCTCTTGAATCACTCTTTCTATTAAAAAAAACTGCACCTCTTGAATCAAAATCCGTTGTATAGTTTTAAAGATCTAAACATACATACAAACAGACATTAGGACAGACGCGGGAAGCGACTTTGCTTTATACTAGGTAGTGATATTTAAAAAAAAACCTTTTGTTTTTTACGAAACATCCTTCAGCTGTAATCGATTTTGTAGCCTACCTATATACATATATTTGAATCCGTCATTCGCACCCCCCTTCACCTCTAGTCGTTTTGAAGGGTGACCCAAACCAAGCAATAAAGGCTGTAAAACCGCCCCGAATAAATTCACATTCATGAGATGATAATAATACAATCGTGCGATTCCAATTACGACGCCATTGATTTTCTGTTACTCTGGTACATGAATATCAGGCCGTGGCAATTACATAAAGCTGGGTCGGAGTGAAGCAGGCCGTATTTTGTGTTTTATGTTACTTTTCGCTGTCAGATTTTTATTGTTTTAATTCTAAAGTTTTTGTGTTGATTTGTGATGAAAATCAAAGATAAAAAAAACATAATTTTACTCTGCAGTGTACCTACTGTAAATAAATCGTTATGGCACATATCACAAGAACCTACACGATATAAAAAATATGTGGTAGTTAGTAGAACACACACAGAAATTACAGCACCTAAATCTCAATTTCTGGGCAAACATCGCGCTCAAAGTTCTCTTAAAATCCATTGATCTGAAGCGGTGTTCCTCCTTCTGTCACAATTTAATGAATACGCCTCCTTAAACATAATATTTTCTTACACGGTTTCCCGTCACCAAAATCCTTTTATCTCGATGAAAACTTCCAAAACATGGCGCCTAAGCATGGTAAATTACTGCTGGAGTACCATCGTCCGGTACGGGCAATGTAAGCAGTCCTCCCGCCACAAAAGGCACTTCCCATCAAGTGTCCACTTTATGACGTAGAGACAAGCTTCCACGATATTTTAGCTCGTAAGATATTTATTCCACGATATTTTTGTTTTGGACCTGTAAAATTATGGTTTTTGTGGATACTTTATAACATAACAAACATGCCTTTGTGCCTTCCGTAAAGGGGTAGATAGATAGGTAGATGTAGTAGGTATACCCAAATATCACTATCCATATAGAATGACGACAAGCCTATGCCTTGTGTGAGAAATTCGTAATGGAAAAACCCAACAACAGTTTACCCGACCAGGAAAAATGAAAATATAGGTACTACCTTTCCTTAATGAAAGATCTTTCCAGCAGACTGATCTCCTGGTGTACCTATCGCAGTCCCAGGTGATTCCTATCAGAAACTATTCTACAGAGGAATAAACTAACGTAAATTCATGACTCAATTTTAACTTAAAGTACTAAGTACTATAGCATATAATTGACTCAAAAGAATGTGATGTGTCTGTGTGAGTTATTTGGTCCACTATTTTTCTAATAAGTTTTTAGTACAATTTTTGTATGTCGGCAGGCTATTTAGGTATTTGCAGCCACCTGTCGGCGCCGTCTTTGATCAAAATCCGTGGCTTCCAAAATCGTAGCATCTTCATCCGCCTGCCTTTTTCCAACTATGTTAAGATCGGCTTCCGATTCGGCTTTTCGTCTAACCGGCTGCAGTTGATCACAAGTATTTTACAAAGAGAGACAGCTCTGACCTTCACAACTCAGTTAATTGGTAATACGATACTCCTTGGGAAGACTAGTTGTTAGAGTTTCGGACTTCTGACTACCTGTAACGACTGTCAAAGATCTGAAAATGACAGCCGGGACCAACGGCTTCCTAAATCGTAGCAAATTTAATTAATACCGTCAGTATCTACTGAAACTAAAAGTAAGTGAGTTCTCCGAACTTGAAACATGTACCATTTCAGTGGTTTATGCAAATGCCTTTTCAGAATTTAGATAGAGCTTGTGTCCTGGTTCAAAGGGATCGTTAAAGTGCTATTCGTATATACAAGCAACATCGCATATTCTTTCTTTTGCTTGTGGTTATTGACTAACCTGGTGTCAGAGTTTTTAAGCTGTCTATAGCCCTCTGACTTAGCTTCACATGCTGTTGAGAAATGTCTCTCAGGCATGCCGGTTTCCTCACGATGTTTTTCTTCACCGTTTTATAAGCAAGTGATAATTAGACAATACGCACATGAATCCGAAAATTCAGAGTTTCGTGCCTTGTGTTCGAACTCGAAACCTAAGACTTCGCAGTCCGACGGTCACACCACTAGGCTATCACTGCTGCTATCGCATATTGAATGTTTCATAACTTAATTAGCAACAGTAATTAAGGAAATTAATTAATTAAACAAAAGAATAATACATTTTACACGTTCGTACATATTTTTGTTCAGAAATTTCTCCTTTCAAACAATAAAAATAAAGTTATAATGGGAACATTACCTGCTGCGATCCGGGTACAAAAATAGCGCGGTAAATTCTAAAATGGGTTCGTTATAATAACTTAGTAAAAATAACTTTTATATTATTATCTAGTTATTTTAACGGTCTCTCAGAAGAGTAATGCAAATTTTTTTAGATCCGCCATAACTATAAGGGAATAAAAACAGTATAAAAAGTTAGGTTTTGTTTTTTGTTTCTAGAAAAAACTAGATTGGTAAATAATGTAAATATGTACCCTTCTTCGTTCTCAATGGTCTCTAGACGAGACTGAAATATTTTTTTCTTACGTATTCAGATTACAGAAACCTTACAGTTCTGTCAAATATTCCCCATTAAACATAAACCTTGTTGTTTCGTAATAAAGTTGAAAATCCATCAAATAAATTTGTCAGATAGGGGTAATTTGATGTGCAGGCCTCTAAGAAATTTAAATATGGCGTCGAAAAATTCCTCCGCATCGCTGTCGACTGATAATGTATCTAGTACTACATAGGTATTAAAATGTTAGATGCCTGTACAAGGATAAACCTGTATCGCAGGCGTAAATAGCATTAAGCGGGATTGTCCGAAAGGGTTACCGCTACCCCGGAACATAAAGGGCTACGGAAGGAACATGGATGGGTTTTAGTCAGTAGGTAAGAGTCTGACACTCCCTTCCGCTCCACCCAGAGCGGAAGCAGTCATTGGATGATTTCCCAGCCTTAAAAAAAAAAAAAAAGGCGTAAATAGCATAAGCGGCATTGTCCGAAACGGATACCGCTACCCCGGAACTTAATGGGCTACGGAAGGAACATGGATGGGTTTTAGTCAGTAGGTAAGAGTCTGACACTCCCTTCCACTCCACCCAGAGCGGGAGGATTCATTTCATGATTACCCACCTTAAAAAAAAGGAGTTGCCAAATTTTTTACGAATAAAATGCAATTTACGTGTTTTCGTTATTCTATATTTTTTTTCCAATTAGTCCTGAATATTCGAATAACTCTTTTTCATATTAACCACTACGGGTTTGCAAAACAAATATCATGCAAATATTATTTATACGGAATATGTCAGGGTAAAATATACGCAGTAGGTAGGTAGAGTCATTGATTGAAACTAAAATATTCATGAAAGGATTTACTTTTGGTGACTAAAGCTATGAAAGCTCTATATGAAAATATACATTTTTAATTTACCTACCACTGAAATTAATTTGAAACTGCCGACTGTAAAAGCTGTGTATTGTGAGATAAATGTATTAATTTTCATATTCCGTTAATTGTTTCATAAGTGCGTTTCAAACGTTTATGTAATTTAAATTTTTAACCAACTCAAAAATGGGGGAGCTTCTCCATTCGACCGTATTTATTTTATGTTTGTGGTTTATGGTTTTGATGATTATTTTTAAAATTTAAAAGCTGGTGTTTCCCGTGTCAATTTTATTTACTTCGTTAGAACAGTTTTTGAGTTTGCTTCAATAAAACGTATTTAATCCACTCTTTTTATCTTGATGATATATTTATTAGCACTTCAAGTCACTGTTGTTTACATAGCAAGTTTAGTAGTGGATACGAATTGGTGTACGCATTGTGGGGTAACCACAACTCAAAAGTGAAAAATAAAAAAAAACAACCGCCATCCGGAAGGTACAGAGGCTACCACATCAAGTTACCACAATCTGTCAAATTTCTTTGATAGTATTTTAACTTTATTGCAAAGACATTTAGGTTCATTTTTAATTGAGAAAAGTTGACAGTTAGGGATAGCTTGATGTGCTGGCGTCTGTACTACAAAGTGAAAAATAATTTTTAATAAACCGAAAATACAAAACCTAAGACACCGACTTCCGAACTTAAAATTATTTTTCACTGTGTCGTGATTTTTCGGTATTCTGTTCATTTTTTTTTTGTTAAAAAAGTTTTTATTTACCAGTAATTTGGTACATTTTTAAACCTTTTTTATAAAGTCAGACTCAAATAAAAGTAATGTTGAGGACAAGTATAACATAACTGTACCGTAAGTTAATGAAGAACATAAAACGACTAGGTCATTTCATTTAACGTTTATTCCAACTCGTTAATCTTCTAAGTAGCAGCTATCCTGATTCAACAAAAATAAAAACAACATTAAAGTAGACTGTTCAATCTAACAGTTAAAAAAATATCACCAATTGCTATTTATGTATTGCCTTAAGATCGTATAAATTGAAGACAATTTCAGACACAATTTTCTTTTGTTTTCTAAATTGTACGATCAGATTAACAATTGTTGTGCAATCTCATTTTAAATTATGAATAAACCCAGGTAGGCAAATATCGATAGTAGCTTTACAGTAGTACACAAGTCAGCACATCAAGCTATCCCTAACTGTCAAATTTTCCTAATTGAAAATGAAACTTATGCTTTTATAATAAAGTTGAAAAACTATCAAAGAAATTTGACAGATTGGGTTAGGGTTATGTGCTGGTGCCTGTTCATTAAAAAAATAACAAAGAAAAGACGCAAAACGAACATACACAGCAACAAAAGAAATAGATGCATAGACTACATCAAAAACTTTACCATTATCTCTGAAAGGATTTAACCCAAAGTAACAAAACAATATTTAAAAACAAAGTTCCATTCACGTACCTTCAATAAATTCAGCGCACCTGACATGCAAAACTGATTTATAGAATCCTTAATGTTCTAGAATACTCTTCACTACGTAACTCGAGATGTCATAAATCAAACGGAATTTTGATAGAACACACAATACAAGTAGAAGTAGAGAATAAATATATTTTGTCATGAGGTTGAAGCTATAATACAAGAGTTCGTTTTAACGGGCAACCCTGAGCAGCACAGCGGGGGTTAATTTTCTCGATGGCGCCAACTATCTCGATCGTCGCCTTCTGTTGCACCTATTCCGGATATTTTCCTACGACTTTTCAAACTTGCTCTTTATAAATCTTTGTCGAGTCCGACTTTTAGGCGTCTTATTCTGGAGCAGTTTTTCATGAATAGCTATGTATTTATTTGGGTAAGCAGAGGTTAGTTCTATCAATAAATCGTATTATGTTATAAATGGTTAGAAGATTTGGGATAACGGTTTTCTTAATACACAATACTCAATTGTTTATTGCGTTCCATATGTTACAAAGATGGTATCATAAAATAAAAAGATCAATATGGACCCTGTTGGGCACAGCAACATTAGGAGAGAGGAAGAGGGCTTAGTAGTAGTAAGCTTAAATAAACGGCCATCACCTTTAACTTTAAAAAGGTACATATGTTTGTATCGCACAATGAAAAAAATACATGCTCTTTTAATAAACCAAAAACCAAAAATGGTAATGAAAAAGAAAAAGAAAATTTCGTGTAATCCGCCAGTAACAAAAACAAACAAATAAATTAAATCAGAGCAATTATTACAAAAATGTTCCAATAAATCACATAAAAAAATCTAATTTACCCTTGCTTACAACCCAACTCCTTTTCGCCTCATTTATACTGCCCAAATGACCGTAAAATTCATTGCTCAATACTTTTCAACCATAAAGGATAAATTGGTGGGTCAAAGCGTAAACTGGACAGGCGTGAAACAGAATAGGGCGGCGCCACTGTGGGCTGCACTGAGTTGATAAATAGTCCAACTTTGTACCATTCGTCTTTCTGGATGAAGTTCCCACAGTAATTGTCGACTAATGATCGGGACTTATTCCGTTTAGTTTTTACTTTTGAAGTTTCTTGGAATCAAACCGCTATATATTTTCAAGTTGGCAAACTATTGTTAAGTGTCGTAGCATCGTTATTTATGGTCTATATTCCAGTTCTCTGAAGTTACTTATCAAACAGGAAGCGATGTAGATTTATTGATAGCCAAACTTGAGGATTTGTGTTTAGTAAGACATAAATTAAATTATTGTCAATATTGTCGGCCTGTCGTTACTCATTTCCATTAAATAAACATTTCATCATGTCTAGGTAGTTATACTTCATGGAAATGCTTCCAATAACGTCTTATAAATATAAGAAAGTTATCCAAGATAAACAACGACGCAGTTCTAATAAAATTATAGTTTGAACGTAAGTTTGAAGATAAGCTTTAAAAATAAAATGTTTCCCGGCGGTCATATCAGCGGTTAGTGTGGATACTGACCGTACCTTTTCTTTGAGATAAACATAGAAATAGAACCACAGCTCCAGGGATTTTACTTTTCTGCACTGTGTTCTTATTATACTTACGGGTGATCCTTGTACTCGCATATACATTCAAAAGTTATTTTAAAGAAACATTCAAAAAATATTTTAAAGAAGAACACATTACCACGGCGTTCAACAAATAGTGAGAATGAGTTTACTATGTAAACTTTTTCTTGACATTTTGGTGTAATACAATAAAATTGAAGTAGGTACCTTTTTCTAAATTTAAAATTTCTTTCATAAAACTCTTCCTCTTAAGCATCTACAAATTTCTTGACTATCCCAGAATAGAGGTTTCTTGATCTTACCGGCAGAAGCACAAAAACAGGGCAGAAGAATCGCTTTAAATTTCTCCGGAGTCGGAGATGATGGTTTTTCTACGCGATTTTTTTTTTTATTTTGTGATTGCAATAATTCCACAGAGCCTGCGGATACAGCACATATTCCAGTTATTTCCAGCCAGTATTTACTTTTTATATGTCCAAAGAGTTTGTACCGCATTCTCATTTTTATTAAACGCCCCTAGTGTACCTCCAAAATAGATATTCAGCTTCAAAAGCTGCTCAAATAATCCGTCATAAGGAAAAGTCAAACCGTCTTACTAAATATTTGTCCATTAGGTACGATTCTCTAAGATAAAATATTGTGAAATTCCTGAAATACCGTCCAAGACATACCAGTGGTTCTTTGACGAGGATCAAGGCTGTTGTGAGGCGAACTCATCTATTTTTATTATACCCGCAATATTTACGATAGCGGAAAAAACATGATGGCGGACAAAAAATTGGGCCAAAGGATGAGACATGTTCTACTTATTTTAGATTGTTAAAGTTATGTTTTGGGATAATGGATTAGTTGACTTTGCACTATCTGTTCGAATCCGCTGAGTATTATTTGGTAAATTAAATGAAAAAATAAAAATTCGCACTCTTCTCTTCATACAAAACTACCTTTATAAAATAAAATGAATTCTAGTCTAGGACCCACCCCGGCTAGAATTCATTTTATTTTCTTGTAAATTTTGACGTTGACAAGTTCCTTGTAATGACTTATTCTTTGATTATGCATTTATTTTATTATCCAGGTGATATCATTTTACCATTTTCTTAATTCAAACTAAAAGTAAAATAATTTCACATAAATATTCAATTGTGGCTTTCAGGCGATAAATTAGTACGAATGGTTACAAAAACGTTATTAATAAATTATGCCACTTAGTCGGAGTAACGAGTTTTTCACGCCTACAGAAATGTAAACGAAACACGCACTTAATAATTAAAGGGCGATCAAAATAATAGGTTTGGTTTTTTACGGTTATTAACATGAGAACGCCTAAATTAAATAAACAAATGTGTGAGAACCATGCTTAATCAAGCTAAAGTTAAAATGTGAAAATAAAAACAACGAACAAAATTGAAAACATTTTTCACGCAGGTACCATTTATTCAAAATAATACTTATTTAAATAACGTAATAAGTATTCCATTGCTTTATCTCATTAAGTGGCTTGAAAATCTTAAGCGCTTACCATAAGCTCGTTTTGTAAGAATAATTTTCATTTAAAATGGGGCTTCAGAAAACAAATGGCTTGGACAAATGTTCTTGGTCCGTTCACACGGTACTTCCGCGCGAAGATGGCGGGTTTCGCCATTTACCATTTGAATCTCGCTGCGTGGTGGCACGGGAGACAATTTATGCGGCCCGCTGTGTATTTTTGTTTTATTTTTTTAATGACATTTTTATAACCTGTTTGTTGGCAGTTTTGAAATGTGTTAATATTATGTATCTTTTATACGTTACGTTATAAAGGCACAGAAACTAATAAAATTGTATGTCAGTTTTAACACGAAACATAACATTATTTTCTCTTTTCCCTGACACAACCGAAATAAAGCGCACCACGTTCTTACGCCACAACACGTAAGCGCTCGCAAAAGTCAGCGAAATTAATTCAAATTCCGCGAAATCCGTTCGCACTCACTCGTACGAATTCGTACGCTACGTCTAAATTATAACGTGGTGGTTATCGCCTCACAAAAGCCTCTCCGCATTGTTCCACTTCCGTGAATTCCGCGCCCGCTCTGCTCGCTTCCGATCGACGCGTCCGCAATTCGACACTACCGTCTCACTCTAACACATCAGGAATATATACCTATCTCTGTCACGCGCGAGTGGTTTTGATCGTTATAGCTTCATAAGTTCTGCGGTTGACTGGCTAAATATTGCACTATTAGAAATAGTTTAATGACTTCGAAGAATGGGTTGGATGAAAAGCTGAAAACATTTCCTTTATTTTCGCTCCAGTTTAAAAACTCGCTAGTATGTTTATGCAATTTAAAAACCACACTTTTCCGTGAGGAAAGCTTCCACAAAATGTTATTAATACCTGGAATTTCCAAGCTAGTCCATGAGACTACTACTTATCACCCTGCGCAAGTAGTTTCTCATTTGTAGAAAATGGAAGAGAGCAAAGTTTGCAACCTAACTCCAGTACGTCAGGGCTTTACACTGAGACTTTGTATATTATTGCGTAATATCTCATGTCACGTCCAACCACTAAGCCAAGTTAAGCGTAGCTACTCTCTTTGGTCGAGAGGCTATTAGGTATAATCACACTTTATACCGTTTTATATTTGAACACTTAATGCCAAGTAACACCTGTAAGAAAGGATCCAAATAAATACGTGACCATTCTCAATAAACCCTGAAATGAAAATTGATCCTTTAAATCATTCACTTTACAAAAGAACTCCGGGATACAACCACTCTAAGTCCGATTATAGGGAAACTGCCTACAAACATGACAACTTGAGTCCAAACACCCGTCACACTATGTTGAAACACTCAGCCTCACCATGTTTTATTCAAGAGTCGAGGACTGAGCGCCAAAGTCGACAAGTCGAAGGTTTATTCCCAAAAGTGAGAGACACGTCACCCCGACGTAGCCTTATCGTGGTCATCGGAACACGTCGGAAACACACGCCGAATTGACGTACGTGTCCCGATTTGAAATTTTCGGTGGACGGTGAAATAAAGCGAACGAACGGTCGAAGTGATTGGCAGTGGATTTGCAGGTTGTAAACGTTTCGTTTTGTATGAAGAATGATTCAATACAAGCAGGTTTCTAATGGGATTTAAGGTCACGTGTCTGTGAAAAAATATACCTTATTAAGTAATAGTCTCTCCAGCAAAATATTTTTCTACCTACTGCTGGCAAATGCCCAAAATTTTCCCCACGTCCGGCAAAACTTTTTACCTGCAAAAAATATGAACCAGACAGAATTTATTATAGTACACACTTATCGTTGCTAACTGTTATACTTTTTCACAAAGAAGTGTCGTTAGTTCTTATATTATCAACATTAAGTCCCGTTAGGAGTAAGCTCGTCGACTATGCTGCCTAACTTCCCAAAAGTACTAAAAAGAAAGAGACGATCTCTTCAATCGTCATTCTTTCATTTTTATGCTGGCTGCAAAAAGTTGAGTCTTATTTTTGTGTAGATTTTTGGAAATTTACAGGGTTATTTTTTTGGTTTAAGTAGATACATGAGGTAAGGCCATATTTCAGAAAGAAGTAGACTGTTTATACTTTTTTTTCCCAAACACGGAGATTGTTACCGAATTCTTCTACAACTTCTAAGTATTTACAATGATAAGCGAGACTGTCCGAAAGAGGTACGGAAGGAACATGGATGGGTTTTAGTCAGTAAGAGTCTGAGACTCCCTTCCGCTCTACCCAGAGCGGGAGAAGTCAGTCGATGATTTCCCACCCTCAAAAAATTTATAATGAACCGGTATTTATCATATTCATATGAATAGTAGCTAGATTTCGGAACTTAGCATGCTCTTATAATAAATGATTAATGAAAAATCCATAATCATGCTCGTTTTTAATACCAGGAAAGCTCTAGCAAGCTCAAATCTCGAAATCCCAAAATGAGGCTATACAAAAGACTGTACTAAAGTTCCCACAGGAAATAAAGTGCGTAGAACAAATTACGAACATCGTATCTCCCTCATCAGACCGGCTAAATGTTTTATTCAGGCAACGCTGAGGCCGCTAAAGAGCTATCAGCGCAAGGCACCGTAGACACTGTAGACAGTTCACAGACACAAAAGTTCTACTTCACACAAACAAAGTGTGAATACAAGTTTTTATTGTAAAAGTTTTGTGAGTGGCTTTTTTATGTTTGAGGTTTTATATAAATATGTGTACAGAGGCCAGCACATCACGCTACTCCAATTTGTCAAATTTCAACTTTATATCAAAAGAATATGGCTCATGTTCAATTGGGAATATTTGTCTGTTCTTTTGATTTACCTCTAATAATTGATAACTAACACACAACTTAATTACGAGTTCTTCAAGAGGTTTATGTGAATTATTATTCAAAAAAGTACCAGTATTTCTAGATTTACAAGGTAGGTATCCTTTTTTTTTGAGTGAGAAATCATTAAATGACCCCTCTCGCTCTGGATGGAGCGGAAAGGAGTTTTAGACTCTTACTGACTAAAACTCACCCATGTTCCTCTCTTAGCTCTTTATGTTCCGGGGTAGCGTTGACCGTTTCGTACAATCCTGCTGACCCGGAGGTAGGTATCCTACGATGTACATCTAATTGATAGCCAAATTAGACCACCTCAAGGAATACTGGTTTACCTCGGAGCGATTGATACACTCTATCACAATCAGAGGGGATTTCAGACATTGTTAAGAGCGAATTTTCTTTTTGTCCCTATTCTGTGACTTGAAGCTGTGCAACAAGCTAGGCAGAACGGATTTGCTGACGTCCCTGCACTAGGTTATTAAATTCTCCTAGGAAATGCGTGGTGCATACGATACTTAATAGCTTTTATATTGAAAAATTTTCACGATTATACCTAGAGTAATTTGTTGTTAGAATAGAATATAATGAATAATGAAAATGGAATTTAAAGTAAACTAGGTATCGAGAGAGAATTGCTAGAACTTGCATTTGTTAAGATTTAGCATGTATTTACCTACCCTAACTTTTATTTGGTCATCAATATACATGATAAAAACGTTAATGAAGCAAGAAGCCTAGGTTCTATGCGCTAAATAGGGTTAAAATTTTAAAATGAGTCAATAAACGAATTACCAACAACAATCAATACGAAACAAACACAGACAATAAAACAAAAGACCACAATTGCCTCAAATTATATTCAACAAAACAAAACAGAACCAGTCGATTTATTATTCCGATACGCCCTATTACTCAAATTGTAAGTGAAAAATCTGTTCGTTCATTTGTCTTGATAAATTGCAGCCAATCTTGAAGGTAGACTGGTTTATTGAAAGAGAAAAATCGATTTGAAAATAGAGATGGAGCGCTATCTCTATTTTAACAGCAAATATTTGAGATGCTGTGACGTATCGGGTACGGTTAATGGAGCCGATGAAATGTAAACATTTCTCTAGTTTTTGCGTGCATGTTGTTGATATGAGAAACGGTAAACCCAGTTTGTGTACCTATGGTAAATAGTCGCGTATATACAATGCCAACGATATCTTTCGTTGGAGTTTTCCTCCTGTTTGAGGTATAAAAAAAGCGTTTGACGTTTTGATTTTCGGCGCGTGATCAGCTCAGTTTATTTCAGCTTCAATTAAGTCCGACTCCCATGTGGGTGGACTCACCCCTAAATATGAATGGCATACGTCCGTTAGGGCCGAAGCCTGCCGAGTAAGCGGGATTGTCCGAAAGGGTTACCGATACTCCGGAACATAAAGGGCTTAGGAAGGAACATGGATGGATTTTAGTCAGTAAGAGTCTGACACTCCCTTCCGCTCCACCCAGAGCGGGAGGGGTGATTTGATGACTTCCTACCCTCAAAAAAAATGTCACTGAGGAATGATAAGTATCGATTCCATACTGCTATATTACTGACTTGCAATGGATCTATAACACACAGACAGACATAAAATGCTCATTACTTAGTTTAACTGCACGACATAAACATGACGTAGTACTCGAAACGTACGTGGTGTGACCAGAAACGAGGCAAAAGTATGTAAGAATCGTAGCAGGTGGATTACTGTATGTTCTGCTTACTTCCATGGGAATATAATATGGCTTTATGTATAAAGGATGTAACCGAAAGGATATATACATACAAAATACTACATATACTACTGACCACCAAACTAAACAACTTTGAGTATAGGACCAACTCAGACAGCAGATTTTTTTATCACGATTTCGAAGTTAGTCCCATAGTAAAAGTTGTTCAGTTTGGTAGTCTGTAGCATATCTTTTTGTATGTATACCTTCTTCCGTCTACAGGTTGTAACCCTTTCGGTTACACCCTGTAGACGCCAAAACATCAAGCTTCACCAAACTGTCAAATATTCTCAATTGAACATGAACCTTACACTTTTGTTTCAAAGTTGAAAATCTATGAAAGAAATTTGACAGATTGTGGTAGCTTGATGTGCTATCTGTAAACGTGTATGTATGTACAGAGGCCAGCACATCAAGTTACCACAATCTGTCAAATTTCTTTGATAGTATTTCAACTTTATTGCAAAGATATAAGGTTCATTTTTAATTGAGAAAATTTGACAGTTAGAGATAGCTTGATAAAGGGCGGAGCACCGCCGTGTCCTCGTAGAGGCGATCGGCGGCGGCGACCTCTCGCGCCCGGCCCTGGTGCAAGCCATGGTCCGGGGCGAGAGGGAGTGGGAGGCAGTCACCTCCTTCTGCGAAAAAGTAATGCTCGCGAAGGAGGTGGCGGGATGGGAGAGAGAAAGGTCCTCCCGTCCCAGCCGCCGCAGGAGACACCCCGGGCGTCGGGAGCCACGTGACGACTTCCGGCCACCGTAGGCGCGGGCCTGCGGACGGTGAGTAATGGGTGACTCACCGTCCGATCAGCACCAGACCGTATCGTACGGCGCGTATATGCTCCACGCTCGCCTCAAAGAGATATCAGGGCCAAGCCTGCCGGGTAAGCGGGATTGTCCGAAAGGGTTACCGCTACCCCGGAACAAAAAGGGCTACGGAAGGAACATGGATGGGTTTTAGTCAGTAAGAGTCTGACACTCCCTTCCGCTCCACCTAGAGCGGGAGAAGTCATTGGATGATTTCCCAGTCTTAAAAAAAAAGGGATAGCTTGATGTGCTGGCGTCTGTACATATCGTCCTCAAACTACAGACGACTTGCGTTCGTAAATCAAATTCGGCCGCCATGTTTGATATAAGCGAATATTGTATTCAGATCGTAACGTCACAAATACAGAACAGAGTGTATGCCGCACCCTTTCCGATATTATTGAATTTTACCATCAGCGTCCATCCGCTGTTTGATCACATCTACATTTTTTATTTCTGCCATTCTTGAGAAATGGGAATCTGGATTGTGAAACTTTTATTGGTTTGAATTTTAATAATTGTACTAGGAACTTAGAAAGAAAATGATTAATGTTTTCTAATGTTCTCATACGATAAACGTGTAGAATCAAGTTCTTCCAACTGGAACAGACAGTTTCTTTCTGTTCAGTTCTGCTGGGGAGTTTTTTGTCCCACTTGTAACTTTGACCTTCAAAAAGTGCTGATTGTCAGCCTAGTTTGAATAAATGACTTTTGATTTAGATTTTTGGGTTTTTCAGTATTCATTAGATTTAAAAGGTACTCATCGTTGTAGTAAAAACCAATTAAACAAATTATAGCAGATCTCTCTATAGACAGATGACATGTAGGTTTTCTAAAAAACTTTCAAGCCCATTATCATTTGCCATTAAAAAACAATGATGCTAAAGCCACAAAGTTCTCGTTTGGCTCTTTATATCTACGTAATTTGTTTTCTTTTCTACTCTTACACTCGTTGTTTACATCTCTTTTTATCCACTTTTCGATTGCAGGTTCTTTCTATGCTGGAAGAGATTTCTTTAGAAATAAGCTTTTGGACGTAGTTTATGTTTCTTTCTTGTTGTCTGTTTGTACATAAATGGTTAAATAAATAAAGTCAAAGTCAAAATAATTTATTTCAAATGAAAGGCACTTTAGAACGTCAATTTACAAAAAAAAAGAAATGATTCTAATTGCCCTTCCAAAAGGTAGTTTCGTATGGAGAAGAACGAGCAAGAAACTCCTCTGTTACTCGTTCCACACACAAACACATAGAAGCAATGGCTACCTAATAATAAATTAATGTCCACCACAAATGTACCTACAACTATTATTTATGAAACTTAAATAAAATAATATTGAAATTAGTACTGAAATTATTCCACTAATTACAAACGGGTAGGTACACACACGCTGCAATTCATTTCATGATTGCGTTACATAAATTATAGGTTTCGTAATTTCACAGTTTCACACTGTGGAAACACGTTGCGTTCCATTTGGCTTAATAGTTATATTTAATACTCGTTCATAAAATACTACAACTTAATATTAAATGTGAATTTAAATGATAAAACAGCCTATTATTTTTAAGCGGGATTGTCCGAAAAGGTTACCGCTATCCCGGAACATAAAGGGCTAAGGAAGGAACATGGATGGGTTTTAGTCAGTAAGAGTCTGACACTCCCTTCCACTCCACCCAGAGCGGGAGGAGTCATTTGATGATATCCCACCCTCAAAAAAAAAAGCCTATTATTGTCTCACTGCATAGCAAAGATCTCATATAGAGAAGGCACAATCTTTGATAACCCCCCTTGCTCAACGGATTGATTAACCTAAAATTTTTGAGCGCTAGTTCACTAAACTAACAAACAAATTAATAATATTATCATGCTTTTGTGGTACCCTCTGCGCAACACTATTTCAGATTCGGGATAAAGATTTTACCACTCTAAAATTATAAACTTGATAAAAGTATAGTAGGGCGTTCAATAAAAAAAAAGACAATACGGTACAAACTCTTTAAAAAGTAAATACTGGTTCGTTTAGCTAAAATATCTGCTTAAACCAACTATAAAAAGGTTTAGTATTTTGGAAATAAGTAAATAGAATAATAATATGCAGTGTCCGGTGATAAATATTGCTCATCGACCTCTGGAAAGAGACAATCGACTGATTGTCAAAATGTTTAAAATGTTCAAAATATATATTTAGACTTGTTAACACCCACAATTCACAGTTGTGACAATAATTTAAAGTTGTACTATGGCATCTTTAGGAAAAAGAGGGAAACCTTTACGAGGTCAGTCACAGAGTTCGATGTGCAATATTTATCGCCGGGTATTATCTGTTAATACTACATACATAATTTCACCACAAATCGATACCGTATTAAATAAAAATGAATACGTTTCTAACAAGTCTATTCAAAAACCGTTAGATTACCTTTTACCACCACATCAAATAACGTTGGTGCATAAAAAGCTCATGAATGGGCATCGAATAAAAAAGTCCGATAAAAAAACCGTGCTCTTTCACATGAATGCCACTGATGCAACCCGTTGCGCCGCGTCCGATTCGTGCCCGGCGCCGGCTCGTGAAATAAATCGGAACCATGCAAATGTAACGAACGTATAGCAGGTAATTATTTTTATTCTGTTTGGTTTTTTTGTTTCGTTTTTTGTGGAAATATGCTATTTGGTGGGTATGCAAATAAGTAGGTATTCGTTTAAACGAAAGTGTAAGGGCGAATTTCACCATTGACACTGAACGTGGTCAGTACCTAGTATTAAACTAAGTTCAAGAGCTATCAGTGTCAATATTCCAGAGCAAATTCTGACACTGACAGCTTTTCATTGATGAAATTACCCAAATCGTTTATTTGTCCATTGAGTGCGTCAGATTGAGAGATTTTACAGAATATCCCTGTTTAGAATTTAATAAAATCGTGTATATTCTCAGTTTAAATCGATCGGTAACTGATTTAGAATCCAACAAAAACGTAATTCTTAGACAACGTTTGCAGTTTCCTAATCGATTCGATCAGACTGCCCCCGATTTTACTACCCAAAGTAAAGTCGCACCTTTCGACATGCTATAAATAAATCTTCCTTATCTTTATCCTTTCCTGCAAAGTTAATGTTATGTACAAACATATCAAATGTTCAAACGACTGGAAAGTATGTGCACAGGCGTTTAATATCCTAAGAAAATATCCTTAAAGTGGCAAACAATAGGTAATAATCGTTAACGCGCGCCTTCACGATCGTTATGCACGCTCGTACGCAGTATGCCATTACCATAATGGTTGGTGCTTTAGGCCACGTTCAGGGTGGCGCGTATATGTTCCACGCGCGCCTCAAAGAGATGTCAGCATATGATGGGGGCGTTTAGAGCCAAGCCTGCCGGGCAAGCGGGATTGTCCGAAAGGGTTATCGCTATCCCGGAACGTAAAGGGCTACGGAAGGAACATGGATGGGTTTTAGTCAGTACAGACTCTTACTGACACTCCCTTTCGCTCCAGCGGCGGGAGGAGAAATTGGATGATTTCCCAGCCTTAAAAAAGAAAGGCCACGTTCAGGGTATCGTGCGGCGCGACTTGCGTCAAGCGACACGTCCGCATGTCACTTGCTTTTTGCGCGTGAGTACCGTCGCAAGTCGAGTCACCGCGACTCGACTTGCATAGCGCGTTTTGCCTGAGCATGTAGCCCGTGCCAAGTGATGAGTGTGGAAGGGAAAAGACGAGAAATAGGAGCGATTATTATATGTCAAGTTTGAAGACATAATTCTGTGAAGCTATAGTTATTTGTGTAGTGGATGCGTTTTAGAAGCGAATCTCATGCGTGCCGCCGGAGTAGTACGGCATTAAAATATTTACTCATCCACGAAATGTACTCGTGACTGCTCACTGAATTGTTATGCACTATGCTAGTCGTTAGGAAAGCGTTTCATGTTTTATTCGTTTGTATCAGCAGTTTTTTTTTTGTATTGTACCAAAATCGTTTAAATTATTGACGAAATCAACGCCATGAGCATCGCCTTCCTAGCTTTTACCAACTATGTTGGGTTCGCCTTCCAGTCTTACCGAATGCAGCTGAATACAACCCGATTACTTGCTATATTTAAAACACTGCATGTTACAGATTTTTATGTTCAATACAAGTAGATAATATTATATCTACTCTTAAAACAAGTATTTATTTCTTTCTTTAAGTCATTGACTGCCACGCAGCAGACACAATAGAAAAACTATTGTTTGTCGGACACACGGTGACCGCGTTGGCGTTCAACGTGTTAATAATACGTGTAGATCGATATTATAATTATATATTTTAAAACGGTTAGCATAACAATGTTGTGGATAGGTTAAGTCTAATTAATCTCTCTGTAGTTACTATTTATCATTCTATCTTCTTTCTCTAACTCTAAAGTTTAATTTGTAACTAACGTGTTAACCCTTACACATTCGTTACAAATTATACTTTATTGCTGCAGTAAACACAAAGTAAACATTAAATTAGATAATAAAATAACACATACTGGTTGCGCATGAAGTTTATGTCTTGCTGTAAAAGTAACAAACTCTTAATAACTTTAGTTCACACTAACGTTAGGTATGTAAGGGCGAATTTCACCAACGAAACTAAACGCGATCACCTAAACACCGTTTAGAGGCTGTCATAAGTTTCTGTGGAAAATTGACGCTGATCGGTCTTGAACGCGGTTTAGATGTGCAAATCGTTATTGTTTTCGATTTTGATTAGAGATATTTGGTGTGGGTTGTCTCTTCGCCTGTTGTCGTAATCTTTTCGTGGCAATGGCAGCATTTTTTATTAATCCTCTTCATGGTGCCTGAAAATGTGTTGATTTAGCTAAAGTTCCACTAACACGTTGGAAGTTTATAGCCTTTTTTTTTTTTTTTTAAGGCTGGGAAATCATCCAATGACTGCTCCCGCTCTGGGTGGAGCGGAAGGGAGTGTCAGACTCTTACTGACTAAAACCCATCCATGTTCCTTCCGTAGCCCTTTATGTTCCGGGGTAGCGGTAACCCTTTCGGACAATCCCGCTTACCCGGCAGGCTTGGCCCTGAGGGGCCCCTTCATATGCTGACATCTCTTTGAGGCGCGCGTGGAACATATACGCGCCGTACGGCACGGGTCTGGTGCTGATCGGACGGTGAGTCACCCATTACTCACCGTCCGCAGGCCCGCGCCTACGGTGGCCGGGAGTCGTCACGTGGCTCCCGACGCCCGGGGCGTCTCCTGCGGCGGCTGGGATGGGAGGACCTTTCTCTCTCCCATCCCGCCACCTCCTTCGCGAGCATAACTTTTTCGCAGAAGGAGGTGACTGCCTCCCACTCCCTCTCGCCCCGGACCATGGCTTGCACCAGGGCCGGGCGCGAGAGATCGCCGCCGCCGATCGCCTCTACGAGGACACGGCGGTGCTCTGCCCATGCTGGGCAGGTTTGCACCGTGTGCTCTACCGTGTCCTCTGGGCGATCCTCGCAGTGGTGACACCCGGGCGTTTCCTCCCGCCTGATGATGTGCAGGAACCTCCCGAAACATCCATGTCCGGTGAGGACCTGCGTCAGGCGGTAGGTGAGGGCGCCGTGACGCCTCTCTAGCCACTCCTCAAAGAGGGGCCTTACCGCCACTATCGTGGCGTGCCCTGCGCTGGGTTGCGACAGTCACTGCTTCCAGGCCGCCATGAGATCGCGCCGGAGGTCCGTCCGCTCCGCCGCAATTTGCTGCGGAAACGGAGTTTCCCCCCGGCTTAGTACCTCCGCGCGCCACTCGAACAGGTGCGCGAGGACTATCGCCTCCAGATCCCACGGCGGCAGTCCGGCAAGGAGGCTTGCCGCCTCGCCCGAGATCGTGCGGTACGCCCGGATAAGCCGTATGGCTACCACCTTTTGGGGCGCGTTCAGATAATGGGCGGCTCGCCGCCGCAGTGAACGCGCCCACACCGGGGCCCCGTAAAGGGCCATGGACCGCACGACCCCCGCGTAAAGCCTCCGGCAGGAGGCGTTTGGCCCCCTCAAATTGGGCAAGAGCCGCTTGAGGGCGGCCCCAGTCCGTTCCAGCTTGGGGGCCAAACGTCGGAAATGCTCCACGAAATTCCATCGGCTGTCGAGGACCAGACCCAGGTATTTCATCGTGGTCTCGACGCCGATGTGAACCCCTCCTACCGTAAGTTGGGATCCCGATGGTGGCCTATTCCGAGGCCCATGAAAGGACATGGCCTCGGATTTGTGCAAAGCCACCTCGAGACCCAACTGCCGGATCCTCTCAACGACTGTCGCAACCCCGCGTGTCATCGCGTCGGCCGCCGCCTGATGCGACCTCCCCTGCGCCAGGACCAGCGTGTCGTCAGCGTAGCAAACTATACGCTGACGCCGTCAGGGAGGTCGGCCCGCAGCACCCAGTCGTAACCGATGTCCCACAGGAACGGCCCCAGAACCGATCCCTGCGGGACACCGCACGACATCTCTCGCCGGTTCCATTCCCCATCGCGACCGGGGTAGATGACGGCTCTGTCCGTCAAGTACGCCCCGACTATTCGACGGAAGTAGGTCGGCACCCGGTGATACCGGAGTGCTTCCCCAATGCAACTCCAGGGCAGGATGTTGAAAGCGTTGGCGATGTCGAGTGACACCGCCACGACGACCCTACCCTGGGACACCGCGTCCCCCGTCGTGAGGGCTCTAACGCGCATGATGGCGTCCACCGTCGAGCGCCCCTTGCGGAAGCCAAACTGGCAGTCCGCAAGGTCCGGCCCCGTCCTTCCAAGGTGCCCGACGAGGCGGCCCGCAATAATTCTCTCGAAGAGTTTGCCGACCTCGTCGAGCAGCACTATGGGCCGGAATGCGGACGGAGAGTCCCCAGGGCGCCCTGGCTTCTGTATGAGGACCAGCTTCCCCGTCTTCCAACGGAGCGGAAACTGGCCTCTCTCCATGCATGCGCTTAAGAGCGCCTCCAGTCGGGGCCCGAGAGCCCCTGAGGCCAGGACCCAGGCTTTACCTGGCAAGCCGTCGGGTCCTGGGGCGGTATTCTTGGCCTTGAGCCTTCCTACCGCCGCTCTCAGATCTACCTCGGTCACTGCGGGGATGTCGTCGTCGTCCTCGTGGTCCACTTCAGGCGGAGCCATAGGCGGGGGAGTATGCTCCCCCCGTGAAGGGAACAGAGCGCTCACCACCTCCTCCACCAGCTGAAGGCGGAGACTCTGCGTCAGAGGGGGGGCCCAGGTGCGGAGCTTGTTCCGCACCATTTTATATGGGCGCCCCCATGGATCTAGGTCCAGAGTCCCCACCATCTCCTCGCGGGCCACATCCTTGGCCCGCTGGACAGCCTCCTGGAGGGCGGTCTTCGCCGCTCTGTACCCCTCGTACAGCTCCGCCTCCGTGGCTGCCGCATCCGGAGGGCGGATGCGGAGCCTGCGGTGTCTGGTGTACAGGTGGCGCACCTCGACGCACGCCTTACGAAGTGCTTTTGCCTGAGCATGTAGCCCGTGCCAAGTGATGAGTGTGGAAGGGAAAAGACGAGAAATAGGAGCGATTATTATATGTCAAGTTTGAAGACATAATTCTGTGAAGCTATAGTTATTTGTGTAGTGGATGCGTTTTAGAAGCGAATCTCATGCGTGCCGCCGGAGTAGTACGGCATTAAAATATTTACTCATCCACGAAATGTACTCGTGACTGCTCACTGAATTGTTATGCACTATGCTAGTCGTTAGGAAAGCGTTTCATGTTTTATTCGTTTGTATCAGCAGTTTTTTTTTTGTATTGTACCAAAATCGTTTAAATTATTGACGAAATCAACGCCATGAGCATCGCCTTCCTAGCTTTTACCAACTATGTTGGGTTCGCCTTCCAGTCTTACCGAATGCAGCTGAATACAACCCGATTACTTGCTATATTTAAAACACTGCATGTTACAGATTTTTATGTTCAATACAAGTAGATAATATTATATCTACTCTTAAAACAAGTATTTATTTCTTTCTTTAAGTCATTGACTGCCACGCAGCAGACACAATAGAAAAACTATTGTTTGTCGGACACACGGTGACCGCGTTGGCGTTCAACGTGTTAATAATACGTGTAGATCGATATTATAATTATATATTTTAAAACGGTTAGCATAACAATGTTGTGGATAGGTTAAGTCTAATTAATCTCTCTGTAGTTACTATTTATCATTCTATCTTCTTTCTCTAACTCTAAAGTTTAATTTGTAACTAACGTGTTAACCCTTACACATTCGTTACAAATTATACTTTATTGCTGCAGTAAACACAAAGTAAACATTAAATTAGATAATAAAATAACACATACTGGTTGCGCATGAAGTTTATGTCTTGCTGTAAAAGTAACAAACTCTTAATAACTTTAGTTCACACTAACGTTAGGTATGTAAGGGCGAATTTCACCAACGAAACTAAACGCGATCACCTAAACACCGTTTAGAGGCTGTCATAAGTTTCTGTGGAAAATTGACGCTGATCGGTCTTGAACGCGGTTTAGATGTGCAAATCGTTATTGTTTTCGATTTTGATTAGAGATATTTGGTGTGGGTTGTCTCTTCGCCTGTTGTCGTAATCTTTTCGTGGCAATGGCAGCATTTTTTATTAATCCTCTTCATGGTGCCTGAAAATGTGTTGATTTAGCTAAAGTTCCACTAACACGTTGGAAGTTTATAGCCTTTTTTTTTTTTTTTTAAGGCTGGGAAATCATCCAATGACTGCTCCCGCTCTGGGTGGAGCGGAAGGGAGTGTCAGACTCTTACTGACTAAAACCCATCCATGTTCCTTCCGTAGCCCTTTATGTTCCGGGGTAGCGGTAACCCTTTCGGACAATCCCGCTTACCCGGCAGGCTTGGCCCTGAGGGGCCCCTTCATATGCTGACATCTCTTTGAGGCGCGCGTGGAACATATACGCGCCGTACGGCACGGGTCTGGTGCTGATCGGACGGTGAGTCACCCATTACTCACCGTCCGCAGGCCCGCGCCTACGGTGGCCGGGAGTCGTCACGTGGCTCCCGACGCCCGGGGCGTCTCCTGCGGCGGCTGGGATGGGAGGACCTTTCTCTCTCCCATCCCGCCACCTCCTTCGCGAGCATAACTTTTTCGCAGAAGGAGGTGACTGCCTCCCACTCCCTCTCGCCCCGGACCATGGCTTGCACCAGGGCCGGGCGCGAGAGGTCGCCGCCGCCGATCGCCTCTACGAGGACACGGCGGTGCTCTGCCCATGCTGGGCAGGTTTGCACCGTGTGCTCTACCGTGTCCTCTGGGCGATCCTCGCAGTGGTGACACCCGGGCGTTTCCTCCCGCCTGATGATGTGCAGGAACCTCCCGAAACATCCATGTCCGGTGAGGACCTGCGTCAGGCGGTAGGTGAGGGCGCCGTGACGCCTCTCTAGCCACTCCTCAAAGAGGGGCCTTACCGCCACTATCGTGGCGTGCCCTGCGCTGGGTTGCGACAGTCACTGCTTCCAGGCCGCCATGAGATCGCGCCGGAGGTCCGTCCGCTCCGCCGCAATTTGCTGCGGAAACGGAGTTTCCCCCCGGCTTAGTACCTCCGCGCGCCACTCGAACAGGTGCGCGAGGACTATCGCCTCCAGATCCCACGGCGGCAGTCCGGCAAGGAGGCTTGCCGCCTCGCCCGAGATCGTGCGGTACGCCCGGATAAGCCGTATGGCTACCACCTTTTGGGGCGCGTTCAGATAATGGGCGGCTCGCCGCCGCAGTGAACGCGCCCACACCGGGGCCCCGTAAAGGGCCATGGACCGCACGACCCCCGCGTAAAGCCTCCGGCAGGAGGCGTTTGGCCCCCTCAAATTGGGCAAGAGCCGCTTGAGGGCGGCCCCAGTCCGTTCCAGCTTGGGGGCCAAACGTCGGAAATGCTCCACGAAATTCCATCGGCTGTCGAGGACCAGACCCAGGTATTTCATCGTGGTCTCGACGCCGATGTGAACCCCTCCTACCGTAAGTTGGGATCCCGATGGTGGCCTATTCCGAGGCCCATGAAAGGACATGGCCTCGGATTTGTGCAAAGCCACCTCGAGACCCAACTGCCGGATCCTCTCAACGACTGTCGCAACCCCGCGTGTCATCGCGTCGGCCGCCGCCTGATGCGACCTCCCCTGCGCCAGGACCAGCGTGTCGTCAGCGTAGCAAACTATACGCTGACGCCGTCAGGGAGGTCGGCCCGCAGCACCCAGTCGTAACCGATGTCCCACAGGAACGGCCCCAGAACCGATCCCTGCGGGACACCGCACGACATCTCTCGCCGGTTCCATTCCCCATCGCGACCGGGGTAGATGACGGCTCTGTCCGTCAAGTACGCCCCGACTATTCGACGGAAGTAGGTCGGCACCCGGTGATACCGGAGTGCTTCCCCAATGCAACTCCAGGGCAGGATGTTGAAAGCGTTGGCGATGTCGAGTGACACCGCCACGACGACCCTACCCTGGGACACCGCGTCCCCCGTCGTGAGGGCTCTAACGCGCATGATGGCGTCCACCGTCGAGCGCCCCTTGCGGAAGCCAAACTGGCAGTCCGCAAGGTCCGGCCCCGTCCTTCCAAGGTGCCCGACGAGGCGGCCCGCAATAATTCTCTCGAAGAGTTTGCCGACCTCGTCGAGCAGCACTATGGGCCGGAATGCGGACGGAGAGTCCCCAGGGCGCCCTGGCTTCTGTATGAGGACCAGCTTCCCCGTCTTCCAACGGAGCGGAAACTGGCCTCTCTCCATGCATGCGCTTAAGAGCGCCTCCAGTCGGGGCCCGAGAGCCCCTGAGGCCAGGACCCAGGCTTTACCTGGCAAGCCGTCGGGTCCTGGGGCGGTATTCTTGGCCTTGAGCCTTCCTACCGCCGCTCTCAGATCTACCTCGGTCACTGCGGGGATGTCGTCGTCGTCCTCGTGGTCCACTTCAGGCGGAGCCATAGGCGGGGGAGTATGCTCCCCCCGTGAAGGGAACAGAGCGCTCACCACCTCCTCCACCAGCTGAAGGCGGAGACTCTGCGTCAGAGGGGGGGCCCAGGTGCGGAGCTTGTTCCGCACCATTTTATATGGGCGCCCCCATGGATCTAGGTCCAGAGTCCCCACCATCTCCTCGCGGGCCACATCCTTGGCCCGCTGGACAGCCTCCTGGAGGGCGGTCTTCGCCGCTCTGTACCCCTCGTACAGCTCCGCCTCCGTGGCTGCCGCATCCGGAGGGCGGATGCGGAGCCTGCGGTGTCTGGTGTACAGGTGGCGCACCTCGACGCACGCCTTACGAAGTGCTTTTGCCTGAGCATGTAGCCCGTGCCAAGTGATGAGTGTGGAAGGGAAAAGACGAGAAATAGGAGCGATTATTATATGTCAAGTTTGAAGACATAATTCTGTGAAGCTATAGTTATTTGTGTAGTGGATGCGTTTTAGAAGCGAATCTCATGCGTGCCGCCGGAGTAGTACGGCATTAAAATATTTACTCATCCACGAAATGTACTCGTGACTGCTCACTGAATTGTTATGCACTATGCTAGTCGTTAGGAAAGCGTTTCATGTTTTATTCGTTTGTATCAGCAGTTTTTTTTTTGTATTGTACCAAAATCGTTTAAATTATTGACGAAATCAACGCCATGAGCATCGCCTTCCTAGCTTTTACCAACTATGTTGGGTTCGCCTTCCAGTCTTACCGAATGCAGCTGAATACAACCCGATTACTTGCTATATTTAAAACACTGCATGTTACAGATTTTTATGTTCAATACAAGTAGATAATATTATATCTACTCCTAAAACAAGTGTTTATTTCTTTCTTTAATAATACGTGTAGATCGATATTATAATTATATATTTTAAGACGGTTAGCATAAAAATGTTGTGGATAGGTTAAGTCCAATTAATCTCTCTGTAGTTACTATTTATCATTCTATCTTCTTTCTCTAACTCTAAAGTTTAATTTGTAACTAACGTGTTAACCCTTACACATTCGTTACAAATTATACTTTAATACTGCAGTAAACACAAAGTAAACATTAAATTAGATAATAAAATAACACATACTGGTTGCGCATGAAGTTTATGTCTTGCTGTAAAAGTAACAAACTCTTAATAACTTTAGTTCACACTAACGTTAGGTATGTAAGGGCGAATTTCACCAACGAAACTAAACGTGATCACCTAAACACCGTTTAGAGGCTGTCATAAGTTTCTGTGGAAAATTGACGCTGATCGGTCTTGAACGCGGTTTAGATGTGCAAATCGTTATTGTTTTCGATTTTGATTAGAGATATTTGGTGTGGGTTGTCTCTTCGCCTGTTGTCGTAATCTTTTCGTGGTAATGGCAGCATTTTTTATTAATCCTCTTCATGGTGCCTGAAAATGTGTTGATTTAGCTAAAGTTCCACTAACACGTTGGAAGTTTATAGCCTGTGACATGCAATTAAATTTAAGCTACCACTGGCATCTGCAACTTTAATTGTTGCTTCAAGGTATGATATACCACAAGCAATTAAATCGCACATTGTAAATCAAGCTTTAGTCAATCAATCTACCCAGCCTTTTCCCAACTATGTTGAGATCAGCTTCCAGTCTAACCGGATGCACCTAAATACCAGTATTTTACTTGGAGCAACTGCCTATCAGACCTGCACAACCCAGTGGGTAATATAATACACCTTAGTAAGACTAGCTGTCAGATTTTCGGTCTTATTACTAAACCAGACTTTCGTAATATAGCAAAAACTATAGGAGCTACGATTGACATATTTATATTTGTCTTTCATACACATGCCAATAAGATATTAATAGCACACAACCTTATAAACCACATATATCCATCCAATACCGGTTCAAAATAAAAACCGGAACGAAACCGTGAAAATAAACAAGCGATGTACCCAAAACAACTCGAAATCGTACTGCAGAGTCCTCAAACAAACGTAGCACGTGCAGATGCATTCGAATTATCAAATATACGGCGTATCTTCGCCTGTGATACCCAAGTCCCCAAACAGGGCGTGTTGAATTAAGGGGCATGTACCAGGACTACAAATATAGGCTTGAAACAAGGCTGTATTTCAATTTGTAGTCTGCCGTTTGTAGAATAGGTTAATGTGGGAGCTTGTTTCTGGTCATCCACATCTGCATAGGTAAATTTTGAGGCATGTCACCGACTGACTCACTTCATAGATAACTAAATGAGATATGTAAAGTGAATTTTGAAGTATCGCATTTTACAAAAGTAACATGCGCTGGGTCTACGCCTACAATACTACGGGGCTTTCTGGCAGGCTACAGCGTAGCAAGCGTGGGGCGCTGTGCTACGGCGTAGAGCCCCATACCTTCAAAACTTTAACTTTAAATAATATTTTACTTTTATATGCATAACCTTCCTGTATTTACTAACAAATATATTCATTTGTTTGTACGTAAGAAAATCTGGTGACCTTGTACAATAATGTTCGTTCCTCAAGAATCAATGCAGCGATATGCCTTCATAATGTTCAAGCCTGCAATTGTGTGACTTTCATTTAAATCAACTCCTCTTTAATACATAAGGTTTATCTACATGACCCACTAACACTCTCAGCCGTATATCATCCTATAATGTCTGAAACATGGTTCGCACGCGTCATCAAATTCCTCTCTTGCGAACTGCTAACGACAAAGGCTAGCAAATCGTTGGAGCAATTTGCTTCAGCCGCAGCTGACGAACTTGGTCACCAACTTCTAAAGGATTCTGAAAGCAGATGGTTTATCTATGTGTGACGTGGTTTGTTGGTCTAATAACGTTTTATTTAGAAATAATATCAAAAAACATAACATTACTCTGTAATTCCTGAAGACTAAGGTTCACCTGTAGTACATCCACATTTCACCAGTTATGTTTAAGTCCCTTAAAATAGGCAAGCCTATTAAATTTTGACATCTTTGCAAGTTTATTCATAAAGGTTTTCGAATTCGCTTATTCGTTTGTCGATTTGTCCTACCTTATTTATTGTATCAGATATTTGATAGTGGAAATTAATTGCATCAAAAATTACATAAAGGAACCAATTTTTTTTTTAAATAACTAGGTAGCTGACATTATTTAGGCCTTCTCTTTTATTAAAAAAATATCGATTTTCAATCAAACTTTTAACGCTAATTAATTATAAGGCGCTTCAACGCAGTTTATCATTATTTACTGTCGATCGTTTTTAGTTTGGAACTGGCTTCTAATTTTATTAATGAACCTTCTTTAAAATTGCATTTCTTAAGATTCAAGAACATAAAATTATAATACCAGTCTGTTATTCTCCCACTGAAAAAAACCTCTTCTCATAGTATAGAGAAGGCGCAAACATTGATCACCACGCATGCTGAAGACTGGTTGGTGATTTCAGATTATGTCTATACAAATAGTCCATTTGTTTGTCAGAATATTGTTACAGAGTTTAAAAAGTTCATAATATTCAGCCGTTTCGGGTGTACATTTTCAGGGTTTTGGTTAGTTTGTTGGATGTAATATTGAATTAAATAAATCAAGATCATATATTCAAATTCAAAAAGCAGTGATAGCCTAGTCGGATGACCGTCGGACTGCCAAGTCATAGGTCTCGAGTTCGAACCCAAGGCACGCACCTCTGACTTTTCAGATTCATGTGCGTATTGTATAATTATCACTTGCTTAAAAATCGGTGAAGGAAAACATCGTGAGGAAACCGGCATGCTTGAGAGATTTTTCTCAAGAGTATGTGATGCTAAGTCACAGGCCCACGGGCAGCATTAAAACTCTGACACCAGGTTAGTCACTAACCACACGAAGAAGAAGAAGACATATTCAAATTAAAAATTTGTCAATCACTTACGCACATGTATATGTCATCTATCAATTTGCCTAGCCTTTTCCCAACATTGTTGGGGTCGGTTTCCAGTCTAACCGGATGCTGCTGAATACCAAAATTTTACATGGAGCGACTGCCTATCTGACCTCCACAACCCAGTGAGCAACTGGGTAATACAATACCCTATGATAAGACTGGCTGTATATATCAACTATGTACAGTCTAAATCCAGATTTTTTCACTATATTTAGCTTCAAAGAAGTCAGTGATGTCCAAGATAATCTCAGAAAGAAGAATTCAAGAACATCATTTAATTAAAAAGAAGAGCCATGTCTCAAGAGCTTCCCTTAAAGCCACTATTAACATCTGTTTATCTGGTACATTATTCAGGCAAGGTAAGGACTTGGAACTAATTAAATTGGATGCGTAAGACGCAATGCCTTTGACTAGCTTTATCGCTAGCAGTAGTAAATAAGCAGAATTTCTCACTTACTTTTAATATTGCTAAGGAAAGTTACAAGCTATTAGTACCTGCAGACGGTATTTAAAATAATAATGCCGCATCTCATCACTACATAGTATAAAACAAAGTCACTATTTTTGTCTGTTTGTTTGTCTGTATGCTTAAATCTTTAAAACTACGCAACGGATTTTGATGCGGTTTTTTTTAATAGATAGAGTGATTCAAGAGGAAAGTTTAAATGTATAATTTGTCGACATATTTTGCGGGCGAAGCCGCGGGCGGAAGCAAGTATAAGTATATAGGCATAACTTAAATTTTTGGATCAGCTCTGTTATTTTATTAGATACTTCAGTAAATTAAGACCTTGCCAGGGCTTGAAGACCTTAGAAAGCTAAGTGGCTACATGCTATTGCCACCCCTTTAGGGTGGCTTTGAGTACCGCTAGAGAAGGGCAGCATGGGACAGGCTGGGTTATTAATTTCGTGCTGTTAATGAACTTAAAACTTAATTTATATTCACGAGTATTAAGTACCTTACTTCTTCTTCTTCATGTGGTTTGTGACTAACCTGGTGTCAGAGTTTTTATGCTGCCCATGGGCCTCTGACTTAGCTTCACATGCTGTTGAGAAATATCTCTCAGACATGCTGGTTTTCTCATGATGTTTTTCTTCACAGATTTTAAAGCAAGTTATAATTTATTATACAATACGCACATGAATCCGCAAAGCCAGAGCCTTGGGTTCGAACTCGATACCTATAACTTGGCAGTTCGACGATCACACCGTTACGCTATCACTGCTAAATATGCTAATGGCTGCAATACAGCTTATTGAACTAATGTAGCTGTAAATGAACACAAAAGAAATGTGAGCCTGTTTTTTCTTCTAATACAATATGAACTAACAAAAAATTGTAAAACTGTTATTTGATTTTATTTGATTGATGCTCGTGACTATAACATTACAGTCAATTAAGTTCATGATCTCGCATAGCATTATCTGCCTATAGTCTTACACTTCCACTACTGGATCGCAGGCCTCCTCTTGAGATGTCAGCATATGAAGCAAAAAAACAACGTGATCATTTTGTAAATCAAATAAATCTAATGCTGTATCTAAGTTGCGCGTTGAGCTAAAATAGCACTATCTTAATAATATATTGAATCCTACATAAATGTCCAAAAGTCCGTCACAACTCACTTTCGACCTTCAAACTAAACAAAGAAAAAGGTTAATATGAGTGGCGAACAAAACATGTATATCGAACATTATTCCACCTTGAAGTGCGGCTTCATCTAATAAGTTGGATATAATAAAACTATAAGTAAGCTGAAGTGCCCACATTGTATAAGTTACCGCTTTGTGCAAGTTGGGCCCCTGTGCGGCGATAACTGAGCACTTGTGCAAGAGACCTAAACTCTTGTGCAAGTGAACTAGACGCTTGTACGATTTAGTATGTGAAACGTATAGTTCATGTTACTTGCGTGGGATTATAAATGTGGAGATCGTGTTTTGTTTAATGGGATAGTACTGGAGTTCTCTAGAAGAGCTAAGTTGGTAGCCATAATATTATATAACGCGTAAGGCTGTATTGATATAATAGTTTAAAGGTTACCAGGAATGCATAACATATCGGAAAGTTAAAGCCAAATATTAATTTGTAAAATATAATTGGAATATTTACCTAAATCATATCATTCTCCTGCCCTTATCCCAATTTATTTGGGGTCGGCGCAACATGTCTTTTTCTTCCATTCTTCTCTATTAGTCGTCATCTCGGTAGTATTTACCTAAATATGAATAAAAATCAATATGTTTTGCCGTCGACAGCGAACAAATATCAATAAAGTATGTATCTAAAATGATCCTTGTAACATAATTACACTTAGTACAGTAGATTTTAAAATACAACTGCATTCAAAATGATTTGAATGATTAAAAAAAACTATTTACTATAGCTATTCACTACACTAGTATTCCCAAATTTTAATCAACATATTTAGAGGAAACACAAAAAACAAAAGCATAACCAATAATCCAATATCAATGGAAGCTACATAAAACGTCATCTGACGTCACGCACCTGATTAATACGCTTAGGTACATATGTGCGTTAAGTAACTAAGTACGAGCACAATGTTTAATTAAAATCCGAGCTGGAATAAAGTGAGCTTAAGACGTCAGGAGACGTGGAGCTTGTAATTATTTCCCCATATAATTGGCTAGGTGATTGTAACAATGGCGTCAAACTTTAAGCTTAGAAAGGATTTGTTCTGACTTGGAAAAAAATATCAAAAAACCGTCTGCGGTACGATGACAGGACCAAGAGAGATTTTGGTTGAAGTTTGTGCAATGCCAAATTTTGTACCTGTTTGGTACCAGACATCATAAAAATTGGTACCAAGCTAAATAGCGAAAACTATTGCGTGTGAAGTGGCCAGCTGTTCTGATTTTAGAATATTTTTATTATACTATTTCAAGATTTTTTTTTCATAGAAAGGAAACAGGTTAATGCCAAGCACGAAAAAATCCACTAGCACCAGCATACTGGGTAAAATTTTGATTACCTAGGCACTGGTATGAATATTTCAATAAGTATTGTCTATGAGAAGTTCTTATCATTTTCGTTTTTTTACTTAATACGTTCAGACCGGCGTGTACCGCCTGTGGAGCACGGAGTATTTGCTGACACAGCGAGGTGTACCACTAGTGGCCAGGTCACACAGTACTTTCAATATACTAAGAAATTCGCGCCGCTTTGAGAGAAAGTATTGTACTTACTCTCCCCGCCTAGTAAAATTGACAAATTTTCATAGTGCAGCTCAGGAGGTGGACATCACTGCGAGGATCGCCCAGAGGACACGGTAGAGCACACGGTGCAAACCTGCCCCGCATGGGCGGAGCACCGCCGTGTCCTCGTAGAGGCGATCGGCGGCGGCGACCTCTCGCGCCCGGCCCTGGTGCAAGTCATGGTCCGGGGCGAGAGGGAGTGGGAGGCAGTCACCTCCTTCTGCGAAAAAGTTATGCTCGCTAAGGAGGTGGCGGGATGGGAGAGAGAAAGGTCCTCCCGTCCCAGCCGCCGCAGGAGACGCCCCGGGCGTCGGGAGCCACGTGACGACTCCCGGCCACCGTAGGCGCGGGCCTGCGGACGGTGAGTAATGGGTGACTCACCGTCCAATCAGCACCAGACCCGTGCCGTACGGCGCGTATATGTTCCACGCGCGCCTCAAAGAGATGTCAGCATATGAAGGGGCCCCTCAGGGCCAAGCCTGCCGGGTAAGCGGGATTGTCCGAAAGGGTTACCGCTACCCCGGAACATAAAGGGCTACGGAAGGAACATGGATGGGTTTTAGTCAGTAAGAGTCTGACACTCCCTTCCGCTCCACCCAGAGCGGGAGCAGTCATTGGATGATTTCCCAGCCTTAAAAAAAGAAACCATCACAAAATATCTACATACATAGATCCATCACAAAATGTCTACCCGTCTACTAAACACCTTACACCCCCGCCCACGGCTATCACTTAACCAACTTCGCATTCAATAAACCGTTTTATAAAACATTAATATCAGCGTAATATTGTATATAAATACTACGGCCTGCTTGCTTCATCAACGTTTAATTAAACAACGGGTTTATCGTTCACGCTTCACGCCTTGTTCATTTTCCTTCTAAGCTTGTTATTTTCTTTGACGTTCCTTTGTAGTTATTATTGTATATTGCACATGTGTATTGATTCTTGGTTATACAGTATCAAGTATGATAGGTTTACCAAGGGCCTTACTTTCAGGAGTATTGTACTCATGAAAAAGGTGCAACTTTGTCTATTTGACCAAACCTGCTATCACGAAAAAAGATCAGCTGATCAGTACATTTATGTTCGCATTATTCGTCAAAACTTATGGAATAGCTGATATATTTGTTTCATATTTCAAAGTATTGACACGCAAGTCCAGCCATGTAGACTTAAGTTTTGTAACATCCATTTCATCAAAATAAACTTGTACGGTCAGGGAAGGTTCAATGAGGTTTGTTAGTCATAGAATACAAACTATTTTGAGAACCAATGTTTTTTTTTGTACAATTTTCTTAGCAAGAAAAAAGGTTTCATCATTCTAAAATCAAATATTGTTTTCATAAAGTCTATCTCGAATGCCAACACAAACTACACATTCCATGTTCTAAATAAACACCAACATATCAGATCAAACAAAGATGAGCCTTGAGCGTGGTGAGCGTGGTTGAGTGAAGACTGTAATACAATGATAACAGTAAATCACAACTGTTACCATTTTATCACTAAAGACACCGACAATGGCTGAAACTTGCTCGTCTTAGTACCTAACTGAGAACATTAAAGGGAATTTCTAGACATTTACACAATTTAACAGCTTTGTTATCTGAGCAATGATTGTAGCTGTCTTCGCCCTAAATCTCTTCGTTTCGAAATAATTGTACTTACCAACAGTAAATAGAATAGAACCATTGAATGGAAGATAATGTTCTATTCTTCACTTTAATTTGAAATTTTGAAAGGTGGTTCATATTTTAACTGTAATGTATGACGTAATTTAATATTAAAATATTTTTTTATAATTTTGAAATAAATAGTTATTAAGTTATTTCTTTTACAACATTCAATACAACTAAATTTTTACAATGCGAGCTAAATTAAATGACTAATTAACTAATTACACAATTATATTAAAAAAAAATACTTTTATTGTTTTAAACTGAAGATTTACCAGGCCAAGAAGAAAAATAAAAAAATGATAAGGAAATCCAAAATATAAGCCTACCTTAAACCTAACGTAACAAAAAAAATATTGCTTCCCAAAAAATTTCATTTTTGGAGTGAAGGTCCGAATAACGCATAAAAAGCGAAATATACACCGAAGGGTTTTAATAAAACCGAATTCATAACTTGTGCCAATTTACTGTTCAGCCCATAGGTTACGCTATGTTATTTGATAAGAGTTACTGTTGATCCTAATGATTGAAAATGAACGTATCCTAAAAATGCAGGGTATTTTCTTGACATAACTAAATCCTAAGACTGTCATCATCACTTTTAAACATTCAGCTCTATAAGTTTAAACTTAAAGAAATGAAAATATGTAATACTAGTCTCTTTTCCAATTTGAATATTTAAAGTACATCGTTGGCCTAGCACAAAACACGTGGAGTAAACTAAACATTTAGAACGATTTTAAATTAAGAATACCAAATACAATGATTTACTTACATTTTTTGAATTTATTCATAGCTACGGGTGATTTTTTTTGGTGAAATGCAATAAGACAGGTCTAATTTCAATTAAAAAATCCTTCGAATTTACGTCTAAGTCGGGCATAGATACGAATGTTCTACTTACGTAAACGTAAATTTGATGCCTTACACGGAATCATCATTCTCTTACCATTTCCCAATTAATTTGGGGTCTGCGCAACATGTCGTTGTCTTCCATACCCTTCTAGCCATATCATCTTTCACACACACTTCATCACAAAACTTTCGACACGACAAAGCTCTGTATACATGTATCGTATAGAAATAAGCCGTTGTACACGCTCTTCAAATTGCTTGCAGTGCACACAAATCTGTGTATTTCCTTGCTCCACGAATTGTTCGGTTGCTGTAAGACGTGCACAACATGGAACATGAAGAGATTTGTTTCGAATTCACAGGATTTTATTTGACAGGTCGGTATTGTATGTGTTCGATGTGCTATGAGCATCATGTTATGAGATTTTCAAATTTATAATACAAAGTGGATGGATTGTTGCTTTGGATGTTTTAAAATATTTATTACCGAAATATTTTCGTAAAGCGAACAGTTTCGAAGAGTGGTCTAAGCTGGTCATTTACATCATGATATGAAGTTACTCGTAAATCTTAAATTAATTCACTGATAGGCAACGCACAGCCTGAATGGTTACGTCTAGAAGCGAGAAATTTTGTACAAGAGTTCCTTATTTAAACAAAGGAGAGCAAAGGAAAATTTTGTGAAAATGTATTCAGGTTTAAATCTTTATTACATAAAACTTATTGATATGATTAGTAGCACGATTTAAAAATGAAATAACATTACAATACTGAGGTGTTTTTATAAATGTTATCTAATTTAAAATAAATAAGATCACACACAAATTAAATATTAAAAGTCATATTGTCACAAATAATGTCACAGATTAAAAATAATAAAACATAGAATGCAAATAAAGCTAAATAAAATAGAATGGAAGTAAAAAATATTCAGTTTCACGATCATCCTAATTTTAAAACTATAACAGTTTTGAAAAAAAAGCATTTTCTTGGCTTTTTATGTTAAAGTTATTTCATTACAACAGCTATATTAAAGGGCCGGACACCTAAACATAGCCATTACACTTCAAAGCGGTACGTTTAGCCACTTCATAAAATAACCAGCATCTAACACGTCTAGGGCCTTCCATTAAACATGCATCACTCGCTTTTAAACCCAGTAGCTCATTATAGTTAATTGACGTCTCCTTACGAGCCCTTTAGTTGGCAAATGTACAGAGGCCAGCACATAAGTTACCCCAATCTGTCAAATTTCTTTTATAACTTTTCAACTTTTTTACAAACATATAAGGTTTGTTTTCGATTGGGAAAATTTGACAGTTTGGGATAGTTTGATGTGCTAGCGTCTGTACTTCACATAATTGACTATTTGTAACGTTCACAAATAAAATATGAAATCACATAGAAAGAAGACCGATCGTCTTAAAAACTTCCATCACCTTGCAGAAATTAAATATTATGCAAAGATACAAATTGCATTTAATGCTAATAAGTATTCCTTTGGATTCTAAAAATATGTGACGTCACATTGTTATATTTCATACAAATCACGTACAAATTCCGCATTTTGATAATTCATAAAAAGTAACGTTATTGACTACCTTTACCTTTCAAATACCCAATTATTGTACTTTATGTATTTCACTGTGACATATTTTTACATATCTTTCTAAATCTAAAGGATGACTGCCTCACAGGTTTAAGGGCCGCAGGGGTTACTGACCTGGCGCTGGCTGTCGCTAAAAATCAGCGCTGGGGCTCTGTCTCGCAAATGGTTGAAGCATTATGCTGAGTGATAGCCGTTTTCCCCAATTTTTTTGTGTTTGTTTTTTTGTCATGTTTACCGATAATAAACGTATTTTCTTCCTTCAGTAGTAAGAAAGAAAATACGTTTAAATGCCAAATTTTGTTGGGTTTTTCAATCAGGAATTTCTCTGTAATAGCCTGGACTCTGGATTTATGCTCGGTTGATGGCAATAAGCTCCCCACCCATTATTGCATAGAACTTTAACATAACTGGCGAAATTTGGGTGTACTATGTGTACACATCTGCATATATAACCCTTCAGGGAAAACAGTCATGATGGAAATCACCGAAGTTTTGTTTGATGGCCCAGTGGTACCAGGACGGGCACCATACCATAGCGCCATACCATTACCATAGAGCCGTAGCCTGCCGGGTCAGTGGGATTGTCCAAAAGAGTTACCGCTACCCGGGAACATAAAGGGCTAAGGAAGGAACATGGAGGGGTTTTAGTCAGTAAGAGTCTGACACTCCCTTCCGCTCCAGCGGGAGGAGTCCTTTGATAATATTCCAACTTAAAAAAAAAAAGTGGTAATAACCGCGATTTTCGAGTTATACAGTTCGTACGTTCGAACCCAGGCAGGCGTTTTACTTTGTGTAAATTGTTTTATCACCACTGTACACAAAACGGTGAAGGAAAATATCGTGAGGAAACTGGCATATCCTTGACCAAAAATTCGAAGACTGTGACATCTACCAACTCGCAGTGGGCCCGCGTGGGAGATAACGGCCCACTCCCTCTTCTTCTTCTTCTTCTTCGGGCTTTGGTTTCCGCACTCAGTCCTTGGCGGACCATTGTGCGGCCTGTGGCGGTTATTCCAGCCAGCCCACCTCCTTCCAGAAGTTTATGACGTCTCCTGGTCTGTGTAATATATCTGTAAAAGATTTAGGTGTTCCAATAGTTTGTGTCCTAATCTGTATGACGCCTGTGCACTCAAAGAGTACGTGCGAGACGGTTTCTTCAGCCTCCATGCAGGCCCTGCACAGAGGACTGTCTGTTATGTCTATTGTGTGGAAGGCCCACTCCCTCTCACCGGGCCTGTATCCCAACAGTGGGAACATTATAAGAGTTATAATAATAATAATAATAATATAGCATTTATTTCAGACTATGCCCATAGTGTTAGTAACAATGGTCTTAAATACTAGTGTTAGTAGACATAGGTACATGTATTAATCAGTGTGGAGTTTCATCCAATGTCGCAGCATTGGAGACTCACATCTATCTGCGAATAAACTCAAGACACTGTTGGTACTGCCACGAAGACGAGCGAGCAGGGAAGCGCTTCTCTTTCGCATGATGGCCGTAAAACCATCTATATGCCTATCTGCAAACATTAATTATAACACTAATTTATAGTTATTTATAATTTTAATTTGATGATTAATCCAATTTAATTTAAATACTTATAATAATATGTAAAGAAATAATATGTAGGTATAATAATCCAAGAGCATCAAAAAATTCGTCCACATCGCTGTAAACAGGAAAAGTTCCCAACAGGCAGGCAGCATTGCCTAAGCGGGATTGTCCGATAGGGTTACCGCTACCCCGGAACATAAAGGGCTAAGGAAGGAACATGGATGGATTTTAGTCAGTAAGAGTCTGACACTCCCTTCCGCTCCACCCAGAGCGGGAGAAGTCATTGGATGATTTCCCAGCCTTAAAAAAAAAGGCAGCGTTGTAAATGTAAATATATTTAATTTATAAGTAGGTAATAATGAAATGGTGTGTTGTGTATTGTCTTTTTTTTATTTATGTACCAATGCTATGATCCAACTGTTGATTGAAAGAAAGAAAATAATAATTATTATTATTACAGGCTGATTATGGTGTGCTATGTTTGTTTAAAAAAAACCTAAGAAATCTCGACGGGTATTCAAAATTTTATGAAGTTTACTTGCAGCAGGTTTTACACCTGTATACTTAACCTACAATACCTGTAATCACGCTTGCTCGGCTCGGCCGTAAATTCATGCTTGTAAAACCAGTGCAAACAAGGGAATCGCTTCATAATAGGAAAGGAAAGCGGTCTGTATTGTTTTAGGGACAAGATGGGAAAAGTCCTTACTTTTAATTGTCATTATAATAGGAAAGTATCTTACTGATCCTCTAAAAAAAATATTGACATTCTAATGACTTAATTATTCTTTATTTAAGTCATGGACAGACGCTATAACTATGTTGGTGGCATTTATGTATTTGGTAATTTATGATTAGACCCCAAAATGGCTTTTTTTTTAATGTTCACTAAAAGAAACGCATTCATTTTATTAGGTGTTCAAATATATTTTTGGGAAAGCAAAATGTGTTATTATTTGAGGTTCAATTAAATACTTTTATACCAATTATAAAATATTATTTAGATACCTAACTAATTCTCCAGTTACATATAACCCAGTGTTCGGGTCATTAGGATTTTACTAAATAACGTAAACATAACATCACACCTAGTTTCCCCGAAGAGTTAGGTAAAGCTACCCATAGCAGGTAGCCCATTGCAGGACCTAAGGTCTCTCTTCTTTTACCAAGCAATTCTGTTTTATGCAAATGCGCCATTCGGTCTATTCTGTAAAAATCTCGCCGTGAAAACTTCAGTGACGTGAGCTGTGAATAGTGTCAATCTAACTAGCATCAGACGGAATGACTGGTTACTTAAACCTCACTTCACCTCAGTTTTCACGGTGAAATTTGATAGCATCCATTGGCAGTCTATGCGTTAGAATTGGGTATTTGAATGGGTAGTCAATAACGTTACTTTTTATGAACTGTCAAAACACGGAATTTGTACGTGATTTGTATGAAATATAACAATGTGACGTCATAGATTTTTAGAATCAAATGGAAAACTTATTGTCATTTAATGCAATTTTAAAATTATATCTTCGCATAATATTTAATTTCTGTACGGTGATGGAAGTTTTTAAGACGAACGGTCTTTTATCTGTGTGATTTCATATTTAATTTTTGACCGGTTCATATAGTCAATTGATTGGCGAATATGCCACATGTTTTTTATCGTAAAAGACTGAAGAAGAAGGTAACTAAGTTTAACCACGAGTCTAAAAAGAAAAAAAAACAAATAAAATTTCAGCGTAAGCGTAAGCGACAAAAGGAATCTAAATTTAAAAGAAAACAGAAACAACAAACGGACCTTTTTATTTCCAATCGAGTTATCGCGACTTAATTACTTTAGCAAACAATCCTTAATAAGTGCTGAACAATGGACTTTGTTTACATCGTTTGAGCCAATAATAATGCGGAATTGTTACAAAAAATGCTTGATTTCTAAATTAACACAATTTTAAATACCGTTAGAAAAAATCCACAAGTGGCGGTGCCTATGGTTTGTTCCAAAATTATCTGATGAAAATGAAAACAAATAGATCAGTAAACGTAACTTTGGATACTTACGAATTGAGTGCTATGATTTGATTATTTGAATTCTTACACCCAAAATTATATTTCGAAATCGCCTTAAAAAAGTTTTTTCTTTGACAGTTAAGGTTTACTTTATAACCCAAATTTTCGTCAATATTTTTTCCATTACAATTCAATAATGACATTCAAACAATAAATGTTGAAAAAGTGGTAAGAATTGACGTCGAAACCTGTTGAAACCTTACAAATTCAGACGAATGCGTTAATAATTCTCTTTTATGAGTGATTGCTAATTTATTCTGAGCAAGGTTTGTCTACACTTTGGTCAGGCTATAGGTATACGGCCAGCAGATCCTAGGCAATGATTACAAGCTTACAACTATAAACTATTCTAAGACAATTCTTGCAAGAAAATTAATATTCAAAAGAACCAAGAATGAAATCGTTCAGAAAATTTAATTATACTACTAACTGGACTGTATAGCCCGATCAGGGTACCTCATTATCTTTATTAATCCGATTATCCGGCCAGCCTTCCATTCGATTTAATCAACTTCTATAAACATAAAACGTATCCGAACTTATGTAATTGGTTCGTTGTTTACGAAAGAACATTGTTTCCTGTGAAAGTTCTGCGTTTTAATTAAAAACAAACGGAAAGTATGTTGATGTCCACCTCATGTATTAATTACACTTATTAAAGTACGCTAGACTGAATAATTAATTAATTAATCTCGAAATTTTCCTACCAAAAAAAAAGTGAAAAGCGTTTTCACTTTTAGGGCGAATTCCACCATTGCAACTGAACGTGATCAGAATGTAAACTCAGTTGTCAGTGTATTTATTTCCCATGGCATATGGACAGTGACGCGGTTTAGATGTGTTGATCGCGTAATAATTTAATCATAATTATTGTTTTTATAAAATATTCCTCAAACTCAAAGCATTTATTTCAAATAAACCAATTACAGGCAATTTTGAATTGTCAAGGGGTCGGTCAGTCAGAGAGATACTTACTGCTAAAACAGTCTTATGAAAGTGATGCTGTTTCGTTTGTTCAATAAACGAAACTGTCGCTCAATTTCATCTTAAATGAACTATCTAGTAGTTCGAGAAACGACTCCTGGCCACCGTAGGCGCGGGCCTGCGGGCGGTGAGTAATGGGTGACTCACCGTCCAGTCAGCACCAGACCCGTGCCGGACGGCGCGTATATGTTCCACGCGCGCCTCAAAGAGATGTCAGCATATGAAGGGGCCCCTCAGGGCCAAGCCTGCCGGGTAAGCGGGATTGTCCGAAAGGGTTACCGCTACCCCGGAACATAAAGGGCTACGGAAGGAACATGGATGGGTTTTAGTCAGTAAGAGTCTGACACTCCCTTCCGCTCCACCCAGAGCGGGAGCAGTCATTGGATGATTTCCCAGCCTTAAAAAAAAAAAAAAAAAGGGGTCGGTCAGTCAGAAAGATGAAGCTAGTTGCCCATTCCAAAGCAGTAGGTACCTATGGAGAAGAACGGGCAATAAACTCCATGGACACTCTTTTTTTTCCTGACATAACAGACTGATCTCTCTGTCAAAAAAACACCAGAATAGCAATTCTCCATTGAGATTAGAATGCTAAAATACTGCCCTCCTAAAGATTATTTATCTATAATCTAGCTGAAGTAACAAATAATTTTTAAATAAAATAATTGAACAATATTTTTGTTTGTTCGAAATAAAATTAAAAAATATCCGAAATACATCAGCAAAATTTATTTAAAAAAATCCTACTTGAACAGCAATAAAGGAGATTGCCAAAGCATTTTAATCCACCATCAAACAGATATTAACTGATCAATCTTCGATGTAAATCCTTCATTTTCCCGTCTAATCTAGGGATGGCGATTCTTTACGAAAAAGATCGATTTTTAAATCGATTCGAATCGTAGTCTAATGAATCGATTCACGAAAAAATCGAAGCCTACAAAATCGATTCTTAAAAAATCGATCTTTTTTTCAAGTTTGCGTTTACAATGTAAATTTGTATCAATTTTACTAAAAACAAGATTAATATTGCAATTAACGATATCTTATCAATAAAATCAGGGAATTCAAAAATAGCAATTATTTTTATTACCGTATCAAACTATAAGATCAACTATAAAAAAAAATAAGTATTTATATACTGGATGTTTTTATTGTTTGCAAAAAAGTAAAAAATAAGGTAAGAGTTAAAAGTTTAAATATTAAGCATTGGGAATTATAACTGGGAACTATAGTTCCCAATGCTCAATATCTAAACTTTTTAAAAACAACAGTCTGTCAAGCCTTTTGCATAATCTTTCTAAGCAAAGACTACAAACGTAACTTTTTTATTAAAGACGAGTAAAGGATACTAAACATACAGCCATCTCGCGAGTTTATGAGTAGTTAACTCTTTAACCGGCAGCACTCTTATAATTCAGGCACATTCAACTAAATGCAAATAATTGTATGGTTTATACCAAAACAGAAAAAATCGAATGTCGATTTTCAAGGGTGATATATCGATTCAGTGAATCGACACAGTACTTCATATCGATTTAAAAAATCGATATTTTCTGCTCAAAAAATCGATTCTTCGATTAATCGATCTCAGATCGCCATCCCTACTAATAACTATCAAGGAGGCTTATAAAAAGCACCACTGTGCAATAATCGTGAGTGATCGCACGAAGACGGATGAAGGAAGTAACCCTCGTCACTGATGACGTCACGGCCTAGGCTGGAGTCTCCCGCGGTTCAGGACTATTTAATTTAATTTGGGCACAGATCAATTTGTTACTGCCAAGTGCGTGTTATAGTAAATTGGAGTTTTTAGTTCGGATTAGTTAAGTTTTTTGGCTGTTTTAGATGTTTTGGGCGCGTGTGAGGAAGTTGAGCGTCGTGTTTGGGATGTTTAGTGGAAGTTTTTTAAGATACTTTTCAGACAGATTAGACATAAACAAGCATACCTGATTTTTTCAAGTACCAAGCAGCATACCGCTTTAACAGATGACATTATTACTATTAGGATACAGTATTTGAACTAAGAACTCCAAACGAAACAGCCTTTTGAAAGGGGCAACTGAAATAAATTCAATTATTTTTTTTGACGTTCAGAAGTGCCTCTGATGTGTCTATTTGAAGATGAAATATTAATAATAGTTAATCTTCTTCTTGTCATGTGGTTTGTGACTAATCTGGTGTCAAAGTTTGTATGCTGCCCAGCCTCTGACTTAGCTTCACATGCTGAAGAGAAACACCTCTCAGTCATGCCGGGTGCGTGCGTTGGGTTCGATCACGAAACCGTTTAATTAATAGTTAATGAATTATTAATTATATTAATATAACATATTAATTTGCTGCTGCTGCTGATGCTACTACCCTACCCTGTAAACTACCCTATTTTCCGTGGTATCTAACACAAACATAAATATGCTTCTATCGTGTTACGCCACTGATAGGTAGCCACGTACTTCTCACCACAGAGAATTTTGAATTTTGTATCAAACCTGTGTGTGGCAACCGCAGGTGAAAACCATGTACCCAAGTCTAGTAAGATAAAGCTTAATAAAAGGCCAAGAGCATTGTACGGGCGACGTTGTCAGGTTACACAAGGATAGGTAAGTAGTAAGTTTTCTCAGACACTGTAGCCGGCGTTTTTTGGGAAAGCTACGAGCTTTCATTTACATTAGAGGCCAATTTCCTCTGCTTTTTTGTTTTGCATAACTTTAAAACAAACAGGCAAAATTTATTATTCTGAAAGTCACAGGTACGGTCGCAAGCGCATTATACCAAATTTTTCCAAATGATTTCAAACCTTAAATCGCTAAAGGTTAAGTTCAAAATCGATTGTAAAAATTTGAAAGTTTGCGGGTAGCTTAATGTGCTGGCCACTGTACATGACAGAAATAAATAGCGGGATCAAGCCATTTTGATCGTATAATAAAACCGTTTACCAAAATTAGATTATAATTCCAAATTCAAAAAAAAAACTGTCGTATAAAAAATCTACAGTGTCAATTTATTCACAAGTGGCGCATGCGACCACCCATTCTCCCCCGTGTCACATGAAGTTAATCCTATTAGCTAAAAGGTAATTCACCTCACGTCCCACACATTTTGGTTATACGTGAGCCCAAACGAGACCTATATGCAATACTGGTAGTATTGTAATTGATATTGGCGTTTCGATCTGAGTTGCCTAACAAACATGCTGTATCCGTGTAATTGAACCTACGTGCGTATGAGTAGAAAGTTAAATGTAGTATTGTATTGAAGTACCTATTTGTGGTTTCAGTAAATGGCCAATTTTGAATACAACTGTCACGAATTGATACTATATCATGTTTGAAACGTCAGGGTGAATACTCCAGCGAGGCCTACGTGTGTCACCACTCTGCCAAATTTTATAGGATTGTAGTGTAATTTTAATCCAAGTCGACCATCATAACATGACATGGACGCGCAACATTATAGCTTCAATTGGTATAGTGAACAAAGTCAACACTAATAGATATTTAAATTCAACGCATCTTATTTCAAAGATAATGTTAAAATAGGAATAAAGTTAAGATGTAGGTATGTGCTTTTGTTATGATTATGAATGTGTGGCAATTATTGAACGGTTGTAAATTTGAGAACACAGACTATTCTTAAAAAACAAAAATTTAACCAACAACAAAACATTTCACATCACAAAAAGCAACGATCAAGAACTTCCGTCGCGCTATAATCCCCAGCTCAGCGGTAAACAAACATCGCTCATTTTTCTCTCGGTTTCTCTCACTGAAACGCGTACGTGTCTTGATGAGGCGTGGGTAATTCTCAGGCGCCCTCTAATCCCTCTGACTTTTGAGGCAGCTGCGTAATGAATCGACTTTTGGTATGGATATAGTAGGTACTTATATAGATCCATATTTTTGACGTGACAACGTCTAATAAATCGATGAACGCCGACTGCATGCACGAAAAAGGATGACTCATTGTCCCTTTACGCTCATTGTACGCCTGCAGCTATCTCTCTTCCACTCGATTGGCCTATGCGTCTGTTTTGTTATGAGGTCATCACGTTAAACTACCGTCCGTAAACAAACTTTACAGACAACAATTTTTTTTTGCATGTACGTTATACTTATTCATGAAATCACCATAAATATTCGAACACCATCTTCGAAAGGTTGTTGCCTATACTACATCCAGTTTTCGCCAGTTATGTATAAATCTCATACAATAGGGGGCGAGCCTATTGCTATAAGCCGAATACAAATCCAGACTCCGGGCTGCTACTGAAAAGTTCTAGATACAAAACCGTAATAATACTTAGGCCGACCTGATTATCGTATCCAGGACCTCATGCTCAGCAGTAGCGCTTTACGTGACGACCTCCCGGCCACCATAGGCGCGGGCCTGCGGGCGGTGAGTAATGGGTAGCTCACCGTCCGATCAGGACCAGGCCCGTGCCAGACGGCGCGTATATGTTCCACGCGCGCCTCAAAGAGATGTCAGCATATAAAGGGGCCCCTTAGGGCCAAGCCTGCCGGGTAAGCGGGATTGTCCGAAAGGGTTACCGCTACCCCGGAACATAAAAGGCTAAGGAAGGAACATGGATGGGTTTTAGTCAGTAAGAGTCTGACACTCCCTTCCGAGCCACCCAGAGCGAGAGAATTCATTGGATGATTTCCCACCCTCAAAAAAAAAGCAGTAGTGCTTGCGACCACTAGACCAACGAGACAGTCAAAACCAATTCGAATGATTCTATAAATAGACAGAATTAAATATCTTGTTTCAGTGAAATGCTAAAAATAGAAAGCCACGATACTCACTCTTACGGTACGCGCACACCGAATCTGTCATCGGCCGAAGTATGCTCGGGCGTCATCGGCCGAACTCGGCCGATCAAATCAAACGTAAGTAAATGGAAGAGAGCGCATACACTGCTACTACCGACGTCGTCCGATGACGCCCGAAAACGGACGATCAACTGACGAGTCCGAACGTGTTTGGAATTTTTGTCAGTTTTACCGGCTTCTTTCTGCGATCGAGTCGTTATTTAGATCAAGAATGGATATTGAAAAATTAATTACTTGCATTTATAACAGACCGTCACTGTGGGACAAACATTCAAAAAGTTACAATAATCGAGATATTGGGAAACGTCTATGGGATGAAGTTGCTTCAGAAATGGAAGTACCGGTGGCAGATATTAAGAAGAAATGGAGTAACCTGAGGGACCAATTTCGCAAGTGGATTTTTTTTGGACTTCATAAGTTCCACCGACAACGGCCGTTATCGTCGGCAGTGTATTCAGTTGAACGTCCGAGTTACTCGTCCGAGTAGTTCTGTCCGCCATCGGCCGTCAAAATCGGTTTTAGTGTACGCGTACCGTTAGCCCGAAAAACTAAATAAATTATTCCCAAAGAAATTCCTCATCTTTTCTTTAACAAGAACAAATCTTTTTACAGCTAAGTACTTTTCTCTTTAGTTAAATGCAATATTTATACGAAGTACTCTGTGTTTCATTAAATTTTCAGTTTACTTTTTCCTCTCATTGGTAAAACGGTAAAATAGTTGAAAAAAAAGTTTTGCTCTAGCACAGATTTTTGTATTAGTTCTTATATAATAAGCTCCGAACTAGTAGACCGAATTAAACCATTTTTTCACCCATAGAAAGCTAAATTATCAGGAAGTAACATAGGCTATAAATATTTTTTTTAAAATAGAGATCCTTAATAAAACCCAAATTAGCAAAATTTGCCTATGAACTTTATAATTTGGCGTGAGCTGGGAATCTGGGAAAACTATTGACTGCGTAGTCGAAACCGCGGGGCGCAGCTAGTATTCTATACAGCTGCAATAGCCTCCCAGCTTTCGAAGCAATACAATTTCTAACCCACGCGCCACACATCAGGAAATTGAACGCCAACATCTCGGGAGGAAGTAAATTCAATCAAAATGCAGAATGTTCTATCTAATGGCTCTGAATCCTACAATCTGGGAGCTCTTCCATTCATGCATGCATGCAGGGTTTTGCGAGTGTGTGTCCAATCTGCTACCTTCCGTCGTCGACTTTGAATATACAGGGATTATTCAAGTTAATTCTTATTTAGTTGTGTTGTGGAATTGGATGGGTAGGACTTTCTAGCAGTAAATAAAGATTCATTTTAAAGCTGAGAAAATTGTGTATAGTTTTTTTAAAGTTTCGTAGAATTAATATACAGGGTGAAATTGAATTTATGGGAAATATTTTAAGGGGTCATTGTACTCATCATTATGAACAACTATTCTTATCGGAACACACCTGGAATCGCGAAAAAAAACAGCTGTACCCTACATTTTTAGTTATGCCAGCATGATGTATTGAACAGTTGACTTTTTTGGCGATTTCCGATTTGTTCCCATAGCAAAAGTTGTTCATAATGATGATTACAATGGTCTCTTAAAATATTGCCTATGAATTCAATTTCACCCTGTATAGTGTATGCTGTTATATCTCAATTTAGCTGTTCGGGTCTGAACCCTACAATCAAAACTTTCTAGTTATCAGCCGTTTGTGTACCACTCCAAGGCAAATGCCTTAACCCTCCTACCACTTCCTTCCCTATCTATGGTTTCTAGGTACCTATATTTATTATTTACCTGTACAACTCTATTTGTAGACATTGTAACTAAAAGCTAACTGTGTCACGTTCGCTAGTTTGTCTATTTGTTCATTCAACACGAATCTGCACTCATCATTTTATGCCAGTGCCTCTATCTTACCCTTACTACGACGTCTTATTTTAATTTAGAATTTACTTAAACTTTACGAGGTCAACGTAAAGTTTTATTTTGACTTCTTTTATTTTCTACTTTTGCTTTTTTTATTTTCGGGGTCTTTCTTATTTTTTAATGTGTCTTGTTGTATTTTACACATCCCTCTATCTCAATCAGCACCAACATGTTTTTTTCAAAAACAGAACACATTTTGCCGAATGAAATTACCATTCCTTCTCTTTTTTAAATTTCGCTCTAAGTCGGCACGTTAAAATTTCCGAACTGATTTTAAAGACCAATTTGAATCGAGAACACCGCGTAGAGCCTGCGGTACATCTCCGCAGAGCAAGCTGACTTCGCTTCAATATTCATTTGCATTCAACATTCGAGCTCTTACTGTGACGTAAGACAATGGGGCGGCTACCTGCAACGCCTATCACGTGTTCGTGCTATGCATAGGAATTACGAGGGTTAACTCGATCGAATTCATAAGACACTGTTATATAAAATGTGTTACAAAAGCCCTTATTGTGGGGGAATTGATTCTATCGTGCTTAGAGTCAACCTAAGCGGGATTGTCCGAAAGGGTTACCGCTACCCCGGAACATAAAGGGCTACGGAAGGAACATGGATGGGTTTTAGTCAGTAAGAGTCTGACACTCCCTTCCTCTCCACCCAGAGCGGGAGCAGTCATTGGATGATTTCCCAGCCTTAAAAAAAAAAGAGTCAACCTGTGTAGTAATTTTCAGAAAAATACCCCCATTCTTTTTCTTGATTATAATAACCGCTGGAGTCGTGTAAATCATAATAACCTTTGATGCTATTGATGAATTTGCATTTTTTTAATGAATTATTGATTCTCGTAGTAGAAATGTGAATTTCACAACAACAGTAACTTATTATAACCAAAAATAATAAATATTTTATTATTTTTGGTGATATTATGGCAATACCTATGTGCCTCTTTCGGATAGGACAAGGTATTTGATAAATGTGGTATAGAAGAGTTTACAAAACGGTTTTGAATAACAACTCCGTTGGAACAAATTGATGAAACATAACATGAAAAAGACCCACGTAATAAAATCGCCAAGTTGTTGTGTAATACTTTATTTTACGTTCCACCAATCTTTACCCGGTAATACCAAATGTTTCAATGACTTCCCCGAAGTTTTATCAATACTTACATGAAAAAAGTTTCCAAAGGAAAAAAGCGGTCATAAAAAAGACACTCGGAAAAGGTATATGAATTCTTAAAGCAGTAAGATACCCCGTAATGTCATAAACATGAGCGGCCCGGGACAGAAAATAATACTCTAATATTACTTAATTATACACGCTGTATGAAAAGGGTCGGATGCAACTAATTAACTCTTGACAAAATGAAAGCAGTAAGCTTCTTAATAGGACTTTGCGACTCAAATCCCCTTTGCTGAAATATTCACACATTTACATTAAAACGGATGATATTCTTTTAACTTTGATACCCTTTTTCGTGACTTTTCAGGGTTTGAGTAGCCATAGAAAAGTAAAACTGAGAAACGTCGACTTCGTCGACTGCATTTTAAGCAGGTACTAAGAATAAATAGACAGCAGGGGGCCAACCACTGCCGGGTAAGCGGGATTGTCCGAAAGGGTTACCGCTACCTCGGAACATAAACGGCTACGGAAGGAACATGGATGGGTTTTAGTCAGTAAGAGAAAGTAATAAACTTGACACTCCCTTCCGCTCCACCCAGAGCGGGAGAAGTCATTGGAAAGCCAACCACTACCACAAAGAGCAGTTTTATTTTAATATTACTTCATTGTGAGAAAGAGATGCAGCTATGCAGGTAGTATAGCTCCATCTCTTGGAGCAATATTAAAGTAATACTAATAGACGAAGTGGCTGAAGTCCTGAAGGCCCACACAAGTGATAATCAGTTTCAAAGCGTTTCGTATCCTACAGTGATTTCCAAATCGTTTGACATAAACTTTTCGGTAGCTTATGTCAGTTCCATATCACACATATATTTTTAAATTTTCCATAATCGTTATCATTGATATAACATCATATTCAATCATATTATTGTCTAGGGTTAACCATAGATCATAGACACTAGACCATCTACAGAACAGAACTCTTTTTGTGAATTATGTGTTTGAGAAATAATGTCAAAAAAGATATTATTGTAAATTCCATACAATTAGTGATGAGTTGGTTGTTTTGGTGCTAATGTTTTCTTGTGTCATTTTAATGTAAATAACGAGAAATGCTGGCCCTTTAAATTATGTAAATGTTTTCCCGTTCACCATGTAATAACTAATGGAATCCTGATTACGCGAAAATGGGTTACCCTAATTTAATCTTTTAATAATCTGACACTCAAATTTAAGGGTTTACCTACTAATTTTCCAAAAAATATACCAAACTCTATCCTAATAATCAAGGTAATTTTCTACCCTAATTGATTTATTAAGAAACACACCTTAAATAAAAACTGTTGCTCGAAACAGGTTTAATTTGTTTATTAAAATAACTAATTGAAACTGCGGAAAATTGAGTGCTGCCATTCTTTTTTATAATTACTTTAGTAGTTTGAATATGTTACAAGAACTATAATATTAAATAAAAGATTTTTTAATTGAGAATGCTTGTTTCAAGAGCGATACTCATTGTGCAAAATACTGTAGACAAGGTAGTTCTATTTTCGAAAAATAAATCGTTCGAACCTATTTTGTTTTTACGTCACGGGTTCAAATACGCTAATTCAAACGCACTACATAAATCTAACGTAGATTCGATCTCTCAGATAACGACCAACACTACTAGCAAAACTTGTGACCTGTACCTCTAAATCCTCTGCAAAACATATTCGTGCCTCAAACGTATTGCGTACCTAGAACTGACAAATTAAAATAAACGACATGCATTAGCAACTTTGATTTTGATGGACATTATAAGCGAAACCGGCGCGCGGCGCCTGGTAGCCGGCCAAAGTGTCAATTCGCGAAGGGTAAATAGCCGACCAGCGGTCATAGCGATTATTAACCCGTTAGTTTAGTAGATCGAGAAACTGAATTGCAAAATTACGACCCTTTTGTTCTTTCGTTTCGTTTGTAATGGCAAAAAAACATTTTTTTTTATATTTGTCTGTCTGTTTGTTCCGGCTAATATCCGAAACTGCTGGACTGATTTACCGGAACATTCACTGACCGACAGCTATAAGGACTAACTTAGTCTACTTTTATGAGAAATATAAAAAAAAATTAGGGACCACGCGGGTGAAGCCGCGGGCAGCTAGTTATTCAAGTGGTTTTTCTCTGATTCCAGTTGATAAAAGGTTTTGATGACATTCTACTACGAATCACTTTATTCGTGTATTCTCGAAATTGAAAAGACACTAAATAATTATAACTTTAAGAACTTCAACGTGAGCTGCCAGTACCTACGTGTCATCAAAATCTCCATTCTAAATTGAATATCAATAGCCATGGAGATTGCATTTCAATGTAGCAACGTTACCGGTGTATCATGCAGGATTTCGCCCCCGGTCAGCGCGCTAAGACATGTCATCCGTCTTGAATTCATTATTCAAACTACGGACTATGAAATGGGCCACTGGGACTACGACTGTTGACGCCGTGTGGAACGATTAGGAGATGTGTTGAAGGGGTTTAGGAACATTTGAACACACGCACACACATCTCACACACATACACACACATTCATCACACATTTGATTATTTTGTTTTGATTTAGCGTTCCAAATAAAAAAGAAAGAGCTTTTTTTAACCGACTTCTAAAAAAGGAGGAGGTTGTCAATTCGACTGTATATATATTTTTTTTTTTTATGTTTGTTCGCGCATAACTCCGTTGCTTGCCAACCAATTTGAAAAATTCTTTTTTTGTTGGAAAGGGTATACTTCCCAATTGGTCCCATAACAATTTTATCGAAATCGGATAAGCGGTTTTTGAAAATGAACAAAAATCTAAAAAAAATCCTACTTGATATATGTGGACGATGTTCTAATACTGTAATTTACATACCAGGTAGTTGTATTAAAATTATGGGGGGGGGGGGTTGTGTAGGTACCACAACTTTTTTTACAAAAAAGTTTTTTTCTTTCTTTTGCTTGTATACTGGGACAGGTCACACCTACTTCGATTCTCGAGCAAGATTAGCCGTTGCGAGTTCTTTAGAAGGTATAGGTAATTGCTTCTGTTTATCAATTCCTCTACCAGTTAATCGAGCATTGTTAAGCCTCCCTCAGGAATTTAGAATGAATGTGAGTATGTCTAATGAGGAATTTACCCTGTGGGTTATTATCGATTTTATTGAAAGTCCTATATAGGCCATCCATCATTCAGACAGTTATACTCGTAGTTTGTGGGCTCTCAACAAATCAACAAGCACTGTTTGCAAAATATCCACGTTTGACTGGACTGCATGATGATCACCATAACAGGGTCCGACAGGATAGTAAAACACATGTAATTTCCCGCCACACAAAAAACGAAGTACATACTATGTAGCTCCATTGAACACAATATTAAATTCCTGCAGTCATAATCTTATCGATTTTCACTGCAGGAATTTAATATTGTGTATAAAAAAGGCGGTTATGTTTGTCAAAAAGTTGCCACAAATAAAAAAGAAAACAAAAACTAAGGCTAGCGACACACTTGTTGCAAGCAATGTTATCGGTCTATATTATTGCTGATTTACATTTTACTGTACGCTATTAAGCCGGGGATTTGCATAATGGCCGCCCTACGCATATTAACGGGTGATTGCGGATTATTGAATATAATTGACGTATTCACTGTGAGATTATTATATTATTCTGAATGCGATCTTTAAATTGTTATGGGCATGGAACAAGCGTTTTGTTTGTTTTAGTCCGAGCCCTCAATTTGGATTTAAGAACCTTTATATTTCGCGTAATTCCTATGCGTTATTTATATTTTGTTTGTCTATGTTTTTCTGTTCTGTTTCATTTACGATTTTCTGTGTTACTTTTTTTTGTCTTGTGGACAGAAAAATGTACTAGACTTATTTTTACCAATATTTTATGTTCGTTAGTATAAGGGCAAGCAAATTGACTAGGCTTTAATTATCCAAATAGGTATAACATGATAAATTGATATAGGGTGTCAATTTACTTATCGATTTCACCGTCTCATAAAATTGCCAACTAGATCACCAAAACAAGTGCTCATTCATTAAAATCATGGAATTGTGAGCCTCCACATTGTTCCCAGAGGGCTAAGTTCAAGAAAAGACGCTAACTGCCGCAGCACCAGCCAACTTTAGAGCCATTCACTCTGCAGTTTGTGTAGAGCCTCTGTTTTAAGGAAACCTGTAGCAATCCATTTTTATTATACTCTGTGGAATATTTTTTGGAGTTTTAAAATCTTTTTGTTTATTGTGAAACTGGGTCAGTAAATAAATAAACACATTTCGCTTTTTTTTCGCACTTAATTTGTTAGATTATTCTGAAAAAAAAACTCTCAGCAGAGTGTTAAATAAATGCTGACTTTTCGTTACAAACAAGAGACAATTAACTGCCCATACATGTCCACATTCAAACTTCGAAAAAATCTCCATCAGCAATACCAACGCAAATAAAAAAATCCACGCAGTATGACAAACATAACCGCGTGAGAATTAAAAAAATAAGTAAAAAATAAACACAATAACTTGGTCGAGAACGCGTATCACGGAATGTAAATCTGGTGCGCGTGGTCATGAATATTTTCATTATTTTCACCGAAACAACGAGAGGGAGGCATAATTTTATTAGAAGGCACTGTAGCGCGGTCAATTCGGTGATACATTTTGTCCGTCGGATCGGTTGCGTGTTTTATGTGTTTAAAAATACCAGTTATTGCACCCATGCGCTCGTTTACAATGTTGGCCATACCTTATTAGGAAGCAATTAGGTACACTTCTCATTTAAAAAATCGAAACATTTTCAAGGTTGTTATTTTAATGGATTTTTGAATCGTTTTTACATATTTTATATCGGATGCTTTTAACGTTCTGCATCGTTCTCACATGTATAATTATAATATTTATGAATTATGTAACCAATATTTTGTAACCATATTTTGTTTAAAAGAGTGTCCATGGAGTTTCTTGCCCGTTCTTCTCCATAGGTACCTACTGCTTTGGAATGGGCAATCATCTCTCTGACTGACCGACACCTTGACAATTCAAAAGTCCCTGTAATTGGTTTATTTGAAATAAATACTTTGAGTTTGAGTTGTATTATATGGAAAAAGTAGCAGTAGTAGTTGGCAGTAGGTAGTACAAGGTATCGAATTCCTTATATTACTGCTCCAAATTCCAATGAATTGTCTTATGTTTCTTGTTTTGTTCAAGAAGGCACTTTGTACTCTCTTCAATAATGAAACCCCGCGAGAGAAGCGCCATCTATGAGGAAAGCAAAATACTTTTCCCTTAGTTTTGCACCTGGTTTTTTCGATTCGCGCGCTTTCCGTAAACCGGCTGACCCGAACGCTGTTGGTTCAAAACGCTACACCGAGCGCGCTTCAGTCGTATGGCGCGCTCGGGGTGGACGGTGGATCAGCCAACACGGATAACGATCAAAGTCGCCGTTTCGTATCCACAAAGAGACTAAGTATTAATGAGCTGAACGTTACAGCTACCACTGCAGTCTGACGACATGGTCCATGTGAAGAGTACGTTGAACTGAACTTAATCTAGCTAAAACATGGATCGGCACTGAAGTGCGTGACAGGATCGCGGGTTTCCCAAACGGAAGGTGAGAATTTTTTTTTTTTTTTTTGAGAGTGGCATCTCGCAGTTCAACCAAAGGGTTGTCTACTGCTTAACCGGGCTTGCCTGTGGCTGCCACAAAAGAATTGTAGCCTCCAGCCAAGAAAAAAGCGCGGCGATCTATATTTGGTTCACCCGTTGTGGGCATTATCATTCATCCTTTCAAACCTTTGCTCAATTATAAAAGTTTTTTTGGTATTTTAATTTCAAAATAAGTGTTTCATTTGGAAGGCAATAACTATTCTTTATCGTAGCGAAGTATTTTATACCACAGTTTGAGCATGATCGATTTGGTCCCTGGTTTACCAGGGACTAGTACGCCCACATACGAAAGGGCTACAAAAGTGATTTCTCATCCTCATTTTCAACTATTTCCACATTCCCTTCACAAAAGCTACTATTTTTGGGTATCAACACATCATGGCGTCGAAATGGATAATCCACCATGTCAGTCACGTTTCCGTCGGTCAAACAGGGTCAAATCATAAAAGTGTTTACGGCTTTTTCTCACTTCCCTCCTGGGCCGGATCGAGCCTATAAAGTAAATGTCAATAGCACCCGAATGCCAGGTTTGAATTTTAACTGTCAAAACGGTGTATGCATATGGCAACATTTTTATTTATTTTATGAATAAATATATATGTTGCCATATTCAATTTTGTGTGTTGTAGTTTTAGTTAGATTTGCCCGATAAGGTTGCTCCTTGCTCCTTTTAATGAAGTTGATTTAAAAATTCAAATTCATGATTTCACTTACCTTAGGTCTCAGGTAAACCTCAAAAACTTTTAATTTAAGCAAATTATGAGTAATTTGACTAAAACAGCCTAAAATTTGAATGCAAACAAATAAGAGGAATAAAAATATAGAGCAGTTTAAAAAAATCTGTTAATTCGAAATACAAAACCAACTAATTACCTTTATCAAATTTCCTTGCTTCAAATTTTCTAGTAGCTAGGGATATACACGTCACTCGTCTTCAAAATCAAGGCCGACTCCACATTAGAACGGTTTAATCAAAGGTTTTAATTTCCCAGTCGGTTGTCGTCACGGCGACGCCAGAGACAGGTGGCGACAGGTTGACATCTCTCTCAGGTCAGCTTGGAAATGGAACAAACGGGACGTTAGAGATGAATATTGTGGAATCGGAAAGTACCATTATCTTAACTAACATGTAAAAGTGTGTTTGTTTTTTGTTTGTACTACTACTAAATAGGATGGTTTAATGACTATTTACTGCGAGTACTTTTGAACTGTCAAGGAGTCCTTCAGTATACATATGAAACAAGTTGCATATTCTATGCCTTAGCAGGTTCCTAAGGAGAAGAACGGACCGTAGTAGCTTCCAGAGAGTACCAACGACTATTTTAAAAACGCCGTTAAGCCCACTTACCATAAAATAAAGACATGCTGTTAGGTCTTTTGCCATCCTCACGCGCCAGGCCACGGGCACGGGTAATGGATTAGGAACAAACTGTGTTCGGTAATTGGGGCTTAGGCCTCTCACGGCCTCAGGGATGTACCTTAACAGGCGTTGCACAGAAGGGGTCCCGGAGTTGGTCTTTTAAGAGGTAACGGGCCCCTTCCATGTGCTGATGGTGAACCCCGGGGTAGTTTTAGTGAGGTAAGGATTCCACACTCCCTGGTCTTTATCCCAAAAGTCCAGGCGCCTTTTAAGGTTTCCCCCCGAAAACAAAAAAAGGCGTCACACGTAGGTAGTCCCAGTCATTTCAAGATAACTGAAAATCTTTATAAGACAGTCTCAAAAATAATTTGGCAGTCGTTTGAGACGGGTAAGAATGTTGAGGGTAAATCTTCAAACATCTAAAAATAAACGAATTTGCGTTTTGATGCCCCAGAATAAAGCTTCATTAATTGCCATAACCAGACTATAAGCCTACACAGTACTCATACTCAGCGCTTAAAGGTACCTAGACTAGGGAGTTAGTAGGTTTTCGGTGTTAATTGGGTCGGCTCTGAGTACCTTCAGCTGAATCTACAATTTTTCGGTTCGACGGAATTTTGCTTTTGTTCTGCATGTAGGCTTTGTATGGTGAAGTATTTCAATTCCATTTTTGAATCGTGTTTTGTTAGAGATTTTTTTTTTTTATTTATGCGTGGCTCTATGGTAAGCTCTGTGTGGCGGTCATCAGACCCAACGTGCGCATACCAATGTACACTTTTTCTATTTCCCACTGAAGTGTTAACCAATATAGGTACGTCACTTTATTTTCTAAACTCAACTTTAAACTGTATTATAATATGTACAATGAAACTATTACCTAACTAAAGGGTAGTTCTTCAGAGACAAAATTTTCGATTTCTATGGGTATATTTCTCTAACCAACTAACAAAACAGCATGTAATTTTTTTTTTGTACAGTTTAGCTTTTCCTCTAACTGGGACAAATGATATTTTTTAAATAATTGCTGTCTAGGTACAAAATAAAAATATTTGAAGTCTGTTCTTCTGATTCATATAGCGCGTCCGTTTGCCATTTTCCGGAACAAAATGGTCGATGTCGCATTTTCCCTTTGATACATCAATATAAATAATAATTATATCGAAAGGAAAAGAATTGTCCCCTTACAAAAAAAACGTGTATTAGTTATAACTACGTTAGTGTGTTTATAAATAAGTAAATAAGAAGTGTCCGGCGTATAATACTGATTTATGTGGCATGAGCTGCGCTTGACCATACTTGGTCTGGTAATGGTAATGAGAGTCTGCATCCCCGCGCGGGGGGAAGCCAGTCGTGCAACGAACGAGCGTGAAGGTGGATGAGGGGCTGGTTGGCTTAGATCCCGGTGTTACGAAGGTAAACATCTGATTCATCTGTGCTTGGTTTAAGGGTAATATTTTGTGCCCAGATGAATCAGAATTTGTTACATCATCTGTACATCATCTGTAACAAATTCTGATTCATCTGGGCACAAAATATTTGAACGTCGATATCTTGAAAATCACTTTATAAAAACGAGTCCCTCATTCAAATATATGTTATTTGGTATACCTATTTTCATATGAACATGTGTTACAGAGCTGAAAGTGAAATTAAATTTTGACCATATGAATCAGTCGAAGAATCAAATTTCGAAGAACTACCCTAAAATATGGCGTTGAAAAACTCCTCCGCATCGCTGTCGACTGGTAATGTACCCAAGAGACGGCGGCATTGCCACGTTGTATGCCAATGCTTAAGCTTGCCTCTGGTTAAGGTAAAAGCCAGCCGTTGAGTCACGTGTCAACCAGCCATTTGGAAATTGCCATAAACAAACCACGGGCACTTGGACCCCACTGCCCGAGGACTTCAACCCCAAACAACTCGAAATATAATTAGAAAAAAGAAAGCAAATACGTTTATTTGCGGCAAACATGACGCAGTAAAAGCAACAACAAGCAACAAAAAATCAACTTATGGGAAAATATGCGTCACATCCGCGGAAAACGGCCATCGCTAAGCATAATGCTTCGACCCCATGTGAGACCGGTAATATAAGTTGTAAACGAATTTTTAAATCAATTATATTACCCAGATCGTGTGCACTTATAGTTTCCAGCTGTTATTACGAGTACCATACCATAAACGAAAATCAACCACAACAGCAGCAGCAGTAGCAGTGATAGCCTGGTGGTGTGACCGTCGGATTGTCTGAGAGATATTTCTCAACAGCATGTGAAGCTAAATCAGAGGCCCATGGGCAGCATAAAAACTCTGACACCAGGTTAGTCACTAACCACACGAAAAGAAGAAGATCCACGTCTAGTTCAAATGAGACAGCCGCAGCCAATAATTTCCTTCGCCTAACTTCTGTAATAAAAGCGAATGAAATACGTAATTTTATTAGCTTTAATAGTGTACCACTACCTTTTATGCGGCAATCATTTTGTTCTACCGCGGTTTTATATTGTTCTCTAACTATGCAAAGGTAGGTATCAAAGAAAAGCATCTAGCTTTCTTAATAGAATTACTAAAAGAACATAAAGTACTTTATTTTCCCCACAAAGGCTGGTTTTTTAAGAATTCTCTATTACTCAAACAGCTGTTGTTTTGAAAACGGATAACTATACTTTGTACAGACGCCAGCACATCAAGTTATGCCAAACTGTCAAATATTGAACATGAACCCTATACTTTTGAAATACAGTTGAAAATCTATCAAAGTAATTTGACAGATTGGGGTAGCTTGTTGTGCTGGCCTCTATACGAGTATTTGATCATTTTACCGAAATGGCCTTTTATGATAAATACAATTTCGCGGTTAGTCCGTGGATGGTGACCATCTTAACATTCCCAGACTCCCTGGTGCCTCGGAAAGCACGTAAAGCTGTTGTTGCCGGTTGTCATCTTTGGCAGTCCTTACGGGTCATCAGAAGCCCGAAAGTCTGACAACCAATCTTACGAAGAGGTATCTTGTAACCCCGTAGCAGGTTGTGATCATCTGGTTAGACTGGAAGCCGACTCCAACATAGTTCTGAAGAGACTAGGCAGATTGAATCCGTTCATTCATTATTATCTTCATCCCACAAGCATTCTCTCCTCGTAATAGCCTTTATTTTCGGCAGTATCACAACGATTATTTTTCGTACCAAATTCGATTCGAAAATCGAATAAAACGCAATAGGCGTACACTCGCCTGTCATTAATAAGCTCAAAAGTGTCCCAACTTTATCGGGCAGGCACATTTCACGCCCCAAATAACCACGTACTTTGCCTTTTATTTTTATCAAAGGTACGCAATGGGTACAAGTTATTTCCTCATTTTGCGTGGGCTTCTTCCGGACATGTAAACCTCAATGATTCGCAATCATTCGGAACACCCCGTTTATGAGGGATTTTATTGTCACCGTGATGGCTAACCTATTGACGTTTTTAGATCGTTCATTGATAGAGCCTTTGTTGTAAATAATATAGAACTCTTTTTGTAGCATATTCTATTGTCATTATTGTTTATAAACCTAGAGTAAATAAAACTATTATCTACGGTTAGTAAATAACCAATTCCTATTCAATTAATTTAATTCCACACTAACTTTATAAAAGGAAAACCCATCACGGCTCTCAAAGCAATTTCCAATATTATTTTTGTTCCTTTTTCGAATGAGTGAGTGAATTTATTTTAAAATGTCACCATTTCGGGTAATTGACAGCTTATTAGCCAGATTGACTAAGGAAAAATACCTGAAAACTGTACAACAAAGCAGTGGAAGTTTCTGTAAAGAGTTTCCTTGTCGATATTCTTATAGAATGAGGGACATATTTTTAATTAGAAAACAAAGAAATCTAAACAACTCTTGTTTCAAAAATAAAATAATGCTTGCTTGTTTCTGCTTTTATTGTAAGCAGGATCAACATGTTTTAGCTTAATTAGTTTCCTTTTAACTTTGGTTTCTGTATTGGATCAGTAATTATCACCAGTATTTGTCATGAATGACATTGACAATATACAACAACAACATACTTTATTGTGTCACCTTTCACCGCTTTCATAAAAACCAAAGCCCAAGTAAATAAGTTTAATGGGCGATTTAAATTTAAAGCATGGCCTATGAATTTCTAAGAATGAAAAACTAACATACTTAGTTATACACAACATGTGTATTGTCAAAATAAAGTGAAAACTGTCTGCGGGCACATCACAAGTTTTATAGCATCCATAAAATGACCTAGTTTCGAAAGATGTCGTAAATACGGCCATTTACGATCGAACCGAAAAGCGAATTAGATCTATGAACGATACTTCACCTACGAGCATAAACCTGGCTGAAAATCCAGGAGACGCGATGCCAAGAAAAGTGAATCCCAATTTGTATCCTTTTTTTATGAAACAATGTACAATATTGTCTACTCGTCGTTTTCGAAACAGCGAAAATCGAATCGTGGATGCTGTTCGAATTGCAAAATTCTAGTTCGAATTTCATTGTGGTTTTCGATATTCCTGTTTTTTCTTGTGAGGCCATTTGATTTGAAGGTTTTGTTTAAAAAATATTTATCACTAATACCTGTGGTACAGAATGATGATGATTCCGTTTCTACATAGGATTTCTATATATACAAGTTAGTTATGTGCGGCTCAATAAATTATAATAATGCTTCAAAACAATTAAAAAAGGAACATTATTTTAACTAAAGCTCTTAGCATTCGTCTAAATATTAATCAACAATTTTATTTAACAATAACCTGCCATAATCCTCCTAAAGCTACAAAATAAACACGCCATACATTGCATCAAAATAATAGCATGTTTACTCCAATAAAACAAGTAAAACACTCAAAACAAATAACAGTGCAAGCCCGGTGTAATTTTGGCAACACTGTAAACTTTCTCTATCGTCTATACTCGCACGAGTAGCTGGCTGGACGCAATAAATGCCTTTGCCTTTTCAACTCACCGACTCTTACATTATGCTTTTTATCTACGAAATTCTGGTGTTCTGGGTAATAGGGTTATATAAAACTAGTTCTGTTAAAATAAAACCCGTGTGTAACATGCTTTTAGTGTGGGAAATAATGTTTACACTTACCACTGTTTTTTTAAATTAATTTGAACAGTAGCTTTTAACTTAAAATCATACATTTGTAAATCATTTTCTTGAACAACTCAAGTCACCTTGTTAAAATAGATACGTAAAGAACTGAACCTTTTAAGACATCTTGTAAATGTTTCTAAATCAACATACAAAATTCTATCAGAAAAAAACAGTTTAATTGTATTGTTTCATACTTAGTGTTTATTTCAGGACCCAAAAGGTTTTAAATTTTTTGGAAATAGAAGCTGTGGCGACAAATTATTTCCCGACCTTGCTGCGGCAACGTCCTCAAAATTGCAAAACATTTTTAAAGCGGTGGGAAACAGCTATTATGTATTTAACAAAAGTGTTGAAAACTGACATAACACAAAACATCATCACGCTTGTAATTTCCGAAGGGTTGGGCAGAGTTGTACCTATACAGTATATGTACACCCACATTTCTCCAGTTATGTTTAAGTCTAGTACGTCCAGCGGAAAACTAACATAACATGTATATATGAGTATTATAAGGTTCATAACCTATTTTTGTTTTTCTTCCCTCAATGTTTTTTTTTTTAAAGCACCTGCCATCTAATGTCCTCACCAACCTTGGTTGACTGGTAGAAAACGCCAAGGCATAATACCATTGGCATTAAGTATACCGTTGTTGTGTGCGTTCAAATAAATAAATATTAACATAATAGCGTGTGTATTGTTTTCGTTAGGGTGAACGTATTGGCTTCATCAGACCACCCGTCTATGTCTTGCAGTTATTGACTTAAACGTAACCCTGTGAAATTCAAAGATGTCCCGAAATTCTCTATTTGGCAACACTTACGTCTGTTGTTTGACCTACGAGCACAATGTCAAGGCCTGAGACGGATGGCTCGTTACTCGATGTTATAACCATCCATCTTAAAAGAAAAGAAAGAAAAATTGTTTATTCTTCACTAACAAACCCACAAATTCCAAAAAAGAAAACATAAAATATTTTATTTTAATTTTGAATTGAGAAAGCGATCAAACAAAGTGAACATCGAATATATGCCTACATGTGTACTACCTTTATACTTATACATCAATTTGAACTTACCCTTACAAGGGATTTCAAATTTGGGGATTAAAGACGTAGTTTTTAATCGCATACTTGATGAAATGGCAATCTTCAACAACACACAGACAAGAAACTGGAAACATAGACGAGGACTGAGACAGACTATCTGAGCAGAGCCGCTACAGTAATAACAAGACACAGAGCCAGTAAAATAGTAAGGGACACATTCTTGGCAACTTAATCAAAAGGACACACAGAGACAGAACAATCAATCCAACACAACAGACTGTCAAAATCTGTCCACCCAACAAATCATTGTCCTCGAAATCTTTTTTTATGCCATCTCGCAAGTCAACCTAGTAGGTTGTCGGCTACGTAACGACAGCTAATTCTAAAGCAACTCAAGTATAAATACAGATACAATTACCTTAATCAAACCCAAGTTCAATGTCAAAGGTCAATCTAAAGTGCCTGACACACAAATACCTAACCAATTCATTGACCTAGACATAAACTAAAATAAAAACGTCCACAAAATTTGGCATACTTGGCAACGCTAATCAGGGTACTATCGTACTCGAGCACAATGTCAAGGGCCGCGCCAGACTAGACGACACGCGATCGCGTGAGCCGCGCCAACTTTATCGCGCCGCGTCAACGCGGCCGGTGCCTAAGCCGACGCTTGTTACAGACGGCTGTTCAGACTTTGAATAAACTTGTTTTTGTAACCGCTGTGGTATTGTGAATAGGTTTTGTTGAAGGAAAGTGAAACGCTGAAGTTTGTAATTCCAAGTGACTTTGGCCAGGCTCTTTTTGACATAAGATGTCCATCCATCCAAACTGGTTGGTATCTTATCATAAGATTTGGGAGCATTGTTATAGAAAGGTCTTGGATTTTCACGAGGTCTTCTATCCCATAAGGATAACGCTACTGTCTGACCTGGTGGAATGCTGCTATTTCCCTGTAAACCATGTTTCAAACATTTGGCATGTAATTTCATTTGATGTAATTCGTAATTTCTTACTTATTCGTAATACTCTCCATACCATTTACTGTATAGAATCAAGTTCTTCTAAGTGAACAGACAGCTGTGCTGCTGGTGAGTTCGTTGCGCTATTTCTTCCCAGCCAGCACTAGGAAGTGATGAAGGGCGGGCGTTTTTGGGGACGGTCTTATGTAATTATATCGTTCAAAAATTACTGATTGTCAGCCTACTTTGAATAAATTACCTACTTTTGATTTTAGAATAGCTCAAGTAATTTGAATGACGTCGCTCCTCTACTTCGCTTTATAACATTAAACTTGTACCACAAACCCGTGCAAAAAAAAATATTCCCCTACGGATAGAATAGAGTCTACAAAATCAAAAGCACGTACGTAGCTTGAGTAATAAGTAACGGAGCGTGCAGCTACGGCGCTTATATCTGCGACACGCTACCTAGTTACTTTAGTGGGTAAACATTTCCCGGCTCTTTACCTACTTGACTCCAAGCCAACACTAGCTAGGACGAATAATAAAGATAATTTGAAAATAGGGCACGGGTAGTAGCGATATGAACGGGGTAGTGAAATGCTTGTCGAGTTATTTAAGCTTTTGAACGCCATATAGGTACGTGACAAGAAAGAGCATGCCCTGCCCAACGACACTACTATAACACGAAATAAACAATTAAATCATTATTTTTGTGAGTTTTTATCTTAAAAATTGAAGCTCTCGTACGTATTTTATGACATGAAACAAATAAAAAGACACCATGGATATTCATGATAACGAGAAGAAATAAATTTGTAGCTTGGCGTTCAAAAGGTTAAAGCTAAACATTCGGTGTTTGGGGCAATAAGGGTCTATTATAAACGGAAGTGATGGTGCTGTTACCAACATCGACGGTGATAATCTCTATGCCATTCTCGTTTGAGCACTTGGTAGACAGTATGCTTACGCCGGGAGCAGCAAACTAGTGTTGCCCAAATGCAAGACCAAGACGAGACTTAGGCCAGTCTTGGTCTTGGTCTTGCGTCAATACACCTGGTCTTGGTCTTGGTCTTGGTATTGCGCTCTCAGTCTTGGTCTTGGTCTTGGTCTTGCAGCAAGAGTCTCGCAAGTCTTGCAAGTCTTGCAAATACCTATTAGCCTATTGCTATTTATTGAACACGTTAGTTTAGAATGAGTTTGACTTTGAAAAAGTCATTTTTTTTTTAATTTTTCCTCGACCTTTATGAACTTGGAGAGTTGTATTGATGATTTTGATGATTATAATTCTGTAACTACATACGTCTTACAGCGCGAATAATATTGTAATCAACAAACAATCTAGCACTGGCTTGCAAATTGCAAAAAAAATAAGAAAATTTGAATTTCGCGGGCTATCCTGGAGCATTCACTAATGTACAATGTTAATCAACCAATAATAGAAGACTACAGGCAAAGCCTACCTATGCGGCCAAAATAAGGAAGTGCGTGTCGTGTTGAGATTTGCAGATTTCATTACAGTGTGCGTAGGTACATTTTTTAGGCAATTTGTCGCACTCGTGTCTGGCGCGCTTTGCTATACCTACGTAGTCTGTCATCGCATCGTTGAACATGGGCAGTGGCGGCGACCTTTGATATGAAAGCGGCGGCGGCGACACAAAGTCTAGGAGCGGACTAAATTTTTACCTATTTTGGTAGGGTTGTCAATGTTGGCATTAGTACAGAAAAATATAATTAATGAAACACAACGTTTATCAACTTTTTAATAACTAGGTATCCACGATAGAAAATTTATTCAGTCTAAATATATTTTTCATAATTTTTATTTTTCAATAATTTGTTGTGTGTAATTGAATGGTAAACTCTAAATCTTACTTGAGAGCTTTTTTTAAAATAAAATTATGGAAAGCCCTGACATGACATAATTATACAATTTTTAATCTTGCTGCTCACATTTTAGTACCACTCACTATCTATCATTTACCGATATTAACAATGATTATTTCGAAATCAAAATATTTGCAATTCAATAGATGCGATACCTACTTAGTTATTAATTATCATCTCGCCCGACAGCTTTAAACGCTGTAGTGTTCGAATTCGAGCCAGTGTGAGAATGTATTTATACAAGAAACTCAAAGCATTCAATTTATACCTACCTACTGCTGAGACATCTTCAAGGTCATTTAATTTTATCCTCCTGTACCAACCCTACCAAAATAGGTAACAATTTTGTGTGCCTCTGTCCGTACTCTTTGTCGGCGAATGCGGCGCTCAAACAGTGTCAAATGCTGTGATACACTTGTTGCAAACCGCGGCGTCTTTGTCGGTAAATTATCAAATAAGTAGGTATATAATACATCGACCGACCAACAGTTTATTCGCGGAACGTCACATTATCCCAATCAACCTTGACCTTAATTCTTTAGCGATAAAGTTCAAAATCTGTTAAAGAAATTTGGCAGATTGTAGTAGCTTGATGTGCTGGCGTCTGTACCATAACATTGGCTGCCGTAGAAACTGTTACTAGACCTACTCGACTCGCTGTTAGTTTTAAATTTTGCTGAATAAGAATAATAATATAAACTTTGAAACATAAGTAGGTACCTACATAATGTTTATATAATTTTGTTGGCTATAATTTTAAGCACATACCAACCTACTAACGTTACATCTGCACATTAGACATAAACAAGCATAATATATATAATTATAGGTAGATACCTACAAGGTATGAACTTTGCTAGCAAGTTATTCTAGGTACATTTAATCACATGGGATGATGGGAACAGATTTGTGAGTATTAACACGCTACCTACTTAATAAATAGTTGAAATGTAATAAGTACCTACCTAATCAATACAATACCTTTTAGGGTTCTTTCAGACGAGCGGCACGTTGCCAACTGCAGATACAACTACAGCCCTTAGTTTAGTGTTATGACGATACGGTTTTGATACTGGGGAACGTCTATCAAAATCGGGATTAAAACCAAAGAGGTACCTACTTAATAACGCCCAAATTTCAAATTGTCTTAACTGCAAGACGCAAGAGTCTTGCAGGCTTAAGTCTTGTCTTGCTCAAGTCTTGCAGGGTTTAGTCTTGGTCTTGGTCTTGCTACAATAAGGCGGTCTTGGTCTTGGTCTTGGTCTTGCGGAAATGCAAGAACAAGACCAAGACTGCAAGACCAAGACCGATTTTGGGCAACACTACAGCAAACACTGCGTTACCTTGCTTCAGGTGACAGATCTCGGCCATAAGCGAAGTCCAGGGATGAGTGGCCGGCTCAACCCCGCCTTACAGTGTAAATCTGGTGCTGTGCCATGAACGGTGGGACAGTTAATATCGTGTCCTGCGTGTCCTACCGTATGCACATTACAGGAACTGATGGACGCTAGTGATGGCGCCAAAAACGTACCCGAATTCTGGGCCGAGTCCATTTAGATTGCCATCGACACGCTAAGAAGAGGGTCTATTTCTAATTCGCCTGGTGAATAATAAAACTGTATTACGTCTTTACTTTTTACATGTGCGAATTGTATAATTATCAATTGCTTAAAAAAACGGTGAATGAGGAAACCAGCATGCCTGAGAGATATTTTTCAACGGCGTGTGAAGCTAAGCCAGAGGTCCATGGGCAGTATAAAAACTCTGACACCAGGTTAGTCACTAACCATACGAAAAAGAAGAAGAAGACTCGTAGAAGATTTAATTTGACTAACGATAGCTGTCAGATTACGTGACATTATAAAAAACAAAAGACGTATAAAAACTTATTAGATAAACGAGTGTTAGTGGACTGTATGAAATGAGGTTGTAATGTATGTGTGCAGTTTAGGTACGCCTATGTAAAATACTATTTTCACCTCACAAGCTCGGAAAGAGTCTGTTTGTCATTCGAAATATGAGCCCAAATTTGCATTATGCTCGCTAGCGTGGAAAGAGTTTTTAAAATTCGAACCTTTCTATTTAATAATTTTCTATACTGCCAGTCCACTGAAAATGCATGACACGGTCTAAAATAAAATATTAAATCACATAGAAATAATACCGCTCACCTTAAAAACTTCCGTCACAGTACAAAAATTAAATATTTTGCGAGGATATCATTGTAAAATATGAATGAATGTTATTAAGTATTCCATTTGATTAAAAATATCTGTGACGTCACATTTGAATATTCCATGAAAATACTCACCTTTCAAATACCCAATTGTGTAGTAATTTAAGTATAATTTTTAAATAAAATTAACACTGACATAATATGTTATTTAACGCTTTGCTTGGCAAAAATATATATGTATTAAATTAAATTAGTTAGTTTTTTGTATTAAATTTGTTTTTTTCTTTAATTCTCCTTGGAGGACAAGTAGGATATAGAAAAAAATACAGGGTATTTAATTTTGCCTATAATACATTGCCAAGTATCTGTTATTTTCTTCACATGAGTCAATGTATTTGAGACGCTCGAACAAAATAAAACTCAACATATAACAGCTGTTTTCTTGCACCTAGCAGTTTCCTCGCTGTAGTGAGCAAACTGCTAGGTACGCGACGTAAGGAAGCTAGGTTCAAAGGTACGAGACGCAAAGCTTTTCTGCGTCTTGTACCTTTGAAACCTTCGCTACGCTCAGGATTCTATGTATATTTGAACCACTCGCTTCGCTCATGGTTCAACCCTAGAATCCTTCGCTTGCTTAGGTTTCTCGCGCCAAAAATCAACTTTGCAGCCTTGCATAACAAATAACTATTTCAATTGGGCATTCGTTTTACGAAAGGCTTTAAAACAAAAGTTAAAATTACATCTATTTACTCTCAAGAAAGGGTGTAACGAAGCAAGTTGTCAAATGAAGGAAAAGTGTTAGCTTATTGAGCGTCAGCTTAAAATGGCATTAAACCGAAAGCCAGATTAGGTCTCGGTATTAAGCAAAGCCGTTTGAAGCGACTTTAATCTCTTATTTTAACATGCCGATAGTAAATACGCTTCAATTTTATCAACTCCTCCGCATTTTACACAAAACATTTACGGTAGAAGAGGTCTTTCTCTTTGTGAAATAATGTGCCATACTTTTTTTCATTTTTTTAAAGGTTATCAACTATGCCTATCGCAGACCACTACTGCACATAGGCCTCTCCCAGGCTGCGTCACAACACACTGTCCTCAGCCTCCCACATTCAGACTGTCCCAGCCACCTCCTTAAGGTCATCGATCCATCATAGGTTCACTTAATGATTTTAGTGCATGGCGGGTGCAAACTAATGGGTACGGGGGGGGGGCAACCATCACCTCTAAGAACACTATTATTAAGTCATTGACTGCCACGCAGCAGACACAATAGAAAAACTATTGTTTGTCGGACACACGGTGACCGCGTTGGCGTTCAACGTGTTAAAGAAATGGACCATAATTCTTTATCTATACTAATATTATAAAGAGGAAAACTTTGTTTGTTTGTTTGTTTGGTTGTAATGAATAGGCTCAAAAACTACTGGACCGATTTAAAAAATTCTTTCACTGTTGGAAAGCTTAGTTTTCTAGGAGTAACATAGGCTACTTTTTATCCCGGGAAAAATAACGGGTCCCACGGGAAAGACCACGGGAGCGAAGCCGCGGGCAAAGTGCTAGTATAGAAATATAGCTTCATCTCATTCTCACTCTGAAGTAATCTATAATGTGCCAAATACTGGGACACAAGCCTCCTCTCTGTGAGAGGGAGTAGGACGTTATCCACCACTCGGGCCCAGCGCGGCTTGGAAGATATCCCATGTCTTCGAATTTTGGGTTATAGGAGATGCCGGTTTCCTCACGATGTTTTCTTCCACCGTTTTTTAAGAACAGCGGTAATGAAAAAAAAATACACATAGTAAATCATCTGGCTGGATTCGAACCTGCGATCTATAATACGCAAGTCGCGGCAGTTACCACTGGGTGACAACTGCTCACATCAACAAGATAAATACTCAATTCATCAAAAACAACACACAAAGTCGTAATCCCAACACACCCACCTACAATGTCCTTATAAAAAGAGACGATAAACCACGCCACCCTCACGCCAAGAAGTAACAAAAAATTTTGGCAAAGTACTTACCGAAAGCGAGCGCCAATCATTCAGCGGTTAATCTAACGCGAATTGTTCGAGACATCCGCAAGTTATTGTGATGATTTTTCCATTATCTTTGAAGACATACATTTTCCTTATGAGTGGCGGAACGGGAAACACAAAGGGGGCCGTGGAATCGAAACGCTGTACTGACAAACCGTGGTAGTTCAGTTAATGTTCTGTAAGTGCGTTTTATAATTGGATTGGGCCTTCTCTTGGCCTCGATCACGCCTGATAGAAAGTGATGGATGAGCATACTCTGAAGGTGCCTGTTCACTCATGCTTTCAAGACAGACGGGTTATATAAGGTGTTAAAAAATTAGCTGTAAGAATTACGTGGAGCATTGTACTCATCGTTACAAACAGCTTTTACTATAGGATGATCCCGGATCACGAAAAAAATTTGAGCTTTCCATACATTTATGCACACGTAACTCAATAAAATGTATGGAACACCTCATATTTTTTTTGCGATTTCAGGGTTCATTCAATAGTAAAAATTCGTTCGAACGAACGTTATTAACACCTATGGAAGAGGTTCCACTTTGGCTGATTTAAAATCATTGTTCTTTTTTTTACTACCATGTATTTCATCTCTGGAGTCTGGATTTTTACCCGGTTGATGGCAAATATGGCTATACATAACTTAAACAAACATGGCGAAATATAGATATGCACCTCTTGGGGAACACAGGCGTGATGTTATGTCAAGTTATTATTTGAAGCAGGATATATACAAAGATCATTGTGTGGAGTTCACTGTCGACACAGCAGTTCCAATGTCTAGTTTAGATTTTATCTAATTAACATGGTCGATTCTGAAAAAATCATATGTAGTAGTAATGCATGTGAAAACGTAAGTGAAGTGAGCTGTCATTCCACCTGATTACTTCACACATCACTTAAGTTTCCACGGTGAGATTCTTACAGACCAGATCGGCTGCTGTATTATGTATTACCTATCAAATCTCAAGTAATGTGCTAATTAATAAACCTTTTAATAGGCTCAGCAATCTGAACAAATAGATAAACCGTTAAGCCAAAATTGGTTTCCAGAAAATGATCTACAACAATTCGGCTTTTCTAGGGAATTCGTGTGAGAAAACAGCAAATCATCCACACAAACGTCAATCCCTAATAGTAACGTGAAAAGGTAACATATAAATAATAAGGAGGAAAAACAAAACCTTCGCGCAGATAGAGGAAAATAAATAATGAGAGAATCGCTGTTGGGGGAATTACCTCTTTGCTGCAAATAAAGATAAATTGATTTCTGCGAATAAGAACGTACCTTTGGCTTCCTTTCAGTATTTACTTCTTTTACCTTTTGCTAACTTGGTACTTACCTACATTGTTCGAAGGCTTTGTTGTTCATTTTTCCGGATGTAAATGAATGTGAAACAGAAAAAGTTAAAATTTTCTGGCAGGTTCGACGTGGTAGTCGTTTACTGTTGCATTGTTAACCTATACTATCTAGGTATACTAATATTATAAAGCTGAAGAGTTTGTTTGTTTGAACGCGCTAGTCTCTAGAACTACTGATCCGAATTAAAAAAAAAAAATTGTGTTGGATAGTCAATTTATCGAGGAACACTATAGGCTATGTAACATCACGCTACGACCAATAGGAGCCGAGCCGCGGGTGAAACTGCGCGGGGGCAGCTAGTCACTTATAACTCTGGAGTATTGTGCTTATGACGTCATGTTTGCTCTACTCTTAAGAAGTTCTTACTTATATTTGACGTCATTATTTTATACTCCAGAGCTCTAAGCGATAAGCAATCAACTCAACCTATCGCAGTTCACTGCTGGGCATAGGCCTCTTCCAAGCTGCCCGACAATACCCTGTCCTCCGCCTTCTACATCCAGTCACCATAAGGTGGACATTGACATACGGGCTGGTCCACAAATTCCAGGTAGCTCAGCGAGCTATGGAGCGGGCTATGCTCGGAGTCTCTTTGAGGGATACAATCAGGAATGAAGCTATAAACAATCTGTTCTGTTTTTATCTATGACAATAAAGCCGATGTCAGGTGATAAACAATCGTTACAAAATTATATACTTTAACATAAAGTTCTTTGCTAAAAAAAAATCCACAGATTATTAATTTATACATCTTTTTTCTGTTTTTAATTCAGAATAATTCGGATTAAAACAAGAACATGAACGCTTTATGATTTAACGTGTCATATAGGTACGTGTGTGTTCAAAACAATAATTCACGTTCCTAAATTTTGTAAGATAACATTAATTTATTACAGTTGTTTACGCCATTTCCCAAGTTTCTCTTTACCCATTTATTGTTATTATTTCTACCTGAATGAGTTGAACCATTTAACTGATATTACGATATTGAAATTTTAACAAAACCACGAAAAGTTTTAAATAATTCCTGGCCACAAATAAAATCAATCAAGCAAAAGATATAAAAAATGACGTTCTACTTTTGAAACGGTAAACCAAAACAACGCTTCCAACAACAAAATACTTGCAATACTTCGCACGTGCCCCTAATGTACCAAAAGCGACCAACCTCTTAAAAACTGAAAGTTTGTATTCACAGTAAAATCTGTCACAAGCCAACTGAAAACGTGGCAATAGAGGTCATAATTCTAAAACTAAACGATTTAATTCACAGCTGCTTTCGTTGAGCCTGGCTTTAGTCCAGAAAGTATTGTCGATTGAACTAATGCCCCAGAGGGAAGATAGACAAAACGTATTTGGAATATATGTATATTCTGTGGTGCTTTGGGGCGTATTATAACGTCTAACGCTCTAATGCCAAATAGTACCTCTAGCCAACCATTATTGGTTTATTACGTCATAATAATACCCTCAGCTTTTATTTCTGTATTAAAATTATACATAATGGTTAAACTTCACAGACTTTATCTTATTTTATGCAGATACCGGCAGTCCATAACACATATTATAGTCCTTTTTATAAGAATCAAAAGGTTTCAGAGTCGTCGATCGATGAATTAGGTACTCATAATCAAATTAGAGATAAGTTGAACTATCATTGCAGTTTTGCAACACCGGTTAAATCTGGTTATGTTCAGTAATATTGTTCAAACTCGTAGGGAATTTCGCTAAGATGCCATTATAACTTGCTTCAACTATCCTAGTTCAGTGTTATGAGGCATGCAGAACATGGCAGCCGCACACAAAACCGCCTGCTAAGTATTTAGTGTGACGAGATAGGTTAGATTTTACCAAACTATTCAACTATTGTCTAGCGCATAGCGACCGTATTCGTATCAACGGGACGTCAACGAGAATGTTGAACAAGATCTTTGAACCGAACTTGACATGTCCGGCATGAACTTTCTTTGAAATCAGATACACAGAAATTAGGCAAGCTTGCCTAATTTCGCCTATACTGTTCTACACGTCTTACCGTACCTTAATGCAAATATGAAACAAGCTGTTTTTCTCCTACTATTAAATTCTACTCCAAAATAAAACTAACTTTTGATTATAGCAATCATAAACCACATATTAACTTAGAATCAATGATAACTTGAATCACACAAAATCATCCACCAATGTTCATTGTTTGGTAAAACTCATGGAAGCGAGTAATTAACTTCGATTACATGTCTGTGATACGGATACATACCATACAGAACCGAAGGGTTCGGATCCTCGAAACAAAGGAATAAAAGCAATTAACTAAATGATTCCTATTCTGTGGGAGTGAATCAATATTTGACTTTTAAACCACTCTGCAGAAATAAGGTCGGGACTACACGAGCTTGGTGTAGATTCACCAACATTCTACAAAAGCTAATGCTCTCGAAAATTCTGGATTCCTGGTATTTCCGCCAAATACTGGCACGAAATCTTTGGGATATGCTTGCGCATTTTGCATTCCACGGGCAACTGTGCACTTTTTGTAGTTGGTTAAAAAAAGAAAATCTGTGTTTCTCATCGTGTTATTTGCCTGGTAAAATGTTCATTATTACCTATGCCTTTTTATTATAGGTACTTATGTATTTACCTCAGGAATCAGTGATTCTAAAATTGGACCAATTTTGCTAGCTACCACAACCCTTGAGAAAAAGATCCAGATCTTGAAAAATAAGAAAAAAATGAAGCCGAACACCTACATTACACATGATTTACCAAAAGCAGTGCTGCAAGCAAGAAGCGAAAACAAGAACACCAACACAAACAAGGAAAGCGAAAAAAGGAAAAGATCCGACACTCCAAGTCCAAAGCAGAATGCAACAAACGCCAAGATGCCTAAGAAAAATCCATTTCAGTACCTGCGGGACAGATCACGCTCTTGCTCCAGAAACATCACATACGAAAACCAACACTCCACTACCGGAAATCAAACAACCTCAAATAATTAAACAATGCCAAACACAAAAAATAATTCCACAGCTAAAGCGAAACACAAGCAATAACCAACAACCAACGCTCCCACTACGGCTGGTCACCGCGGGAGAAAAAGACCAACACCCTCCAACAAAAAGCAACAGACTGCACATTGCAACATTAAATACCTTGACATTAAGAACACATGAATCTCTACTAGAGCTTGAGGAAGCATTAAAAGATCTTAACTGGGATATCTTAGGACTAAGTGAAGTGCGAAGGGCTGGTGAAACAATAGAAGAACATACAGGCTATATAATGTATACCAAAGGAGAACCTGGTGGACAGAAAGGAGTTGGATTTATGGTAAAATCACAACTAAGAAATAATATACTTAACTTCATCGGCATCAATGACCGAATCGCAATTTTAATTATTAAACTACCCAGTCATCATAAAACATGGACAATAATACAAGTCTATGCACCAACTGAGCAAGCTGACATTACAGAACACACTACTTTCTACAACAACTTATCCCAAATCATACATCAATACTCAAAAAACATAATTATACTTATGGGGGACTTTAATGCCCAAGTAGGGACCAAGCAAAACAAAGACGAATTTGCGCTAGGTAACTTTGGCCATGGTAAAAGAAGCACAAATGGACAAAGGCTCATAGACTTATTACTGGAGCATAAATTAGTCCTCCTGAATAGCATTTTTAAGAAAAACAAGAACAACAAGTGGACCTGTTTTTCTCCAGATGGCAAACATAAGAATGAAATAGATCACATTATAAGCAGCCACCCAAGACTATTCACTGACACCTCAGTTATATCAAAGCTAAATTTTAATACCAACCATCGCATGGTAAGAGCATCCCTTAAACTAACACCAACTAAAAGGTCTAGAAAGCATATTACACCAACCAGTATGACCAGTATCCGGAAAACAATAAAATAATGGCCCGTTCCCTAACAATACTCAGCAAAGAACTACTGAAGTCAGATAAAACGGATTTTAAGGCAAGCTACACGAAATTGCAGAACCAACTTACAGACTTCAACAAAAGCAAGCCATCAAAATATAAGTACATATTAAGTGAAGAAACACTACAGTTAATTCAGGAGAGAAAACAACTATTTGATAGCAAAATGAAGAAAATGAATATTCAACTTATTACCAAACTAAGTAAAAAAATCAGGGAAGGTATCAGGAAAGATAGAAAAACAACAAGACTACAAAAATTAGAAAAACATATTTTAACCACTGGAGGAACAAGAAAAGCTCTAAAAGAACTACGAGAATCAAATTCATGGATACCGAGCTTGAAATATGACCACTGCAGTATAACAAACCGGAAAGACATAAACAAAGTAGCTACAAACTTCTATCAGAATCTATATTCCAACCAAGACAACACCAATCAAAGAAACTATGGAACCCTTAGACCTAACTTATGTCTCTCAGACCCGGAACCGGAAATCTTACACAACGAAGTCAGGAAAGCAATACTAAACCAAAAACTAGAAAAATCACCAGGACCAGATAAAATTACAAATGAGTTACTAAAAGGTACATTAGACGAACTGACTCCTGTTCTAACTCAAATTTTCAATAACATCATGTTATCAGGACATATACCAGAACAGTGGGAAACATCTCATATAATTCTTATATACAAAAAAGGTCCAAAAGAAGACATAGGTAATTATAGACCGATAAGTTTGATGTCCAACATATATAAAGTTTTTTCTAAGATCATCCTAGACCGTATAAGCACCAAATTAGACGAAAACCAACCAATAGAACAGGCCGGCTTTAGAAAACACTTTGCTACCATAGACCATATACATACTGTCAAACAAATTATAGAAAAATACAAAGAATATAACAAACACCTGTACATGGCCTTCATAGATTATACCAAGGCCTTTGACAGTATAAGCCACAAAGCTATTTGGGAAAGCCTAGAAAACCAAGGAATCCCCATACATTACTTAAACATAATCAAAACTATATATTCAAACAACAAAGCAAGAATACAACTGGAAGGTTTGGGAGAGACTTTCAACATTAAGAGAGGGGTCAGACAGGGAGACCCACTGTCCCCCAAACTTTTTTCAGCAACTCTAGAAAATATTTTCCGAAAGATGGAATGGGACCAGGATGGTTTAAACATAAATGGACGAAGACTCAACCACCTAAGATTTGCAGACGACATAGTACTTTTCGAAGAAAACCCTAAAAAACTAGAGAAAATGATCCAAGACCTAAACAGAGAAAGTGAGAAAATTGGGCTTTCCATGAATATCACCAAAACAAAGCTATTAACAAATTCAGAAAAAGAAGAAATTACAATAAATAACCAACCGCTTGAATATGTACAGGAGTACATATACTTGGGTCAGATCATCTCCCACAAAGATCAAACAGACAAAGAAATCAAAAAACGAATAGCAAACGGATGGAAAAAATACTGGTCACTCAAAGAAATAATGAAGGCCACCGATCTCAGTATGGGCACAAAACGGAGAGTCTACAATACCTGCATTCTACCCTGCATTACATATGGCTGCGAAACATGGTCTCTCTCAAAACATCATAGAGCCATGCTGCAAGGATGCCAAAGAGCGATGGAGAGAAGCATGACAGGTATCAGAAAACAAGAAAGAAAACTAAACACCTTTATAAGAGCCAAGACGAAAGTTACAGATGTACTTACTAAGATAGACCAACTGAAATGGAGATGGACAGGCCATATGCTAAGGAGCACTCATGAAAAGTGGAGTAAAATTGTAACAGATTGGTACCCTAGAGATGGGAAAAGGAAAAGGGGAAGGCAACCCAAGAGATGGGAGGACGAGTTAAAACTAACAGCAGGCCCTTTTTGGAGAACGGTAGCCCGAGATAGAACTCAATGGAAATTGTTGGAGGAGGCCTTTGCCAAAAGGCACACTGAACTTAGAGATATCCTCTAAATAGGAGAAACATATTTTCCACAACGATTTAAGTTCAGGATAAAGGGCTTATTGATTGATTGATTGATGTATTTACCTACCGATTTTTTAGTAATTTAATACTATACTTAATGATTGGGTCGTTAGAAGATAGAAAATCTGACAAACAGTCTTACCAAGTGGTATAGTAAAACCCAATTAGTGTCCAGTGCGTGGAGGTCAGATAGGTAGTCTCTCCATGTAAAATACTGCTATCCAGCTGCATCCGGTTAGACTGGAAGCCGTCGTCAACATGCGTCACAGTAGCTGATGCGATACAAAATCATAACTTAATAATTGCTTTTGCCCAGTCGGCTACAGTTATGATTATGTATCGCATCAGCTACTTTAGAACATTGCAAGCAGTGTCAATAGACTAGACTAGAGATAAAAATATCAATCTACCTTCAGTTTTTAATATACTGTAACCGCTACTGTATAGCTACTTTTGAACATTGACATAAATTCGCGAACATACAAAGATAATAATATTTATTGAATTATCGTTTTGTATCACATCAGCTACTTTTGAACATTTGACAGAAGTTACAAAAAAAAACAATATAGTAAAGTTTTGAAATTATATGATTTTTAATGAACATATGCTTTTTTCGGGGTTCAATTGGATGAAATTTGGCGTATATTATTAAATATGCAAATCACTACATAGTATAAAACAAAGTCGCTATTTTTGTCTGTTTGTTTGTCTGTATGCTTAAATCTTTAAAACTACGCAACGGATTTTGATGCGGTTTTTTTTAATAGATAGAGTGATTCAAGAGGAAGGTTTATATGTATAATTTGTCGACATATTTTGCGGGCGAAGCCGCGGGCGGAAGCTAGTCTTTATTAAATTCAGCTTTTCCGTAAAACATAACAAACAAAATTACTGGGATAGTTAAAAATAAGAATTATTTGCTTCATGATTACGTGGCCTCAGTTTCATCATTTAATTTTTGATTTCAACTGTACTCAATATCTTTATTGCTTTCCAAGTAACAATCGTGGACTGTTCACTAGTTTTGAAATTTTTTTTTACTTCTTAGTTCTGATGCGAATTGTGTTTATAACTTTTGGAGTTATAACTGATCACGAAAATATGACAGCTGTACTAGTACTAAATGTTTAGTATAATTTACAATCATATAATTTTGAATCACTCCGACGCCACACAGTTCTGACGCGAACTCCGTTCACTAGTATTGAGTTTCTGATTTTGATCATCTACTTTTGCTGTTGACTGTACAATAAGTGACTGGAGTAACTGGCTCTGCGGTTACGAAGCTGCTTGATATTTTTTTTTTTTTTAGGCTGGGAAATCATCCAATGACTGCTCCCGCTCTGGGTGGAGCGGAAGGGAGTGTCAGACTCTTACTGACTAAAACCCATCCATGTTCCTTCCGTAGCCCTTTATGTTCCGGGGTAGCGGTAACCCTTTCGGACAATCCCGCTTATGCTTGCTTAGTGCTTAGACTAACATAGTTTTAAGATAATATAGTACTAACAACATATTATTATGGACATTCAAAGTCTGAACCCTTCGACTGCCGGAAAGTACATCTACGCGAGACACAATGGCATTTTGATTGTGTTTGTAATTATTTTTTTTTTTTTTTTTACTTTACTGCTTGGTGAAAACCAGGCCGGCTTTCAATGAAGCCTGGCTTATGATGCACAGCTTGCAACCATTAAGTATAACGGCTTATTATTTATCCTGAACTTCTGAAAACTGATTTCTCGAAATGTCTCTAAAGAGGACCAAACCAATTCTTCGCTTAAAAATAAAAAACCAACCTCAAAAAAGTTGAAAATCCTCGAATATTCGAAAAATAAAGTAACGTTGCATTATTAAAATTTTATTCAACGATGTGGATAAAGCCTCTTGCATATTGCAGCGAAACGCGTGTCCAAGCCGATTTCCTTGCAACATGCGGTCGGATACTGTTCGCCCAGTCTTCAGTGGACCACACTGAATAAAAGATTCGCCATAATTAGTGTACATGGTCTTTTTTTGGTTTTTCTTTGTAGACTGATATTGCAGCTACGTTGTTAGTAATGTTTTACTGAGAATGTGTAGTTTTGTAGTTTATATCTTGGTCGAGTTTTATATCTTGGTCTTCCGGGTCAGACATCAGAAAATAATGAAAGTATATTAGTGTTGAATTGAGAAACGGATACTTTCTTACGAATCCAGATAACAAAGTATTCAATCAATCTGCCTAGACTTTTCCCAACTATGTTGGTTGGGGTCGGCTTCCAAATATTAAAGTATTGTGTTGCATGACTGTTCGAGCTTTATAAATTTAAAAAACGCAAGTTATACCGAATCTACTACATGCAGGTTCTTGGCAGGTTTCTATAACATTAAAAGTTAGATATAAATTAAGCGCTAGTAATTAGGGAAACATCACTACATAGTGTAAAATAAAGTACCTTTCTCTGTCCCGCAACGGATTTTGATGCGGTTTTTTTTAATAGACAGAGTGATACAAGAGGAAGGTTTATGTGTATAATAACATGCAATTTTCGTCATCCACACGGGCCAAGCCGCGGGCAGAAGCTAGTAAATAATAAAAGGCGAGCCTATTGCCATCAACTGGGAACAAATCCAGACTCCGGACTGCTACTAAGAAAATTCAAATTTAAAAAAAGTTGCCAATAACCAGACTTTTCATTGAAAAAAGCTGATTGGAGTTTCCATTTCATTTGACTTCCACAAAAAGACAAACAACAAAAAACCTTACGCTCCATCAAACTTCCCGCAAAAATCCCGCGCAACAATATACGCTTACATTACATGAACCTTTGAAAAACGCAGACAAAAGGCTCAAGATATTCCCGTTTCATTAAACAGGGTCGCAGCGAGACAGTATCCTAGCTTAAAGCTTATTTACTTCGCCACAAAACACACACATTGTTCGTGACAGCCCTGTGTGTAATTAGTAATTAACACGTACTTCTACGGCTTTTTCCTACCCTCATTTCTTGTGAGGCTGTGGTAGTAAATTAATAAGGATTATTTAGCATTTTGACGCTAGTTTTTCTTAATAAAGGGAAGGTTGATGGTGTTTTGTTTTTTCATGGATGGTAGGTGTAAGTAGGTAACATAAAATCACGCCTGTATTTGCGCAAGGGTTAGGTAGACGTGTACCTACAGTGCATCGACATTTCACCTGATATGTTTAAGTGCCACGTAATTGGGGGAGAACCTATTGCCATTAACCGGGTAAAAAGCCAGACTCCAGAATGCTACTGAGCAATTCCAGATGATAAAACCCAATAACACCAGACCAACGAGGGAAGTCAAAGTGTTAGTAAAACTACCTTTTTTTTTTTTAAGGCTGGGAAATCATCCAATGACTGCTCCCGCTCTGGGTGGAGCGGAAGGGAGTGTCAGACTCTTACTGACTAAAACCCATCCATGTTCCTTCCGTAGCCCTTTATATTCCGGGGTAGCGGTAACCCTTTTAAACAATCCCGCTTACCCGGCAGGCTTGGCACTGGTTAAAAGATTGTGAAATGTTAATTAACTACGAGAATTATAGTTTGGCCAGTTGCTTTAACCGTAAATCAATGCTGCGTGGTGGTTCACTAATCCTAATTAAAAGTTGTATTAAATCAAAAACCCGTGAGGACATAGTTGAACTATCGGTTGAGCATAGCATTGAACTGTCTTGTGTTGAGCTCGATAAGCATGTTATAGTGTGTGTTTACAGACCCCCTAATTATCAAAACTATCCGATATTTGAGGCAGTAATGGAAGATGTTTTGGCAAAACTTGCTATTGGTTAATCAGTAGTTATCTGTGGGGACTTTAACATTAATATTTTAGAAAATAATTCAAATACGAGTAGATTATTAAATTTGTTTAAATCATTTAATTTGTCAAATGTGTTTGTAGAACCAACCCGAGTAACTATGTCTACTGCTACATGCATTGATAATGTTTTTTGTTGTTGCGACTATTTAAATAAATCCATCATTAATTATCTCCCTTCTGATCACAGTGGTCAAACTGTAACTTTTCAGTCCAACACACCTATACAAAAAATCGAAATACAATCCAGACCAATAACATCTGTTAATTTAAATAAATTTAATATCACATTAAATTGTAAGTTAAGCGATCAGGAACTTTCTTTGAAAAATATTAATATTTTATATAAAGAATTCTTTACGGTAGTGCAAACCGAATTTAATAATTGTTTCAAGAAGACCACTAAAAGTATCAACCCTAAATTTATATTTAGTGACTGGGCTAAAGGACTCAGGAAAAGTAGGGAAAGACTTTTCGAGCTTTATGGCCTTAAGCCTTTTATTAACACAGAATCTTTTAATAAGTATGTTTCTACATACTCAAGTATTTTTAAAAACACTTGTAAAGCAGCTAAAGCCAAATACATTAGTAACAAGGTTAAATCAGCTGAAAATAAAATAAAGACGGTTTGGAAAATTATCAATAACGAAACGAACAGGAGCAAAAGACATAGTTCTGATTACGTACTGGAGACGTCATGTGGTTCCATTTGTGATAGCAAACAAGTAGCTCAAGAATTTGTAAATTTCTTTACCAGTATTCCCCTAAAAACTACTGAAACTCTAAATTCCTCGCCTTCCCTCTCTTTTGATTTATTAAAGGCAAACGTTTCAGCCTGCCTAATTGAATTCAACTTTAAGCATGTTAACCCCATAATAGTACTTAAAACTTTTAAACAAATTAAAATCAAATTGACCGAAGATCTTTGGGGAATGTCCAGTAAAGTCTGTACCTCGATCATTGAGACGATAGCACCTTATTTAGCCTTCATATTTAATTTATGTGTGGATCAAGGCATCTTCCCGGATTTAATGAAATACAGTAAGGTAATACCACTTTTCAAATCCGGGGACAGTAAAGACACCAATAATTATAGACCCGTATCCGTGTTGCCGGTTTTCAGCAAGATCTTTGAAAAGATAATGCTTAATCAAATGCTTAATCATTTTAACACGAATAAAATACTTAATGATCAACAGTATGGTTTCACCAAAGGACGTTGTACAACTGACGCTGGTGTGACCTTATTAAAACACATTTTCAATGCGTGGGAAGAGGCTCAAGACGCCATCGGAATCTTTTGTGACCTCTCCAAGGCATTTGATTGCGTTGATCACGAAACCTTGCTGTTGAAGCTAGAGCATTACGGACTTGGAAAACTTGCGCTTAGTTTGGTAAAATCTTATTTAAACGATAGACAACAGCAAGTTCAAATAAAAGGTGTCAATTCACTCGGTTTAAAAGTAAAAATGGGTGTGCCACAAGGTTCTATATTGGGTCCTTTCCTCTTTTTAGTATACATAAATGATCTTCTCCATTTACAAAAAAATCAACCACAAATGGTGTTATTTGCTGATGACACTTCTTTAATTTTTAAGACGTGACGAGACGTGCAAAAAATTTTGACGACGTAAATAACGCCCTACTGCAGGTCCAAAATTGGTTCACTGCAAATAATTTAGTATTAAATGGAAAAAAAACGAAGTGCATTAGATTTTCTTTACCAAATGTAAAAAGTAGTGATTGTGAGATAGTATTGAATCAAGAGAAACTAGAATTTGTCGATAAAACTGTTTTCCTGGGGATCACGCTCGACTCAAGGCTACAATGGGGTCCTCATTTAACATCTCTTGCAGGACGGCTAAGTTCTGCAGCATATGCTGTCAGAAAGATCCGTCAGTATACTGATGTAGATACCGCGAGGCTAGTCTATTTTAGTTATTTTCATAGTATTATGTCTTACGGTATTTTACTTTGGGGACGAGCTGCAGACATCGAGTCTATTTTTATTCTGCAGAAAAGAGCTATCAGAGCCATTTATAATCTTCGTAGGCGCGATTCTCTAAGGGAACGGTTTAAGGTTATTAACATCATGACTGTACCTTGTCAATATATCTATGAAAACATCATGTACGCACGGAAAAATCTGCATCTTTTTAGTAAAAGAGGTGAAAGACACAACTATTTCACTAGAAATAGGGACCAATTAGTTCAACCAGGTTTCAGGCTGGCTAAAGTAGATTCATCTTTCATGGGGTACTGTTTAAAATGTTACAATAAAATACCTCCCCACATTCTTGAACTTAATGAAACAAAATTTAAAACTTGTATAAAACGCACACTATGCAGCCAAGCGTATTATAAATTGGGAGATTACATTGCTGATAAAAATGCTTGGGTCAATGCTAGTCCAGCTCCACAAGGGCGCATCAACTAATTTATTAGACTACTGAAAACTGTTGGAGCTGCGGAAGATCAACAACAACAAAAAAACATCTTTGCATTGTATAAATTCAATCTCTTAATATTGTATAACTGCTTAGCACATATGTGAGTACTATGTACCTACTATAAAGCGACCAATCTCTGGGTGCGTCTTTCATTGACTTGAATATGCCCTGGCGGCTGAGAGTATGCCATGCTCACTTTAATGTCTCGCTGATGGTGGCGTGTGTGTTGGATCATTTAGCTCCCTTCAAAATGGTTGAGCTGAATGGTGCTAATATATGCGTCATGTTCGTGAACGGGCGCTGTCAGTAGAGACTGGTCATCTCTTAGCGGCTAAGGCTTGTTTTAATTTAATTATTGATTAGGTTTTACATATTTTATATCTGATGCTTTTAACGTTCTGCATCGTTCTCACATGTATAATATTAATATGAACTATGTAACAAATATTTTGTAACCATATTTTGTTTAAAAGAGTGTCCATGGAGTTTCTTGCCCGTTCTTCTCCATAGGTACCTACTCCTTTGGAATGGGCAACTAGCTTCATTTCTCGGACTGACCGACACCTTGACAATTCAAAAGTGCCTGTAATTGGTTTATTTGAAATAAATACTTTGAGTTTGAGTTTGAGTTTGGCCCTGGGGGGCCCCTTCATATGCTGACATCTCTTTGAGGCGCGCGTGGAACATATACGCGCCGTACGGCACGGGTCTGGTGCTGATCGGACGGTGAGTCACCCATTACTCACCGCCCGCAGGCCCGCGCCTACGGTGGCCGGGAGTCGTCACGTGGCTCCCGACGCCCGGGGCGTCTCCTGCGGCGGCTGGGACGGGAGGACCTTTCTCTCTCCCATCCCGCCACCTCCTTCGCGAGCATGACTTTTTCGCAGAAGGAGGTGACTGCCTCCACTCCCTCTCGCCCCGGACCATGGCTTGCACCAGGGCCGGGCGTGAGAGGTCGCCGCTAGTAAAACTACCTAATGTGATACTTTCAGTGTATATCCGTGATCCTTTAAGGCCCGCATTACAGAACCTCACTCAAGACCCAAGCATTACTTAAAATTAGTTTTAACCAATAAAATGGCTTAAATTGAGACTCAAGCAATGCTTGGGTATTGAGTGAGGTTCTGTAATACGGGCATTAGTGTATGTTCGTTCGACGGGCTTGGGGCAGTGAATCATGTATATTGGTAAAGCTAAACAGACAGAAGAAGACGTAATCATGTTTTAATAATACATGTACAGGTTGATTTTTTAGTTCAATATGTACCTATAAAAAATTTAATATCTGCTCTGTACAAACGCGATTAGACATCCTGGAGAGTGGTTAAGAAAACTATTACGTCAAATGTACGTACCTCAATATCGGATACAAGCAATAAAGAATCCATGAACAGCACAGCACAGTGTGCCAAACCAAACTTCCTAGAAAAAATACGAATCTCCTTCAGATATTCCATTTATATGTAGACCAAAGAAGAGATTCGGACAGTCAAAGACTAACGAACACCAAACCCTTAAACTATAACTTTAGTCTGAGTAACTAACAAGTTACCTAATGCCGGTAAAGCGGATTCAGCAACAGTATACAATTATAAGTTCTCGCCACAGAAATCTAAGCCATCAGTTTAGAGTTTCCAAATCCACCGCTGCAGCGCTGCAAGTGGAAAACGATGCGGCCGAACTTTATAGACTGGATTGATCGCGAAAGACTGCGCCGAAATTGAATTTCGTCCGAATCTCAATATCGGATAATCGTCTCAAGCAAACGTGTCGGCGTGGATGCAATCTCGACGCTACTCTACTTAGATTCGCTACTTCACATGTGTGTGCATATACAGGGTGGAGTTTCGTAATGCCACCTGGAGGGAAAGTACTCTTAATGCTGTAGATAGAACATTTTACTCAAAAAAACATGCCTTTATTTTTGAATAAGTACAAGTTTAAAAAATTCGCTTGTCACACCCGAGAATCGAACCGACTAAAATCTGTAAAAATTACACCCTGTACTTTGAAAGCATTAATCGTTAGGATCAATTATAAGGATGAAATCTCTCTAACAAACTTGATAAAATTTGAATGCAGTTTTCTTTCTATTCAAAAATAAAGGAATGTTTTCTTTGAGTAAAATGTTCTATTTACAGTATTAAGAGTACTTTCCCTCCAGATGGCATTACAAAATTCCACCCTGTATATATCTAAAAAGATATATATAACGGAAATTAAGTCGGTTGACAATCTACCGTTTAATTATAATATCACTAGTGAAATTGTAATATCACGGCGTTGACAAAATACCTGCGACATATATAGTAAATTCAATCACTTCCAAATGTTTACTGTCCCACATTTTGAAAATATTTAATAAACGAAATAAACAAAACACTATTAAAACAATAATTTCTGACAGAAAATTGCACACGCGCTCCAATGTTTACTATTATTGTTTTGCAAATCACGAATGAATAAAAATTTACCAATCAGAACGCTCGACTTCTCCCACTGCCAACTTCATTCATGATATACCTAGATTTATATATACATATCTATCTGAGTAGATAGGTAGAATTATACCACTACCTAACTATACACGGTGATTTTAATTCACTAACACCTTTCAGGAGATGAGAGTAAGACTCATGACGAAAACATATACATCTGTCTGATACATTTTCATCGATTAATAATATTAAAGTTTTGTATGAAAAATCTGATGTTTCTTTTTGATATTTCAAAGTGGGTCTCATAGTGAAAGTGGTTCATAATCATGAGTACTTTCACGAAATGAAGATTAACAGTGAATTAAAAATAAACGTGTATAATTATTATATATTTTTAGAACATGATTACATTTTCTGTCGTTAGACCACCATCAATAATTTAAGAGCAACTAGCATGGTTCACTGCCCCGGGCTGAACGAACATACGCTAAAAGCATTACTACCATACACTAAAAGTATCATATTATAATATTTCACACCAAAACATTTTAACCCTGCTAGCTCAACTAAAGCCTGAAATTTCTCAGAATATGTTGCCAGAAATCCACTAACAACTCACTTAGAACCAACTTATCATATTGTCGCAAGGCTTATTAAGTACCACAGCATAATAGGCTCACTGCCAACTTGAATGATAAATGGAAATCCTCATAAAGACGTATGAAAACCTTTCGACGTATTTCTACAGTTTGTAACAATTGTGGCTGGCTCGTGTCCACATGTGCTCACTGTGCAAAATTTCCGTTCTACGCCAAGCAAAAGCAATTTCCTTGGACTGTTTGTTCGCTATCTATCACGTTTCTTGCGCTGTGGTGACAAAGCCGGTTTTGTTCTCAGTGGCCAGTATCGCATGCCAGTAAATTATCGAGACATGTTTCATGGGGGAGCGCTTAAAGTCCGGTAAACGGAATCGAACTTTAAAAAAAACATGTTGCACGGTATTTTTAAAGCAATTGTTTTTTTTTGTGCAAAGACAAGAATATACTCACAAATATAATACAAATAGAACTTTATAGTGATGTAATTATCCTTGCTACCGTCTGCCTAATAAGTTAATGGTGAACTTTGCAATATCATTATTCAATTTGTATCTGCTTTGTACAATGGTAATGGCATTATATTCTACAAAGTTCAATTAGCAAACAAAGAACATCAAACAAACAAAATGTAGCTTAAAATATACGCAACGTAAATCCTCTGAACTTTGAACGCTAAATTTAAACCTATACAAAATCATTACAAAGAAAATCCATTCGGTTTTTTTTTTCATCAAGGTCGATGGAACTTATATACCAGCTATCCATAAATCTAGCCGAAAAGACGTATTAACTCATTCGCTCGATAAAATCGCGGGAAATCTTAGAAAAACCCTTGAAAAATGGCGCGAAAAGTTTGCACAATGCAAGCGACGGCGAGACGTCAAGATCAAACCAGAGACATTTTTTTTTTTTTTTATTCGTTCCCGACGGAACAGGCTAAGGTCACAAACCAGAGACATTATTCACTGAGATATAAATGTCACGATGAACTTACCACAGATGTAATAATATAACGTTAATTATTCTCTTTAGTAGTTATATGCGAGAGATTATGGAATATTTGCATGGTAAATAACTAATCTATTAATTAAACGATTGTAATATCGGCCTTTGAAGTAGGGATGTTTAGTTTAGTGAATGAGCTTGTTTTGCCACTAAACAAGATGAGAACTTACTTAGATTAGACATGCAGATACTGAACTATGTAGACTTAAATTATGGTAGAGTGAATTGGTCGGATAAAGATTATGACTGCTTCTTCGCTTAGCTAAATCTAATTTCAAAGAAAATTTCAAGATTCTGCATGTAGCCGTAGTTAGGTAATAAAGGTACCTCAATCTATTGATTCATGATAAAAAGGAGATGCGAAATAAGGAATACAAACATTCAAATTGCTCTTATCAAACAATACAATCGAAATAGTCAAATAATGTAACGTAACCATTCTCTAATAGTAACACAATGCATTTAAGTCCCAAAGGAACATTCGCTGTCTAAACTGACCCATTTCATTTCTCTATTCCTTTACGATAGACTAAATTCGTAGGGTTGGGCCCGACAGATATTTATGGGTTCTCCAATTGATCTATTTCGGGGTTATTATCATTTAATCCGAGAAATTTTACGTCTCGAATTGGAGATATCGAAATTCTGAGCAAAATTTCATTACTTAATTTTCACTCGTGCTTGAAATTATTCTGTGAAAGTGTATGCAATATAAACATTGTAGATTTTATTTTAAAAGTAGTTTGTTTTCCCTATCGCTTTATTTAACTTATATTCGACAAACTCATTGACTAAGATAACAAGTGGAGTAAACCCACTCGAAAGCTGAATTCAAAATATATTTTGTTAAATTGCTGCTAGGAATTATTCAAGAATCAATTGAGAGCAGACACGAGTACCCGAAAACTTTCACAATCGCGCCTACACGTAATATTTCACAGCGCTCCGAAACACTGATAGGCTCAAACTTGGTACCGATAGCAAACACCTGACTTTTGCCAACTCCATCGTTTGTAACCGCAAACTGTTCTTTCCGAGAATTCGAATACCCTCCCTCAATAATGAGACGCAATGCGGTAGCCGCTGGATACAGGGTGGGCCTGGACGTTCGGCATTCGAAAAATCCGCTCTGATAAAACAAAAACACAGGTGGGTATTATGTATTGCAATCGATGGAAATGCCTGCCTCTACTGCGAAATGTTTGTGGGCCACAAAACCGCTTTTTGGCCTAACTAACCGGGGGTGCTGTTTCCATTACGGTAGTTGATTCTAAGCGTGGCATAAAATACAAGAGTGTTATCATATAATCTACGCTAGCAAAGTGTTTAAAATTATGCTATAGCAGGGTTAGATTTTCAAAATTCCTATCTTAATTCATATTAGCATTCGACAAAGGGTTGCGACTAATAATGTGATTTGTGTAGGCACCTCCACCTATCAGCTGCGAAAACCGCCAACAAGTAACCTTTTCACGCAGTCTTACAGAACCCTTTATATTTTCATTTTTCTTACGCCCTGACGTTTCGCACTCGCTCCATAAAATTTATAGTAACTTCATAATTTAGGAAGTACGGTCGCTCGCGGCTGCCGTTGTACGCAAGTCATTTACGAGCATTTTCACGGCATCTGAAGTGTCAAACGTACGTAGTTGATATTCATGATGGCGGTTGGCACGCCACGCACGTACCCAAGACATAATCCGAGTTCCCGACGCTGGGCCCGATAATATCGAGGCATATGAAGCCACAGATTGCCGCCGTTCAATTTCGTCGTGTTCCTTACGCATATTCTTTACGATTCCTCGGAACTATTCCGTTGTATCATCGAGATATATGACTCAGTTTGTGAGATTTATGCGGCAACTTGATATAGTCGGATGGAGGTATGGTTTCGATGATATCTCATATGTTTGAAGAAAAAATAAAGAATGTATCCGTCTTTTCCCCTAGCTTTATTGAAATATAATACGGGAAGTTTTGTAATGGACCTTATAGGCGTTGCCTGAGGCTCATATATGCGCAATTAGAAATGTGAACCGTGTTTCATTATACTAAGAGCTCATAAGTTGAGCTGCACCCACACACGCTATGTTAATGTTCAGAACTTTACCTGCATCGTGTGAATGAGAAAATGTAACAAGGCTGTAGATTGTACAACAACTTTAGGCTTACAAGATTGAATTACCATGTTTCTAAATATTATTAGCATATTATAGGATAGAAATCATAATACATAGGAGTTTAGTACTGACTTCTGAATTTGGAGTTTAGTAGACTGGAAGAGTGCTCGCTAATAACTACACACATCAAAAGTGTCTAGGGATCAAGCATTTTTATGCGGATTTCTTGAGATTGAGATGTGGCTTTGTAATAAATTTATGATTTTATAAATTTATATGGATCCTTTTTGGTGCATTTCATAATTTGAAACAGGAACTGTCAATCAAATTCGAGTAAAAGATGAAAATCAGCTGTCAATATTTTCCCTATAAAAACATACAACGCATTGAAGACATTATTAGTGCTACTGTTTCCCTACTACTGATTAAAACCAACGTTATTATGGAGCGGCGACGTCATTTAAGCAGGGAAGAAATGCTCAGAGCCGTGGGAATGATAGAAGCTGGTTCCCGGCAACGTACTGTGGCTTTAGCTCTGAATACAAGTCAGAGTGTTATCAGTCGACTTTGGACACGTTACCGAAGCACTGGTACCGTGGCTGAGCGCCATGAAGGACGGTATCGCTGCACCACACGGAGACAAGACCGATACATTCAAATCTTAACTCGAAGAGCTCCAACAATAACCGCCATGATGTTAGCCGTGAGGCTTCATCACTCTTCAGGGAACTTAATTAGCGACCAAACAGTCAGAAACCGCTTGCATGAAGTGAACCTTCATTCCCGAAGACCGCTACGGGTACCACCTATAGCAATGCACAATCGTAGGATTCGATATCAATGGGCTCTTGAACACAGAAATTGGGCAGAAGAACAATGGCGTTTCGTGTGCTTTTCTGATGAGTCTCGTTTTGGTATGAGACCGGATACAAGACGTATACGACACTGGAGAACCCCTGGACGCCAACAGCGATTAAAATCCTGCCAGGAAGTCCATCCTTATAGTGGTGGAACCATCATGGTATGGGCGGGTATTTGGATCGGCGGAAGAACTGAGTTGATTTGGATCAGAGGCAACCTCAACGCTCAAATTTATGCTGAGACGATTGTATCTGACGTCATCGTTCCTCTACAAGTGCAAATCGGTCCCTTATTTCAGTTAATGCATGATAATGCACGACCGCACACCGCAAGAGTTGTAAGACAGACTCTCGCCGCAGCTAACATCAATGTCCTGCCCTGGCCTGCTCAGTCGCCAGACTTGAACCCGATTGAGCATGCATGGGATATGCTACAGAGAAGAGCTCTGCCGAATATGGAGGGTATCCAGTTGCAAGAAGACCTTTTTTTGTTGTTGCAACGAACATGGGCGGCCATTCCACAGCGTGATTTGGATGAACTCATTTTGAGTATGCCAAACCGATGTTCTTGTGTTGTTAGTGTTCGCGGTAGAAACACGGATTATTAATTGTTTAAGTTACCCAATAAAATTTTAAAGAAAACTGTTATTTCAGTCTTTTTTTCGAACTTTAATGTTAGTGGTTCAAATGTCAAAAATCCCTTTATTAGGAAAATGGCAAATTTCTTTATTAATGCAAAGGTGACTTGGTTTATCGTTACTGTGACAAACGAAAACACTTTATTTGATGAATCCTTAAAGAAAATTTAAATTAATATCAATCAAGAGAAAAGTTATTGCAAAAATATATGTTGATCCCTAGACACTTTTGATGTGTGTATTTAAGGGGCACATAAAAACACTCTTTTATCTGTATTCTATGTATTTGTCTCAAGAAACATGTGTAATCAATTATGAACCTGCCTAATATAAAAGTCATATTTTTTTCTTCAAAGACGTAAACATTCGTTATTTAAAACTACTTCAAAATTTCCTTGAAGGGTAGAATGCAGCCAGTAATTTTCCTACCAGCCAGCTACAACATAAGGTCGCCTCTCGCAATAAACCTTTACAGAGCAGAGACTGCGGCGACCCGCGACAGTGGCAGCTCAGAGGTCACTTTGACTGCATGTTTTAGGACACCGAAGACAGAATGGGAGATGGAGCATAGTTTGCGACATAGCTCCAAATCCACTCTACCAGTTTGTTACTTGTGACGAAGTTTTATTATGCTGAGCGATGGCCGTTTTGCGCGGATGTAACGCATATTTTCCCACAACTTGTATTTTTTGTTGTTTGTTTTTTTTTACCTGCGCCATGTTTGCAGAAAATAAACGTACCTATTTTCTTTTTTTTTCGGCCAACAAGATTGAATTACTGTCATGCCAGCGACACGAAGAAGTATAGAGACCATTTATAATATATATATTACTAGCTTCCGCCCGCGGCTTCGCCCGCAAAATATGTCGACAAATTATACACATAAACCTTCCTCTTGAATCACTATTTATTAAAAAAAAACCGCATCAAAATCCGTTGCGTAGTTTTAAAGATTTAAGCATACATGGGGATATAGGGACAGAGAAAGCGACTTTGTTTTATACTATGTAGTGATTTTTAACTTCATGTCTAAGCTATAACTGAAAGCTACATTACAAACAGTGCCCACGTCTTTCACAAAAGCAGATTTAATTTCCTCATTCATTCAAATATATATTTATTTATTTATTTATTTTTTATTCAAAAAGTGTGGTACAGTCTGTTACAATAAACATATAAAATAGCTGAATAACTTTGTTCAGGTCAGTAAGGCCTGAATAAAAATTCCTTTCCTAATCCGATATCCGAAGGTTGAGAATGGCACCTTTAATAGAAATGGGTGTAAAATTAAATTTCGTTAGCGGGACAGGATTCGTTGGTCCCCTGGAAAATTGCCTAATTTTAAATTCTGTCCGTCCTGTTTGCTTAATTTAATATTCTAATCACAACAGTAACGTTAGCCGTTGCTACTGGCTTTGGACACAAGATGAAGCGATTGTTTTTGTTTTAATGATTGTTGTTGGTTGCTCGGTATCTTTTATGTTTAATATGACCTCGATTAAGTTGCTTCAGCAACTCTACCATTTTTTTAAATTGAAGAATGGATAGAGAAAAGACTGCCTATCTATCAATTTGATAAGATAGAACTGCATAACATCAACGTGCGCATGCACGCCTATTTTAATCTACATATAATAGGTAAGTAAATGATGAGAAAAATTGTCACAATCACAATTTATTCAGTTAATAACTGACTACCACATAAATCCCCCAGATTGTCAGTCACAGATATTACAAAATCTTTTCGTTATTTCAAGATAACACAAGAAGCTTTACCTCTATTTTAGACAAACCTCTTGTTTTCGATGCCAAGAAAAACAAAAACGCCTATTCTAAGATAACTACTAAAGACCAAACTCTTGAAGTAACTTAGGAATATAATTGACGACGTTTCATGACTTTTTTTTAAAAGGGTATCTCGCAGTTCAACCATATGGTTGTCTACTGCTTAACCGAACTTGCCTGTGGATGCCACAAAAGAATTTTAGCCTGCAGCCAGGGCTTATAAAAACTTACAAACTAAGCTACTACACTCTAAGGGCACCCCCTGTGGGGTACGGACCTCGGCTTAGGGCGTCGCTGGGGGAGGACAGCAAGGGGCAAGCTGGATTGGGGGTGGATGTTTCCTGAAGTAAATGGCTTTTGTTTTATTTCACTTGAAGAGAACAAACAGCCAGTGTTTTTTGACTAAATTGATACAACAAAGAATAAAGCCAATGTTAAGGAAATTAGAATATATAATGTACCCACAGTACACGTTTTTGAATTTGTTTTCGACATCAAAGTTAAAATCTGTTAATGTTACCAAGTTATTATTAAGTATATGGTTATTATGTATCTTCCTTCAGAGTTCTGAGCTTGTTTTCATTAACATGTATGAGTCTAAGTAGGTACTCCGTACACGATTATTCATATGTTATGATGAGTAGCATAATTTAGAAGCGGTAGGAGTAATCAGGCAGATATAGAACGCAATGAAATAGCGATAGGCCCGAAAATATCAGTGTTAAGTGTCATAAGGTTTTTTTGCAAAAATAAAACAAACAAAAGTTTGAAACACTTGAAACCATTTTGTTTATTTAAAAAAAAAATATTTTAGAATATTTTAGAAACCTTTAATTTTATGGTTTTTGAGGCTGACAATAAAACTGGGGTCAAAATCAATATTCCAGATGGTGCAATAAAGATTTGATTTTCAAACCGGTTGTCAGTACTTTTTTTTTTTGAGGCTGGGAAATCATCCGACGACTTCTCCCGCTCTGGGTGGAGTGGAAGGGAGTGTCAGACTCTTACTGACTAAAACCCATCCATGTTTCTTCCGTGGCCTTCTTCTTCCTTTATGTATTACGGGGTATCGGTAACCCGTTCGGACATATCCGCTTACCCTGGTTGTCAATACTGAACTAAACTTCGTTCCTGCTGGGTGTCTCCGGACCGCACAATTTTTTTATTCATATTTGTCTCTATTCCTCTCTACCTAATTGCACCGATAAAATTAAAATTGTAGCAGAACAAAGACGTTATTTACATAAGCTCGTAAAATAAGTAGGTAAGTACCTAAATTAAAAGATGATTTCAAAACTGATAGCATTTCTTCTATCAATGACAGATCGCAAAGATTCAGTAAACCGAGATTAAAATATGTATGTGTCAAAACCAAACGTAGCCGTTTACCGATTTCTTCTGCACAATATGGCTGCACGTGACGTCACGTACCACGTTCCAAACCGCAAGAGATAGCACGAGAACAATAGGTATGTACATAAGAATACTCACTTAGATTCTGCAATTATTTGAATGTCTGCCAAAATAAATCCAATTTGATAAACCTACGTGATTGTAACCCAAAATATTTTTATACAATGATATTTTATTAAAACATTTGGACCTTATTTTTAAATAATAGCTCAGCCGTGAATCTCAATTTAAAACCTAAGCAGATCTGTGACAATTTTAATTTAAAATCTGTCAATTTTAAACAAGTTTCAAAACTAAGCCTTGTTCATCAATCAAGTTTTGGATTTTGACAGCGAAAATGATTTTTATTTTAAAACCACTGAAAAGAACGAGTTTTGTTATTAAAACAGCTTCAGTAGATAACACAATACCTACGTTCGTACGTTCTGTTGCGTTCACAAATAAAATTAACCGCCTTGATTCATCATCCCCGGCAAAAAAACGCTTTTCAAAGTTACTAAACTACGTACACATGATATGCACATTTCATACGCATTAATATTCCCCGCACATCATTAAAAAGGTTTAAATCATCCGCAGTAGGTTCACACATCATGACGTGACGTCACGAAACGGACCGCGAGGATCGCAATAAATTGCTCGTTTCATCCTTAATTGCAAGTGAAATGGAATGCGAATTCCAGATGAATTAGGGGCCCGGCAATTAGTCTTAAGACACCGATTACTGACAATTTCCCGGTGACGAATTTCATTATACCTACGTGGTGGAAAGTTAGGCGCAGATGTTAGACAAGCGAATTAGTTATGAATCTTGAATGAGTTTTGGTTAGTTTTTCTTTGTTTGAAGTTCAAATTGCAATAATTGGATAGAACAATTTATGTATTTAATTTTCGCTTGTCTTTAGTTTTAATTTAATATCTTTTAGGTACTTAAGAAAAAAGCTAGCACGCGAAGATGAAATTTTCTTACGTTTTTTGCAATTTGCTGGTCAGTGTGAGGCTGTAGTAAATTCATATGGTACCTACTAGTTAAGTCTAATATTCGCCTGCGAATAGCAAAAAACTTTGATTTTCTCGAACTACTAGATAGTTCATTTAAGATGAAATTGAGCGACAGTTTCGTTTATTGAACAAACGAAACAGCATGACTTTCATAAGACTGTTTTAGCAGTAAGTAAGCGCTACAGTTTAGGAATATTATGCTCGCTGGCACGGCTAGAACGGTCCTCAAAGGGTAATTGGCCAGACTACATGCATTTAAACTAGTCCAGACTAACGTTCTAAACGAGGCACAAGAAGTCGAGCCCTTTACGTAATAACTAATTAGTACGCAACGAGAACTGCGTCAGATCTTAAGTGGAACTTGCTGATATATAACGTTATATTTCAACATCAGTGGCATCTGGTGTATAAAAAAAATTGAAAAGGCTCTCAGAGATAAAAGAGGATTAATTTTGATGGAAGCATTCATCGAGCCCATGGCTTCGGCCCCTCGTCCTAATGAGATGTCATTGAATTGTATATTTTGATTGGTTGTTCCATTACCGTTTTAATTTTTTGAATTCAGAGCATGTTCTTAGCTTAAATCTACCTACTCACCTATCTAAATTACTTGGGACTTTACGATTCTGTACCTAATTTATGCCGTAAAATAAAATTGTATTAGTTCGCTCAATATTTTACGACGCCTTTGCCTTATTAATCAATTTGTTATCAAAAACAGAATAGATAAAGTCAATAAGACAACAAAGAAGGCTTTGAGAAGACCGTACACTCATAACCTTAAACTTAAAGTGACAAAAACTATACAAAGAAAAGTCAACACAAACATCAAAAGAGAACTAAACGCCACTTAAACACGAAACTAGCTCTCTGACTAAAGAAACAGTTACTTGAGGCGATCAAATACAGTGCGCCCAGAATACTTGGCAGCACAAGTTGACGCTGGTTGCAAACGCAAAAAGCATCTGAAACTGTCAAATTCAATACATTTTTATTTAGTGCCCTATTGTGCCAACTGCTTAGATATACCGGGCGCACTGTAGTTCTGCTTTTGCCAGTGGCTCACACAATATTAAACTTGCAAATTAATCGGTAGTATTGTAATAACTGAATGTTACTATGGTACCGGGAAAGTAAATTAAACTATGAGTTCGATTTACTTTCTTTATTATACTACTCTGTCAAGAAAGTACCGGGAAAAGATCAATAATACACAAAATGTCTGTTATTCATCCAAATTTATTTTATCACCTTCAAACTATGCTCCTTTAGAAACGATACACTTGCGCCAACGAATAATCCATTCATCAAAACATTTTTTAAACGCTGCTTCCGGAATTGAGTTCAGTTCTCGCCGCGAATTCTCCTTTATGTCTTCTATCGATTAAAAACGGGTGCCACGAAGTGGTAATTTGAGTTTAGGAAAAAGAAAAAAGTCAGCAGGAGCCATATCTGGTGAATATGGTGGTTGCTGGATGGTATTTGTTGAGTGTTTGGTCAAAAATTCGTTCACAATGATAGCCTTGTGCGAAGGCGCATTGTCGTGGTGCAAAATCCAAGAATTTTCTTTCCACAAATCTGGCCTTTTTCGTCGAATTTGCTCTCTTAAACGCCGCATAACGCTCAAATAATATTCTTTATTTACCGTCAGACCTTCCGGTAAGGATTAAGAGTGCACAACACCGCGATAGTCAAAGAAAACAGTCAACATGACTTTGACTTTTGATCGACTTTGGCGTGGTTTTTTCGGTTTCGGTTCAGTTGGAAGGCGCCACTCCGAAGCTTGTTGACTAGTTTGCATGTCAAACTCGTAAACCCACGTCTCGTCACCAGTAACAATGCGTTTCATGAATGTTGGGTCCAAACTGACTCGTTCTAGCATGTCCTCAGCGACTTTCATGCGATTGAGTTTTTGGAGAAAATTCAGATCTTTTGGGACTAGCCGAGCAGCAACATGTTTCATACCCAAATGATTAGTTAAAATGGTACGGATCGACTCGTGAGATACAGAAAGTTCGGCGGCTATCTCTCTCAGAGTTGAATGGGGATTTTCAGTCACTATTTTCTTCACTTTTGCGATGTTAACTTCAGTTGCAGACGTTGACGGCCTACCAGAGCGAGGCAAATCTTCCATCACATCTCGACCGCTTTTGAACGCTTTGAACCACTCATAAGCACGAGTTTTTGATAAAGTCGATTCACCGTAAGCCTTCTGTAACATTTTCAGTGACTCCGAACACGAAATTCCATTGGCGATGCAAAATTTAAGACAAACTCTTTGTTCGATATTTTTTTTTTTTTTTTTTTTTTTTTTTTAATTTATTCACGAGTTTGAGACAACCATACAGAGTCACTTAATAATAAACACAAAATAGACAGATCGTTGTATGTGATATGGTACAATATTAAGATGGTTTGGTTGCCTTTAGACTGATTCGCCCTATCCCCTCGTACTAGTATAAAACTGTATCACGAGCGGATAGTCTTCCTCAACCTCAGAACAACAGATTCCCACAAGGTTCCTTACAAGTCACATATCTATAGTTTGATTACATACTGTATAGGTAATAATCATAGTAAGTACAGATCATTATATTAATTAAGTAACAAATTATTGGAGTTGTCTGTGTTTGGGTATGGGTATATGTATTGTGTATGTGTTTTATGTATGTTTCTGTATGTGTGCAGTTAAGTGTGCTTTATTTTCATTTATTAAAGTGCCTAATATCGTTTTACAGTAGATTTTCAGTGCTGTTATAGTCTAGTTGTTTCAGATATTTTTCAATAGCTTTTTTGCATGTTTGGCTATCAAGATTCTTCAATTACAGATTTTGTCCATTATGAAATTCGCAATAATATAAATAACAGATGCAACTCAAACTCCGCGCCAAAATGGAAAACAGTTGTGTCAATCTAACAACTACAAAAAAACAAAAATTTGAATTTGGAACCATTAACAAATCATCCATTCCCGATACTTTTTTGACTGAATGTATTCCGATATTATCCTAATTTTATTAAATTATTTACATTCTCCGTCGGTTGGCAGGTGGCAGCAGTTTGTAATCTTTTCTTTCCCAAAATATAAATCAATGTTCGTCTCCAATTATCTGCTATTTACTTAGGTATAACTAGAGACCCGTCCTGGTTTCGCAATGTACATTCGGTCACGCGGACGAAACCCCGGGCGAAAGGTAGTTAAACTATACGTATCTATAAATATTCTTCTTGACTCACTATCTATTGATGAAAATCGCTTTATAATAGCGTAGCGTAGTTTTAAAAGTCTAAGCGTACAGAGGGACAGACGTAGACGGCGGCAAGCGACTCAGTTCTATATATGTAGAGATGAAGACACGGAAGTTTTATTCTAAATCCATAATTTTTTTACAGCTCAACAGTACCTACCTATGTCGTTTAATTCTCAATGTTTGCTTCGAAAGGTCACGTTACAGTTATATATGTAGATAAATTCTCGTCAATTTGATATCGGATTTAGGGTTTTCATACCAAAACATTAAGTTCAATATTTAAATAATTTGGATGCAGTTTTTTCCTTATTCCATAAATTAATAGGTACAACGATATAAACAAAAACGTCACAAAAAAAGCTTTTATTAGTACAAATACTAAACATATCAACAAAAGTCAAACTCTTTGGTTAGCGTTTTGTACTCACATAAACACGTATGCTTGCTCATCAAATTCATGCAGGAGTTGATACTATAGCAGAGGAAAAGGAATAAAAATTCTATGTTATTTAATGAAAAATACTCATTTTCCTACTATAGTGATAAACATAGCGCTCCTAATCGATAGTGGTAGTATCGATCAGGAGGAATAGATATCTACCACCCACTCCTTAGCCTGATCGGATATCTTACTGATTCTAAACCCAAATTCAATTTCTCAGCCTCCTTGCAATGACATCGCTACACCCGATAAATGATAGATGATAACCGACAAACAAACGAGGCGGCATTGTTCGACCTTCCATTGTAAAGCTCGGGCTTGTCGATAGGGCACGGAACCAATGGCAAGAAACGCTTTCATCAGTCTCATCTCTTAGCGAATGAGTCGAGATACGACCCGTTAGATTTTAAGTGCAGTCGAGATAGAAGATTCATTTGTTTAGGTATTTTTTTAGATTATAGATAGTGCTCTGGTTTTGTTACGGACGCTTTTGAGTGGAAACTACTATTACGTAACGTCACCCCTGTGTTCCTCGAAGAGGCAGGCAGAGGAGTATGGGGCAACCACATTTCACTAGTTTTGTTACAGATACTACACTACAATATCAGGCACAAATCGGCCTTTGCTTTTTTTTTTGAGTGTGGGAAATCATCAAATACCTCCTCACGCTCTGGGTGGAGCGGAAGGGAGCGTTGGACTTTTACTGACTAAAACCCATCCATGTTCCTTCCTTAACCCTTTATGTTCCGGGGTAGCGGTAAACCTATCGGACAATCCCGCTTAAATAGAACTTGGCCTAGCTTGGCGGCGAAACTAGAGCCACACTCTGCATACAAAAAATATTCTAAAATAAAATGTGTGCTTGGGGTAGATTCTGTAAGTGGGTTTGTAACAGCTATGTTTCGAATAATACAGATATATTCCAACGTAACTTTAAAATGACATTAGAAATACCCTAACATGATAAGTTTGTTTAGGCTCCCTTTAAGGCAAATGTTCGGTCTTTAAAAAATAACATGTTTAACAAAGAAAGATGATAACATACGTTGTCTTTTTGAGGGTGGGATTTCTTCAATTGACTCTTCCCGCTCTGGCCGACTAAAACCCATCCATGTTCCTTCCTTAGCCCTTTATGTTCCAGGGTAGCGGTAACCCTTTCGGACAATCCCGCTTAAACATACGTTGTCTTGGAGCCTACCTTGAAACTCACCGACACGTGCATCTTGAAATGTATTCATGATGATTAGACATGATTTTGCGAACACCTACCTTATTTGTTGTTTCACGGGCGCTGTAGGTTTAGAGATGCTCCTTAGTCAGAAACAACCTCCATTCCTTAGAGGTTTCCTTGTCTACAAAACATAATTTTGCACTTTGACCTAATTTAGGCCTAATTTACACACACTCCGCTGCTACTTTCTCTAAAAGACAATCTCAGACACTAATCTGTATGGTCCTCACATAATCAGACTCAAGAAATGTCTTGATTTCAAAAGAGACTGTGATATCTGAGTTTGTTACGGTGTTTCTTCTCAGAGTAGGCGGTAAGGAAACACTGACCTCATCTTTAAGTTATAAAATATTCTTTATTTCAGCACCCTTCCCTATTGTACTGGTATCTTCGCCAAATCTCTCAAAGGCCATCAGAAAACCAATCCACCGAGTCCATCACAATCTAACCGGCACTTTTTCCATTACATTTCCAGATTCCGAACTCGAGGAGCTGGGAGAACAGTTGCCGCGGTACCGGCCGGACTCGATAGCGGCACTGCGTCGGATGACGCGGTTCACGGAGCCAGAGCTGAAGCGGCTGTACCGGGGCTTCAAAGCAGAGTGCCCCACGGGAGTCGTGAAGGAGGAAACCTTCAAGCTTATTTATTCACAGTTCTTTCCGCAAGGAGGTAAGTAGATATTAGCAAGGTGATGTAGATGCAATAGCCCTTTGTTAAATGCATACTTGGAGATTTTGCACCAAAAGGTGAGTAAAGACTGGTCTCTATTTCAAGGACTATAAGAGCTAGGTCATAGAAAGCCCTCCGGATTCTGGATTTAAAATCTAGAAGCAGACGACAGAGTTCCTGGGTCGGTCGCGAGTGTTTAGAACCATAAACTAACATGCCAGACCGATCACTATGTTGCCAGAAAAAAAACACTAATAATAGTAGAAATTATACTATAATCAGACGACGACATGGGATAAAACTGGAACTAAAACAGTTAGTCCCCGTCGTGGTATAGTTTCTATTGTAGGTAAACATACAAATAGTATGCAGGTACCAACTTGAGATTCAATTCGCAAGAAGGTATGTAAAGTAAGTCCTCGAGAAACAACGTGACCAATAAAGTTCGATATCAAACAAATCTACAAAAGGGCTTCGAACGGAAACGCCTCGAACAAAGTTTGGAGGCCACTTTCAAGTTTCTTGTATTTGAAGTTGTTCACAAGATAAAGTCTTAATACTTCGCAAATCGATAAGCATATGGTAGGTACAACTTCAGCGAAAACCGGCAATTATTCAACGGTTAGTTAAGACTAGATTGATTAGAAATCAAATTATATTCGTTGTCACGGAGAACGCAAAGGAAAGGCGATTTACGAAAGCCTGATTTGGTTTTAATGTTGTTTGTTCCGAATTGTTCAACCAATCACAACATCTTTTAGTTTGACAGCGGAATAACCATCAGATCAAGCTTGACCATGCCTTTGAAAGCTTGATCTGATGATCCTTAAAAGGAGTCAGGTTCTACACAGATATCTTAAAAAGCGTCATAAATACCAAGGTTTCCAAATAAACTCCAAACATCCACAAACCATTTCCCCTATAAAGATGTCTACGATAAAACAGCAGAGGAAGCAAGGCAAACATCAATATAACTTCATATATATAAAAAAGGTAACCACGTTCAATAAACAATGGGCAAAGTGTTTCGTTTTATTTACTCCCATCCTTTTCTCCGAAGCTTGACGAGTGTGAACGAACGCGGAAGACATACCTATCGTCGGGATCCGTCGGAAGGTAAGTGTGTTTGTGCACTAACGCTTTAAGCCATGAAGGTTATGTTGAAATGTGTTTGTAAAACTGTTGGTTTTGGACTCTTCAATGAATTGAAGAACAACATAGCCTTTATAGTTAAGAAAAACTTTAAATGGGTACTAAACGTGCCTATCTATATCAGGGTAAATCTTCGAAGAAAATACTTATCAAACTATGTGTTTAATTCGTATTATTTCTTTTCTGGCCTTTTTCACCAATTCCATAATTGCCTTAACAAAGGTTTTATTCTAATACATTTATATTAAGGCGACAACGTTTGGCACATCAAGCTATCCCAAAACTGTTAAATTAAGTATACCAATATTGAACATGATGAACCTTATGCTTTTGTAATAAAGTTGAAAAACTATCAGAAGAAAAACAGATAGGAGTAGCTTGATGTGTTGGCCCCTGCACCTACCTAATCTTAGATGTATGTGGACATTCAATAGATCTTACAATCTTCACACCACATTACGTAATCCACAACCGTGTTTAAAACACCAAAAACTACCCAACAGAATAACCGTCAAAGTTTACGTGAAGAATGTTAATAAAGAATACCGACCGTACTAAAAGAATAAAATAGGGACATGAAAAACGCATCACATAATCATATAATCCCATCATGTTGAGTGGTCTGAGAGTCTGGCTACTGCTTTACATCCGCACAAATTGTCCGCGAGGCCATAAGTTCACGAACTTGACATTTGACGAATGAAAATATATTTTAAGACGACAGGCTCAAAGTACAATTTGCAATGTTTCATGGAGCAACAAAAGAAATGTATAAGGGGAATATTAACGAACGTGAGTGAATTGGTAGATGTTGTATTTTAACATTTCTGTGTAACTAACTATTCAAACTATTGGGATTTTGGCTTTTATGTAAGTACCTGCTGTACATCATTAGGTAAATATTTGTCCTTCAGTAATCTCTGTTATATAAGATAGGTATAGACGCCAGCACATCAATCTATCCCTAACTGTCAAATTTTCCCGAATTAAAATGAACCTTATTCTGTTGTGATAAAGTTGTAAAACTATTAAAGAATTTTTACAGATTGGGGTAACTTGATGTGCTGGCCTCTGTACAACGGTTTTCATATCACGAATTCTCAATGAGGTATCGCACTCCCAAAAAAATATAAAAGTTTCGCAACAATATTCCTATACCTGTAATTGCACTCTCAACTACACGAATGCGATATGGATAATTGGCCCCGAATAAATAGAAAACATTAGTTATTTCTCAACAGCATGCGATGCTAAGTCAGAGGCCCATGGGCAGCATTAAAACTCTGACACCAGGTTAGTTACTAACCACACGAAAAGAAGAAGTAACAATGCGAGAGAAATATTGCTGAAAACGATATTATAAATTAAAGTAATCTATTTCAAAACACGTAAATCCATTACTGAATAAAAAATATATTAAATTAATCATCATAAAACAGCAATAAAGAATGCAAAAATTTCAATTATCATTAACGTAGGTACTAGGGTCAATCAATCTTGGCACTTGGCCCAAATAGCGCGGGAAGTAAAACAGACAGATGCCTACTAATCCATTCTCACAATCTTCGATAACAATGAGACATCTAACAGACCGTTATGAAACAATTCCATCCAAAGTTAACTGATCAAGACTTCTCCAACGAACAATCAACTGCAAATTGTCTCCGAATAAAATTGAATAGTCATTACTATTCATTTTTATTCATTTTTTTTTTTATTTTTGGTCCGTTCATTAACGGACCAAAGAGTTTGGCTAAGGCCCCACTCACGACCTCAGGCGATGCGACTTGCGACGCGATTTCCGTCAAGCACACGCCGTTGGTGGCGACACGGCGACATGTCGGCCCAGGTAGGCACGGACGATTTTTGAACGCGGCGATTTATTTTCGTGCACTAGATTTTGAACGCATTGCTTCGCGCTGTATGTTGAAAATCTCACTGTGTGTTTTTTAACCCGCTGAAATGCACTCTGTTGATCCTCAATACTTGGCTAAACAAAACTTGAAAACCCGAGTGCGCGATAAAAATCGCCCATGACTACTCTCGTCGGCCGCGCCTGCGATGTCGTGGCAGTGGGCCACCGCACCGCGCTGCGCTGAAGTTATACCAAACTGTCAAATGATTTTAAACCGTAAAATGTTGTCGGGTAAGTTCAAAATTGATTGAGATTTGACAGTTTGTGGTTACTTAATGTGCGCGACTGTACATTGATATAATAGTGCGCTAAATCGTTCTTTACTTGTGTCCGTCGAGCGAGTAGGTCATACTCGCAGAATCGTCAAATTCAAACACAAACTCAAAGCATTTATTTCAAATAAACTAAATACAGGCACTTTTGAATTGTCAAGGGGTCGGTCAGTCAGAAAGATGTTCAAGCTAGTTGCCTATTCCAAAGCAGTCGTCGTCGTAGTTCCGCAAATCGCGTTGCGGTGAACTTCTGAGATTTGTTTTTTCGCAGTCTCTGTCGCGGTCGCCCAAGGAAATCGGTTATTAAATGAGTAGGTATTGGTCGTGGCCGAAGGGTAACAAAGCTCAGAAAAAGTTAATCGACATACCGAGCGTTTATTGGTTTACACGTTGAATAGCTGATTGCATTGCAGGCTTTTGCATTTCTAACTAAGAAACTAAGAATGCTCAGCCATTGTGCGGGAATATTTAAATATCTAACGACTGACTCGCTTTATTCGTTTTTCTGTGTTAGAATTATGTTTTCTTGTGCGTTTCTTTGTCATATCATGTCATAGTTCTTGTTGGGTCCCGACTTAAGTACATACATTTATTTCTTTTGGTCTATTATCTTGTAATGTATTTCTTTTGGTCAGTTTCAAAGCTTCTAATCAAGGAATTATTGGCCGTTTGTTAGAAGCTCTAATTAATTCATTAAGGCTTTTTACCGCCGTCCCCATGATAATAGACTCCTGACTAGACCCCTCTAAAATACGAATGAAAAAATCATCAAAATGTTAGTTCAATACTCCATCCACATGACCTAATAGCATCCAAAATTGCCCTACATATTTCGCACACCCAAGCACACGTCCACAGCAAATGCATATCATTATGATGTAAATAGTGTTAAAAGCAAAAGTGCTTTAGATGCAGCCAGCCCCAGCACTAGCTGCGAGCAGAGAGTGCTTTCAGTGCAGTTAACAAGTGCTCACTGCACCCCAATGGCGGGGCGTGCAGAACAACAATCACCTTTTGTATTTGCAGGCAGAATGGGGAAACAATTTGCGTCATTCTACCTTTTTTATTTACCTCTTTTTATGTAGTTTAGTTAAGTACTATGTATGTGATTGTGTTTTGGCATATAGAAACTTTATTTTAACGAGTTTTGCAATAGAGGGCGAGCCTAGTGCATTTAACCTCATCATAAAATGATGAGTGTATAACTTGTATGGAAGAATTCTGTACGGTACGGAAAGAATTTTTTTTTACGCGATTTCCGATTAACTCGAAACTCAGCATTTATACTTTTCATCGAAAATAAAGAATAAAGTGTACCTATCAAGGTTTCTCAGAAATCAGCCCCTAACCGGGTAAAAAGGGGTAGTTCATTGTACAGGGAGAGGTTTTACTACGTGGCGTATTTAACCTACTTTTATTTTAGAAAAGAAAAAAAGAATGCGGGTTCACGCGGGTGAAATCGCGGGCAGCATGCTTAGCTAACTTACACACATCTAATATTTGTGTATCTGTCTATGCCTAACAAATTGTTATCTACTATCTCTAAACTAGACAAAATCAAACTGGTTGCTAAGTAAATTAGGTAATAATTTATAATGTACCATATTATTTTATTATATTGGAATAACATCTCACACATTGATTAATTTATTATTGTTAACTTTTAGAATGTTTGTAAATATGTGAGCACCATGTACTTATGACATAATTAAGTTTATTTTCCACTGCTACATGCGTTTTTCTTTTCACCTTTTTGGTGTATTGTTTTCATTCTGGGTGCACCGTCTTCACATATTATAATACATGTATACAAAACATTGTGAAACATTTTAAAAGAGTAACGGTGGAGTTTCTTGCCCATTCTTCTCCACACGAAACTACCTTTTGGAACGACTAGAATCAATTCTATTTCTTGTTAATTTTGAATACATTTTGGTGACAGATCTACTATTTTGAGGACAAACCCTATTATTTAAGAAACACAAAACTAATTAAATTGGTGATAGCTTAAATGATACCCATTTTTGACGTTCAAAAGTGCCTTTCTTGTGCCTATTTGAAATAAATGTTTTGACTTTGACTTTAAATGTTAATTTTACAGTTTGCTGTAGTTTTCGCTGCAGAAAAACAATCATATAAAAAAAAATTAAGTAACAGTGAAAAACAAGCAAAGCTCTCTGTCTAGTGTGATTACTGGCCATCTATAAAGGCAATATAAACACCATATCTTTATGTATTCACACATTCCACACATAAAAAGCCTACCTTCACATGGCGAAATAATTTTATTTCAAATTCGTCCATAAAATGTCACCAAGCATTAACACAAACATTTTTATTTGAATGAATCCACGTAGCAAATTTTACTCAAACATAAAAACGGGCTTACATACAGGCAATAATTCCCAACTGGCAACACCGACAAAGCTTTTATCAGTACGGGGCAACAAATCTGCGATTTCATGACACATAGGCGTTTCGGAAATAACAATCATCGTCCATAAAACACACATGCTGAAACAAAAACGGAGTTTTCAGCAGTTAGGCAACGTTTTGCCCGTAACTTTAACGGACGGAGTGACAGAACTCTCAAAAAAAACGGTTAAGAGTGTGTCGGACCACACACGTGAAGAGTATTTACAAAGTTGCGATGACTATAAAAATATATTTACGCCTGTACAGTTTTATTCTTATCCTCCGCATACATAACTTTGCATGTCATATAATTGCTCAAAAAAACAATGTGAAAAGCATAGTAATTCCTGGAGTTGTAATAGAAAACTTCTAAAACGCTAAAAAAATTGCAAAAGTCACTTGGGACCAATTTCTCGAAGTCTCGAACGTCCAAATTTAAATTTCGTCCAGCGCGCAAAAATGATTGATAACTCATTCAGCCAATCACAGAAGGTTACTATAATTTTCGTGCCAGTATTTTTGCGATAATTTACGTTCCAGAAACTGACCCTAATGTTACAGCTACATTGTCGCGATAACACAAACTTCGCGCCCTCTCTCTCACACCGCTCGACATGACCACAGTATTACATTAGGAAATATTGTAATACTGTGACATGGCGCTGTACAACACAGACCGCGCCTACCTAGTTCGCGTTAGAACATTGCGAAATTAAAAGGGTTCTATTTGGCTACGGAATCCCAAAACAAGCGAAATTATAAAAAAGGCAAATAGCATATTGTTCTCCCATTCGTAATTGAAAAGCAAGACAAGAAATTATATGTTTTCCCTTATGAAGTACGGAAGTACTAAAAGTGGGTGAACCAGATTTTGCATATATCCCTAATATTTTTCTACCTATTGTAAAAGTTTCATATCGGTCATCGTCAGATATCATTCCTAATTCTCAAAGTAGGAAGGTCCTCAAACTCAAACTTATACTCACTTCGCTTATTTTAGTAAATCGTGATACTAGAATCAGATGTCTGCCTCTACAGGCAGAAATCAATCGCAAATCAGTACTCATAATAAATTGAGATTGGCAACTCCTTTATCCTGTAGCAGTAAGAGCGCTTTTGATAATGCAAGTAGCACCCACTGATGTGAGGTTGACCGTAAGGTACCGTAAGGTCCGCAAATTAAGATTTCGAAATATTGAGCCAGTCTCAAGGATTTGCGAAATGAATAATCTTAAATCATAACAAAAGCATGCGTGACAAGCTCAGGATCGAAAAGACTAAAACAGAGCTCTGTATGCAGGTAGGTTTATAGAACGACACAGCACAATGTATTTCTGTATTGGGGGAAGTTTTACTCTTGCCAGCCACCATACACAAGGATAAAAGGAATGGTGACGACGGAATGGTCAAGGGTGACGTTACCGCGTCACCGAGTTAAAGTTCCTGTGACTGCTCTAGTAAGAATATAAGTGAAAGGACTACAATCAGGGAGTCGTGGTTTCATGTGTTAAGTGAAAAAAAAGCCGCTGTCTGACTAACAACCCCAACGTAAGGAACTCCAAGTCAGTAAGTCAGACTCGCACATTACCATTACGAAATAGGTTAGGTAATGCAAAATCTCAAAACCGGTTGTGACTCGTGAGTTGAATAATCCATTATTCGAAAATTTCCTTTAAAAAAAACTTTATATAATTATTAAGATATGATTATAACTAAAACCGCTTAAAATTACATATAACTTAAAAAACAAATATGAATGTTTGAACCACTCTGATAATGACGTGAAACGGAACGCAAAATCAACCTCGCACAACACTAGAGGCTTCCGTTTGATGTCATCTATCGACTTCGCACAACACTAGTAGCGGAAACAGCTTTGTGTAGTTGGCAATGGTATCGAGTCAATTGATTTTCTATTTATAACCTTCTAGAATGTTCTAAAAATTTTACAGGTAGAGAATATAAACATTTTTATTCAGTTTATGCTAACTTAATTCTGAATCAGTTTCTTCGCTGGATGGATAGTACAGACAATCGCGTTATTTAAGAAAAAAATGAGATATTTATGATTAATCGACTCATAATTTTCATAAATTGTTTCTAATAAATTGAAAACATACACAAATACCGAAATATATATTTTTTTTTCTATAAAAAAAATATCGGCGTCAGTGCGCAGAAGCGCGCCATTTCGCCGTAACGACTGCGCATGTGTTGGCAAACCTGCGTTGCTTCCTCCAAGCCACGGCCGGACGCCATTACCACGCCATCGGACTGAGAATCTGTCACTTGTGCGGTTTTCGTTTGATAATCTTTAGATTTTCTACGAAGTCGTTGCTTCTGTGTTAATAGTACCTTTAAATACATAAATACCAAAATGTCTGACGAGAAAAAGGTGTGTATCTTACTATATTATCAGTGTAATGACAAAAAGTCGAAAACAGTGCTTCACCGACATGGCGTTATTAACGAAATGTGGTTACCTGATTGAAAGTGAGAAGTGTTTTACCATTGCGTTTGTTGAGATGATATTTTTATTGTTACACTGTTTATTTTTCAGGGGGAAAGCGAACACATCAACTTGAAAGTGTTAGGTCAAGATAATGCTATTGTGCAGTTCAAAATCAAAAAACACACACCCCTGAGGAAGCTAATGAATGCGTATTGCGATCGAGCGGTAAGTTCATCTTATTTACTAAGCAGTTTATGATCATTCAATTATAAATATAGTTAGCACAAAGACAAATCAGTCAAAATAAATGTGGCATGCATATTGTATGAACAGGGTATGTAAGTAAACTAATTACTCTGGCGGCCCCTATATCCGGCTGGTTTAAACTAGAGAGCCTAGCTTCCAAATATTGATTCAATGGAACCTTATTGCTGTGCTTCCGAGATTCATACACAATGCTCCACAAGATTTCTCCGCACTAAGATTAATTCCATGTTCTAACTTGTAGATTGTATGATAACCTAAGCTATATCTTTTCTACCCAGTATATAATAACAGGCCACAATATTCTTTGAAAATGTATTAAAACAAAAGAAAGTATATAATTGTTTTGTAAACACATTCAGAAAAGATCATTGAACTCTGAGTTAGGGTGGGTTCGCAGTAATGTTTCATGGAAATTCTGTTTTGCTCAAAATGTGGCCACGCCCCTAAGGCTACCCACTGACCAATACTTCTACCAGAAGAAGATTTAGAAATATTATAGAAAACATTGACATGCGTGGTGAAACCAAGCATACTATGTGTTTTATTTAGAGAACTAAAACATGATAATCAGTACATTTATGCCTCTTGACATAACTTTATTTTTTAATGGATTTTCTAACAAATTAGGCCTAATAATGTACATAGGCTGGCAAACAATTACCATATGGTGATGGCAACAAGTATTTGTTACTGCAAGACTAATTTTTTGCTTGAAATACTGTTTCTTGTCATTTATGCAAGATATTTGCTTAGACTTACACATTTTGAGCTTGTGCATTTATTACATTGAGCATTTAGCATATTCTGACACAAAACAATTAAGATTGGAAGGCTTACTCTTCAAACATAGTAGCTTCTCACAGTTAGTAGGGTTTTCCAAACATGGCCATCTACTTAGTTGTATTGTGTAGGTTAAACTGCAGCACATCTGTAATAATAATCTAGTTTGTGTGGAGTTGACCTTTAGACCCAACTATGTAGCAAAATGAACATTTCATAATATTGTGCAATTCCTACATTAACTATCTGAGTAAGATTTCTGATTATCTAAAGGTTACTAATCTATCTTTCCAGGGTCTATCAATGCAAGTGGTGCGGTTCAGATTCGACGGTCAGCCAATCAATGAAAATGACACGCCTACATCACTGGAGATGGAAGAAGGGGACACAATAGAGGTTTATCAGCAGCAGACCGGTGGCTCGCCTCTAGTGTAATCTTATCTTAAGGAACTGTCCATTTCCCATGGGAAGAACGCTATGGTGAACCCATCTCAACTTTAACATTAAGTTAATTTTAAATAAAACGATACAAGTATAACAATGTAATATTTTGAGATACACAAATGCTCAGCTGAGCTTTGTATACCCTAGCATTGTGTATCTTAAAACAGTAGTACTGTATACTCTATTTAAATAAGGAGAAATTTGAGGTCAACCAAATGTTCTAGGTACTTCATTAATTATTCCATTGTGATAATTTTTTTAGTTGGACACTTTTTCAGATCAGCTCCTAATTTTTTAAGTGTGGCCAAAAAAAATGGCTTTTGCAAGCTGTATGTGGTAATAATTTATTGGACATAGGTCCAACCCAAGTGTCAAGTTTGTAACCACTAATGTAATATCTGAAATAAATTAAATTTAAAACCATCTAGTTTTTTCTTCACTTTTTATTTGTTTTTGTTGCCATGATGGTTAGCTGTTTTTATTTTGTATTTAGCCAACACCATTGTCAACATAGTGTAACAATTTTAGGTTAGAAATGCTGTTGTAGCATATACCTTGATTTGTGATCTTACTTTCTGTCCATCAAACAAATTGCAGAATGCTTGCTAGATCAGACTTGCAGAATCACCACTTATTAAAAAAAAATGAATCAAACACAATTTCCTTGCCTACCTTCGAATTTCCAAGAACCCTTGAACATAACCAAACCTCTTAATAAATTTTTGATGAATCATTCATATACAGGGTGGAATTTTGTAATGCCCCCTGGAGGGAAAGTACTCTTAATACCGTAGATAGAAAATTTTACTCAAAGGAAACATTCCTTTATTTTTGAATAGAAAGAAAACTGCATTCAAAGATTTCCAAAAAATCGCTTGCCACACCCGGGAATCGAACTGACTAAAATCTGCAAAAAGTACACACTGTACTTTTATTGCCGCGATCGTTAGTATGAATTATAAGGATGAAATCTCTCGAACAAACTTGATAAATTAAATGATAGTAAAACCATGAAATCTTTAATTATTTACAAAAAATTGTAAACTAATTAATTAGTTGCTCGAAATGGGCTCCATTTTCTTGGATACACAAATGTATTCTTACCTCTACCTCTACGAGTGGTCAAAACCATTCTCACTAGACCTGACTTGGTTAACCACTAGGTACCTTTTATGTACATAATTTCAATTTACCAGCCAGCTCTAGCAAGTATTCCAGTATATTGTACTGGAGAAAAAGCTGCTGCGTTTTACCCTTGGTTCCCCAGTCACTGCACCTCTTAACGAACATGACGATGACGGACATCAAGTAGGTAAGTACTTTCTTTTTTAGGAAACAATCAGGCTATTCTTGTATTATTATTGGTAATGGATGTAATAAAGGTTGGCCGATTGGGTGTGCCGCACCGCGTTCGTTGCTCTGCGGTCCGTTGCGGCTGTTGTGTGCTTGACATAATCATCACTTAGAGAGTACGGAAACCTTGGTATTTACGTAGGTACTGCGATTTTCACTGAGTTACAACTTGTTAGAGTGCAAAATGTCATGATTATCCTTTTATGTTACTAGTCATTTATGTACCTACATAACTCTGATTATTGACATAAATATTCTGTTTTATTTTCTAGCGAACACGGCTCAGTATGCGCACTTCGTTTTCAACACACTGGACCAAGACAGAAGTGGCCTGTTAAGTTTTGAGGTAAGTAGGTACTGAAATATTAGGTATGAACAATATTTCCCATAGGACATGGCTAGAAACACAGGGTCAGAATACAGGCTGCACTGATTAGCGTACAGGATAGGTAGGCAAACCTAAGAACCTGTTCATATAAAAAAAATATCTTTTGCTGTGCCCGACAGGGTCCACGATTGGTTCAACAAATGATAACTTAAGTACCACCTAACCATATACATTGTGGAATGCAATGAATGATTGAGTATTCATGTAACTCAACTTTGAAATAGCTAAGTCTTGTCCTAGCGGAAGATCCTGGCCATCCTTTGTTGGCGCATTGGCCGTGTCTGTAGAAGTGGATAGGGGTGCTTACATAAAGAAGCGGGTTTTCAGGCGTGACTCCCGGTGCAGGTTACTGCAAATTAACCTTTAGAAAAAAGCGGTTACATATAACTGCTTATTTATTTGGTTTTTTTTTTCTTTTCTTTTTTCGTACCTATTTGTTCCGGGTCTAGATGTTTCTCTATCTATACCTAGGTAATATGTATGTATTTACAAAAAAATATGTATATCAGCCATCTCGTTACCACAACACAAGCATTAAGTTGCTTAGCTTGGGACTTTATGGCGTTGTGTGAAATGTCCAAGGATATTATTATTATTATGTCAAAACGCGTTAACTAACGTGGGACTAATTTATCCGCACCGATTCGTACAGTATCGCCTTTACCGGGAACCCTCTTCTTTGTGCAAGCACTCTTATGCACTAAATTTATTCTAACTGCTATCAGCACCAAACTGCAATCGATTGTATCAGTAGCCCCATATTCAGTACAGCTACGTCTTAAGTCTGCTAATCGCAGATTCCGCCTATCGATGTCCTTTATATAAGACAGGCCCTGTTTGCTCCACCTTCTCCCCCGATCCAGCTGTCCCTTGCTGTCCTCCCCCAGCGACGCCCTAAGCCGAGGTCCGTACCCCACAGGGGGTGCCCTTAGCGTGTAGGTAGTCGCTTAGTTTGTAAGTTAGTATTAGTTTTATTAAGCCCTGGCTGGAGGCTACAATTCTTTTGTGGCATCCACAGGCAAGCCCGGTTGAGCAGTAGACAACCCTATGGTTGAACTGCGATATGCCCATTCAAAAAAAAAAAAAGCTCCACCTTCTGCACTATTTTTCACGAGTTTTAGACAGAGTTTAGAACATAGAGGAGTTAGTCTTTGCTTCTGAACAATCTTGCCGAAAGAAATAATATCGTTTTACTTTCAGGAATTTGTAACCGGCTTATCAATATTATCGAGAGGGACCTTAGAAGAGAAGCTACGATGGACGTTTTCACTGTATGATATCAATGGCGACGGATGCGTCACTAAAGAGGAAATGACGGAGATTGTCACCGCTGTTTACGACCTTATGGGGAAGATTGTAGAGCCCAATTTAGAAGACGATGTGATACGGGAGAAAGTTGAAAGACTGTTTCAGGTTTGTATTTCATTTAATTTCACATATTGGGATCGAAATTATTAACTACTAGCTGCTCCCGCGCGGTGTCACCCGCTGCTCGGCCCCTATTGGTCGTAGCGTGATGTTACATAGCCTATAGCCTTCCTCGATAAATGGACTATCCAACACTAAAACAATTTTTCGATTCGGATCAGTAGGTCCAGAGATTAGCGCGTTCAAACAAACAAACTCTTCAGCTTTATAATATTACTAGCTTTCGCCCGCGGCTTCGCCCGCATAGGTAATATGTCGACAAATTATACACATAAACCTTCCTCTTCAATCACTCTATCTATTAAAAAACCGCATAAAAATCCGTTGCGTAGTTTTAAAGATTTAAGCATACATAGGGATATAGGAACAGAGAGCGACTTTGTTTTATACTATGTAGTGATTATACATTATTATAGATATACATAATAATTGACATGTACCTACATAATAATTTCAATCCCAATAATTTCCACTATTAACATGAACGATTTTAAGCATAGTATATTACTTAGGGAAAAACAAAGATAAATACCTAACAATCCGTTTTAAAATATGCTGTTTCATTATTATTCATGAGGGATTGTGATAAAATTGGTACCTAGTTATATACCTACATATTACTAGTACCTACTCAGTACCTATTATGCGCTGAATCATCTTATTATTCTAGATTCTGTATAGATAAGCGTTATATCACAGTTATTCCTATAACCTATCATACTATACATTCTAATTAAATTGTAGGTATGTATTTGGTATACCTACCTAATTACACTATAGAATAAAGCATAAGCAAGCAAGAATAAAAGCAGAATTAAAAAGAAAAAATGTTGTTTGTATTTTCTACAAAAGTATGAATGCAGAAATAACATAACTTTCAGAAAATGGATTTGAACCGCGACGGTGTGCTGACTTTGGACGAATTTCTCGACTGCTGCCTGCGCGATGAAGACATCTCCAGGTCCATGGGCGTGTTCGACAGCAACTTCTGACGTCCTGCGGCCGGCGCGCGCGCTGCCTCGTGCCGCCCCCCCTGACAGTACCCACATTCACCACCTACGTCATTTTGTACATAACCAGTCTGCAATCCTGATTAAGCCAATTTTATTGATGCGTAAAATTCAAGGCCCTCCACAGACGTCGGTCATTTTGTTCGCGGATAATCGCGAGAGATATCATTCAGTAAGCATCGGCAGCGCGGTCGTTTTGACCTACATGTGTGTTATTGCATAGATTTCCATACGTGCTATCGTCGGGTACAAATTGTCCTTCGTCTGCCCAGCGCCTACATGAAAAGTAGCTAGTTAAACGAATGTTGGTAGTGCGGTATTATATGCCACTTGGTGTCATAGATTGTTACCCCCCAAAAAAATGGCTATCCCCTTTAATTAATATTGCCAGACCAATTTAAAAATGACGTAGGGATACACAATGTATCTTTGATTGGTGAATTACTTACGATATTATTGTAAAAAGAAATGCCTTATTTATAAGAAGCTTTAGCGAAGAAAAGGTGGATTAATAGAAATTATGTTTTATAAATGGCACCAGTTGCTATGTAATATGAAAGGAATGACTTGTGTTTTGTACGTAGGTATGCCATCAACAAGGAATGATGTGCGGCTTATTTTGTACTAGTAATTTTAATAGGACCTTTACTAATTTAGTATAATTAAGTGTCCAGTTAAGAACTTGTTATAATTCCACATAATTATAGTTTTATCGTAGATTCTAGCGGTATCCCTGCCTTCAATCGGCATTTTGTTAGATCCTCGCTAGGTTTAGTCAGCTGTAACTGGCTTTCTATTGTAACATTCCCATGACGTTTTATTTAACCTTCTTGGTATCTATTCGCACTAAAGCAAATCTTTCTTCTTGTATAGCTTACACGTTATAAGATAAACCGAATTGTCCTTATTAAACCTGTTTTATGTTTTAATAGATGTATTATCTTCACAAGATAACATAGAGTTCTAGTTTGTTGAATGCATTCTATCTTTTAGAAAAGATTCTAAGATATCTATAAAAATATAGTCTTTTATCTAAAGATTTCTGTATTCAAAATGGTGGTTTTATCTGAATATCACTGATAATAATTAAGACTAAAGACAACAAAATATTTTAAAGCTGTTCAACTAGATATAGAAAATTTCTTCTTATACCTAACTACCTGGATCAATCGTATTGGATTAAATATTTATAATTCGTAAAATACGACATGCCATCCAAAATAATCGTATTTTCGGTCCCACTAAATCGGCCGCAGAAGTAAATGTTTACTTTTTGAAATTATAAATAAATGCTTTTAAAAAGATACTTACAATAATGACTCGTAAAGCAGTTTGGAGGACAAAGCGCGGCCAACATTTTTCATGGTGTCTAAAAACCTAGGTCCGCATGCATGCGATAACATCGAATAAAACACTTTTTTCGTCTAAAACAATGCCAGTATTGAATTGGCACTCCCTTTACTTCACTTCTCAAAATGATTAAATCCTATTTTCCTTCATTTTGAATCGTTCCGGCCATTTTTCATAGTATTTAGAGTAAATATTTCCTTTAAGATATTTTATAGTATCCATAACATCTAAGTACCTAATCAAAGTGTAACGCAGATTATAGTACACTATCTACTTATAAAAGTTTACCAAGTTTTCTTTCTCATACAGAAAATTCATAAAGGCTCACTATCTTTCTCTTAAGAAAGCCTGTGACCTTAGCCAAGCCGTAGCTAGCTGTAACCGAATTGAATTGAACAAAAATAAAAATAAACATAACAAAAAGAAACTTAAGAAAACACTGCCATAAAATAATTTACTACCCGATTCACATCAGTGATGATAACATTCAGCATTTGAATTCAACTGTCCACTTCTATTATTTGAATTAAGAATAATTATTTGGATTCAAATGACCAATTTTTTTTAAACCTCTGTGGTACCTATGGCTTTCCTATTATTTCACCTGCGTATTTAGTTATATAAAGATTATTTACATGTCTAATATTTATCATTGTCTATAACCAGTGAAGAAAATAAAGATCTCTTCTAAAAAAGATACCGTTCGTGTAAATATCTACCTTGTATATACCAATAATATAGATTTTAAACGTGTATATTTTCATAGTAAATGTTAAATGGAACCAAATAACTAGATGGCATTAATTAACATCGTAATTAATTAATGTTGGAATATAATAAAATAACACGCAAATAATAAGAGCACTATTATGTATTTAAGAATTTTATGTAATGTGATTAAAAAGTGATGAAATAATAATCTAAATGGTGTTAAGATATTTTACGTTTGATAATAAATAATTAATATGAAATAGATACCTACACAATCGTGTAATCAGACGACCACAATGTGCTTAGACCATTATTGTTAGCTAATGGCATCATGTGGAAATATTTTCATGTACATTTTAAACATTTTTTTATTGGTCGAGCTTACATAGATAAGGTTTATGTGTGTCTTCCCAAATAATACCGTTACGTTCAAACTATCTTACGACCATGTGGACAAGCACTATCCTAAAACATGCTAGTCCCGTTGAAGAGATAAGTACTTATTACTTACCTACTTACATAGTTTAATAACCATTGCGCCTGTAATGCCCAAAGGGTTAGGCAGAGGTTGCTACTATCAATTATTTTTTAGTTTAAAGAATACGAAAATATATAATATTATATAGGATTAAAACACAATCTTATGATGAAAATTAGACGTTATTACTTAGATAAAAATAAATCTACGTACGATCTTACGTTGTTTTTTAAGAATTTTATTTTCTTTACAATTACCTACCTATTGTAACGTTTAGTTATAAATGATTTTAAATCTGAAGCTGGTGTAACAAACACGCCAAACAACTCTCCCAGCAGTGACCAACATGTTACGCTTATGTGAAAGGTGGTTTTAGCAAACCTCCAAGTTTTTCCAAACAAAGCACGAACGGTTCGAGATTTAGATCATGCTAAGAACTGAATCGTCATGTCGTAGGCAGTGTTAACAGAGGAAAATGTATAACGCACTCTGTGCAGCCTACTACATACAATGAACTTGTCACTATCCAGATAGATTTCAAACTGAACAGTTTGAGTTCAATTGCCGATCCACCAGATAAGAGGTAGGTATTCAAAATAGTATGTCGAACATCAGATAAAATCACGCGTCAGATATGATAACCAATACGTTACGCATAATGTTGACGAGGACTTCACATAATAGGGAGAGTTATTGGCGTGTTTGTTACAAGTGGAGACGCAGCTTAACGTGTATAACAGTCATCATTAATAATTAATTATCTTAGTGCCAAAAATGACCCTTATGAGAGTGCAGCCTTTTGTTACCAAGTCGTGTCCTATCGTTTGTTTTCTTTTATTCCTATGTAAAAGGTTGCACCAGTTAATTAATCAGAGCGTTTTTAATAGGCCTATTAATTAGGATGGTAAATTAATATCGATTTTGTCTTAAGGTCCGTGTACCTACTTGTCTAAAATCTACAGGTACTTGATGTTAGTTACTTTTAGTATAGTTGCTGTTTTGTCCCATAAGGACATAAATCTTACATTGCATGCGATATCATATCCAAGAAGCTTTTGCCTTGATTGATTTACAAAACTTAACTTCCAACTTCCTTTCGCCTGTTAATTCTTCCAAGTATCCACAGAAAATGAAGTACATATCAGTCATTTGTAGTTTTCTGCTATGTCCATCGAAGAACTTACACTTGGTTTTTAGTAATTAATCGGTACCTTTTTTTTTGATGTTGTAAATGTTGCATATGATCCAGCATAATTATGTGTAATAGTACCTACCTACATTATAGCGTGGACGTAATGAATATGTTTAGGAACGAAATCTGTAAATTAGATATTTGAATATTGAATTGTTTATTTACAAATTGTATGTGTATTTTATAGAAAAATAAATAAATGCGATTAAACAGCGTTTTATTCATATTCGTGATCGACACACGTTGAATGATCATGTACCTGGTACCTGACCTGGGAATCGAATTCCCAATTTTTTCAGGAGTTATAATGATAAACTACAATAAATCCTGAGATATAAGAATATCTTCACATTAACCTTTTCAATGTTTCGCCAATGCATCGGTCCCTTGCAAATAATGTACAATTTGAAGCTTACACAACTCTAGGAATAAAACAAATTCGATACCAAAATGAAACAAATGCTTTTACATACACTTTGTACAAAATCTTTATTAAAATTGTGACAACAGCATAATTAGAAATTTAAGTCACTTACACACTCCCGAACAAAAACTAATGTAAGAATTAATTCAAAGAATATTTTCGAACAAAACAACAATATCTTTCTAATATGGCAAAAGTTGCTGCATAGCAAGTTTACATCTAGTGAATATTCGATCCGAGAAGGCGGCTTAGTTAATAATAAATGCTAATCTTGTAACTTAGCTACAAGTAAATATTTGTGCTTAACTTTTGAGCAAAATGTCTTTAATAAATGATCAAAAAACTGAGCAATGCCTGTGAAAAAGTAAAATCTAAAAACTACGAACAATTTTTCAGTTAAATTTCTGAGGCACTTTTGTTTAAATGCTTTAAGGCCCTATACTTCTACTGGATACACACAACCTACGTGAAACAGTAACCTTAGAAGAAAATACAATTGCCAAGTTCAAAAAATTATTTCCAATCTTATAAACTTTTAGTTTGTAAATAATGTTATTTACAACTTAAGCTCTAACATAAACTATGTGTTCTTGAGTCTTAAGAGTACCAACCTCGTCACCCTATTAATTGGTCTTCTTTGTTTTGACAGATTTGTACTAAGTATGTATTCAATGTCATAATCTGAGTTCAATATATTATTTGTCATGTAAAGGTTACAAAAAATCTTAACCATAACATGCAACTATATGAGCAATATTGTAAATAAAATGCACACGAGCAAGGAGAAACACGACAAACATGGTCAATTATATTTAAAATCTACCAATATTATTAAATATTATACTGTAAATCTACCAATTAGATTTACGATCATGTAGTTTCCAAAGTCTTAATTACCTAAAAATACAACCTGAAATCACACAACTCTGAATTTTAAAATTTCATTACCAAAATATGATTTATATACCTAAGTCAATATAAAAAAATACCAATAATTCATTTAAAAAAATAAAGAGAGCTTAATTAAGTATTAGAATTTTGAACGGTGGTTTCTTAAGGCAGTTATTAATCTCAAACACTAACCTACATATAATTAATAGACATGTTATAAATTCAATAAAATATCGCCACACAGATCTCTAGAAAATACAGTTTCATTACATTTAAAATGTGATGCATTATTCCTCGAAATACATAGAGTAATAAAATTATTTACACAAATTAAATTCTCTACCACATAATAATCTAAAATACTCAGTAGTAATTTGTTCAGATTTTTTTAAGATCTTTTACATTCGAGTCGCTATTCATGTTCTAAGGAAGCACATAACATAAAAAAGGGTGTCTCAATAGGAACTTGAATTTTAAAAACTTAAACATAATTATATGTTAATTAAATGTTTTTTTTCTAATATGTATACTATGTACAGTCGTAGTAATGACATTTACGCATGAAACGAAACAACTATTGCTTAGTTTGCAGGAATGCAATCTTGATGAAATTTTGCAACAAGGGCTGCTGGATGGGGGGCATTTAACCAATATTTTGTTTAATGTGTAAATGTCAGTACTACCTCTGTAGTCTATACATATGAAGAAAATAATGTAAATAGAACATTTAATTAATTTTTTTTTAAGCTTTTAAAATTCTTGCTGCTACTAAGACATCATTCAGTTTTGCCACACATCAGCAACACAAATTGCCAACCTTCTAAAAGAGGTCTATGTGCAATGATGGATTGCAATAGCCTGAAGACGATAGAATTAAAGAAGTTTAGGTAATAGTACACAAGGTACTCTTTTGCAGTATCTTTGCCAGGCCGCCCCGTAGCGCCACTTGCATCGATCATGGTCCCGCCACGCGCGGTGCATCAGCACAAGAATAGTCAAAATCGCCGGTGCTGCCGCCACATATTGTCCAGAGACAATCCCAGGCAAAGCTAGGGCGATATGAATCAGTATGTCACCTGCATAGTTCGGATGACGTAAGATCCCCCATAGACTGGAGACCAGTAGCTTCTTTCCATGGAATGTCGGCATGGAGTCTAAGTCTGAAAAAAAAAAAAGCATTTTAAATAAAGAATGATAATAATCTTTTTTTGTTTAGTAGAACAATTTAGAAATCTTCTTTTTGAAACACAGTACCTCAATAGTAAGTTTGTTAATGAAAGATAATAAGGTTTGGCGCAAACAAACCACTGTTCAGAGCCACTGGTGGCTGTTGCCTCTTGTGGCATACTCACTTAGCACATGTTGAGTACTGCTAAAAAGGGTGGCTGGCACGGGCCACACACATGAGACATCAAAATGCATGTGAATTGCTGTATTCTATGGCCAGTTTGCACCAAGCTTAATAAGTATTCATTATTTACTGTTATAAATCAAAACTATATTCCACCATTAAAGCATTTACAAATAAAGCATATTATTACAATAAAATAAATAGCATACATGATACAGTTACTTACTTGCCAAGCTCAGATGTAGAGGATCTTTCCTGAATTCATATTTAATATTGTTACTAACAAGCATTATGAAGAATCCCAGCACAAATAGTACACAAGCAGAGATTAAGGTGTTAGTAGACAGAACTAAGTCTGTGTCTGCCACATGTTTAGATATTGTTGTGAAGTAGAATGGGTACAGTGCACTTGAGACAGTCTGGAGGTACCCTACCCCTTCTGACTGCCAGAAAAATGTTGCCGTGATCCTGTACTCCTTCATAATAAAGTTCAGAATATAAACTATCTGCATTGTAGAGAATATAATAATTGTTGGCTTCAACTGTATATTGTTCACCAACTGTTTTAAGTTTTCCAATGAGAAATCATTCCCCTCTGATAGTTTGATTTGAAGTCCTTGAGTGAAGATTAGTGAGAGAAATATCAGCTGAAACAACATAAAATATTTATATGACTGGAATATATTAAATTAAAAAATAACTGTTTAATATACCTAATTTACACATGAATGCCATTGATTCTACTTTCCTGTAATATTTTCTATTTATAAAAGTGATAAGCTCACCCCACTGAGTGAATAGAATACTACCATGTTTACCTACAATAAGTAGGTAGAAGATCTAATGAATTACTACTGGCACTTTGATTAAGGCATAGGTACTATAAAATCCTATAAATATAAAGCACATGGCAACAATTTTAATTGGATAAGTTATCAAAATTCTAACACAACATTCAGGAAGGAAAATCTATGTTAAATGACACTTACAGAGCTAATATTTGAGATTCTTGATATCCAAAGTTTAACATCCAGTTTCTTGATAAATGGATGAATTTCCCTCCCCATGAAGAAGTCATACAATGTATATCCAGTGTTTCCATACTGATTTAAGTCTTCCTTTGTCAGGTCACTGCTTTTTACATACAAAACAATGCTTAGTACTACAGCAATAATGTAGGATGTGGCTGCAAGTCTGAGGTATTCATTCAGTACATTCTCTTTTTCAATAATTTGGAAGAAATCTAATAGGAAGAGTGTATCCACAGTCACTATACTGGAGAACAATGCATTAAAACAGTGTCTTGTGCCAGACTCATCCATGCGGTCCGATCTAATACCAAATATTGGTACTATAGCAAAGATGGCTTGTATAATATATTGCACAAGAATAAAGCTAGTTGCTTGTAAACTAAAGAAAACTTGAATAGATTTATATGCAGACAGATCTAAAAGTGATTTGGGAGAACAAGATTTTCTACAAGAAATTAATATTGAGAATAATGTTAAGGGTATCAGGAACATTAAGCTCAGGGATCCCAATCGTCCACCGAACTCCCATTTGCTTGCAACTTGGGTCAAGCTATTGATACTGTTTCGAAGAGGGGTGGCCAACTTTCTTGTCACTGGCTGTGACTTCACCCCACGGTATTCCTCTTCAGAATTGTCCTCATCTGAGTATGCTCCTAGTGATTTACTGATAGATTTGCTTATTGATTTGCTTTGACTTAGGGACTTGCTGAGACTCCGTCTGATGTCTGGGACATTGTCAACGAACTCTCGCAACCTACTAGACCTGCGAGGCGCGACCTCCTCGACAGATCGCCTATTTCTCAGACCGTATATTATGTCGCTAGATTCCAAGCCATTCACTTTGTCAAGAGAAAATTCACTCTCTTGATTAATACTGGATGTCAAATCTTTGAGGGAGTATTCTAAGCGCTTAGACCGGGTCCGGCGGTAGACTTCGAGCTTAGAAGATAATTCTTCAAGTTTAACCGCTACTGCTAGTTCAGAGTCGATGGGAGCGCGCTTTGCCGGAGACTTCGGTACATTGGAAACCTCTGGTTGTGACGTGTCCTTAGTAGTTCTCGAAGGTGACTTGCGTGCGGGAAACTTCGAAGCTGGTTTTCGGCTAGGCGATTTCCGTGCGGGAGATTTACGGCCAGACGAGCGCGCGGGAGGCGGAGTTTTCCCGGACGGCGGCGGCGAACTTTTCCGCGTTCTGGCGGGAGAACGCGTCGGCGAGACACCTTTTCGTGTTCTCGAAGGACTCACTTCTATAACGCTAGTTCTTACCCGACCGCTTCTAGTAGACATTCTGTAATTAATACCACAACATTTTAATCGCTGGTTTCTTTTTTTGTTGAGTCTATAATTATCACAAAACCACACGCGATGATATTTACTTGTCGCAATTTTATAGTATTCATCGATTCACAACTTGCTTATTTCGTATAAATTACTTCTTATAAACACCACAATAAATGCCGACAATATTTCTAAACAAATAACACAAAATCGAAACGAAAAGTACGCAACATAAACACGATGAATGAACGCAAACCTCCGGAGGAGGAAGCCAAAGCCAAGCGCGCAAGCGCCAACGAACGACGACGCTAGAATGAATTTAAAAACGCTGCCTGTGATTGGCCAAAAATAATTGTTGCTACACTCTTCCATGTGCTAGACTGCTTCTTCTAATGGGAGAGACAGAGACCAAATCTTTTATTTACCATATTGGCCAACCTAACGTCCTCATTTTATAAAACCGTAGTTTTTCAAATTCTCAAAACAGACGTCATTCAATCTGAGGCTCCCATTTTATTTTCAAACGTTAGTAGCCAACAGAATATATAAATATAAGATAGGATTGGTCTGCAATTCTGTATCGCTGTCAGCAGGAAATTTCAGGAAAAAAGTCTAAAAGGCTAGCTCTGCATCGCTGTCAGCAGGAAATTTCGGGAAAAAAGTCCAAAAGGCTAGCGGCATTATCATGTTGTATCATGGCAATACTGATTTTTTGATGTCCGGAAAATCCATATGGCCCCTAGGCGTTTTTTATTTATTTAATTTATTTATTGGTTATTTATTATATCGTTTAGCAATACCTTTTGTTCACTGCATAATGCGTGTGTACTTAGCATTAGAGTACTTAGCACTAACAAAGCAACTTCCGAAATAAACTTTTTATTATTATTATATTATTAGAGAACACGTAACAAGCTCAAGCATTTAACCTATGGAGATGGCATAGCTAAGCGTACCCCTCTGCCATGACCGATTGGTCATACGGCCATACACGTTCTATAAAACTAGTTCATTCGCCAACCGCCGCCATTATGTATCGTATTGTGTCACAAGGAAGTCCTCCTAAGAAATGGTTAATTGTGCAGTATCCTCGTGCAAAAGCGATCTGCCACTTCAAATTTTCGATACCATGGTGTTTCCTATCACTTGTAAATATAAATTATACATTAAAATATTTTTAATTACGTACAATGTCGAAGTAATCGTTATTGACGTAACGATAGAAAAAATACATTGGTACGTAGGTAGCGCTAAAGTAGTACAGGGGTAGGATTTGCATAGTGCTGGGACAACGCGAATGAATGATTTGCCAATTAAATGATTTTTCAGTCAATAGGTTCAGTAACCAGTTTTTTGTGTATGTATCTGGACAAGTCAGCTTGAAATAAAAAAAAAACTATAAATGTTCTTTGGAAGTCGATTTAAATTATTTTCATTGTATGTTTAGGATAATAAAAGAATAATAGTTTGTTCGTTTCGTAGTGAGTTTTTGTAGCTCATGCAATTTGAAAAAGAAACAATAATTATAATAGATAGCTAAATATGACGTCGAAATCTAATAATCCACCACGGACCGCGTAGGTACGCTGTTAACCTTTTCACCGCCAGCGTACACAGAACGCGATGCCTCGCCACACGCCAAGCTATAAATGTATAGTAAACAGTAGTGATGAGGGTAGCGTCATATCGATGAATGAGAATTATACACGTTAAGTTATGTTTTATTTATAATTTTACGGATATAAATAAAAACCGATTAAATATTGCCATATTTGTTTTATTCCACAGTATCCTTGATAAGAAAAACAATATAAATAACAAATATCAATGAAACAAATACATAACTCAATTAGAGCCATAAGAAATGAGGCACATCACTAATTGTTTCATGTCGTCATCCTTTGACTTCATTTCAAGTCCTTGGCGCTCAGAACACGTTAAATTCAATTCTGATTAGGGATGTGGTCTTGGTCTTTATTTAGTGACAGATCTACCATTTTGAGCACAAAGCTATTATTTAAGTAACAAAACTAATATTATGAGAACGAAGTTTATATTCATGTACTACAACTTTGTTGGTGATGCATCTCTTATTTTTTTGATAATTTATATCTGGGAACACTTTATATTTATCTGAGAACGAAAATATTTCCTGGTGATAGATCTATTTATTTGGTGATACAACTTGATGACAAATATAAATTTTGGTGACAAAAAAAAATTGTTCCCATTCAAAATAGGCTGAAAGTCGAACGTCACATTTTATCTTAAGCTATAAGTTATAAATCAATATTTTAGTGACTGTATCAAATAATAGTTTTCTTTATATTATAATTATAATGACTTGGCAATGAGTACAACAAGGAATAAATATAAAACGACGTCAACGACATTTTATTCATCACATAATTTTGTACGTAAAGAAATAAATAAATACAAAGTTAACAATGCAGTCAAAATCTATGCAGAATGTTGTTGCAAAAACGCAACTATAAAATTGTCTTCTACGGTATATTATGTAGAATCTGATCACTTCTAAGTAACACACACAAAGTAACTACCTGCTTATAAATAAGTTTCTTATTCTTTAAATAAACGTTATTATTATTATCAAGACATACCTCAGAATCATCATCTTCTGGTCCAACATTCTCCACAACATTCTCCGAGTCCGATTCCACACCTTGTAGAATACTTAAAAGCTCATCCGCAGTCAGTTCCTCGTTCATATTTAATAAAATAAATAAATATTGCTGCTGGCTGCACTATTACAAAGTGACCTTGACAGTCTTACGTTTATGACGTCACAGAACGTCTTCTATACTAGTCCGTGGCGCCTGGGGCACTGACAACCATAAACTTTTATCGAAAACAAACTATTTTGTAGGGATGCGAATATAATTATCGATAAGGATTGCCAATAACTATTTAATTACGGTTTGGCACCTATCCGACGGACGAATTCGTCTATTTTCCATTTGTTATAATGTAGTTATCTAAGTTCACATTTTACTGACCTCAAATTGTTTTCGATAATAATGTTTCTAAATATTTCATCGGGTGAAATCAAACAGTGTTAACTTTCGCGTCACATCACTGGCCGACTATATATCAAGTCCTTGGCGTTCTGGGGACATCAACAATTTTCGGAGTTTATGTTTTTGCCAATTTTGTGACAATTAAGGGCTTCTTTTGTGTGGAAAAATAAAAAAATAGGGTATTAGACAGTGCTTTTAATTTATGAAATGGAAAAAACCTGTTAAATTCAGTAAATTTATTTTTATAACATAAATAAAATGAAGGGCTTCTATTGTAGACGTGGCGCTGGTGGCACGAAAATCCGGAGCTTCTATTGGTGTCCGTGGCGGTGAAAAGGTTAAAAAAACGTAGTACAATCGCCAGCACTGCCTCAAATATTCGGAATGTAATATGTACATACGCGGACGATCCCAAATTCTCTAGAGTTTCGAGTCTAGTGACGATACTGAACTTCTCCAAAGCGATATCGACGCGTTAAGTCGATGGTGTAACGATAACAAAATGGTACTAAATATCAACAAATGTTACTACGTGAAGTACACACGGAAAAACAAAATAACAGAATTGTATTGCAATTAAATGACAGAAAATTTTAAACTCATATTAATAGTATACTTTGTAAACAAGCTTATAACAAATTAGAGGATTATATAAAGGATAAGGATGCTTGGAAACATACTGGTCCTGCTCCACAGGACAATCTAGTGTCCAGACAAAATCAAACTGGTTGCTTAGTAAATTAGGTAATAAATAATTTATAATGTTGTACCATACTACATATTTTAACATTTTGGAATAACTTTACCTCTCACATTGATTGATTTATTATTATTAATTTTTAGAATGTTTGTAAATAAGTGAGCATATTCAAAAGTGCCTTTCTTGTGCCTATTTGACATAAATGATGTGACTTTAACTTTGACATCATTCAGCTTTGCAAAGTTTGCAACACCGGACTGCAAAACAATAAAACGGACGTGTAAAACTGTCATTCATAATAAAATAATAAAAGTACAGACGCCAGCACATCAAGCTATTCCTAACTGTCAAATTTTCTCAAATAAATATGAACCTTATGTCTTTGCAATAAAGTTGAAATACTATCAAAGAAATTTGACAGATTGTGGTAACTTGATGTGCTGGCCTCTGTACATCTGATTGATTGTCTTATTCTATTATTTACTAGCTTCCGCCCGCGGCTTCGCCCGCAAAATATGATTATACACATAAACCTTCCTCTTGAATCACTCTATCTAATAAAAAAACCGCATCAAAATCCGTTGCGTAGTTTTGAAGATTTAAGCATACATAGGGATATAGGGACAGAGAAAGCGACCTTGTTTAATACTATGTAGTGATATTGTCCCCTTTCTTACTTTTTGACACGTGTATATAAAATTGAAAGCCCGTTTTAAAGAATGGGGTATGAATTCCGAATTGCCGACCCTAAATGCAGAATAATACGCAATCAATATAGTTAATATTATTTAGAAATAAGAAAAAAAAAATACTATAACAATAAATAAAATCGTTCTTTTTCTATAGCACCTTTAAAATGTTTTGTGATTACTGGCGGCTACCTACGTAGTTTCGCAGGCACTAATCATTAAACGTATTTTTTCCAAGAATAGAAAACAGTTCATTCATTCATGCAATGAAATACCACTCATTCGTTGTGCCTCAACACTAGTAGTTTGTGTTTGTTGTCGTAGGACAATTGCATAGATACGCTCAAATTTGTCAATGTGTATGTGTTTTTTTACTGTGTGTCTATAATTTCTTTGTGAGCGTTTGTAGCAATAGGAAGCATGTCTCTGTGTGTGGTTGTCAAATTTAAGAAGTGTGCTGTATGTGTTTTCCTCGCCCCCCGCAAAAAGTGGCAGAAAAAGTTGTTCGATGATTCGTCGCTTGCCATCTCCATAGGTTAAATGCTCTAAGAACAAGCTTGACATTTCTAGTCGATTCGTGATGGAATCGACTAAAGTCATTGCGTAACATCCGTGCTTGGACGTCTTAGTTGGACGTAAGTTAACACTAATTTTAAATAGCAAGCGACAAGTCTGCTTTCAAAATCTGTGTGTGTGCATTAGCGTAAAAAACATTCGCTGTTCTAAATAAGCGCTCGTTAGAGGGTGCTTCTGTGGTTGAGGGGGATGCGCCAAGGTAACCCGCGAGATTCTAAATTTCATACGTTTTCTGACATTTTTTTGTCAGTCGGTGTACATACACCGACTGACAAAATGAAAGAGAGAAGAAGAAGATAGAAGAGTATAGTAAGTAATAACCTGACACATGTCAGTTTATTACGTAATATACTCTTTGGTGTATGTTGATCAAAGACTACATTATTATGATGTTGATCAAAATATGATTCGCTCGCGACCGTTATTTACAGATGTGAAATTATTTATTAGGATCTTAAATACAACTGTCTAAGTAAGAATTGCCCCCAAATGTCAAGATTTTATGAAATAGTCATTCCATAGTTATATATCAGTTTATGATTTCGTAGGGATGGGATATATATTTTAACCTTAGCGGGTTTTATCGGTGAATGTCGGTGATATGTTTACAGTTCTGTAAATACGTACTTGATACGTCCGCGAATATTTTTGATCGACATTAAACTTATATCCAAAACCTGCAAATTTCCAAAAAAAACGTATAAAAAATAATAATATCCTTGGACATATCACACAACGGCATACAGTCCCAAGCTAAGCAAGCTTGTGTTATGGTAACGAGATGGCTGATAAAACACATACATTTTTATTTGTAAATACATACATAATTATTATAGATAGAAAAACACCCAGACCCGGAACAAATACAATTAATCCGTTTTCACCTTAACTGCCCGGAGTCCCCGAGACAGTCAAACATTAACACTTTTGATTTAGGTACACGTGCATTCTAGATTTTGGTTTGAGTAATTGTCAAACTGGTCCGTATACGAATGGGTTTATAGATTTGTAAAACATTCACTGGTAAAGCTTACGTTTTTATTGCGAATTACAATAAATCATGTCGAATCAACATGGTGTTCATATTTTTCTAAGTCGGGTCGGCGTCGAGTACGGTACCTACAATGTGTGTCAAGTGTGTCTAGAATTTCACAATAAAAATCAAAACCTTTTGCAATTAAAAATTTATGATAAAATAAAAAGTTCCAATTATTATTTGTACTTTTATTTGATAATCATACATTATGATTAAACCTTATTAGAACTGGTGACTTGTAGAACTAAGTACTTAGTGGTAATATTTAGGTGGCTTGGTTTCATGCGTGGCGTGCAACACCTTTGAATATTTTTAATGATTGGCATTAATTAATTAAAAACGGGACTGTTTACGCTTTCGTCGATGGATCTCGTTACGTCGCACATTTGAACGATTGTCAGCTTGTAGACGCGGTAGCAAAATCGTGCGTTCACGCAAATGCATCGTTGCCAATGACTGATTTAGGCTTGCGCCGTTCAGAACTGAGGAAGAGATATTAAAACCAGGCCTTTCATGTAAATCATTAAGTCTGCGACATTTCTGATACTTTCTCTTTAACAATAAAGCTAGAAGTCGTGTCAACTCATCAGGACCCATGCCAATATCAGCATTACTTACTCGATGATTCTCTTCCCCAAAATGAGTAGGTACAGTCACTGATGCCTAAAGCACTGCATGTGCACAAACCGTTATTAATTTATTTAATTGGGGTGAATCCGGTGGAGATTCAATTCGTACCTCTCGCTAAATTCATACCATCAAATATGGCTCGAGCAATTTTTCTAATTGAGGGGGGTCTACTTCAGGTCCAAGTCTTTCAACGGGCGTACCGGCTTGATTGACAATAAACTTTGTGCAGATCGATTTAATCATATTGCCATGCTGCGACGAGCTGGTCAAAGTGTGCTAAAACAAAACAATTCATAAATAAGTCTTACTGTTTTAAGAGCTTATTTTTTATTCGAATTTGAGATTAGTTGATCGACTCACTACTCAGGTTTAACCTTTTGAATGCCAGAGCAAAATGCACGCGCGTGCCCTCCACGCTAAGCTACATGTATTTCTTCTTGTTATCATGAATTTCCCAATATACAGGATGTCTTTGAATAAAAATAAATCTTACAAAGCAGAAAGATGTGAAGGCATACCTTCAAATACCTCCACACGTCAGAAGCTTCTTCTCCATTAACATCTACTTTAGCAAATAAATCGAATTTAACATTACTTTTCTCTGCATGTGAAGCTATTTCTTCCGGGGAACCAGGATCCTCTCCGAACTGATCGCATGGAAAAGCCAATATTCGTAACCCTTAAAAAGAATACACAGTGCTGTCGTCACGATCACAAATTTCCTATGAAAACTAGTTAATTTTATTAATATAGGTACGTATGTAGGTAACTTCAATCCATCATCAATCGAATACATCATTCTGCAATAAGGACACTTCCAAAAAGTAAGTAGGTTTTACGCAATACACGGCCACGGCCACGGGTAAAGACTCGCATTCGGCCGCAACGACCGACTGGTCGCACGGCCGGCCCTCCGACCAGTTGCGGGCTACTTTAGTTTGAATTTTAACGTAAATATGCACTTTGGGTACTATTATTTATTCTGTGACCACGGTTCGAGCTTATGCGGTCAGGATTGCGACTGGTCGTGGTAGCGTAGTGCGCAAGGTCCCTTACTGTCTCCAAATTTATCCATTAATTTGTTAAAGTGTTTGTAATTTTCTGTAGTTAAGGGACACTCTGCGCCAGTGTTAACAAATATGCACACAAAGCCCTTGTATTTGTCTAATTTTATAAGTTCACCCTTTATGTCCCGCACAGTGAATTCATGAACATTTTTGGCTCGGCTATAGTCTGGATTGTTTATTATGTTCATGATGTATGATTTTCAACACATGTTTACTTGAATTTTATGTATGTTTTCTATATTAATAATGACAATCAATTTGTTGACATCATGTGCCAATATGAGCACAAAAATAATCTATACCTCATTCATGACCTGTCATCTTTAATATTCCATAGAAAATTAAAGATAGGTACCTATATAATAGTTACTGACAGTCTTTAAACGGGGTTTACGTACTGATCGCGCATAGTTTCTTTGGAGAAATTCACACATAGTGCCACTTTCACCAATGAAACAGGACGCGTTCAGCGCATCTAAGCCGCGTTCAAGGCCTGTCAGTGAATATTTCACAGAAAATAATGATACTGACAGATCTTAACGGGGTTTAAGTACATACCTATAACGTGCTCAAAATGACAACCGCCCTTCGTCCCTTTTTTCTTTGTCGCCTGTGCAACCGTTGCCTTAGTTGTTTGTTGTAAGTCTATCATAGTCTATGGTTGTCTACATTCTTACATCTTTTTTTTCTCATACTTTACAATACGTCATACAAGTGTTAAGTGTGACCGCCGCGCCGGGCATGAGCGTCCGGAATCAGTTAGTCGCACAGACTACTATAGTATACTGGTGGCAGTCGCACAACTCGCAAACCGTCGTCACTACAAAGAACAGCTGTGTGTCGCCGTCAGTGGCGGCTACACGTACTTCTAGATACAGCAGCGCCTATCAAACCCTGTGACTTTCATCTTAAAACCGTTTAAATGTCAGCGTTTTCGTGCCACTTTCACTGCCAAGCACCCGGCTCTCGGGTTCAGCGATAATTTGTTTCCGTGCCCACAACGCGGCTCCCGCGTCCTACATATAAATTGATGTATGTTGGCTTGTGACCATGCCCAGCACCCGCCTACCGGGTGCAAATCAAAACGTGCTACTAGGGTTGCCAGAAATAAGTTGAAAATAGTTTGAACTGGGCAGTGAAAGTGTTAATCGAAATTTACAGTTGTGTACATCATGAAATATTTTAAAGAGAAATCTACAGGCTCATCTTTGTCAACGCAATACCTTGTGCCCTCCGTCTCACACGCTAGGGTCATGGCTCATCATAAGAGTGCAACCAACGAAAAAGTCTGCCAATATCTTGACAGTAATAAAAACTACGACATGACACTATAATGAACTGCTCAGTCCAGTCTTAGGTAGTTTTGTTTTTATTTCTACATTACAATTTTATACAAAATAGGTAACTACCTATGTAAAATAATTTTTTTTCCATTAGATTGTTCACCAGTACTTCTCAAGGGACTTGACCAAGTCCAAAGGATCCACATTGGGTCCATGACGCTCAACGGGCACGCCATCTTTGTCAATGATGAATTTTGTGAAGTTCCATTTGACGAAACTGCCCAAAGTACCGCTCTGCTTGTACTGTGGATTTTTTTTAATAATCTACAAACCTACCAAAATATTAATACAAAACATAACAGTTACCGTGTTGTAAGATTGTAGGCTTATCATCACACACCTATCATCTACAGCAGTGAGTTCACTGCTGATTTTTATTTTTAGTAAGTCATGTGGGGGTATTGCATTATATGCTGTAATTTGGAAAAGACCGAAGCAATGAAATTAATAATAATAATATGTTTAATTACCAGACCAGTGTTTACAATTCCTTATAGTCTACATTAATAGCTAGGTAAATTCTAACCCACAACGTTGTCATCGGGAACCAATATTGCCAATTTTTGGTAATATTGTAGGTACTTTTTTGTCAGGGAATTTAATTAGTAGGTACCTACGGTCTTTTCTTAGTGTCGAACTTTTGGGGTTCGTCGCTACTATTCAACTGTTCGCAATACTCTGTCGTATTGAGAACGATTGAATTTAATGCATTCTGAAATAAAAAGGAACACGTATAGGTACAGAAACTTTACCTTCAAGAACTTCCACAATGGACTAGCATTGTTCCCATTCACATTTATCTTCTCAAAGAGATCAAATTTTACTCGTCTCTCTGATAGAGAGCACACGATTTCCTTAGAGTTACCAGGCTCTTGACCAGCAAACTGATTGCAGGGGAACGCTAGAATACGGAGACCTAAAATTGAAGTTTTTAATAAAAGTTAGGTATAGGTACCTATTTGGAATGCGCGGCTTATTTCAAGCAGCATCTAGCTATAAAGCTTTTCTGAATGGCCGAACCTATGACAATAAAATTCAAAAGTGCCTCTATTTGGTTTATTTGAAACTAGCTGACCCGACAGACGTTTTCATGTCTTAACGATGATACCTACCTTACCTACCAACTTACCTACCCTACCTATGAAAAATGTGCAATAAAAATATTTTTTTCATACAAACTTTGCCACCCCTTGTAACCCTTTTAGGGGTTGAATTTCCAAAAAATAATATGCCTATGTCCTTCTCATGAATGCAAACTATCTACATAGGTACCAAATTTCAGCAAAATCGGTTGGGGGGTTTAGGCGTGAAAGGTAACAGACAGAAAGACAGTGTTACTTTCGCATTTATAATATTAGTGTGGATAAATGCTCCATTTAAGTTTCATTTTTGCAGCCAAAAGGTTGGCAATTATCTGAATAACTTAAGTACCTTTCTCCTCAGCATATTTTTCGTACAGTTCATTCAATTGCTCGTAATTTTTTGCGGTAAGACCGCACTGCGAAGCCACGTTTACAATGATACAAACATGACCTTTATACACATCCAGTTTTACATCTTCACCTGTTATATTTTTGACGGTGAATTCGTGAATCGACGTTGCAGATTTGTAATTATTAGATCTTTCCCTGGAAACAGCAATACAGTCAACTGCACATTGTGCGCACTTACGAAAAAACTTTTTTACAAAAAATAAAACCGACTTCTTCTGCCAAAAAATGAAAATACAAAACCGAAGACACCGACTTCCGAAATCAAAATATTTTTTTTGGAAGTAGAGATTGTTGTGTTTTTTTTGGTAGAAGTCGGTTTTATTTTTTGTAAAAAAGTTTTTATTTTTCACTTTTTAGTTGTGGTACCTACACAACCCCCACCCCCCCCCCCCCAATTTTAATACCCCTACCTGGTATGTAAATAACAGTGACAGGAACGTATTAGAACATCGTCCACATATATTAAGTAGGATTTTTTTTAGATTTTAGTTGATTTTTCAAAAATCGCTTATCCGATTTCGATAAAATTTTTATGGGACCATTTGGGAAGTATACCCTTTCCAACAAAAAAAGAATTTTTCAAATCGGTTGGCAAGCAACGGAGTTATGCGCGAACAAACATAAAAAAAAAAATATATATACAGTCGAATTGAGAACCTCCTCCTTTTTTAGAAGTCGGTTAAAAATTGTACAGAGGCCAGCACATCAAGTTACCACAATCTGTCAAATTTCTTTGATAGTATTTCAACTTTATTGCAAAGCCATAAGGTTCATTTTTGATTGAGAAAATTTGACAGTTAGGGATAGCTTGATATGCTGGCGTCTGTACCTAAAACTAGTTAGATACCACCGATGTGACAGTTGTTGACTGTCCTTTTTTTTTTTTTTTTTTTTAAGTCTGTGAAATCATCCAATGACTTCTTCCGCTCTGGGGCTCCACCCAGAGCGGAAGAAGTCATTGGATGAATCGCTTAAAAATACTAAGTAAAACGGTACCTCCAAGCCGCCTAAATGATGCCGGGTAAGCGGGATTGTTGCCGGGTAAGCGGGATTGTCCGAAAGGGTTACCGCTACCCCGGAACATAAAGGGCTACGGAAGGAACATGGATGGGTTTTAGTCAGTAAGAGTCTGACACTCCCTTCCGCTCCACCCAGAGCGGGAGCAGTCATTGGATGATTTCCCAGCCTTAAAAAAAAAAAGCCGCCTAAATGAGCATAGATAAGTATTTGTAGATTTTTGACGAGACACTTCAGATCAAACAAAATAGCTATATTACTCTTTGATAGCAATTCGACATGACCTAATACTTACTACCTATACTCTTTGACATGACCCCTACATAGTAGTTCTGGGGACATGACCATGACCGGAGAAAGACCTGATGCAGCAGGATCAATAGCTTTTTGTACAGACTTTCCGAGGAAATTACATGAGAAATTTCAAACAAACAAATACTCTATGTATTTTGGTCCAAGGACAATGTTAGCAAATAGATAGAGCATCAGCAATTCTCAAAACCCTTTTACCAAAGAGTCAGGAATCGAAAGTCAGGTATTGAAATCGAATTTTGTAAGTTTGCTTTAAATAATTATAATAATTGATTTTAGCTCGGCTATTATAGTCTATTACGTAGGTTTTTATTTTGCCTATAATGTAGGTAATGATTGTCATTTCAAGTTTAAATTATTCTCAGTTCTCACGTTACGGTTTTGTTCAGGCGGCACATGGTTAATGTCGTTTGAAAGTTTAACTTCAATTTATTATTCTTCAATAAATCTCTGTTTTGCTTTGCTGTAGAATATTTTGTTTACCTTTGACAAATACCTATTATTATAATGACACCTGACCTATAACTTTTTAGATAAGTTTAGAAATTAAATTGTAATTATCTTTCACTTCAGTTTCGTCGTGATGAACAGTAAGGCCAAGGTCACACAGTAGAAATGACAAACAGTTCCAAGTAGAATACTACGCTAGCCTTAGAGCATTTAGGTTAAATGCTCTAAGACGCTAGCACAAACAATGCCACTATTTTTTGTGCTATTCTAAGCTCAGTGCCTTCAACACACATACGTGTTGGTGACAGTGTATTGGTTTAAGCAACCCGATTCTTCCATAGCATACAAGAGGGTTGTATTGTGAGATATGGGTCAGTAAGGGCACTAAAGAGCTAATATTAAAATGGAACACCACATTGGCATACCGTGGATATGCTATTATCCAAATGAACATAGTTTCAGAGTGGCCGGGTACCTCACCTGGCATCCAATTGCTTGCGCGACCAACCATACACTTTATTGGCACGGCGACCATGGTTGTGCCACCAAGGTGTGGGGTCCCATGCTATCTCTTGCTGTATATTAAACATACAATGTATTTTGGTGAAGAAAAACATCGTGAGGAGAGCCTGAGAGCATGCCTGAGAGGTATTTTTAACAGCATGTGAAGCTAAGTCAGAGGCATCATAAAAACTCTGACATCAGGTTAATTACTACCCACACGCATACGACGACGACGACGACTCGCTGATTCAAGTACTAACAAACCCAAAATCACATGATCTGATCAAGGATGTTGTTTAGACTTTGGACGAGTCGTTTGTAATTATTGTTTCTTCAGAGTAGTCGGATACGGAACGCTTACCTCATCTAGTTTTTTTTTTGATATGACTGACGTATAAAGCCTTTTATAAACCTAGAAAAGAAACTCGTCATTTCAATCTTTCGCATGATATGGCATCCGTTGCGTGTAACAAGAACCTGGACAACTAAAAGACATTTATCTAAATAAAAAAGATGTTTTCAAAATTATTATGTTGATATAATATATCACAAAAAATAACAATAACTCTTAAAAACTATGTTTGTAGGTTTTCTTATGACACAGTGCGGTTGCAGACTTTTTAATTTTTTTTTAACGATTTTCTATTCCACAACTTAGATTATTCTTTCGACATGCCAAGCTCATATTATGATAACATATTAAAGATGCATGCAAACATCGGAATAACTGTGTACATAACTACATAAATATTTTTACATAGTACAAGTGATGTGAATAATTAGATAGAAAAATTATATAAAGTTAAATGCTCAGTTGCTAGTGTTGCTACAGTGAATTATTTAGGTGACACGGGCTGGTGTCCGCAACTCTACGTCAATGCGCGTTTTTGCGTACGGTATTACATTACTTATTTATTACTAAACCATTTATAACCTGTCTAAAATATCTAAATAAAAAAATAAAATGTGAAGCCGTTTTTCCATTAGATTGTTCACCAGTACTTCTCAAGGGACTTGACCAAGTCCAAAGGGTCCACATTGGGTCCATGACGCTCAACGGGCACGCCATCTTTGTTGACAATGAATTTTGTGAAGTTCCATTTGACGAAACTGCCCAGGGTGCCGCCCTGCTTGTGCTGTGAAAAAAGTAGAAAATTTGAATTTCACGGACTACCCTGTCGCTTTCCCTTTAAGTACCTATCTACCTTATTAATTTAGTGTCGCACAATGCACAGCCTAAACCCCAAGGTCAAAAATAATGAAATTTTGCACAAAGCAAGGATTTTTGGAACTTTGTCACCTAAAGGGTATAAAGGGTGTAACCAATATTTTGTAACCATATTTTGTTTAAAAGAGTGTCCATGGACTTTCTTGCCCGTTCTTCTCCATAGGTACCTACTGCTTTGGAATGGGCAACAAGCTTCATCTCTCTGACTGACCAGTGACCGACACCTTGACAATTCAAAAGTGCCTGTAATTGGTTTATTTGAATTAAATACTTTGAGTTTGAGTTAGGGGATGAGAGTTTGTAGGGAAGTTTGTAATTTTTTCCAGAAGAAATCCGCAGCAGAAGAAATGGCTGGATAGGTAATAATTATAAATAGGTAGGTGATTAAAATTTGTTTATAAATGTTGAATGGCGCAGTAACCGTCCGAACGCTTCAGTTTTAAAGGTCGCCGGGTCACGCACGAAATTATTTTATTGCAGTTTTGATTCGATAGCTACTATTGAAATGACATTCCAAATCATTAGCCGTCTAGTGTTTACAAACCTAATGATAATGATCTAATCTTTTTAAAAAACGTCGAAGATAAAAGCAACGAATTATGACGCAGTTTTCACCATTTGTTTAAAGTATTTTTTTCTTAAAAAGGTTTATGTCTAAACAACAACACGCCTGTAAAAACTAAACATTAGCTAACTGACGTATTTTAACCCCTATGTCATATGCACCCCATATTAAATGTCGTATGAACCCCATAGGTTCATAAGAAAAATTCTCTCGAACCGACAATAAATATAACCGTATAAATCGTTGAGCTCTTACAAGCAAAGGCTTCTAATAGGCGAACATCTAATGGGTTAAGAAACTCTCGTAGTTTTGTCAAATCGTAAAGACCATGCAAAGTCGAGTATTAACTAGCCACGCACCCCTGCATCTCATGGTCTTTATAATATGACTAGCTGCTATCCGCGGCTTCGCCCGCTTGGTCCCTTATTATTTTTCTAAAATAAAGGTTAGCCTAAGTTACTCCTTATAATATGAAGTATCGGTCAGTGGAAGTCCCGTCAAAATTGGTCCAGCCGTTTGGGAGATTAGCCGGAACAAACAGGCAGACAAAAAGTTTTTGTTATATGTAGGTACCATAATATACTTTCTAAAAATTATAAATACTGGTATTCAGCTGCATCCGGTTAGACTGGAAGCCGACCCCATCATAGATGGGAAAAGGCTAGGTAGGTTGACCATATATTATATACTTTCCTTTGCATTTTGTAAAAAGCTATTTATTTGTATGATTTATACTATTTCCAATGTATAAACTTAACCACATGGAAGAATCTATGAGAAATAATGCATTCATAAACCATTAACTTAATTGCCATTAAAAGTCATGACCAATCTAAGACCATTTCCACAGACTTATGAATAATAGAACAGGTCTATTGATTTTCACCTTATCAGTAATAATAATCCAAGGTTGTCCTTCGATACATCTGTGGTTAGTCACATACATGTATCTACACATACTAATTGTGATAAAAACTCATTATTACTCAGCAATTTTTATTACTAACATGCAAGTTTTTTTTTTAAAGAACGTGTATTCTATGACATAATAATATGCTGTGTTTGTTCAGATTTTTACTTTGCTATAAACACATGCATCATTGGTTATCTTGAATTATTGATAATCTACAAAACTGTGGAAGTTTCCATACTTTATTAGATAGTATATAATATGGTGGCTTAGTTTTCTAAGATTGTCAATCAGTATTCACAATCTTAGAAAACTAAATTATTTATTTATTTAAAATTTTCAACAAAGGCGGACTTAATGCCTTAGGCATTCTCTACCAGTCAACCAAGGGCGGTGAAGAGATTAGATGGTAGGTGCTTTAAAGAGTAGGAACATGCAAAACATTGAGACTTTTGAATAAAATGGGTACATAAATAGGTTAAAACCTTATAATAACTGTTTATACTATAAATTATGTAGCTAACTTTAAATTTCAAGCAAAAAAGCAACAATACTCAGTAGTAATGTAACATTTTTGTTTGAAATTTAAAGTTTGCAACATAATTAAGTTTTAAGTTAAAGGCATGTTTTTTTTATGGTATTTGATGGCAAACAAGTGGAGTCCTTCTAATGTTTAATATGTATTCAAATAATGTTATTTGAATACATTTTACATAAACATGAAAGACTTCAAAATCTTGCATTTTACCATAAGCCAGGTAAAATATGTGCATACAAATGAATATATTTTTTTGGGAAAGAAATTTATAAAAAGTTCCGATTTATGACTGCTAAAATAGCAATTAAGATTGACTTCACTCATCTGATGATTCACTGATTCAAAATAATGGATACTATTCTAGCAATTATAAATAAATGTTAACACTCTTTTAAAAGTAGGTAGAAAGGTAAAGGTAAATATAATTAACGAACAACCCTGAATGGGTGGTTTTCTATCTATAATATGTATGTACTTACAAAAAAAAAGTATATAAGTAGTGTATCAGCCATCTCGTTACCATAACACAAGCATTAGGTTGCTTAGCTTGGGACTATATGGCGTTGTGTGAAATGTCCAAGGATATTATTATTATTAATGTATCCAGCAATTTGTTAATAGGCCAATATACAGAAGTAGTATTGTACCAGCTGATTATTTTTAGTTGCATGTAGGCACAAGTCAAAGGGACAAAATATAAAAAAAAAAATAAACAGATCCTTTACCTTCAGGAACTTCCACAAGGGACTGGCATTGTCTCCATTCACATCAACCTTCTCAAACAGATCAAACTTCACTTTCCTGTCTGCGGCAAAGCAGACAATCTCCTCAGGGTTACCTGGCTCCTGACCAGCAAACTGATTGCAGGGGAACGCGAGAATACGCAGACCTAAAAATAGATGCGGTTGTTATAGCTAGGTAATCATTTATAGGTATGATCATTTTCGGTCTATTATAGTACATTACTACTCTCGCCAATCTTTATGGTTGCCCTGCACTTGAGGCATATCTTGCACTAATAAATGGCGTAATAGGACGTTCGCGGGCGTACACAAGGTTGCACGGTCCCGGGTTTCGTTTACTTAACAAGCAAAAGATTGGCAAGAATTGTTATTTCTTATCAGAATAACCTACCTTTCTCCTCAGCATATTTTTCGTACATTTCATTCAATTGCTTGTAATTATTAGCGGTAAGACCGCATTGTGAAGCCACATTCACAATGATGCAAACATGACCTTTATACACATCCAGTTTTACATCATCACCCTTTATGTTTTTAACGGTGAATTCATGGATCGATGTCGCAGATTTGTAATCAGGATTAGCACTCATCTTCCTGGAAATCATAAGATTTAATAAATAAAATTATGAGAACTCCAAGCCGGCCGGCTCGCCTCAATGAATTTGATACGAAAATTTATTCCATATCCGTCGTTCTTCGTAAATCATTTTTGACAGATTAGTGATGTACACCAAACAAATACAGCAGCCGGTCTTGGGATGATGCACCACCTATTGCATAACACCTACTTAAATCATACAATGAATTTAATATTTAAATTGAATTTTTCACCTACACTGCACTTAATTGGGCCCGAGATAAACAAATAACGTTCCCGACTATAGGCGCCACAAGCTTAGAAATCGCTCTAAAACCGATTGTCATGTTCGCAACAAAAAGATCCTATATATGTGTATCTCACGTTCACAAACTATATGTATTTGTTTCTACTATAACACAATTGGTTAAAAACTGTGGAATATCTAGTTGCAAAATTCATAGTAAAAGATAAGATTTTGTATCATTATAGCATTCTCATATATAAAATACTTTCTGTAAGTACTTCATTGAGTTTCTCCTCAGTCCTCACCAGTATTCAATCTGGTATAACAGTCAATTCTTTAATTAATACAGGTTTCGAACGCAGCTGCCAATTGCTGTGCGTTCGAAAACGTAGTTAGACTTTATTTCTACATCTCCTTATTGAAGAAATAGACGATTTTAGACATAAATGCTGCAGTTCTGATTAGTTTGTAGTAATTTTGCAAACATTACTAGAAGTTAAAATAGCTACCAATTAAAATACTGTTTTTTTTAAGAATCTCTACCTCATTACAATTTTGGACCAAGGATTTGATTGTTCTTGCCACAGAAATTACAAATTAACAAACGTCAAATCTAACTCTCACCCAATACCCATCACAAATTCTTCTGTCACTCATCTTCTAAAGTGCAGTGTGTGTGAATACCTACGAGCTAGAAATTGTTTTTATCAGCTAATATAATCGAATAATGATGGCGTTTTTGGTGACAAACATACGTAGATGCGTTTGCCTGAAAAGTTTCAGTAGCCCCAACTTAATCCAAACCGCATCATACCACGCTAATGTAAGTACTTTCATGCAATGTCAAGGATTATCGATTTCGCCAGTATACTACGTAATTTCACCAATAACCTTGACCGATGACAAATATTAAATCATATTTTCAGTATTCAGGGTACGAAAGATTGGTTTTGATTTTGAACTGTGCAGGACGTCGAATCTATTCCAATACGCATTGAACTCTATAAAAATTCATTTCAATTTTTTACGTTTACATAAAAATTTGTCTTGTTATGCGCACTACCAATCTGCTCTTTCATTCTGACTACCATTTTATACATTTAGAAATTTAAATTAAACACTAATGCTATACGGAATGCCAACTGTGCTAACAACAAAACTGAATTTATGCAAATTACTTATTTTCCAGTGAAGTTGGTCCTTTACATTCAAATTGTTGTTTCAGGTCATTGATCACTATGAGAACCCTCGCAATGTTGGTTCCCTTGACAAGAAGGATAAAAATGTTGGCACAGGACTTGTTGGTGCCCCAGCTTGCGGTGATGTAATGAAGCTACAGATCAGGGTTGACGATAATGGCAAGATCATTGATGCAAAGTTCAAAACTTTTGGATGTGGATCTGCGATTGCTTCCAGTTCATTAGCTACAGAGTGGGTGAAGGGAAAGACGGTTGATGAGGCTTTGACGCTGAAGAACACAGATATTGCTAAAGAGCTGTCATTGCCGCCTGTCAAGCTGCATTGCTCTAGTAAGTGATACTGTATGAATATCTGTGGTTGTATACTTACTTACTTTTGACAGTTGTTTGTCATCATCATTATTTCATAGGGCTGTGTTCATGCATGTTTATCATTGATTTAGATAAATTAAGACATTGTATAGATTATCTTGACCTAACAAGTGCTTTTAGATAAGGTTTTCAACACATTTTACAACTTTAAATGGAATATAATTATTTCGTATGGAGCAGACCTGTGGCCCGTTGGTGGCAATTGGCTCGCCCCCTATTACATGGGACTATCATAACTGAAATGTGGTTTAACTAAAGGTATACCTCTTCCTAACCTTTTCATGATGACAGCCATAATATTATGTTATGTTAAATGGAATATAGGTTCCCACTATTATAGCTCATATATTATATACTTTAATAATTATTGACTGTATTGTTAAATATATTAAGTCTTTTTTTTTATATTTCTAGTGCTTGCTGAGGATGCAATAAAAGCAGCCCTGTCCGACTACAGGATCAAACAACAGTCAGGCGAAAAGCAGTAAAGGATGTCATTGGAAGGAGATTGGAACAGATCTGTGATTTTTTGGAAACGTAAGGAGGCAGGACTAGTATCTATTACATTATTCGAAGTAATTGTAGGTACTGAGAAGAAAAAGGACCTATTATTCAATCTTCACTAAAAATTGTTGGAATTAGTTACCTAGTTGTTTTTTCAATATGTTGCTGGACTTTGATTTTTGTATGCACAAAAAAAAATCCTTGATATTAAATTAAATGTTGTAGTCAATGTCCTGAATAGTGGTAGTAATGTTGTCAAAAATAGTTATTAAATAAAACTGATTATTATGAATTGTTTCTGGTTTATTATTTTCTTTTTCCAACACCTATTAGGTGCATGCAAGTCATTCCAGTTTGACGCGAAACTGCGCTTGCTCTGAAATTGTAAGGGAGCGCTATTATGAACAGGTTCCAAGTGTAAGTTACTCATCTTGAAGAAGTTGGTATTATTTTGACCCTATGGCATTTCCCATCGACAAAATGTCGAATTTTTACTATTTAACCACTCTCAGATGATTTTTAACTTCTCCCTGAGTGCTCCTAGCAGCATGCAGGAGTTCACCTACCTCTGGTTCTGTCTGGCGATGTTCCTACCTAGTGACCTAATGAAAACTGTGGTTCTACCTATTGCAAAGGATAAGACTGGCGTTTATTCCCGTTGTCCCCGTATGCCATATCCCCGTCACGGGGACAGCGGGACGTGATTAAATTTATTTCCAATTGTCCCCGTAACGTACATTCGGCTAACGGGGACAACGGGAAGTAAACTTTTCACGAGTCGTTGTCCTCTTAAATCTGCATTGTTTAAGCTTAGTTTTTTAGCATGGGAAAAAGAAAAGGGGAATAAAACAAAATTTATTTATTTGTATTCGAATTTTAATTTGAGGTAAAAAAAAACAATTATTAAATTTACACAAATAACACAACTTGAGCATTATAAATATAGTAGTAGTTACTACTACTACAAAAAAAAAATCAACAAAAATATCACAATCACTTGCCTAAAAATAAAAATCATAGTAAATAGATACATATGTAATTACAAAAAATATCACAATCACTTGCCTAAAAATAAAAATCATAGTAAATAGATACATATGTAATTACAAAAAATATCACAATCATTTGCTTAAAAATAATAATCATAGTAAATAGCTTTTTTTTTTTTTTTTGCTTTTTTGCGCGACGCCGCGCGCCGCACGGTGGGCTGAAAATGGCCCTCAGTGGAATTAGGGCAGCTAAAAATTTACTATTTTTTAATTGAAAAAAAGTATTACAGTAATGTCCTACTAGTTGATACGAACACTTTATTGTTCTACCACATTTTTATTCGGCTGTTATTTTAAAAGTTATAGGACGTAGTATTTTTTTTTGTATGGAAAAATTCACAAAAAGTCAAATAAATCAAAAAGCTCAAATTTTCTCAAAATATAATTTATGGTTCTGATAAATAGGTCCTTGTGCCTACATGTATACCAAGTCTAGTGCCTCGGAAATCCTCGGAAGTGGGTCATTTCAAGATTTTATTTTTAAAATCATTAAATTGTCATGTCTTTGTAAAGAGGTCAAGAACTACACTATTTTTGCTCACTTTTAGTTTAGAATGTTGTAAGAAATGGGACACATTATAATCAACCGCAACAAGTTCACTAATTTCACCATTTACGTGGTACTTAATAGTTTTTACAATATGCGTAAACAAATGACGTCATGTATTTGGAATTTCGAAGGGTCGTGCAATTTGAGTTAACAAATGACGTCATTAGCTTGCGGGCCAATCACAATCAAGCACGTGATAGCGAGGACCAATGAGAAAAATGTTACTGCTACCGTCTCAGTCCACAAACCGGGCGATCAGTACTCAGTCTGTTATTTGCATTTGCTGTTAACGGGCGCTTTTACATACGTCATTTTTTCAATCATGGATTTGAATACTGATTTAGTTACAAATCTTGATTTATTTTTGAAATTAAAAGAAAGTGGAAGTTTAAAAAATAGTGATTTTATAGTGAATTATATCAAACAAAACGTACCGTTGCCATTAAGAGACGATCAAATTAAAGTTCTTAAATCTTTTAGTAATACATATTGTTATAATCTCAACAGACGATGGACACAATCAGGTTCAAAGGGTCCCAATTTGTGTGGAAAAAGGAACATCCGTATTTTGTGTCAAATAACACATTATGACAAATAAAATGGATGTATATTCAGACTAAATATAATATTTTTTTATTAATTTTGTATGCGTTATAACTCCGAAAGTAGGAGTTTTTGAATAAGGGTTGCTTAACATAAAATGTACATAAAAATCATTAGAAGTAATATCTGAACTTATTTTCCCCTAATTCCCCAAAAATGAAATTCAGCCCACTGTGCGCCGCCGCCGGCGCATCCTTTTCAAGGTCGCTCCGTTTATCATAGTTACTAGAAAACTTAATTTGGAATGTACGATACATTTAAAACAATAAACATGTAATTAAATCGATTATTTTTATAAAAAAATACTACTTGAAAACAAGGTCTAAATCCCTAATATTAATCTACCGCGTACCAAGACCAATCTACCAATATTTCCATACACTTTGTTTGTTGGGTAAAAGATGCCAACGCACACATTCATAATACTACAGAAAAATGAAAAAACGGGGACTGTGGGCAATAATTTTTACTTATTTTATTCAACTATATTAACGGGGACAGTGTACGGGGCGGGGACAACGGGAAGTATTTTTAAATATTTAATTGAAGTACCGCTGTCCCCGTAGCACGGGGACAGTGTACGGGGACAACGGGAAGTATTTTTAAATATTTAATTGAAGTACCGCTGTCCCCGTAGGACGGGGACAGTGTACGGGGACAGCGGGAATAAACCAAGACTGGGGAGACCTTATCCCTAGCTACTGTCATTCCCAAAGTTCTCGATAGGCATAATATTATGGCGTCCCGCATAGAACTGCATGATGCGCAGTTTGGGTTGAGACCTGGTCTCTCCACAGCTAGTGCCATACCGTCTCTAGCATATTGTCCAGTATTATACGTCTAGGAGAAAACTCCTGTTAAACGCGTAGCTAGGCCCCGCCCGGAACGCGAAAAGTCCTTTAAGTCGTTGACTGCCACGCAGCAGACAATGGAAAAACTATTGTTCGCGGCTCACCGGTGACCGCGTTGGCGCTCAACGTGTTAAGAAAATATTTCTTATGTTATGGTCTATGACTTATAGGTAGGTAAGCGAGTTTGATAAGCCACCAATAAGCAACCACCCTACATCCATTACCACCACCATACTAGGGAGTGCAATCTCGGTATTGCGAGATCTCGAAATACCGAGATCTCGCACTAATTTTGCAAGATTAATCTTGCACCCAAAATCGCGCGCGATCTCGCAAGATTTGCAAGATTGGATAGCAACGCGTTCCATGACCATTCAAGAGCGCGGCCGCGCTCAATCAAACTGAATTGCCGCGATCGGTTCATCCCGCCGTCCGGCGCTAGAGTGATGTATGCGGGGGCGGGGTGAGGGGAAGCGGGATTGTCACGTGCGGCGGCGCCGGCGACATTATGCCTATTTTTTTGCCATTATGCAAATTGTTTTCGTGATTGTGACGTATTATTTGTTTACGCAAAGTGTTCAGATTGTTTTTAATAGTTAAAAAGACAGTTTCTAGCCAAAATTAGTTATTAGAATTAGTGAACTAGTTAGTGTTGCAAAAAACTCGAGTCTTCCAGTCCTATAAAAACGGACTCGGATGATGAATTACAAGACTCGACTCATTACAACAGGACTTAACTAAGTTCTCTACGAGCCCTTGTATGTGACATGAAAGCTCGAGTCTCTTTGTGCGCTCGAGTCTTTTTTATGCGGCGAGTCGTACTCAAGTTCTTTTCGTGTACGAGTCTAGCAATTAAATTGTTACATTTACAGGGCGGGGAGAAAGGCTCAGATAAAAAAATAACAGTATTGATTAAGGATATTTTTAATCATTACTAGAAATAGAATCTATTAAATTGACTTCTTCTATTGGCTCCATTATCAAACAGAAGTATTCCGTGTTTTGATTCCGTAAAATAATTAATACACGCAGGAAAACCACTATTCAAGGCAATAAGATATAAATATAGTTTATAGCGGACGATCAAATGCAATATGCTAACTGGTAAACACGTTTACTCAATTATCTAAAATATTAACAACTTAAAGAGTAGTATCTCAAAATATAAAGCCAGTTTACCTTCACATCTCTATTTTCATAGACTTTTTTATGCTGATTTGTAATGATTTTGTCTTGTCAATTTTTTTTAGTGCAGTATTACATAACCACTAATATAAACTTATCACCTATTCGAGTCTTTTCGAATGATGAGTTTCAAGTCTCATCTTCATGCTTCGAGTTTTTATTGAAGACTCGAGTTCATTTTAAGACTCGAGTCCTTTTTTAAGACTCAAGTGGTTGTGAAACGACTCGGACTCGGCTTGACTCTAGACTCCGAACCTTTTTAGCACACCAAGTCTTGTTTATTTAAGTCGAGTCTTTAAAATTACGACTCGAGGACTCGAGTTTTTTGCAACACTAGAACTAGTGCCATCATGTCATCGACAGTAATTTATAAGGCAGATGATGGATTGACAGCTCAATGCAAACTATGTACAAATAAGTCCATTTTGAAAACATCCGCACGTTCTCCTAAAGGTTTACATATGAAGTTTTTTCCAAAATAACCATTGATTTTATTTAATAAATGTTACCGTTTTGAAAGATTTACAACTTTTGAAAAAGGAATTTAAATCTATAGGCCTGGATCTCAACCCTACAAAATGTGAAATTTACCTTTCTGACATTACCGACAGACAAATTGACCCTAGATAAATTTAATGCAATAGCAAATTTTCTACAAATAAAAATTGTAGAAAAAAGTTCACTACACCTCCTAGGTTCCCCTATTTTGGAAGACAGCTTTTCTCCTTTTATCGACGAAAAAATCAAAAACTTTAACGAGATTTCGGACCGACTTTCTAAAATCAATTTACATTCGGCATTCACCTTAATTAGATACTGTTGTTTTGGCCCAAATTTCATGTATTTTCTACGTTCTTCCCCTTTATGGAAGCAACCACATCTCTTGGACAAAATTGACCAAATTATTCGCAGCACTTTATCATCTATTTTAAATGTGGCCTTGGACGACCGAGCGTGGCTGCAAGCCACACTGCCCATTCGTTTTGGCGGCCTCGGCGTCCGCAAAATTACTAGTGTAAGCTTACCGGCGTTCCTGTCCTCTGTCCACAGCACTGAAAAGTTGACCGGGAAAATTTTAGCCCCCTCCCTGGTTGATTCTGCAGTGCCGTGCTTGACCGACGCAGAGAACGCCTGGAAAGTGGCATGCCCAGATATTGATCGGCCCGTGAACCCATCTTCCCAGAGACAGTGGGATGAGCCGCTCTGCAGGTTGGTACGGTATAATCTTATTAATACGTCCACCAACATTGCTGAGCGTGCCCGCCTACTGGCTGTGGGTGAGTGGGAGTCGGGCCTCTGGCTTCAGGCACTTCCGTCACCCAACATAGGCACTCTGCTGGGTGACACCACTTTCCGGCTCGCTACTTGTTTGCGTCTGGGCGCTCCTTGCGTGGCTCCGCATCGCTGCCAATGCGGTGAAGTTGTCGACTGCCTCGGACACCATGGTCTATCCTGCAGTAAAAGCGCAGGCCGGTTAGCACGGCACGCCAGCATTAATGACATAATCCGTCGTGCTCTTGTCACCGCCGGGGTGCCAGCTGTTTTAGAACCCAAAGGCTTGGCACGCGACGATGGGAAGAGACCAGATGGAATGACACTAATGCCTTGGAAGGTAGGTAGGCCTTTGGTGTGGGATGCAACGTGTGTCGACACCCTTGCGCCATCCCATCTTCCTTGCACGGCGGGTTGTGCTGGGGCAGCCGCTGCAGGTGCAGAAAACCTCAAACGGCGCAAGTATAACAACCTTATTGGAAGTTATATATTCGAGCCGTTTGGGGTTGAAACACTAGGGCCATGGGGTCCGAGTACCCACTATGTTTATCGAGACATCGCCAAGCGATTGGTCGACTCTTCACGTGACCAGAGGGCTGGCCTATTTTTCGGTCAAAGAATCAGCATTGCCATACAACGTGGCAATGCTGCCAGCCTTTTGGGAACTTTTCCTGTTGACAGCGATGTGGATAAATGTTTAAGTTTTTTCTAATATATATCTTGTTTCATTGATTCGCTCTTATAATAATAAATTTAACAAGTTTCAATAGAATATTTCTAAAATTAAATCAAAAACTTGTAAATTTGCGAGATCTTGCAAGATTAGACGTCTGCAATCTTGCAAATACCGAGATTGAAGATTTTGCTGCAAGATTGCACTCCCTACACCATACACCCACCATATATTTTTGAGGTTTAGTAGCGACATTGAGATGCCAAACCAGAGTTTTTTAGCGTTATCAGTAACGGCTTCGTTTAACTTAAAAATATTGATATTTTCGTTATCTTGTTCACATGGCAACGCTAAGTGCAGCCGAAGGTTTAACCTACTTAATTAGTAGGAACTGATCACACTTCCAGTCATACAATATTGTAGGTGCCAGTAACTTCTGGTAAGTGTTGTTACGAGTCTTGTTTTGAATGATCATTGCTCATTTGCGTTGTAAGATCAACATCAATTTAATAAGGGTAAAATGGGTGAATAGGGATGCAGGGGTGAATCAGAACGAAACTTGTAAATGGATTTTAACATAGAAATAATATAGTTTGTTGCCAACCAGGACAATTGATCATTAATTATTATACAATAAACACATTACGAGTCCTTTTTGGCCACAAACTATATTAATGAATGCTTAAATCGATTTTAAAGTTTCGTTCTGATTCACCCCTGCATCCCTATTCACCCCGTTTTACGGTATAAGGAGTTCTGTAAAATAAAACAGCACTCTACAACTTAAAGACTTGTATTCTAGGAAACATTACAATTATTGATGTACTAATCAAGTATAACAATGGAGTAGTATAAACAGTCGTATACAATTAGATGCTAAGTGTTACGGCTACGTCACTATGCCTAATTTCTGTAATGCTAGTTGCGCTGCATCGGCTTTCGCTTGTTTTTTGTTAGCGCTGGCTACTGCTGGCTGGTATTCTGTTCCTGCTACTTTAACCTGTAGAATAACATTTTGTTTTTAATTAATTCGTAACATAACAGGCCTGTTTTCCGAAGAAATAGGCAAGAAGTGGTAGGTAGATACAGTGCGCCTACTTCATCAAACTCCAACCATTTATTTCAAATACCTAAACCAATTACAGGCTCTTTTAAATTGTCAATGGGTCGGTCAGTCAGAAAGATGAAGCAATACGCCACTGTGCGTAAGCGCTGTGCGTCTCTGGTGCGTGGGGTGGCGACAACAGTATCCTGTCTCTAATTTTGAGCAGGCTGGACTGTCCGTGCATGCATCGCTGTTGCGCAATTTCCCATAAAATGGTGCAGCGTCGGACAGTACAGCCGCTGGGTTTTAAATACATTGTAGATAATATTATCATAATTACTGACATAGGATACGTTTTTACTAACGAGTCATGGTTACTTGAAATGAATTAAATAATTAAATTAGCACGAACGTGCGCTGTAGATAAACGTTAAGTAAATTCGAACGATTCACTTTCACTGCCCAGCACCCGGCTCCCGGGTTCAACGATAATTTGTTTCCGTGCCCACAACGCGGCTCGTGCGTCCTACATGAAATAGATGTATGTATGTGGCTTGTGACCATGCCCAGCTCCCGCCTACCGGGTGCAAATCAACACGTGCTACTAGGGTTGCCAGAAATAAGTTGAGAATAGTTTTAACTGGGCAGTGAGTGTTAAAATTTAAAATACTCGATTCACACATAATAGCAACTCTGCCCTCCTAAGCCAAAAAGCGGTATCTCAAAAAAATACAAATTTCTGATTTTTGTTGCATCTGATAGCTTAACAAATTCCCTACAGGTTAAATGAAGTTACTTGGCGCTATCTCAACCAGAAACCACCTAAAACCTACTAAGAAAATATTGCATATCTCAAATTTATACGATATTACTAAGGAGCTGAGAGGTATATCATTATTTTTAAACACAATGGCCGTATATTTTTACTTACGGTGGAATCGCTTAGAAAAGTTCTTATAATTGGCCAAAATTTCTAAGAACATTGGCGGTATCTGTTGAATGCGTAGCGAATTTATAATAATGCTTCCTAGGATTGACATGTTTAGGTCTGCTGTTTTCACTCACAGGATACTTAGTCGTTTATAAAGAGAGTTTTGTACCAACTGGTAAAGGTCGACAAAATTCCGTCGTACCTGTGTTGTGGCATGAGGCATTATTTGGGGAGGACAAAGGACGAAATTATCAGTGCACATTACCATTTTTTACTGTTTCACCGAGATGCCAAAAATATAATTATACTAGTTGACCCAGCAGACGTTGTCCTGTCTTAACGATGATACCTACCCTACCTACCCTTATAAAATAAACAAAATTGTTATAAAGTTTTTTGAAGCCGGCCGCACTTTTATGTCTGGCGACTCATTTCATCACAGAGTTGAATTGTCTATGAAGTGGATGATGAATAAGATTTATGACTTTTTGAAGATTTTTATACCGCTATGACTAGTGCTGGGAGAAATGTGATTCCAAAAAAAAATGGACCACAATGACTTTTATGAATGGCAAGATTACACAACGCAATACAAACTGTCTCGCCTTAATCCACGTCCTTATATCTGCGATATGGTGCAAGTGGAAGCTACGAGAGGTAGTTTCGATTTTAATTACAAGACATCCTTTGATATTGAGTATATAACTGCTAGTATTATTGGAAACAACCCATGCTTAACGGAATTTCGCAAGCCAAGAAGAACAATATTTTGAAATCCCTTCAAAATATAATACCAGGCAATAGACTGTCCTTCTGGAGGGAGCTCCCTACTTCTGAGTGATTTATGACATAGATGCCTATTTTCAAAATATAAAATTTTCTAATTATGTTTATCTTAAGTTTATTAAAATTATTTCCAAATGCACTTTTTTCGTGTTTTATGTTCTACATGGATTTTTAGCAAAAATGTATAGAAAAACATTTGTATGAAAATTCCTATGAACACATTATAACTAAAAGCGGTAACTCATATTAATAAATATATTATTTGAAGCCCAATAGCGGTATCTCAAAAATAAGGTAAAAGAACATATTTTTCCTTTTTTTAAAAACATCAATAAGAAATATAAGTATATAAGTATCTAATATTATGAATGAATAATTTTAAAACTACTTTACTAAGTTGACGCGAAATCAAAAAAACTAAAACATGAATTTTCTGGAGTCGCACTTTTTTGAGATAACGCTTTTTGGCTTATGAGGGCAGAAATATGGTAACAAAATCTGGGTTACATCATTCATGTTAAAATATACACTAATAATAATAATTAATATCATAATTACGGACATATGACGTTTTTTACTAACGAGTCATGGTTACTTGAAATAAATTAAATGATTAAATTAGCACGAACGTGCGCTGTAGATAAACGTTAAGTAAATTCGAACGATTTTAAAATTAAAAATACCTACTCGATTCACACATAATATTTATAAATGTATATTCTTTGGGTATTACTAATTCTGTTTCAATTTAAAAATCTTTTGAATAAACGTTATGTTTACGTCACACGTTTGTGTTACGGCCTTTAAACTTGAAACTTAGCATAAATATTTATCTAAGTACTTAAATAAAAAAAGTTGACATTTTTTGTTTTTCTAAACAACCCCTTAAATGGGGGGTGTCAAAGTTTGTATGTAAGAATTATAACGCGCGGTCTTAACTCGAAACTCAGTATTTACGTCTAAAACCAAAAGTAAATAATTACGTATGTAAAATTATTCACACTCGGTTGCTTGTAGCCGGTGATAACTGAAATAATTGATCATTACTATTTTGGCTTTACTGAGTCATTCAAATTATTGTGAACAGTGTTGGCTCAATGGTATGGGTCCTGACTTACGAGTAGCCCAGGCAGGCATTGTAAATTTTGTTTTATTTCATCACCACTGCTCTCAAAACGGTGACGGTAAACATCGTGATGAAACCGGCATATCCTAGAACCAAAAACTCGAAAACATGTGATGCGCCCAACGCGCACTGTGCCCGCGTGGTGGAATACGGCCGACTCCCTCACAGAGAGACGCGGCCTGAGTCCCAGAACTAGCTAGGTAGGCTGATTATGCAGAGTCAATATTAGAACTTAGCGTTCTAGATGCCTTGAATGACTGAGTTGAGAATGGCAATGCCTTTGATTGTAAACGTTCAAATTTAGTGCCATCTCATCTTAGCGGAAATCATTGAAAAAACTAAGATAAATTAGAGGTTTTTTGACAGGTTTAGCTTAGAGTACGAACGTTAAAGATTCGGGAATAGTCCCTCTGACCACACGCTAGGTGGGTTACTTACCTCCATACCCTTTGGTAAACTTATGAAATAAAAAATCAATAAAAAAAATATCAACGTACGCAGACCTTGAACAAAAAGTTCTTTTTGTGATCGGGGCCGCATTCGAAGCATAGGCTATATTCAGGGGGGCCCAATTTCTGTTTCGAACAGTATTCTCCTAGCAATGATACTGGATGTTTGCCGCCGGCGACGAGTGGTGCGGGGCCACGGACGCGACCGGGCCGCTGGAGTTTCATCTGCAAGTAATATATCATATTTTTAAAATATTCTTCAAATAGGAAATGGGTAAACATGATTGATGATGAATGATTAAGTTCAAATTAAATAATAAATGCTGCAAACAGGAGCAAAAAAAGTACAACAAGATCAAAACAAAAAGTTTAAGTATGGTATAAAACAAAATCGATAAAATAAACAAAAAGAACATAAATTATGGTACTTACACCTCTACTGCGTCTACAGCTACTGACCTCTTCCTTGGCCTGTAGACCTCTGGTGTCCAACTTGACTTCCAGAAGTAATGGCTGGAGTGTCCCAGTGCCTTCCTTACCTAACCCTTGGCCGGGCGTCCAGCCCATTTTCTGGAGCAAGTGCATGCCCATGCCCCCTTCGACGGGCGCGGCTCGCACAAGTTGATCCTACATATTTTAGAACGCATTAGACAATATATTGACATTGGTGAATATATAAATTTTTGGCTCAGTAATGAACGATTATTAATCTTGTAGGGAATGTAATCTGTTTTTGGTATGCATAGGAAAAATGAATTCCCTTTTAGACCAAATTTAGGATGAAAAGTCTGGCTCTGAGTCACATAAAAATCTTTAGGCTGAAAATAATCCGTAGCTCAACGTTTTAAAACCTGCTCGATCAAATAGAACCAAATGCTGAAATTCCAAGTTATTTTTATAACATTTTGCGATTCTCCACTCAGTATGTACAACAAAAAAAAAAGTTCATTTTTGTTTGAGTAACATTGCACCCCATCCCGCATTATACTTACCTCTTTGAATACATTGTAAGGTTAGCACCTATCATCGAAGACATCGAAGTGCACGCATCTCCTTATCACTTAAAAGCTGCAACAAATATTCATGAATTCCCCATTTCGGCCATGCTTTTCTTTGAGCCATCCATGATCCAACGCTGTATAATTTTAAGTTGACAACCCCATGCATTCCAAACGTCAAACAACACAAATGTGTTGGAACATTAGTAAATGCATTAGCAAACAATTACTTCGCGTAGTAGTTTTGTTAAGTTGTTGTGCAAAACTTCGCACATAGCTTTGCACAAAGGTTTTGGCTTAAACTATTTTCGAACATTCGAAGATAGCTCAAAGAATCGATGGGCTTTCGTATTTGGAGACTGACTAAAACATATTATGTTTTTTTTTATTCATTGAATCTACTTATTTACGGTGACAAAAATACCGCGGCCCAAAACTGATTTTACATGTCTACAGTCAAGGACAAAAAGTGTGGATGGATTGAAATGAAACTAATTTAAAAAAAAAAATAACAAAAAGAAAATACCAGAAAAATAAAAGATGAAATGTATATGAATACGAATGTAGTACTTAATAGTATTTTTTTTTTGTGAAAAAAAAGTAATAACAAAAGGATAACTTGAAAATAAATAAAGTCAGTCATAACCAAGGGGAAAACTGAATATCTGTACGCAATCTTTGGTAATGATGATTGACATGCCAACGGTAGTGGCATGACAATTACCATCACATTAGAAGAGTAGTGCGGTGTAACGAGCGAACTACAAAGTTCCCTCGTTACACGAACAAGGAATGTAACGAACGTGATGGTTGCAGCAACAAATAATTCGAATACTACATAGTGAGGTTACACATTAAATATAATAAATCTTAGGTGTTAATAATAATACAATACTTGCTATTACAAAACTTGATAATAAATGTGATGCAATATTCTAGATATTGTAGATTCAAAAATAACTGTCGTAATGTAACCTTTGCCCAACCATTCGAGATATACATGCGAAATGTTATTTTAGATTCAATTCACATTCAAAGTTGTGTAAGGCTATACATCAAAAATACAAATTGCTATACAAGATAGGCAGTAAGATACTCATAAAATAGATATAATTAATCAGAACGTACAAATATCATAGAAAATATAAGGCAATGATATGGAAGACATAATATATAAATTCAAATATTCAGAATAATTTGCTGCAGATTCGAAAACCCTTCAGCATTTCCCAGCGTGATATTAATTATGCAAAAAACTCCAATATCAGCAATCAGTCTGTGCGTATAAAAAGACCCGAATAGTAAGCGTTTTCAAAGCCTTAGTTCGTTCATATAAATAAATTACATACACATAAAAATTGAGCTAAAATATTGCTTCGTTTACAAGAAGAGTGATACAAAGAAATGACAGTAAATAATAAGTTGTTGCAACCATCACAGTAATATTGAAATAGGTCAGAAAGTATAATACAGCAAGTATTATAAGTTCTGACCGCACGGTAGAACGCGCTGGGACCGTCGATCCCGACCGGCGAAGCAATCAGCTGAAAGAAAAGTTATTGCCACACTATTAAAGTATTGAACGAAACCGTTGGCTCACTGACTGTCGGTATTGTTAGGCTGTATGGAGTTCAATTTTGTTATAGTCATTTAGAATAGTATTGTGATCTAATCGCTAGGATGGTTTTTTTTTTACTGTGGAATAAGTAACAAATGGAATACATAGACATGAGCCCGAAAGTCTGACAACCAGTCTCACCAAAGGGGTATCGTATTACCCAGTTACTGGGTTGTGGAGGCCAGATAGGCAGCTGCACCCGGTTAGACTGGAAGCCGACCCCAACATAGTTGGGAAAAAGCTCGGCAAATGATGAAGAGGTAATAAATGGAAATATTCAATCTACAGATACGGAACACAAATTATGATTCCATTTTTTCACTATTCTATATTCTTTTGTTTGACTTACCAGGCAATTTTAGTGGTAAAAATCTACTATTGTTATAATAATTCGTTGAGCCCATACATTGCCATGAACACATAATTATGTGTGTTGAAGGCACTGAGCTTAGAATAGCACAAAAAATAGAGGCAGTGTTTGTGCTAACTAGTAACTTACCTTTCTGGGGCGACCATCACTTCTTATAGCAGTATTATATTAATATTATTCCCAATGGGGAAGGGATAAAGCTATACTTCCTGTATATCTCCGTTTCATTCTACACTGCAGTACTATTAACCTTTTGAACGCCATTGTCACATATACGTGACAAACAACGCCAACGACACAAATATGTGACAATGGCAACAACACTATAACACGAAATAAACAATTAAATCATTAATTTTGTGTGTTAATACAGATCTTAAAAAAGGAACCTCTCGTACGTATTTAATGACATGAAACAAATTAAGACACTGTGGATATTGGGAAATTCATCATAACAAGAAGAAATAAATTTCTAGCTTGGCGTGGACGGCACGCACGTGCGTTTATGCTTTGGCGTTCAAAAGCTTAAAATAATACTGCTGTAAGAGGTGGTAATTCAGTTCCTGACTAGCTTTCAGCATACATAATTATATAATATTATTGTTTCCTATTAATGGTTTAGTTTGTACTCGTTTCTTATTCAATATCTCGCAGATTTGATTTCAATATTTAACTACTATTTAAATAAAATTTTCATTTGGACTGACTTATATTTACACATCTAGTATGTCCAGATGAGGTTATGTTTTTAAAAATTGCCTTCAAATAAATATTATATAATGATAATTATCTCAAACTCAAGAGTCAAAATACATACATATACACAAGATTAAACACAATACATAATGCACAATAGGACAGCTGAGCACTATTACTAGGTTTCGTTTGATACTTTAACATATATTTTATGGTTCGGTTACAAGCGTATTGTTCTTTCATAATCACACACCGAATCATGTCGACGTTCTTCTCAATAATTGCAGATCGTAGGTGCAGTGTCGATTGCAGATGCGAAAGTTATCAGTTATATTACAAAAAAAATTAACATACGATTGGATTTTTTATGCTACGCCATGTTGCGTCTCAAGATTTAAAAAAAAATCTACAACAGAATAAAGTGATTTTTAAATGAACCGATTTTATTAAAGTTTTACTTCGTAGTTCCAACATCCAATTTAAATACCAATTAATTTGTGAAAATGAAAGAACAATTTCACTGTCAAATCATATAAAAAGGCAGCAATAAGATATTCATATACTTTTAAGGGTCTAAAGTGTACCTTTTTGGCCCAGGCTTGTGTACCGCTAGCTAGTTCCCTCGGCGTCAATATTTGTGCGCCCGTTGAACCGGTGAACTGACCGAGAGACGATTCACTCGAACCACCCGCCGACCAACCAAACTGTGAAAACATTACCTACATTAGGAAAATAACGTTATTAAAATAAAACAGGTAAAATAATAAAAAAGTAAGTAAAATAGAATAGGTAAAATAATTAAAAAAAAAAATTGTAAAATAAAATAGGTAAAATATTTAAAAAAATGCAATTAAGTCATGATTGCCTAGTGGTCAATGTACCAGATTGATGTGAATTTTTCGATTCATAGTACGTTCTGAGTCTTTTTGTGGCTTAATAATAACAGCCGCACTGTTCGATCGAAGGTTAAGCTACGGTAGTCGAGATTGGTCTGTTGATGGGCGACCATTTCATTAATTACATATCGAGACCCATACATGTTTCAGAAAGCACTTTAAGCCGTTGGTCCCGCATGTCATTTGAAGATCTTTGACGCCCACAAAGAAAAGGCCTTTTTTTTTTTTTTTTTAAGGCTGGGAAATCATCCAATGACTGCTCCCGCTCTGGGTGGAGCGGAAGGGAGTGTCAGACTCTTACTGACTAAAACCCATCTATGTTCCTTCCGTAGCCCTTTATGTTCCGGGGTAGCGGTAACCCTTTCGGACAATTTCGCTTACCCGGCAGGCTTGACCCTGAGGGGCCCCTTCATATGCTGACATCTCTTTGAGGCGCGCGTGGAACATATACGCGCCGTACGGCACGGGTCTGGTGCTGATCGGACGGTGAGTCACCCATTACTCACCGTCCGCAGGCCCGCGCCTACGGTGGCCGGGAGTCGTCACGTGGCTCCCGACGCCCGGAGCGTCTCCCGCGGCGGCTGGGACGGGAGGACCTTTCTCTCTCCCATCCCGCCACCTCCTTCGCGAGCATAACTTTTTCGCAGAAGGAGGTGACTGCCTCCCACTCCCTCTCGCCCCGGACCATGGCTTGCACCAGGGCCGGGCGCGAGAGGTCGCCGCCGCCGATCGCCTCTACGAGGACACGGCGGTGCTCCGCCCAAGCGGGGCAGGTTTGCACCGTGAACTCGAAAGTCTGACAGCCAGTCTTACCAAGGGAGAACTGCAGAAACTGGGTTGTGGAGCTTCATGTCAAATGCTGGTATTCAGCTGCATTTGGTTAGACTGGAAGCTGACCCTAACATATTTGGCTCTGCAGATGATGATATGCTTTATGAGGTTATTTTGGACATTACTGACATTGGTGAAGAAAAACATCGTGAGGAAACATACACTAAAGTAAGCGTCATGAGAAGCTATAAATTTTGTAAACAAGTGTTCAGGAGTTCACAACATTTGGACCAACAAAAAAAATGAATTTGTTTAAGATTTAATAAATTATTAAGTAACAAATATTAATTAACATATATTATTTAAGAATAATTATTCGTCAGATTCAGATGTTTCCATTTCTGTGTGAAACAAACTCGTACGCATTCGAAACTCGAATGACGCGTTTATTTCAAAATGGCGTCCCAATAGTTTACAATCCCTGCGACGGACGCGTTCCGGTACCAAGAAACACAAACGATAGCGCTTTGCGTCGTTAAAATATGATCCGACTAAATTAAATAGGTTGTTACTTTCATATAACCCGTCTAAATTTCATGTCGATTGAAAATGGTCAATTTATTATTATCTCGCAGTATAAAATGTTTACTTAGTAAAAGATGTTTGTTTACATAATTTATAGCTTCTCGTGGCTCGTACTTTAGTGTTAAAATAAGTCAGAAATTATCAACCAGTCTTAAGCAAGCATGGTGATCAATGTTTGTGCCTTCTCTAAAGAGGCCTTTTCCCTGCAAAGGGCAATAATAGGTTGGTAGTATATATTTGTTATACATATTGCTGAGTATTTATAAGAAATAAAGATAAATAATTAATGATACATTGTTAACAATGACAAAAAAATAGCACAGATAAAATACAAGAAATTTTGAAAAAGGTTGGTGCAAACTTGCGTATTGTCGATTTCTAATTATAACATCTCTCATGGTAGAAATTAATATTTAGTACTAAATACTCCTGTGTTACTGAAAAAATAATAACTTACTCCATGTGTAGGATACAGTTCACTTTCCTCTTGCTCCTTCCGAATTATAGACAGCTTGGCCGACACCAGCGTCGCTACATCTTGCTGTAAGAGAATTACCATATAATCGTAATATTAATTTGAGTAACACTGGCAACGCTAAGTTGTATCATCAAAGACATGACAATGAAGCAACTAATTAATTATATTTCATTGTATTACATCTATTAAGTACATGTTTATAAAAAATCATTAAAAATATATATATATACAGAGTTGATACGACAGAGGGGCTTTCCTTTAAACAGCTTATACTAGGGACCATTTTAAAGCTCTGTACCAAAAATCAATTAAATAGGAGCAGTAGTTTAGCCGCAAATGTTTTTTTAAGGTTTTTGCCCCGTTTGAACACGATGTATCTTTCCTAACAGCGCTCCGGCGCGCGCGCGTCGGTGCCGCTGCGTTACAAGGTCAGTTTTTATTTACAAAGGGTAGTTTTGGTGCTTTTTATTTTTATACCATACCGTTTAATACTAAACACGTATAGTATACGTAGTGTAATTTAATGCCCCTCTGTCATATCAACTCTGTATAGTAGTAGCCCACCGGTATCGGGACCATGGTCCAAGCTACCGGTGGTAGAACCTTCTTGCTCCAATTTGGCGTAGATATCATTCAATCAATAGTTTTTTCTTTTTTTTCGTTAAGCAAATGTAGAATAAATTGTAAACTATAGCAGTACTGACAATGTGAACCATCTTCTGTGCATCAACCCCTGGGGGGTACGCTTGTGGTCCCGGGGCCGTCAACGCAGGTAACACTGCTGGCACGGAGTTTAGCTCTGAAAAGACATAACAACATCACGAATTTATTGCATAAAGAGGGTAGGCATAGATATGACTGAAGTAGCTTTAAATGTATTTTCCATACAATTCAAAATATTTCATGTACCTACTCTATGCGGAAACTGTTATAATATTGTAAATTTTAAGTTCAGGGTAATAATACCCCAGAATTTAAAATTCATACAACCACAAAAAAAAAATCTGCGTAGCCTGGGGTCGGCTGTCAGTCTAACCGGATGCAGCTAAATACCAGTATTTTACATGGAGCGATTGCCTATCTCACCTCTACAACCCGGTCAGTAACTGGGTAATACCTACCCTTGGTAAGACTGGCTGTCAGACTTTCGGGCTTCTGACAACCCATAACGACTGTCAAAGAGCCACGATTGACAGCCGGGACCAACGGCTTAACGTGCTTTCCGAGGTACGGTGGGGTCTCGATATGTAAAGATGGTCACCCATCCACGGACCAATCTCGGCAAGCGTAGCTCATACAACCACATCACTACAAATCAAATATTTGGCCATTGTATAGTAACTTGGATTTTTATTCTGGTAGTAATAGACATAACATAACATCACGCCCGTTATGTTATGTCTATTTATACTAGAATAAAAAAAAATAACACGCCCGTAACAGCAGTGAAAGTCTAGTGGTGGGGCCGTCGGACTGCCAAGTCATAGGTCTCAAGTTCGAACCCAAGTCACGCACCTCTGAATTTACGGATTCACGTGCGTATTGTATAAATTATCACTTGAAATCAGTGAAGGAAAACATCGTGAGGAACCCAGCATGTCTGAGAGATATTTCTCAACAGCATGTGAAGCTAAGTCAGAGGCCCATGGGCAGCATAAAAACTCTGACACCAGGTTAGTCACTAACCACGAGAGAGAGAGAGAGAGAGAGAGAGATCACGCCCGTATTTCGCTAAGGGTTAGGAAGACGCTAGTATTCATGTAATGTGATAATATATGTAACTTTGACACTTACGGCTTCCCGTCGTAAAGCTTTTCATATACGCAGGCGGACTTAAAGATCTTTCCGATATTCTAAAAAAGAAAATCATCATTTAATACAATTATATATATGAGAAAAGGTATTGAATGACTTATTATCCTAGCGATAAAGTATACACTTACTTGGCAATTTCCGTAAATGTGTCGCCCGTAGAATCATCAGATCCTGATTTTGTTTTAGTGCTGCTTGAGTTTACTTTTGCGATTTGCTGAAATAAAAGTTATAATAAAATAAGAAAGAATTCAGAGCTTCGTTCCATTGACTATTTGAAATGATCAAAAATAAAATATGAAATCAAGATAAAAGACCGCTCTTCTTAGAAACTTCCATCACCATACATAAATTAAATATTATGCGAAGATATTATTGTAAAATTGCATTGAATGCTAATAAGTATTCCATTTGATTCTAAAAATGTGTGACGTCACATTTTTATATTCATACAACTCACATACATACCGAGACTTATTAACGGTCTACCCTCAGAACTAAACAAATGTATTACACATAAAAATGTCAAATGTAAACTAAAACAATATTTTTTAAGTATTTTATAGGAATCACTGTAACTGGAGAACGGAACTGAATATTATATTAATTGTATCGGCAATAACGCGTACTAAAATGCATCATTGTATGTATATTAAGATAGAAAAAATGTAAATGTATTGTAATGTAATGAGTTCATGATAGCACAAGTTTAAACCTTAGTGGTTTTTGGTTGCTATTTAATTTGAATCCTATGATAATTTGTATAAATGATAAATAAAAAAAAAAAAAAAAAAAAAACATAAACATTCCGCGTTTCGACAATTCATAAAACGTGACGTTATTGACTACCCTTTCAAATAGCCAGTTATTTGTCGAAGGACGGAAGCATTAGTCCAATATTGGGATACTACAGTCTGGTATGTGCTTTGTCCTAATTTATTAAATAGATAATAATGAATAGAACACGTTACCATATCTTTATTAGGGGGTGAGACAGGCACCCATTCCGACGCCTTCTCTCTGTGCTGCGAACCCGAGGACACGGGGAATTGTAGTCTTAACTCGTCCTTATTGGCTATAGGTAGGGGACTCGCCTTTACGGGCATTGGGGCTCCTCCCTGGAAAATAAAGATCATGTAAGGATTTAGGTAATCGTCATCGGTATCGGCATTGAACGCCACAGCATAAACGCACGCGGATACCCTCCACGCCAAGCATCAAATTCATTTCTTCTTGTTATCATGAATTTCCCAATACGAGTACGAGAGCTTCAATTTTTAATAATACATATCTATATAAACACACACAAAAGTAATGTTGCATTGCCACATATTTGAGTCGTTGGCGTACAGGGCGCGCTTGATTGACACGTATATGTGAAAATGGCGTTCAAAAGATTAAGTATAGTCCGACCGCCATAGGGGCGTCCTTCCTGCAGAAGTAATTTAGTTTACGAGAGGGCTATGTTTATGGCGGTCGGGATAGCCCGACCGCCGTAAACTAAATTACTATAGAGTAGGTACGTACCTACCTACTAAGTTCTATACAGATTGTGTTTGTTTTTTACCTTTAGGTACATTTATGTTTTTCACTCTTTCTAAATCAGGGGTTTCCAAATTTATTTTGTCAACTGCCCACTTTGAGAACTATTTTTTAGCCCCCCTATTTTTTCACCTACTTAAAAACCATTATCTTGATGAAATTACAAATCGCCTCATAGGCCTCTACACAACGCCCCATTTGTTTTCTGGTTCTCTTACTGCCCCACAAGGAGGCGTTATCGCTTACTTTGGGAAAGGCTGTTCTAAATGATACTGTTTAAATTGTGATTTAGGTTCGTCTATTTCAAAATAAATAAATCATCCTCATGCTCTTACCCCAATTTATTTATGGTTAGTTTTCGTATAATTATTTTTTTTATTTTCATACTGCTATTTGCTTGCAGAATTCACTTAATTACTTACAGTACTCCCAAATTAATAATGCACATGCAGATCTTCGCTAATTGTCGTATTCCCGGAAACACCCGAATCATTGAATCGTTTGAGTCCCTTGCATTTTGCACCTTGTTCGAAAGAAATAGGAGTCAATATCATGTGTACACAATCGAAAAAAATTCGGGCGGTCGGCGGTCAGTCAAAGGTCCGTCAGTCGTCTTGTTATATTGGTGGTGACTGCACGTGTTCTCTTTGTCTGGAATTATATAGAGCTGCTATTACACACCCTTCTTGGTTTTGTTTTCAAAGGTGAATTTAATTTCAACTTTAATTATCTTATTCAAATTTAAATAGTTAATTTTGTAAAATATTTAAATATGCTAACATTTTTCACGTTTTTTCAATATTAAAAAATTAAAAATACCTACGTAAAATACATATTAAGTACTAGAAAAAACATATTAAAAATCAGATTTAGGCTTATATGAATTATAGCTCGCCATTTACTTACATGGAATTATTGAATCAAATTTCGTTACTGATAAATCAATATTTATCTCTTTTAGGACAAAACACATAATCTTACTAAATTATGCATGAAGAAAATGCACTTAACCACTCTATATACATATCGTCTTCCGACGCTCGGGGAATACGACCTTTGCCGAACAGTGGCGAAGATTTCTATGCGCATTATCACTTTTGGAGACCTGTACTAATTAGTTACATTATCCGCACAATTTATTTGATGCTAAGGTACAGTCACTAAAGAAAATTTCAAAAGAAAACAGGTTTTATTAGAAATTGGTTGAATTGTTGACCTAATAGTTCACTATTACTTCGTAATAACGTGTTGTCGATTCGACTGCCTATTGCAATATAAGAATCAATTATTTTAAAGAAAAATTGGCGTGATGGCGCGCGCCCTGATTAACGCTACACTGCATTCGTTACATTTATGTTATTCTAGGGTCAATACACAATATATTTTTTTGTAGTTTTAATTAATTTTATTCATTTTCATATTGACATTTTTGCCTGTATACCGGATAGCTTGTTAGACTGTACTAATTTGTGCGCCTTTTTTTTTGAGGGTGGGATATCATCATGACACCTCCCGCTCTGGGTGGAGCGGAAGGGGTCAGACTCTTACTGAGTAAAACCCATCCTTCCTTTATGTTCCAGGGTAGCGGTAACCCTTTCGGACAATTCCGCTGAATTTGTGTGCCTAAGTTTAAATCGCTATACAACGATGAAGACTAAAATTATTTTTTTAGTGTTTCAGCTAGCTTTTTCTTTTTACACGTAATCTAAAGATTACGTCGATACATTGAGTTAAAATGTAGCATGACGTCACAGGTATGTACATTTTATACTGACTTGTGACGTAGCACCTACTCCCCAACTTTAATGCATTTTATCTAAGTATTTTTTTTATTAATACGATAAAGCAAAAAACACGTGTCTCTTATTATTTTATTATCTGACTGATGAACTAAATATAATTTCTTTTTTGAAACCTGTCATCATCCCTATTGGACTGTATAAAATATGTTAAGGGAAACTTACCCTTATGTTCAAAACAATAGGTGCTTTTTCTTTGACGAGGAAGGGATGATGGAAAGCGAGTGTATCTTCGTTCTCGCTCAAATTGTCGTCGTTTGAAGAGACGGACGACAGCTCACCAAGGGCCTCCTTCTTTGACAAATGTTTACAGAAGTCTGTCAGCTCATCTACTGATTTACCTGTGGAAGAGATTTTTGTTTGTAATAGAAATAATGAGAAATTGTTATTAGAATGATACTGACCATATCATATTGTCATGAATATTACATTTGTAATGAAATAAGGCCTGATAAGTAAGCTGTATGCACCTGAGAACAAGGCACGGTTTGTGCAGGACGATTTGAAAGAGTAACGGTGGAGTTTCTTGCCCATTCTTAAACTAGCTTTCGGAAGAGGCGACTAGAATCAATTCTATTTCTTGTTCATTTTTGACGTTCAAAAGTGCCTATTTGAAATAAATGTTTTGACTTTTGACTTTATTGCAGAATATGGAAATATAGATATTGGAGAGATTGGATTATAAGTTCTAGATAACCACTTCACTTCAGCCCATGCCTTATCAGTGTCTAATATAAACATGGATAAAATGACAGAGGGTGACTTGTATATTCATTATTAACTGACCTCCAGACTGTATAGCAGCCATGACTTGGTTCCTCGTGTGGGGCGGCAGCGCGGCCGCGCCGGCCGGCACCGCACCGTTCTTGAGCATGTTGATAGCATTCCTCCTGGCCACTTCCAGCAGTCGCTTCTTCTCACTGTCTGCTAGTTTAACGCCGGTTGGTGACCTTGCAAAATATACGACGAATAAAATTAATCCTTATTCCTAGTCAGGACGTCAGAGTATGCTCTGGCACTATCAGGGCAAGGCTTGATGATGGTAATATGTGATAAGTTCATACTAAATGAATGCAAGGATGCAAGCAATCTTTTCCTGTTCCTGAAGAGCCACTGTGGAGATGGAAAGGCCCTGTTTTTTTTAAATTATATTTATCTTTTTATGCGGTTTTTTATATTTTATTAATAAAGTATACACATTTGTACAAGCGCTAAATTCCATCTAAAACACATAAACTGAAAACTATATTTTAATTTCCAGATTACACGAAAAATAATACGGAAAAGATTGACGCAGATTATCAATAACTTTAATTTACGCAAAATTTAATTTAATATTGCAAGGTTTAAATAGCTGTAGCTGTGTGCTGTGTTTTTGATTAAGTTATTGTTGTTCATGTGTGACTAAATAATTTAATAACGAATTAAAATAATATATGAAATAATTATTAAGTAATTTCTAAAAATAGGTTGATGCAAAAAATTGCTTATGGAAACACTTCTGGGACAAAGTCACAAAATGTTCAACCTTGAAGCTATAATATCTGTGTTCCCTTGATAGTAACTCTGCTACTATAATATTACTAAAGCTTAGCCAGAGACTTTTTTACACAAATTCAGGTTTCATACAGCTCCTTGCAATCGACAAACTACGTCCGGCATTTACTCTCGATTCGAGCTAAGCTGTGTGGCTTTTTCCATAACATATACCTACATAATATTAAATTTTCAATTTCACTACCCCAGTGCACGGAGAATCATGCCAACCCAAACATTCTGTAGCAACCCTAAGTAAATTTTACACATACCTAGACCTTCTTCCTCTTCCTCCATGCCTGGGCGACAGATGTCTCACACCTCGATGGCGTGACCTTGACCTTGAAGACCTCCGTCTCGAGCGTGACCTTGACCTTCTCCGAGACCTCGAGGGCGACCTGTGACGTGTGCGGCTACTGTGACGTGTGCGACTACTGTGACGCGTCTTAGAACTTGAGCGATGGTGGTGCTTTCTTGAAGCTGATGTTGAACGCCTTGATTTACTTCTTGACCTATTAAATTAATAAATTGTGTTTATGTTCCTTTTTTCCCGTTATCCCCGTCACGGGGACAGCGGGACGTGATTAAATTTATTTCCCGTTGTCCCCATAATGTTACAAATATTTTATTCAACTATATATAAGTATTTTAAAATATTTCACTGAAGTACCGCTGTCCTCGTAGGATGGGGATACAGCATATGGGGACACAGGGAATAAAGGTTAACTTCTTTATGGAGGGTGTAGGGCTGTTAGAATGTAAGATAAACACATTTTTGGCAGCTAAAGTTAAGCCAAATATCTATTTAGTTGAAAATCTATGAGTTAAGGATTCTTGAGGATGTTTCAAGAAAGTTGAAAGTAATTAACCAACCAATTTGAATACTTTCTTCAGTTATAATAAAGTTTCAAATTCAAAATACCTCTTGGGAGTTTTGCTTCGTTCCTTCTGTGTCGTTTTCGTTAGGCTTTCATCTTTTTTGCTCTTCTTTGCAGCATTTTTAGCATCCTCCAACAAGTCACTACTAATAAAATAACATATATAATTATTTCTGTCACATAAAAAAGATTGTACTGCCCCAAATATACTCAAATAAGGGAAGTGATGATGATAATGATGAATAATAAATTGTAAACTGATGTTGTTGGTCTAATCCAGGGATGGCGAACCAATGGCATGCATGCCTTTGATGGCACGTAACAACATAATTTGGGAACGGCATCATTTCAAGAATTGAAATACCTTAGGCATCTAGTTTGCAACAACGTATTTAAAGTTACACTAATTTGTTCATTCATGTAAATAAATATAAAAGTGTTAATGTTGATATTACTGTAACATAAAAAATGTATTATTCTGTTTTTTCCAGTACTCATAAGATTGTTTGTTGGCACGTCCTGGCCACAATAATTATTTTTTTGCGAAAAAATGGCACATAGATGTGTAGAGGTTCGCCACCCCTTTTTTTTTTTAAGGCTGGGAAATCATCCAATGGCTGCTCCCGCTCTGGGTGGAGCGGAAGGGAGTGGCAGACTCTTACTGACTAAAACCCATCCATGTTCCTTCCGTAGCCCTTTATGTTCCGGGGTAGCGGTAACCCTTTCGGACAATCCCGCTCAGGTTCGCCACCCCTGGTCTTATCAAACAAAGACTAGTACGAAAATTATTTTTAATTGCCTAACTGAGAACAAGGATGATATATTTCAGATTGTTATTAGTTTTAGTAAGGTTAGGAAAATATATTTTGCATGTATATATTTTGATTTTTTATTATAAAAAATAAAAAGATATATTTTATATTATAAAAAATAAAAAGAAGTGATTTAGGTACGTAAAAATTGCAATTTTCTTAGTAGTCCACTGACAAAAACAGTGAAAATAAAAAAGAACAAAATTTTGATCTACGGAGTTACCATACTTGCACAGTTACAGAAAGATCAAGCTAAGCAGAAATAAAGTATGGGCTAAACTTACATTTTCATTTCCTCTTCAGCTTGTTTTTTGAGTCCGCCAGGATCCGAGGTTTTAGGAAAATGTGAGTTACATACAATCTCTTTTTCAGTACTACTAGACGAGTCAGTATATTCACCTTCTTCATACTTCTCTGCTTTCTTTCTAGCCTCTTCTTCAGCCTGTTTCACAGTTTCTTCAAATACCGCACTGAATTTTAAATTCTTTATTTGAATTTTACCCTTAGATTTATCATTGTCTGTACCATTTACATCTGCTTTAGTTTCAGCCTTTTTACTATCTAGTTTTTGTCTCAAGTCAATGGTTGCACTTTTACTTTCTTTACTGTCTGGTGGCAAGGGAATGGGGTGTGGAGGTGATAAAGAGGAGTTATCTTCTATTTTTTTAGTCACTGGCTTTTTTATGTCTTTTTCAACTTTAACCTCTTTGGTTTTCACTTTTTCTAATTTAATTTCTTTCTCATTTTTTGTTTTAACTTTTTCCTTTTCTGGTGTAACTAGAACTGGAGTCAACGGATACGGGTATGAAGGCGACCGGCTCTCTCTAGGACGTTTTTTGGGCTTAGTTTTTTTTCGTTTTTTCCGTTTGTGGGAGTACTCGCTACCCTGCGAGCTGACACTGCTAGTGCTCCGGCTGCGTTTCTTCTTTTCTTTCTTATGTTTCTTCTTACTTTTCTTAGACTTCTTTGAAGTAACTTCTTTTATTTTAGGAGGATCCGCGTTAAAAGCACCAAATAGTTCTGAAAGAATCTCACTTGACGACTTTTTGGAATCATCTTTTTTACGTTCGGGAGTCGTCTTCTCCCTTTTGATTAGTTGTTCAATTTTATTTATTAAGCTCGTCATTGCTATAACTAATTAACTAACACAATCGCAAGACAACATTAAACACAAAACCAAACATTTGTCGCCATGATGCAAAATTATAATAAATTTTGACATCTACTTTCATTTGACAATCAACAGTGTTACCAACAAGCAATATTAATTTCTATAAAATACTTTAATGATTTTACTCTGGTAACTTATGCTTCTCGGTGAATCGAAAAGCGTAAAGGGGCCCCGAGACGGTCAAACGGTTTGATTCAAACCTTACGTGTTTGATGAAACCGTTTGAACGGTTGTCAAACGGCATTGCGCAGTTTGGTTCGGTACGCCGCCATAATTAGACTTGTGTGTGATGCAGACAAGATGCTTTATAACGTTAATGTCCTGCGTCAGAAGAGAAAAAAAAAAAAAAAGACTTTGGTCCAAAGAATGGTACAAACTAAGATATCGTTTTACCCACGAACATCTACAGAAAATGCTAGAAATCTAGCACTAAACTAAGCCGAGTTTGTTCAAACGCGTCGGAACACGATCAAACGGCGCGTCAAACACAACAAAAATATGAATTTTCATCAAACAAGCTTCAAACCCGTAAATGTTTGACAAACCGTTCAAACTAGTTATGTAAACGATCAAAATGGTTTGAGTCAAACCAAAATTTACGTGTTTGAATCAAACCGTTTGACCGTGTCGGGGGCCCTTAAGTTTGTACTTCTGGTTTATTCATGGTTTATTAAACGGTACATACTTCAAAAGAACTCTGGGTGCCTGACGACGCATAAAAATCTTTGGACAAATAAAAATAATTAACCTGGCCTGGTATGCGAAATACGTAACGTGGGCCTCGGCAAACATGTCAGAGGGACTGTAATACCACGGGAGCTCCATAGACTCCATAGTAACAAAAATGTATTGCTGTACTGCACTCTTAGGTCAATGTAAATGTAAATAGTCAACCCATAGGCTCCACGTGTAAATACGGGCATGAGACATCAGGGTCCCGAAAAATGTTGAAAATGAAATAATAATAACAAAATCTGTAACTGTGGCACTGTCTGAGGGCGTCCATTAGATATTTTATGTCTGGTTGTTCTCGTCTGGCAAACGTAGGTAAGTACTTCCACAGGCGCAACCAAGTTGCCAGGATTGTTCACCAGGAAATTGCTTTGAAATGTATTTAAACATGAGGATTCTAGGGTATCGTATAACAGGTACCTACTACGTGCCCGATCCGATTCTCGAAAATAAGCATTTCACGTTGTACTAGGATGAGCCTATAATAATAGCCAAGAATCTTCGCCAATAAGCCTGATATAGTGGTGGTAGGTATCTAGACTAGCGCGCCGCGCAATGATAGCCGATATTACCATTCCACATGACGAGAGCTTCGTGAAAAGTGAACAAATAAATTATCTCGACTTAGCACACGTGTTGTGTGCACACGGATGTCAGCTCGGCTGCATTGTGCCGATTGTCGTAATGACGAATGCCTGATGGCCGAAAGCCTCGACCAAAAAGGCCAAAATCTCTCGACTCTCTCATTAGGCGGTTGGGTCAAGAGTCTCATTCAGATGGCATGAAAGCCGTCAAAACTGTCAATCCTCGCCTCAGAAAACATTCCCAAAACCCTTTAAATACGCGGGAGCCCCGCTAGCACCCTGAACGTATTGCTATACTGCACACGCGAGGCGTTGGATGACCTTTGCGTACACCTAACCCACAGACTGCAAGTGTAGAATGACTGGCAGTTAGCTCTAAACCGAGTCATTTTAATCTTCTAGCTACACCGTGCAGATCAGTATATTTGCGCCAGTCAACGCCCTACGTTGTCAGGTGCAATTCATCACTTAAAGTCATCCGTGATCCATATTGTTTTATTAAGAAGATTGTTACAGATATTGCTTTGTGGAACGTTGGAGTAACACTTACCTACGGGATTTAGATATAAGTAGGTAACTCACTCTTTTGAGCATTACCTATATCTAAGTCCCTGAGTCACCTCATAAACTTTTACAAGCTTTTTATTTGACTAATGGAGGAAATCAGCAACAGCGTATCGTGGGCGTAAATAGGTAGGTAGGTAGTACGGGCTGGCGTCCGCAACTCCACGTCAGTGCGTGTATCGCGTACGGGGCGTAGCGAATACATTATTAAAGTGACAACTGACAACAGTTATTTAGGTACGATATGAAATCGGTAATCAGGGGGTGTTGTCGTCAAGGGTGGTTTCGAGGGATGCCCGGCAGAAAACCTCCACGTGTGCCCGGGGACTGGAGTTCCTTTCTGGACACGTCCGGGGGGAAGGCCAGTCTTCGGGCCGGTGCATCCTGGGATGCGGGCAGCGACTTCCCATTGGGGCTATTCCCCAGTTGGTTCTCGCTGTCCGCATGCTAATGTTCTGCCAGGAGGATCGCTCCACACCTGCCGCTCTGAGTAGCAGAGCGGCAACTGTGGTGGAGTCAGAGCGGGCCCGGTGTGCACTTACCCTGCCGCCGGGCAGGCAGGAGGGGTAACCCTCCTGTCACCGCTATAATCTCGTAGCCCCGGAGACAGTTACGGTCATGTCTCTGACTGTTGAAGGGGGTCGAGGCACATAATATAAATTACCATTTTCACTAATGAAATGCTTAAGCTTTTCTATTTGTCTCAAAGTACTTCTGTTACAAGTCAAAATTAATTCAACGCTATCAGTTGGTCGTTTAAGGATTTCCACTACTTTAGGTTGATCAGGCCTAGGAGTAGGGAGCACCTCAGTGGTGTCATTGTTTTGTAAGTCGGTACGTAACCTACGAGCTTGTGCCCTTGTCATTACTGACACTACATGTCTATGCATATCTTTCAAATCGGTGGAAGTCAAGGGAATCCGGCTCAATGCATCTGCAGCTGCGTTGTGCCGTCCCGGGACATAACTGATTTCAAAGTCGTACTCCTCAAGATAAAGTCTAAATTTAGTCAGTCGGCTTGAAGGATCGGTCATATTAAATAAATAAATTAGTGGCTTATGATCCGTCTTTATTTTAAACCTTTTCCCGTATAAATAAGGTCTAAAATGTCGAACAGACCAGACAATTGCAAGTAACTCCAATTCAATTACAGGGTATCGCGTCTCAGCTGGTTTCAAGTTACGGCTGGCGTACGCGACTACTTTGCCATTGTTATTAGACAGTACGGCGCCTAATCCATGTTTTGATGCATCAGTTTGTAGCGTAAATGTGTTATTATTAGAGAAGTCTGGGTAATCAAGTATAGTCGGACTAATTAATATCTGTTTTAACTTATGAAATGCACGGTCACAGTCATCAGTCCATACAAACGTAACATTTTTCTTACATAATGCGTTTAAAGGGTATGCTATTTCAGCAAATTTCGGTATGAAACGCCTGTAGTAGTTGGCAAATGCCACAAACCTTTTGACTTCGTCTACATTCTGTGGAGTGGGATATTTTTGAAGACATTCTACTTTTGATGGATCGGGGTGTATACCATCTGCCGTGATTTTATGACCTAAATAAACTATTTCTTTGCGCAAAAATTCACACTTCAATGGGTTTAATTTCAAATTAACTTTTCGCAGACATTCTAAAACTTTTATTAGGTTACTATTGTGCGTTTCGAGACTATTACCCACCACAACACAATCATCCAAATAAATAAAACATGACTTATAATTTAAACCAGACATTGCGATAGTCATAAGACGTGAAAATGCACTAGGAGAAGTCTTCAACCCCATAGGACACCTTTTCATCTGATACTGCTTGTCTGTCGTGAACGCAGTGTACTTTCTAGACTCTTTTTGTAAAGATAGCTGAAAATAGCCTTGGCTAAGGTCTAATTTTGAAAAATAGATGCTATTTGACAAGGAATCTAGGATCTCCGTAATATTAGGCAATGGGAACTTATCGTCCTGTATACGGTTATTAAGTTGACGATAGTCCACTACGAGTCGCCATTTCTTTTCTCCTGACCTATCGGTTTTCTTAGGAACCAAGAGAACAGGACTGGACCATTCCGACATGGTTTCTTCAATGATATCGTTCTTAATCATCTCATCTATCTGTTTTTTAATTTCACCTTTTAACGCGTTAGGAAGCCTATAAGGCTTAACGTACACTGGGGATGTATTTTCCTTTAAATTAATCGAATGTTCTATTATATTAGTAGTGGTAAGTTTGTCACCTGGTAAATAAAAAACGTCGGCATACTTGGCACACACGTTTTCAATACCTCTTTGTTCCTCCTTATTTAAATAAGTATGTAATTCTAACGATTTAAGTAAAGTTCTAACCCTATTCGAAGTAATACTATCTCTGTCAAATGTGCAAACATAGAAACTATCTAAACAACTTATATTTAAATCATGAATATTAATACAAACCGAATTATCAGTTGTATTTAGAACTCTGACAGGAATAAGACCCCTATGTGGTTTTGACACTAAACCTGCCGTGTATACACCTTTATAAATTTCCGTAGCTAAAATGACACAATCTCGGTTGTACGACGTAGGAACGTATTTAATTACTTCGCATCTGGGTGGAACCGTAATAGTATTACTATTAACTTGAACAATAACAGACTGGTCTCGGGTTTCCAAACTCAGAGTACCACTTTTGTAATTCAATACCGCGTTATACCGCGTGAAAAAATCTTGACCGAGTATACCGTCTGCGGTACAAGATAAGTTCTCAAAAACATAGAACTTTTGCTGAAAAACTAATTTTTTTATAATAATATCTAAATAAACATATCCCAAAGACTCTAAATCACCACTTATACCCTTAATTACTATTTTATCCTCTTGTACCAAATTCAATAAAGTACTATTTTGTAATAAACATTCATACTTCAATACGCATAAACTAGCTCCACTGTCAACTAGTAGGTTAAGTTCCTCATTGTTTCTAAGATTACAATTAACTACACAAAAATTACTAAAGCTAAATATAGAATGAGTGCATTGTTTAGGCTCGAAAAAACTCTAAATCCTCATTATTAGTGTCATTGCCCTGACTGTTGGACTGTTGCACATTTACGTTATGCTGAACTCGCTTAAAGCCGGAGTGTCCGCCGCGAAACTGCTGACGCTGTCCCTCCGCGTAATTACCTCGGTTACCATTATTGACAAATGAAGTTCTTTGACCCCTATAATTGTCTTGAATTGTACGAGTATAATCATAATTATTACGAGGATTATCGTACCTATACTGGATGTTATTAGGCTGATTACAATTATTTCCTCGGCCACGAAAACCTGGTTTGTAGGTAAATCCACGCCTAGAATACTGAGTAGACCTATACTGCATGACCTGGTCGTGGTCCTGGGTGGACATGGACTGTTCGTCTACCGCAGCCCTAATAGCTTCAGGCAGAGACGTGAACTGACGTGAGGCAATGATATTGCTGAGCCGTTTGTCGGACAGGCCATCGCTAAACCTCTTTATCGCAGTCTTCTCGTTGAGAGGGCGAAGGACCTCATAAGCAGACTGGTTACCATCCGCTTGAGTCATAGTGAGATTCACAAACAACTCTTCTAACTCTGTACCGAATTTTTCGATACTCCTACGACCTTGAGTAGCTGTAAATAACTGAGACTGTAGGGACACTGCTGACTTTTTAGGCAATAAAAATTTTCTAATATCCCCTACTAAAGTTTGAACATCCGCATATGAAGGTTTAAGACGTAACTTTGCACTGGGTGAAAGACGAGTTTTTAAAACAAATTCAACTAATTGGCTTTTACCTGTATCATTTATAAGTGAACTGTAAAGCAAGATACCATCGATTAACTGATTGGTCACCTGTTCTTGCCCGTTTATGACTGGCAATAGGGAAATAGCAGTCTTAATATCAAATGAATTAGCCATGTTTTCGAAACTACTAGGCTCAACAAAAGTTTCAGAACTTGTTTGGCAACTATTATCTATACTAGAAACTAAACTCTTAATTTTCTTAAATGTTAACTGAATATCATTAATTAATGTTTGGTAAACCTCACAGGATTCAGTGCTTAGCTTTTTCTCTGTAACTTCCCGGTTCAACTGAGTCAAAATAGTATCTAATGTTCTATATTCTTTTTCAGCCTCCTCTAATTTCTTACTCGCTAATTCTTGCTTACGTCTTTCAGGACCAAGTTTAACTAAATATTCCTTTAAATAAATTAATTTAGTATGTAAATCTCGCAATTGTTGGGACATAATAGTTAACACAACATTAAAATATTATCTGACCTAGTTTAAAAAATACACAACAAAATACATCAGGCAAAAAAAATTTGCTTAACAATTAAATTAACTTACAGTAGGCAGTTCAATGGACGCAGGTATGTAGGTCATGATGACGTCCGAAGTAGCGTGATTTCTGCAATACTCCTAATGGACTCGTACTACTCCCGGCTGCTCCTCATCGGACCCGTTCAATGTATCTCCCGGCACCCTGCATTTCCTGACATCAATAGGCTTGAGCATACTCCCGGCACCCGGCACCAACAATCCTTTTCGTTTTTCTATTGACATTTAGCCCTCGACTAGGTTCTCGAAATTCTTCTGTAAACTGCTGTCTTCTGTGAGTTGTTATGCATCCATAGGTATGTTTTGCTTGAGAATATAAAATAGTTGGTAATAAATGTTCATCTTCTCTCTATAAATTTTTCATTTCCAAATTTTTCTTCTTCTTATCTTCACTTTTCTCAGACATCTTGAATAATAGAGGCAGCTTCGGAACTTCACAGAAGAAACTGGCTAAGGGTCGCCATACAGTAGGTTGTGGTACGCAGGTGCAAATAAAAGAGATATGTTTGGGTCAATGCTCCGTGTAATAATGAATATTAAATACGTGTGCAGTTACATTTATAAGGTTAGACGAGCTGCACACTACAGCCCCGACGCCGGCCCGGACGGGAAATAAAAAGGGCAAGAAGTCTCCACCGGCGCAGGTGGATAGGGTCCCAGAGCCCTCTCCCCGGCGCCCGGGGCCTCCCGCGACCGATGCCGAGTGGCAGGTGGTCGGGGAGAAAAGGAAGGCGGCCAAGGCGGCAAGGAAAAGGGCAAAAAGGCGGCGCCGCAAGGAGCGAGCCGTCGCGGCTAGGCTGCGCGCCCCAAAGACCGCGGCTGTTGTAATTACGCTGCAGCCGGACGCGGTCAAGAAGGGCGTCACATACCGCGACGTGCTCACCAAGGCACGAAAGGCGGTGGACCTCCAGGAGCTGGGGATCACCGGGGGCCTCCGGCATAGGGTGACGGCAACCGGCGCTCGCATGCTGGAGATCCCCGGTGCGTCGAGTGGCCCCACCGCTGACGCCCTAGCTGAGAAGCTAAGGGCGTCCCTTAACACGGAGAAGGCCCGGGTCTCCAGGCCCGTGAAATGCGCAGACATGCACATCATGGGCCTGGATGATTCCGTCACGGAGGAAGAGGTGGTGGCCGCCGTCGTCAGGACGGGCGGGTGTCTCGCCGACCAAATTAAGGCAGGCACCATACGCCCGGACTTCACGGGTATGCGAACCGTAACGGTAAGCTGCCCCGTGACGGCGGCTAGCAAAATTGTGGAGGGCCGAAGGCTCCTGGTGGGCTGGGTTTCGGCACAGGTCAAGGTGCTGGAGCCCAGACCTCTGAGGTGCTACCGTTGTCACGTGGGGCACCACGTCGGTGTCCAGTGCACCTCAGAGGTGGACCGCAGCACACTATGCTTCCGCTGCGGTCAGCCCGGACACACGGCCGGCTCTTGTAACGCCGCGCCGCACTGCGTCGCATGTGCGGCTGCTGGCAAGCCGGCCGATCACCGGGCGGGGAGCAAGTCATGCGCCCCGCCTGCCGGGCCCAGGAGGAGAGGCAGGCCCTCCGCCGCCACCCCCTCCGCCGCCACCCCCACCGTCGCCGCCGCCGCTGCCGCCACTGTCGCCGCCGCCGCCGCCGCCGATGCCACTGCCGAGGGACCCTCGCAGGGGACCCAGGGGGAAACTAATATGGAGGAGTGATGGCCCCACTCCGCTTCCTCCAGGCGAACATCAACCACTGCGCCTGTTCTCAGGACCTCTTGCTCCAAAGCATGGCGCAGTGGTCGATCAATATCGCCGTGGTCGCTGAGCCGTACTTTGTCCCGCCCAGGGATAACTGGGTGGAGGACCTGAGCGGCTCAGTGGCCATAACTTCGTCGGCCGCCGCCGGCACCCCGTCCCTCGAGGGTGTCTCGAAGGGACAGGGGTGCGTCGCAGCACGGTTCGGAGAGATTGTAGTAGTGGGAGTGTACTACTCTCCGAACCGAACTCTCGCCGAGTTCCACAACTCTCTCACAGAGTTGAGTGTCGTCGTCTCCAGAAGCCATCCCTTCCCCGTGCTAGTGCTCGGGGACTTCAACGCCAAAAGCCTGGCCTGGGGTTCCCGCTACACGGATGTGCGGGGTAGGATGGTGGAGGACTGGGCTCTGGAAGCAGGCCTAGCCGTCCTCAATCGGGGTTCTGTTCCCACGTGCGTGCGGATGCGGGGTGAGTCCGTTGTGGACATCTCGTTCGCTAGCCCCGCTCTGTCACAGTGCGTCTTTGACTGGCGCGTAGTAGAGGAGGTGGAGACCTACTCCGATCACCGGTATATCCGGTTCGACGTCTCCACCCAGACCTCAAGCGCGCCGGTCCGACAGGCCCCGAGTGGTCCGCGGTGGGCGCTGAAGCAGCTGGACCGGGAGCTCCTCCTGGAAGCCTCGATCGTGCAGGCCTGGGTTTCATCACCGGTCAGGCCTGCCGACATCAACGACGAGGCAGAGTGGTTCCGGGAGGCCATGTCCGAGATCTGTGACGTGGCAATGCCCCGAGTCCGGCCAGGATGCGCCCGACGTCAGGTGTACTGGTGGTCGCAAGAGGTGGAAACACTGCGTAAGGCGTGCGTCGAGGTGCGCCACCTGTACACCAGGCACCGCAGGCTCCGCATCCGCCCTCCGGATGCGGCAGCCACGGAGGCGGAGCTGTACGAGGGGTACAGAGCGGCGAAGACCGCCCTCCAGGAGGCTGTCCAGCGGGCCAAGGATGTGGCCCGCGAGGAGATGGTGGGGACTCTGGACCTAGATCCATGGGGGCGCCCATATAAAATGGTGCGGAACAAGCTCCGCACCTGGGCCCCCCCTCTGACGCAGAGTCTCCGCCCTCAGCTGGTGGAGGAGGTGGTGAGCGCTCTGTTCCCTTCACGGGGGGAGCATACTCCCCCGCCTATGGCTCCGCCCGAAGCGGACCACGAGGACGACGACGACATCCCCGCAGTGACCGAGGTAGATCTGAGAGCGGCGGTTGGAAGGCTCAAGGCCAAGAATACCGCCCCAGGACCCGACGGCTTGCCTGGTAAAGCCTGGGTCCTGGCCTCAGGGGCTCTCGGGCCCCGACTGGAGGCGCTCTTAAGCGCATGCATGGAGAGAGGCCAGTTTCCGCTCCGTTGGAAGACGGGGAAGCTGGTCCTCATACAGAAGCCAGGGCGCCCTGCGGACTCTCCGTCCGCATTCCGGCCCATAGTGCTGCTCGACGAGGTCGGCAAACTCTTTGAAAGAATTATTGCGGGCCGCCTCGTCGGGCACCTTGGAAGGACGGGGCCGGACCTTGCGGACTGCCAGTTTGGCTTCCGCAAGGGGCGCTCGACGGTGGACGCCATCATGCGCGTTAGAGCCCTCACGACGGGGGACGCGGTGTCCCAGGGTAGGGTCGTCGTGGCGGTGTCACTCGACATCGCCAACGCCTTCAACACCCTGCCCTGGAGTTGCATTAGGGAAGCACTCCGGTATCACCGGGTGCCGACCTACCTCCGTCGAATAGTCGGGGCGTACTTGACGGACAGAGCCGTCATCTACCCCGGTCACGATGGGGAATGGAACCGGCGAGAGATGTCGTGCGGTGTCCCGCAGGGATCGGTTCTGGGGCCGTTCCTGTGGGACATCGGTTACGACTGGGTGCTGCGGGCCGACCTCCCTGACGGCGTCAGCGTAGTTTGCTACGCTGACGACACGCTGGTCCTGGCGCAGGGGAGGTCGCATCAGGCGGCGGCCGACGCGATGACACGCGGGGTTGCGATAGTCGTTGAGAGGATCCGGCAGTTGGGTCTCGAGGTGGCATTGCACAAATCCGAGGCCATGTCCTTTCATGGGCCTCGGAATAGGCCACCATCGGGATCCCAACTTACGGTAGGAGGGGTTCACATCGGCGTCGAGACCACGATGAAATACCTGGGTCTGGTCCTCGACAGCCGATGGAATTTCGTGGAGCACTTCCGACGTTTGGCCCCCAAGCTGGAACGGACTGGGGCCGCCTTAAAGCGGCTCTTGCCCAATTTGAGGGGGCCAAACGCCTCCTGCCGGAGGCTTTACGTGGGAGTCGTGCGGTCCATGGCCCTATACGGGGCCCCGGTGTGGGCGCGTTCATTGCGGCGACGAGCCGCTCACTATCTGAACGCGCCCCAAAAGGTGGTAGCCATTCGGCTAATCCGGGGGTACCGCACGATCTCGGGCGAGGCGGCAAGCCTCCTTGCCGGACTGCCGCCGTGGGATCTGGAGGCGATAGTCCTCGCGCGCCTGTTCGAGTGGCGCGCGGAGGCACTAAGCCGGGGGGAAACTCCGTTTCCGCAGCAAATTGCGGCGGAGCGGACGGACCTCCGGCGCGATCTCATGGCGGCCTGGAATCAGCGACTGTCGCAACCCAGCGCAGGGCACGCCACGATAGTGGCGGTAAGGCCCCTCTTTGAGGAGTGGCTAGAGAGGCGTCACGGCGCCCTCACCTTCCGCCTGACGCAGGTCCTCACCGGACATGGATGTTTCGGGAGGTTCCTGCACATCATCAGGCGAGAGGAAACGCCCGGGTGTCACCACTGCGAGGATCGCCCAGAGGACACGGTAGAGCACACGGTGCAAACCTGCCCCGCATGGGCAGAGCACCGCCGTGTCCTCGTAGAGGCGATCTGGGTGACTGATCCGCGTAATGGGTGACTCACCGTCCGATCAGCACCAGACCCGTGCCGTACGGCGCGTATATGTTCCACGCGCGCCTCAAAGAGATGTCAGCATATGAAGGGGCCCCTTAGGGCCAAGCCTGCCGGGTAAGCGGGATTGTCCGAAAGGGTTACCGCTACCCCGGAACATAAAGGGCTACGGAAGGAACATGGATGGGTTTTAGTCAGTAAGAGTCTGACACTCCCTTCCGCTCCACCCAGAGCGGGAGCAGTCATTGGATGATTTCCAAGCCTTAAAAAAAAAAAAAAAAAAAGGGTGGTTTCGAATTTAGGTCATGGCGATCAAACTCAGCAGAGACGGCCATCTGCACGGGAGATATTAAATTGCCCGAATGATCCTGATCTCTCTCAGGTCTTGACGGATTGTCCTCCTTTCGGACTATTGGGAGAAGAGAGTGCACCTGTGTGCACTCTCTAGCCACAGGGCTACACAGATATAAGGGATCCTACAGTCCTAAATTATTAATTACTAAAAGGAGAAGGGGTTAAATAAAAAAAGTCGTTTTAAGTTTGGTTTTTATTGTTTTCTCAATACCTTTGCAAGGTTGGTAAGTGATAAACTGATAAACAATACAGAATGGATACTACGTTCTTTATAATCTGTACGATTGAAATACACTGCGATTTTCATGTGAACTGCAGCATAGGACGGAAAACTTGTCCTTTTATGTTAGGTATATTTTATTAAGGTACATATGTAAGTAGGTAAGGGAGTGTTCAGAGAAAATGTCTTACAATTAATAATTTCAAGAAATCTCGATCTACTTATTCGACATGTACCTACACGTAAGTAGGGAAGCTTTTAGCATGATTGCATGGTATGAGTGTACATTTTCAGATAAACAGTTGAACATTTTTTACAATTGACTGTTACATACCATCTGTTTATAAGAAAACTATCGTAGATGATAAAAAGTAATGCATTGTAGGGTAATATCAGATTCTTTAACCTATCATCCAGTTTGAATAACTTTGACACAAACAAAGACAAGCACAATTCTTTAATAAATAATCATTACAATAAAATGCAAGAACAATAAATACACAATAATTAATTTGGCAATCAATTTCAGAATTTAATAATTGGAAGCTCCAACTATTGAGCAATAAGTACTTAACTTTACAATTTCAGGCCCTTGCCAATCATTTTTATTTAACCAGTGCTACGTTAAAAAGAAAAAGGATGCAAGTGCATTTTCTGAACAGGGTACACAGAAAAATAAATAGGGATTAGGTTATGGTATCATATTCTAATGTATTATTTATTCATAACGAGTACTTTTACACTACCCGCTTTTGCCACAAGTGTTGTAGGTACATCATACTTATTATAATGCCTTAGGAAGACAGAATAAATACTACAAATTGGCCAAATTAATAAAAATATTCAAAAAGCAATAAATATTATCATATCACACAATAATATCCGTAATTAGTACTTAATAAATCGATGATTAACTTAATCATTCTAATTAATATTCAGGTATACATAAGAATAGCAAACGTTTTTCATTAGATACGTCGATACAATCGTAAAATACATTCCCGTATTAAAATACCTACCTATCTACGTTTTCGTATCAAATTTTAAATGATTTTCCATGTACTTGATTTATAAAAACTTGTTTGCTATAAAAACTAATAATAACTAACTGAAAACTAGTCACAGTTTATTTTTATGTTACTCTACATTTATGAAAATATCTAGACAACAAGTTTATTTATTGTTTATGATTATTTTTCAATCACATTTTTTTAAACTCAAATTATAAATTCATATAATTGTCATTTCCTCCCATTACTTTTACAGATCCGCGTGTTCATTTACCTTCAATGAAATAAAAATGTTCAATGTTTCTAACGTTTTTTTTTTTCATATTTTTAATATTCATCGCGTTTGTCATTTAAAAGGTGCTTATTAAACTTTTCGAATTGTGCAAACTGGGTGCAACGACGGCAACCTTTCTTTCTCATGTACTTTTATACATTTTTAAGTACGTCAATGTTAAACGCTAACATTTTTTTTTATCACACAGATCATAACGGGTCCCAAAAATTTTATAAACCATGAGACAGAACATGAGATTTCCGCTCGATCAACGAGTGGTAATGAAGCGTTCGCCTAAATGAGTGGAGTAACCAGCTTCACAAGTATTAGATCCCCGATACATTTACGTCACATGGTATTTGATTCACTGATAGCCATACCATTCTAAATACAATATAATACAAGGAATGTTGAAGTGAGTGGGAGTGTGACTGTTTCAAACTTAAGCTAAGGCAACATCCGAATGATATAATCGGCATATTGCGAAAGGAGAACCGAAATAGTAGGTAGGACAAGATAGCATTCTCAGATTTATTTAGTTTTATTGTCTGTACTCCAATAGTATCAGCGAAACACATGCCGTCAAATGACGTAGCCTACTGATCTGATCATTCTATGTCAGGGTTCCAAATGGTGATCGCTAGTATTGTTGAGATCAGTAACTAGGCTAGCTCCAGAGAACGCAGCAAACGCCTAGAGCTCTCGAATCTGACTGGAAGCGTGATGAGGCATCAGCTATATACATATCAAAATGTAGGCTGACTTGTATGTAACGCCCAACAAGAAAGCCATTCGTTGTCAATATCAAGAAGTAGATACTAGGAGATTAAAAACGCTAACGGCTGAAAAATATCGCAGAGGCCCTATGTATAGAAGTCTAAGAGCGCTTGTACACTGAGCCGGGTCTGCGCCAGTCCCCAGGAGCCCTCCCGCCTGGTTGTCCGCGGGCGCGCGGCTGACCGCTGCCTGTACAAGCGCCAAAACGGAGCTAACACCTGTCGTATCGACTCGGGTCTGACCGAGAGCACTAGCCGCCCCATCTTAAAGCTACTACTAAAATTCTCTAGGCGATCAAAGATCGCAAGCTAAATTGATTTTATTCAAAAGTCTTAAAAAAATAAAATCTGCTAGTGATCAACGTTAACGCGTTAGCGGGGTCGCAAAACGGCGCGCACCGTTCGGAAACGTTTCTCGAAGCCGAGCTTCGTGTACAGAGATCGAGACGCGTCGTTTTCCGGACGAATGACGACGAAGGGTTTGTAGCCGCGTGCGGCGACTTCTTTGGTGAGACGGCGGGCCAAGTAAATCCCGTAGCCTTTCCTGCGGAATTCAGGCCTAGTTTGCATGGAGAACATGGCTCCGTAGTAGGACTGGACCATCCAGGCGGCTAGCTTTCCTTCGACGAAGATGCCGTAGGCAGGCAGTTCGGCGACCAGCTTCTCGAACACTTCGCAGCATTCTATGTCGCTCGCCGGGTACAGGTCGTGAACTGCCTTCATGTGCTCTGGCAGCAAGCGAACTAACTCCACGTCCGATGGCAATCTAGAATCATATTTTAATCCGTGGTTAGAATCTTTTAAAACCAAACGTTACCAGGGAGCATCAGGCCGCTCTGTAGGCAAGAAATGGTCGAGACGTTAAAATTTTATAAATGTTCCTGGAAAAGTCTATGTTACCGCCTATACACAAAGCATTCACAACGTTGATGTTCCTTACCCCTCAGTACTGTCGTCTTGTGGTGGGTTATCACAGGCATAGACGTCACCAGTAATCTTGTCGTGCGCCTCATAGTGCCTCTCGAAGCGGTTCACGATGGCCTCGTGAGTGAAGTTCAGGTACAGTGGCTGGGTCAGGTCTAGCAGGATCTCCTCTGACGTCAGGAGGTCCACCAACTCTGCGCGCTCCGAAGGACAAAACACTGTCACGCTTTCGTATGTAGTTTTGTTCGGCTGGAATAATTAGAAAACAAATGAACGTCACACTTAAAGGAACCTGTCAAAAGAAGAGCCGCTTGCTAATGACTGTGACCGTCATGGAATAAAGCGATGTCTTATGATTCTCCAAAATATACCTAATCATATGATATGCCAATCGAGAACGGGTTATTAGATAATCCACTGGATATACACTCCATTTAATTTGCATATTGTTAGACTGGAATTGAACTAGAAAGCATCATGTAGACCGTAAACAAATTAAGGGCCACAATACAAGAATGAAACCCATATTCGCTTACACGCTCCTCCACCTACGAACATCATTTAGGTCATCGAGGTAATTAGATAACTAGGTCATATTGGATTACTGAAAGCTCCTGAGTTGAATAGGGACACGTTTCAGTATCTGCTCCTGACGTTCGTACCTATGATGTGTCTACCCTATTCACAAGCAGTACCAACGACTCATAATTTTATTCGACAGAATTATGCTCGATTTATAAAATGGCGAATGAGTTGATTTTAATAAACAGAACAGCGGGGTAATTGTTTTATGTATTTAAAATGCCATTCATTTAGACATCCATTGCTTCATAGGTTTGCAAAATTCGTCTGCTCTACAGCGTAAATAACGGCATGAACGCGGCTGAACTGTCAAAATACCAGCTAGTATAGAGCAGTTTTAAATAACATTGCTACGAGTGCTACAACGCGCTACGACACGCTACGAGTTTTAAAAGACCCAAAGATCAATGAAGAAACAAATTATTCAAAGTAATCTATCTGTACCTACATAAATACCTATCAAACTTAAATATGAAAGACAAGTAGACACATTTATTTGACGAACTGTACCTAAAATATTTCTTGGTAGAAATAATAATGTATAAGTGTCTGCGCGGTTGTCAGGTGGATATGGGAGAGTTTGGCGCACAAAGAACCTTCAGCTTACGACGTCTTGTCTGGCCAGTGAGGCAATCAAACGCGTATTGTACCTAAAATTAGGACTGTCTCGAAAAGGTCAGGATCGAGCTCAGAGCCGCAGTTCTTTTTATGTTTAGGTACGGTAATAAATGGCGACGAACTTATAAGAAATGAAAGAGACCAACTATGCATCATTGTATATAGATAGATATTAAGATAGACTCATGATAGCACAAGTTTAGTGGTTTTTGGTTGCTATTTAATATGTAATCCTGTGATAATTTGTATAAAAATTAATAAAAAATAAAAAAAACATTGAAATATAGCAAGCATAGCTTTAGGGTGCCTTAAGGGTGGAAGGATGTAAAAGCTAAGCTACGAAACTATGTGACCGTTTCTACTCTGCTGCTAAGCTATGTAAGATGCGCTATGAAGAGGGGCCGCTGCGAGGTAGCCGTGCGAGGGAGATGCCCAGCTTGAACTATGCAATGTATCGACAGTAGGAAAGGCACGGGGAGTGGCGCTCTGCACATTGCTACACCACTCGCGACTATCCATAGCACGCATCCACAGCATGCGTCCAGATCATGTATCCATCCATATAAAAAACATAGCAGAACCCGTTTCTACCAGTGCTATGCTATATGGACCAATTAATATGGTTGGTGGATATCAAACGCATCCTTAACAACGTAGCATAGCATAGAATTAAAATGTTAAGCAATAGCCCTTACTATATGGCAATAAAAATATATAACAAGCTGCCTAACATATTTAAAACTGAAAAATCTGTAACAATATTTCAAAAAAGGCTAGAACTATACCTAATCCAAAAAAAATTCTACTCAGTAAAAGAATATTTAGAGTCAAGCTAAAAATAACGATCTTCTATCGTGTTCAAATTTGACGATCTGTCTGTACAAACCTATATCCTCTATCCCGGTTTATATTCATACATATAACAATTATCATAATTATAATTGTATTACCTTAAATGGATGACATTCATTTGCTGAATAATTGTATTAAATTCATTATTATTATAAAGATAAAATAATTCAACCATTTTTCCGATTGTCAAAAGTACATACATCGTTTATGGGGTTCTGTGTAATACAATAAAAACTTATACATACTTAAATTAAAAGACTATCTAACTAACTATATATACAAATAAATCCAAAAAAAGATAGGCGTTGTCAGTAGGGACTGGTCATCTCTTAGCGACTAGGGCTTGTTTTAATTTAATTTTTGAATAGTTTTTACATATTTTATATCGGATGCTTTTAACGTACTGCATCGTTCTCACATGTATAATATTAATATGAACTATGTAACCAATATTTTGTAACCATATTTTGTTTAAAAGAGTGTCCATGGAGTTTCTTGCCCGTTCTTCTCCATAGGTACCTACTGCTTTGGAATGGGCAACTAGCTTCATCTCTCTGACTGACCGACACCTTGACAATTCAAAAGTGCCTGTAATTGGTTTATTTGAAATAAATACTTTGAGTTTGAGTTTGAGTTTGATAAAAAGGACACTTAGGCGTCGAAGTACTCATCCGCATCGCTATCATCAGTAAACGTGCCCAGAAGACTGGCAGCATTGCCACGTTGAATGGCAATGCTAATTCTTTGGCCAAAGAACGATCCAAGAAATTTCCTTAAAAAGGAGTTGCGCACTCGGGCCCCATGACCCTAGAGTTTCGACCCCAAACGGCTCAAATCTGTAGTTACACATCAGGTTACTGTATTTACGCCGCTTGAGGGTCTCAGCAGCGGCAGCAGCGGCGCCAGCACAGCCCGCCGTGCTAAGAACATGAGATGGTGCAAGGGTGTCGACACAGGTTGCGTCCCACACCAGAGGCCTACCCACCTTCCAAGGCAACAAAGTCATTCCGTCTGGTCGCTTATCATCGTCACGTACCAAGCCGTTTGGTTCTAATACCGCTGGTACGCCGGCGGTGGCAAGGGCTCGACGAATAATGTCGTTGATGCTGGCGTGACGTGATATGCGACCTGCACTCCTGCCGCAGGACAGGCCATGGTGCCCGAGACTGTCAACAGCTTCACCGCAGTGACACCGATGCGGAGCAACACAAGGTGCGCCCAAGCGGAGACACGTAGCGAGCCGGAACGATGAGTCATCCATCATAGTGCCTATGGTGGATGACGGGAGCGCCTGAAGCCTTGTGGCTTCACACATAGGCTTGTGCCTGACTCCCATTCTCCCACAGCCAGCAGACGGGCACGCTCAACAGTATTAGGTGACGTGTTTACTAGGTTATCCCGTATAATACTGCAGAGTGGCACGTCCCACTGTCTCTGGGAGGACAGGTTGTCGGGCAAATCCGTATTGGGACAAGCCATTTTCCAAGCGTTCAACGCATCGGACAAACACGGTACTTCAAATTTACCAGTGAGGATGATAAAATATTCCTGGTTAATTTATCGGTACTGTGGACCGAGGAGAGGAATGCCGGTAAACTTATACTTGAAATTTTGCGGACACCGAGACCACCCAGGCGAATGGGGAGTGTGGCTTGCTGCCACGCTCGGTCGTCCAGGGCCACATTTAGCATCGAAGTTAGAGTATTTCTAATAATTTGGTCTACTTTTTCTAAAAGTTGTGGATGCTTCCAAAGAGGGGAGGAACGAAGGCTATAATTATGTAAATTTTGGACCAAAACAACTGTATCGAAGGAGGGTGAAGGCTGAATGGATGTTAATTTTGAAAAGTCTTTCCGACACGTTATTAAAATTATTAAATTATTATTATTATTATTGACATTCAATTTCGACATAACTATAATTTCTTAAATTTAATTGCACAAATATAAAAGAAAATAATTAATTAATAATAATGTTTAATGCATGCTAATTTAAGAAGATAAGGGCAGGTGAATGAAAATTGCAATGCTTGGAAAAGGCCGCTAAGTCATAAGTACCTACTAACAAGTGACGATTGTCTTAATGAGAATAAAGTTCTGTAAACCGAACATTCATAACACCAAAATTGTACACTTGGTTCGCAATAAACATTTTGACTTTGACTTTGACATATCTCTGGTGGAAAGAAGGCACCCTAAATCTACGCATCGCCCCCGGTAATGAATGGTGTGGAAAGATAAGAAATGATATTTTTCACTTTTATTTCCTTCGCTTATCTTCGGGCATTCAGTAAGAATCTAGTTCTTAGTAAAAGTTTTTTTTCGATGACTTTGTGATGGATGTCGATGTGTGGCTATGTCGATAGGTTCTTGCAAAGTTTCTTGATAAGAAAATTATGCAATCAATTATAATATAATTTAATTGACAATTTATAATATGCATTTATATTGCTTAGCATATCATAATAGTTTCAGATCCCATGAGTCGTCATTATACAGGGCGTGACTACGGGTTAAGTTTCAAAGGAGAAAGAGCAAAATGGTCTATGAGCGGCCAACAACGAAATAGGTATTAAATGAAAGTACTATTACTAAGGACCAACTTTTACTATGAACGTAACATTGCAGCTCATTTAGAAAAAAAAATACGTATAGGTTAAATACTTAGATTATAAATGTAAGAAAATGTGCAAACTCATTTTTTAAAATACATTAATAAGTATTTCAAAACGTTGTTAGCATACCGGTTACAAGACTCAACCCAAAAAAGGGTTTACTACATGGACTACCTGAGTTCGAACGGACCAATCAGCTTTGAGTGCAAACAAAAGAGCCGAGGCGTGGAGTGCGCGTCACTCCGCGCAGTCCTTCGCTTACCTTTGTGACGTTGTGTACTGTGCGATCATCTACGGATTCTTTTTCAAACATTTTGACCTTGGCTACCCTTTGGACACTGTTTCTTCCTAACCTGATAACCTGGCTATTAACTCTGAACTTCTGTACGTTTGTGCTTGTGTACTTGGACTCTGGACTTGTGTACGGCAACGGAACATTGATTGAAAAATGGCAGAAAATCGACCTATATGTGTTTTGTGCCATCGATCAGTGGTTAACAGAAGAAGATTAGAAATAACCCATGCTCTTTTTGAGGAAAATACTGCCAATGCTCAATATGTTATTGAAGCTATGGCTCCACAGCAAGTAAGTATTTTAAGACTTTTTTTGGTTGTTTTTACCCGTGTGTACCCACCCTATAGGGGCGATGGTATCATCATGTCACGATGGGCACATGGGTTCTTTTCTAAGAATGGTTAAGTCATAGTCAAAACAGATCTTCTCTCTCTTTCTCACACATGGCGCTTATGAAAACAAAGCCAGCGTTATCTAGCTTCGAGGCATAATAGAGGCCAAACTCACTAACGATGCGTATGAGCATGACTCATTCGTCACGTGGAAAAAGAGCTCGGCATGGTCTTCACTATACAAAACATGATTAGACTGAAACTGCTGCGAGTTTAAAATACTATGTTATAAACTATTTTCCTTTTCAGGTTGAATACAACGGCCGAGAATACATTTGTCGACCATGTTGGCAACGAGCTCAACGGGCTGTGCAGCCAAACAATAACCCTGCTCCGCACGAATGTGTTCTTCAAGTAGAAGAATATTCACGAGTGCCTAGCACCTCAGCGAATTGTGTGTTTGACAGATGCCGTAGCGTGTCACGTCGTCGAATGCCTGAGAATGTAAGGATTACTCTTCTGTTACACTCTAACTTATTCATACCAGACAGTGCCAGAATATGTGATGCACATTTAACATCGAATGATTGGGAGGAGCTCATTGATAGTCCAAATCTCAGACATGATTTTAACAGCACTCATTTTGTGCAAATACTAGAGCTTTTGAAAACAGCTGTTTAAAAAAAAAATATTCTGGACTTTGAAGATATCGAAAATATGGATCCTAATGAGATTCATATTCGATTGGGCGTTAGCAGAGATCAATTCAATTCAATCTTGGAACAAACGCCTTCTTTGTCTGAGTCAAACGCCAAAACGAAACTAGCCATTTATTTAATGAAGTTGCGAACTGGTGATAGCAACGAGAGATTAGCCACGCTCTTTAACATAAGTAGAAGGACTCTAGAAAGGTATTTAAAAACCGCGCGTGATGCTATATCTCTGGATTTTAAGCCAAGACACCTGGGACTCGACCATTTAAATAGAAGAATGGTCGCTGACCGCAATCTTACTGTACCAAATGCGTTATTTGGAAATCCCGAGTCATCTCCAGAAGAAAAGAAGGCAATAACAATCATGGATGGAACATATATTTATATACAGAAGAGCTCCAACTTTTCGTTCCAGCGAGAGACCTACAGTCTACACAAATACGAAAATCTATTAAAACCGTTCTTAATGGTGTGTTCTGATGGGCATATAATTGATGTTTGTGGGCCCTATGCTGCTACCGACTCAGATGCCAGTATTTTGGAAAGAATAATAAATGACGAAGAAGGCACATTTCACTGGTTTTATCGGGCTGGCGATATATTCATTTTAGATCGTGGGTTCAGAGACGTCTGTAGCGATTTGCAGCGATTCAACTACAGTGCCTATATGCCCGAAACCAAAGACCGCGGTGCAGACCAGCTTACTACTGAACAGGCCAATAGAACTAGGCTGGTCACTCTATGCCGCTGGGTAGTGGAAGTTATAAACGGCAAGTTCAAGCGAGACTTTAAATTGTTTAGGCAAGAATATTTTAATCGCGCCTTAAGTCACATGTTCAAGGACTTCCAAAACGCAGCGGCACTCATCAATGCATTTCAGACACCAATACAAGATAGTAATTATGCATCGTCGTTCGTGAATATAATTAATGAACGCATTGAAATACCAAACCTCTTAGCGGACTATGTTATCCGTCATAACATAAATAGACAGAGGGCATCATTTGAAAGACTCAGCAGTGATCAACCTATTTTTGAAGACTTCCCGGTTTTTTCTGAAGAAGACCTAATTCTGTTTGCACTTGGCACATACCAAATCAAGTTGGCTCGCAGCTACTACGCTGAACACTTAGTTGAAGGCTTGTACAATATTGAAGTATACCGGGAGCGTCAAATAAGTCAGCTCAGAGATTTTATTGAAGAAGAAAACATTTGGTTATTACGTGTGCGTATACAATCTAGACATGTGAGGTCCAGAATATATTATTCTTATATTGTAATTAACCGAGAAAGACAAAATAGAGAAGCAATTGCTCATTATTATTGCAGTTGTATAAGTGGAAGGCGCACAATCGGTTGCTGTGCACACGTTATGTGTGTAGTGTGGTATCTGGCATGGGCTAGACATCAAGACGAGGATATTTTATTACCGGCATCAGAACTCAGTGCTATTATTGTACATTAAATGTATTAATGTACAATAATGTACAGTGTGTCCTGATGATGGCAATAAAATATCCTTGTCTTGATGTTAGCCCATGTACATTAAATGTATTATGTACAATAATAGCACTGAGTTCTAATGACGTTATCATTATTATTATTGGCGATGTTTTGTCATAGTAGTAAATGTATTTTTAATGAAGTCTACATGTCATTTTATTTTATTTCCTTATTTTTAAGGCTAAACCTTAGTTATAATACGCTAAATCACAGACTGACATATCTAAAATAAAAATGTATTTAATTCTATTAATAATTACACCACAGATATAAAACATCTTGAGGGTGATTGTAGGGTGATAATACACCAAAAAAAAAAAAAATTGTTCCTGGCCGCTGTTAGACCAAGCGCCATATGATTTTGCCCATTCTCCTTACCCATATTTTCTATGAAACCTACCAACAGAGTGATATGAAAATACCTACATAGTGAGTTTTTTTTGTGCAGGTAGAAGACACCTATACTTACTTATAATAAAAAAAAATATTTTTCGATTCATTGTGGATGTTCCATGAATCCACAATTCCGACTATCTAAGCTGTCTGCTGCACAAATCTGTACAATAACGGATTTACAGACTTTTTAATTTAGAAATTGTTGATAATCTGATATACTCAAAGACAACTACCACAATGAAAGTGGTTCTACTTAAACAATTAGTAAATACTTTTTACAATGTAACAATAAAAAAAATCTGAATTTAAAATCAGAAGACTCTAGAAGTTTTGTGTTTAGAATTCAGTCTAGATTGACTTCGAGGATTATCGTCTACGCCTGACTACTTTATGTAATTAAGAGGGCATTAAGAGGCATATAAGCCGGGCTTGGCTGTCGGCCCCGACGTCTTTATGAAGTAGGCGTTTGTTTAACGAAGGGAGGTCTACATGTCTATATTGTCTATAGTTAGTAAGTTATTACAGCCCAAATACGATATGGGGTGAGCTACTGAACATTAGAGACGTCGGCAAAAGTGTAGGCGGCTGACAGCCTACTATACAGTGTGACATAGATGACATTGACAAGGAGATGTTGTTGGTTATTTGTGAAATTGTCACAAAAATTAGGATGTCTGGGTAAAAAAAAGAAATCATACTTTATCCCTCAGTCAGATCATAAAAATTATGAGACACGTATTTTTTGCTTTATAATATTAATAAAAAAGACTTAGATAACAAACAAGCTTATAGTTGGGGAGAGGGGGCTCGCTGCGTCACAAGTAAGTATAAAATCTACATACGCGTGACTTAATACCTCATTTTGATTTAATGTACATACGTATCGAAGTGATCTTTTGGTTACGTTACATTTCCAATATTTTTCAAAAATCTAGCTGACGATGACGGACAAAAAAACTTTCGTTATCGGCTTCGTTAGTTCCGATATTGGCCATCAGCCAAAAGATCCTTGTTCAGAAGATGATTTTTTTGGCGATTGAGATTCTTTAATAATGCAACAGTTAAACTTGTACGTACTTGTACTTGTTGTTTTTTCATTTATTTTGAACATACTGAAAATATTCAGAGAAATATCATTCACGATTTGAATAAATTATTTTTTCAGATAGTTGTCCTTATCTAAACTTATTTTTCACGAAAAAGCCGAGCATTTTTGCGTTTTACGCTTTATTCTTGACGCTTTATTTTGATGTAATCTCAGCTTCTTTCATCAGATTAAAATATTCGTAAACCCCTGTCTAACGACCTTGAAATTAGGCCCCTAAAATCGTCCGAAGGCATTCCGAAAGAAAATTAATCCCTTGTATTTAGGCGATTTCAGCACCTTACATTTTGCAGACTTCTGGTATATAAATAGTTAAATACACTGTAAAACTGACAAATTGGCTGACCGAATTATCGTTTGAGGAAGCTAAACCTGGATTTAAATAACTTTATTAAGTGAATTTGCTTTGCCAACGCTTTATTTACTACGTATTTCGTGTCTCAGGCATAGTCGAGATTTGCTAGGCAAAGAAGCACTTGTGGTGACGAGCTCTTGTGGCCGCTTACGTCACAAGAAAAGCGATGCTGTGTAAGGAAACTGAGAAACGATGCCAACTTAAATTTCGTTGCTTGGGTAAAGTATAAGAACTAAAGATATTGATTGTTTTTGTCCCAATCCGAGCAGGTACGTCCGTGAAATTGTAATTGAGAAGAAATAAGTCGTTACAGTTACAATTTCTAGGGCATTGTTGTCGAAATTACTCAATTTGTTACGTAGGAAATTGAGGCAATTTATTTACTGGAGTATCAGTTTATTAAGTCATTAAATCACGTTTCTTGTTGAGATTTTGACAAGCTCTAAAATACTTTTCATGATCACATTACAACGGAAGTAAAATGACTGATTTAAGTAATATGTGGCCAGTCTCAGCCTTTCTGTCTTCCAAAAGAAATTTCTAACTCCTTACATAAGAACCTAAATCCTTTGTCTTACCGTAAACTATAAAGCTTGGAACTTGAAACTCCTTCGAAAACAAAAGAAAACTAGTTTTCCTTAAGCAATATTTCCTCTCCACAATCCCTCACGGATTTCTAGACGGAGCATAGTTAAATAATGCATGTAGCACAGTGAGTTGCAAACACCGGTGACATAGCTCGTTAGCTCGCTGTGAAGCCAATCCCTAAGGCAGGAGAAGATGACTCTTCTCGTAAAGAGAAGAAGGGTTAGAATGCTCTCGGCATATAAATACGAAAGTTTTCTAGACGGCGAACCGAGAAAATGAGGTAAAAGACAGAAAAGCAAAGTCATAACTTAATTAACTTTTAGAGGCGTGATACGCAGTTTTGCTGACGTTGGTGTCTCTTTGCTCGGCAAGTAATAAAGTAGTGAACGTTAGGCAATGCTCTTAAAACATGTAAGCCCCGAAAAACACGCAAGCAGCGAGAAGATAACGTCTCGTAGTGACATAAACATAGTTAATATTTGAGTTCGTGCCTTTTGGTTAGTGGTTACAACGTCTTTTTTTTTTTTTGAGAATTGGAAATCATCCAATGACTTCTCCCCCTCTGGGTGGAGCGGAAGGGAGTGTCAGACTCTTACTGACTAAAACCCATCCATGTTCCTTCCCCTTATGGCGTAGCCCTTTATGTTCCGGGGTAGCGGTAACCCTTTCGGACAATCCCGCTTACCGGTTAAAATGTCTACGGACTCTGGCAAGGTTCATATCCTCGTGACAGATCTTAGAGACAGACATTTTGTATTTTTAAACAGTAACCAACAACGTGGCAGAAAAGTATTTAGGCACCTTGACTACAAATAATTTGATAAATGCGTATCGTTCCGTCGCTGTCATTTTGTCAAACGATATTTTAAATACCTTTCGAGCTACTCACATTTGGTTGTGGTGCACCTTTAGCAAAAACATATTTCGAAAAAAAAAAACTGCTGTCAAAATGTAGGGAACAGCTGATGAGTACAATGACCCCTTAAAAAATGCCCATGAATTGAATTTCACCCTGTATAAAACTTTTGTCCACAAAATGGATGAAAAATGTTCTTATAGGTATTTTACTTCCAACCAACACTTATTTTATCGTGCGGAAGTTCATAATAGCGTGTTCAAAAGTGAGCCTTTTATACTTTCTTATGTAGTGTAACCAAACTCGCAAACGTCACGTTTCAAACTCATTTCCTGAGACCGTTTTATGGATTAAAATAGCAACAACCCTTAACCTTTATGTTAAGTAATGACATTCTCGATTATATAGGCTTAATGTTTCGGCAGAATAAGGTGGCGGTCTGATTTAAAAAGTTCCATTGCAGGTTTCGTGTTCGATATTTAATTGAGATCGCTGCTATTCTTATTGGAATAGAGAAAGCTAGGTTCAAAATCGGATTCAGAATCCTAAAAAATATAATACAAAACGGTCGTTATATAGCCTCGTTTTGAATTGAGGCTGTTAAGTTGTTGATAGACTTATTAGAATCCTCAAAACCCTTCATCAATCCATAAATTCATCAATCGCAGAGGGGATTTTCATGCCAAAGATTTAGATTTTAAGTAATTTGAGATGTGCTTTCAAAAACCATCGTAAATGTTTTGTAAATAATGTCTAGCTTTACAAGGTGTAATTAAGATAACTGAAAACATTTTAAGGGGCTATTTATTGTACCTACTCGTCATTATGAGCAGCTTTTTTTACGGGAAGAACCCTGAAATTGCGAAAAATACCAAGGTGTTCTCTATTATTGATATTTGTACGACCTACAAGTATTTGATCCGGGTCTGGGTGTTTGTCTATCTATAATATGTATGAAAAAAAAGTATATAAGTAGTTTATCAGCCATCTCGTTACCATAACACAAGCGTTAGGTTGCTTAGCTTGGGACTATATAGCGTTGTGTGAAATGTCCAAGGATATTATTATTATTATCATCAACCATAACCATCTTAAAATGTAAGCCCAAGATTACGTAAATTGATATTTCCCGAGCAGCAGACCAAATAAGACGCTGTACCATTTCAGTACCCACTTAAATTTTAATCTCGAAGCAAGTAGTTGCCGAGGCACAAAAGGTCACTTTTGAATAATTTAATGTAGCCTTTGACGTAAAATGAACGAGAGCAGTTTTTGTTTACAGTTTTAGTTTCTCTTTGCGAAGAAAAACGGAAATCTTTAAGGTATTACGACCGCGCTTTGCTAAGTTGGACGTTTTTTTTACTATGAAAAACTTCGAAGTGTTTTTTATTACCAAAAGTAAATAAAATTCATTGAATGAAACTTACCGTACTAGTACAGCCGGGGAAATGCAGACAGATCGGATCCTCGGGCCAATTCTTCGCTACATAAAAATGGAAGTCCCACACCTTGTTGTTTAGATATGTTTGAATCGTTTGATGAAACTAGAAATAAACAGATAAATACAAAATAAATTAGTTATCAAAAGTGTCTAATCTTGCCCATAATAATAATAATTTTTATTTTTAGAATTAACTTCATGTTTGCAATACCTGTTAGACTAACAATCACTTGAAATTAGAATGCTATTAACTGTTAATAGCATTCTAATTTCAAATTATTGTTCTTAAAAAAATACGTATAGCTTTTATGAGTTGACATTCACCACAGAGAATAAAACACAAATACGCGCTTCAATCTAATACCAATTTATGAATAATCTCCGACCCAATTTCTAAACCGTTTGAAGTAAAATCTCATTAAAAGTTACCTTTAAAGATTCAGGCATATACTGCACTAAAACATCGGCCACAGCTGGGAGCTCGTCTTCTGAAACCAATCGAAAGTTTTTCCCTTCGGGCACGATTTCCATCTCTGAAACAAACGTTGAAACAGTTTTCATTTTGCTCAGGTATAAATGGCGGGTAAACGGAAAAGCGCTTGTGTGACAAATATGGGACGGCAGGCAAAGGCAGCTATGCAAACTGCCAAGCATGAGTCTTGACCTATTTATGTATTTGTATTTGTGTTTGAAGGTTTTACTTATTTGCTTTACTCGTGTGTGGAACCCATGATTAAAAATTAATTCATGTATAAAAGTTTTACTTAATTAAGTAGGTATTATAAAAATTATTCGACTATATCATAATTCATAGTGTCAAACATTTACACATAGAGCAAACAAATCAAAGTGTTCCTATTTTGTCACCCATATCTACGTAATCGTTATGACGGTTTACAACCCAGATAGCAGTCACATAACTTTACGGAATATTTACCTACTCATGTATTTGTGCTATTTCAAAGGTTAAACGTTAGTCCTCATAACAACTAGTATCGTAAGTTAATCAGCCGTCATTCCTATAGTTTCTTAGAACCGTAAATTGCTTAAAAGCTTCTACGGTATCGGTATCCATTCAGAAGTCAATAATGTTTTACTGCATGCAATATGACGTTTTATGCATATTAGCGCACTACTGCCGTGTTGACTGTGTTGTTTCTAGTACTTGCGTACCATATATAGCTCGTGGTAGAAACACGAGAGTTCAAACACCTCTACAACATTATTTTTTACTAACAAACATTTATTGTGTATAAGATTGTTACCTAAAAGAGATTGTTAGCTCCGAGCTCGTGTTATCACAATGGGAATCTTGTGTAAGCGAATTATTACCTAAGAAAATAATAGAGTTACGAAGGTTGTAACGTTTGTGAAAGAAATAACTACAAACACGCTAGGGGTAAAATGTTCATTTGTTTTACTATATTTTGTGCTACTTACTACATGTGATAAAGAAAAACAAACCACATCTTTTTCTTCTAGTCGCTATCACTCTGCGTAAGAAAAGAAATTCGTAGCGATAAAGGAAATTACCGCGAGCTTGCTACGAGCGCTACGCTTTTCATAGCGCTACGAGCTACGACCTCCGGAAAGCGAACCTTCATAAGAAAAAGGAGCCCCTATATTAAGTAGATATATGACCGCTTTTAGCCTAGGGGCAGCAGAAAAGTCGTGTCATGACCTCATGAACATTTTTTTAAATATAATATGTAGAAAACAGAAACACTGCAACAGCGCAGAGATTTTAAAGATAAAATGTTGGAGAGAAAAGTGAAAGTGGATTACTGAATGTCAGCCAGATTTAATCTTGTTGAACTGTTTATTTTATTTGTTGGAAAGTATGTTGTGGTATTTTTATGAGATTTAGTTTAAAACTTGTAGCTTTTCGTGGAGTTTCAATACATTATATGCCTTAGTCAACCAGTGTTTTTAAATCTGGTACCTACCTGTTTCATCATTAGTTATGGGATTTAAAAGAATTGGTCAAATATCTCTTTTCGAATAAAAAAAAAATATAGGACCAAAAAAAAGTCGTTAGTGCTAAACAATTAATATTAAATCACAATTTATTAATCAATCAATCAATCATTTATTTGCAACGAATGTAGGTACATTAAAATACAGATGGAGTAGATAAGAGTGAGCCATATACATTCTGCCTGGAAAAAGGCACGCAATTTTTTAAAAAATTATTAAGAAACTATCCATAAGTAAAATTACAAATTAAAATGTCACAGTTACAATAATTACATACATTGATTAATAATGAAAGATGTTAAATACAATGTTACGTTAGAATAAAAAAAAATAAAAAAAATGTATATTAGGTCCATTATGTTCAAGATAATATTAATTATTTTATTATACACATTACTGATTAAAAACTTTTGTCGATTAAAAATCATTAATTGAATAATAAAATGTTTTATTAGTAAGGCCACTAATTTCGAAAATACATAATACCGAAAATAACAAGCATTGGTTTTTAATTGGAAAATTAGGCACGAATTAAAAATTTGAATTAAAAACCAACATCAAAATTGTAACACGTCACATTACGAGGTCACACCATATGGTATAGAATCTTGCATGTTGCACGACACTAAACTAAAATCACGGTTGACGTTCCACATTCAAATGTACGGCGGTAGATCTCGTGACGGTTGGCGGGTTATTCTGAACGTTTTATATGCGGGCGCCTAAATGAAGTGCAATTTGCTTAACGTTGAGTTTATACACTCGACTCCTCGACGTGACCTTGTTATGCAGTTTGAATTCTGGTTAAGTAAAAGTTTTATTCCGTGGTTTTTGAGTGAGTTTAGAAATGACTGCTTTAAAGTTAGAAATCATAAAAAGTTAACTCGGAAATTATAATTTTTTCGATGCATTGTATTTTATTAGAATATGTCTTATAATAGTTTAAATTAAACGCGGATTTCGAACAAAACTTCCGCTTCTTTATTATAAGTAAATGGCAGATTTTAGACAAACATTGATTTAGATTAAGAAAAGAATAGATTAGGCAGACCGCAGCCACAGCTAACAACAGACAGAAACTTAACTTAAAAAAAATATATATAAATGTATTAACTAAACATAATAACCAACTTAAACAAACTCTTGGCTTGATTTACGATCCCGTACGATAATAACGGTTAGTTATATTATATATTACATTCGCTGTACCTATTATGGTTTTCTCGCGATCCTTTATTATGCAAATAGACTAATTTGTATTTGTGTAAACCCTTAAAATGCCTTTACATAGAAAGGGTTGCGCCTCACTATTTGAAGGGCATTCTGAACTATACAAATCAACGTAATGTTAGTGTTAACTTATTATACTGATACAGAAGATTATAGTTGCTTTGGAAAATGCAACTAGCTTCATCTTTCTGACTGTCCGACCCTTTGACAATTCAAAAGTGCCTGTAATTGGTTTATTTGAAATAAATGCTTTGAGTTTTTTTTTAGTTTTATTTCTACATAGTTTAAAACAAAGTCGCTCCCCGCCGTCTGTCCCTCTGCACGCTTAGATCTTTTAAACTACGCAACGGATTTTATCAATAGATAGAATGATTCAAGTAGAAGGTTTATACGTATAGTATACGTATACAACAAATCTTCACCCGCGCGAAGATATCTACACTGCACCCGTGTGAAGCTGGGGCGGGTCGCTAATTAATATTTCTTTTTTTTATATTTTACCTACATTGTTCTATTTTTTTTAAATGTGTACAATTGCTACATTTACTTGCTACGGAAAGCTACTGATCAACCAGCTCTAAAGCTTTTACACATGATAGACAGTTCAAAACAGGATATTCAAAGTTAGGTAGCTATCAATATTATTTACGTTGTAATTTATGTCTGCTAGTGTCACTATCTGTTGAACTTCGAAAGCTATTAAAATGGGAGCTCTTGATTATTATTAGATACTTATAAATTAATAGATTTATTTATTTATTTTTTGAGCATGGCACACCAACGATATCTGTATAAAAAACAATGAGTAATCACGAGTGTACAATACTGTATAAAGTAAAATACCGTTTTTTTCGTAACATTACAATAGTAGCAGTAATATTAATTTCCTACATTATAAAATTACCGAATAAGATAAGATTACAAAATAAAATAAAATTTAAATAATTAGATAATCATACATTCCGTCACAAATCATTACAATTAATTAGCATTTAATGTTATGTGTGACGTAAAATGGTACAGAGGCCAGCACATCAAGTTACCACAATCTGTCAAATTTCTTTGATAGTATTTCAACTTTATTGCAAAGACATAAGGTTCATTTTTAATTATGAAAATTTGACAGGGATAGCTTGATGTGCTGGCGTCTGTACCTAAAGGCATAATTCTTTCTGACTGGTACGAATTGAGTGTAGGTATGTATATTTGCACTTCTGCCTTACCCTCGAAGAAAATAAGCGTGATATTGTACTGGTATTAATTCGAAACTGTTTATTAGTTAGGTACTTCTGTTTATTTGTTTCGAGTGCGTGAGTATTATCTTTGACTAGCTGCTCTCACGCGGTTTCACCCGCTGCTCGGCCCCTATTGGTCGTAGCGTGACGTTACATAGCCTATAGCCTTCCTCGATAAATAGACTATCCAACTCAAAAAGAATTTTTCAATTCGGACCAGTAGTTCCAGAGATTAGCGCGTTCAAACAAACAAACAAACTCTTCAGCTTTATAATATTAAGTATAGATTGATTTCCAAAACAGCTTAACAAATTTTTAAAATCTTCAGCAATAGTTCTGTGGTAGTTAGTGTCACAATAATTGCAATCTGTTGTGTTTAAGAAATATACCCACCAAATATACAAACAGACATCCAACAACAAAAAAAAAATTAATGTTAAAATTCTATGAAACAATTAAAACATTCCGCCTCCCGGAGCCATTCCAAGTCATCAGTAGGAAGACCTTGAAATGAAAAAAATAAACCTTTTGAATTTGGAATCGAATTGTTTCTTACCCTTTTCCGTCAGATGTTTTAGCAAAGGGGGAAAACGTGAATCATTGTCAAAAATATGACAAAGAAGTCATGATTGCTCAAAAACACGTGCATGGAATTAGTATGTACTATATTTTTAAGGTAAGTGAGCACGTGTCTAAGGACCAATAAAAGATTATTGCAGGACGTTAGTGACTCTCAGGTTATCGATAACTAGGACTAACAGAGGTCGTATCATGATATTGTGACGTTTTATGGGTAATAACCGGCATTTTGCGTTTAATGGGAATATGCAGACGTTATGGAGTGTCTGGGTTTATGTGAAAGTCATTGGTTATTTGAAATTCAGGTCACACGACTGAAATTATGGCCTTAAATCCAGTAAATGGAAGCACTGTATCATAAACGTCTACCAACTAAAGTGGTGTTTGTTTATTTTACTGTAAATGTGACAAAGGCGAGTGATAGGTACTTTAAGCATTTAAATCGGAAAGTACGCTGAGCGAAAATGAAGTAAGTAAAAGCCCACGCAAGCAAGGTTATTTTAGTATACAATCGCGAACGAAGCTACTAATAATATAACTTGTATAGGATTATAGCTACAGGTGTAACATTGATCTAAACCGCATAACCGTAGCACTGTAGCCTTTTTTCGTAGCAGCGTAGCATTTTCGTAGCACGTTAACGGTATCAGTAAAGGTTTCTTGGTAGAGTTTCTTAACCTGCTTGGTTTAAACATGCAACCTTTTCGAATATTTATAAGATAATAGCAAAAAAGTAATTTTAGGCTATTAATAATTTGTGACGGGGTGGGAGAGGGAAAGGTCCTTCCGTCGCCGCCGGGAGACGACCCGGGCGTCAGGAGCCACGTGACGACTCCCGCCAACAGTAGGCGCGGGCCTGCGGGCGGTGAGTAATGGGTACCTCACCGTCCGATCAGGACCAGGACGGCGCCTACATGTTGCACGCGCGCCTCAAAGAGATGACAGCATTTGATGGAGCCCGTTAGGGCCAAGCCTGCCGGGTAAGCGGGATTGTCCGAAAGTTACCGCTAACATAAAGGGCTACGAAAGGAACATGGATGGGTTTTAGTCAGTAAGAGTCTGACACTCCCTTCCGCTCCACCCCGAGCGGGAGAAGTAATTGGATGATTTCCCACCCTCAAAAAAAAAGGCTATTAATGATTTAAAGATGAAATACATGAAATGAATTCTTACAAGTGTACAGCAGTGACGTACAGCATATTTGCGTATAGTAAATAATCTAAAATAGCAGTTCTTGAATAACACTCGATACAATAATTCTCTAGATGATATTAAACAGATTGTTATTACCGCTACCCGGGAACTTAAAGGGCTAAGGAAGGAACATGGATGGGTTTTAGTCAGTAAGAGTCTGACACTCCCTTCCGCTCCACCCAGAGCGGGAGCACTCATTGGATGATTTCCCAGCCTTAAAAAAAAAAAAAGCCTCAAAAAAAAAAAGGTTGCGTTTCCACCAGAGATGTGCGGGGATGCGTAGCGGCGAATGTGCTTAAATCTAACCAATAACGACACTAGTACATGCTATCAAAATGAAGTGATCCTATTGGTGGATTTTTTCCTTGTACACCGCCTAGATACCTCGCACTGCACTGGGGAAACGCACCCTTAAGATGACAGGCAGAAGCTCCTCGGCACCACCAATTCGTTTGACATTCAGACGATTTTGGTCATGTATATCTCATCATTTCCATCGAACTTTTCTACTAAGAACTCAGCAGCATACAGTACAGCATACAGTAGGACTTTTAATTGTACTCGGTAAGTTGTAACTCTAAGCAAAATAATGTTACCATACTAAAGTTATAGTGTTGGGGTAGAGAATAAATTGTTTTTGTGAGAAAATCGTTAATCGCTAGTTGTTTCCCCGTCGCCGGGGGTACAGGTGCCTACAAGAGATAATAAATTCACAATACCTACTGCAAGTTAAAGTAAGATTGTCTCAATTACTTTTATTTTTCCTCATATAAACTCGATGGTAATTTAGGCTGATTGTCGAAAATAACTTGTGGAGGTGGGTAGCTAGAGGCAATAATACTCATATTATTATTAGTACCTTCGTGATGACGTCTTTGAGTTAATTTTGTCTGATACAAGTGGGTGTTGATTAGACAATTAATTTATGAAAACCTGTTTCTTAAATAATTTGCGAGCGAGACTCAAGAATTTTGCTAAAGTTCCCCAAGTAACGTAATTAATAAAATTAAACGTTTATGAATTTGCAAGTTTTCAACGAAAAGTTGAAACCGCTAATGTGCTACAGAAAAATGCGGAAAGTATAATTTTTTTACAGTCTAACTAAAAGAACACTAATTAAAAACGTATCCAACATTACTTATAGTTTTAATAATACAGTGTCACTCGTAAATAAGCCTAATTAGAACGTCGGGCCGTATAGAAAAGCTGCTCGCAATTAAATTTGCAATTTAAAGCAGGTGCTATACAACTATACCTACCCCTGCAGTTGGCAGGAAGGGGTGGTCGAATGCAGCGGGCGTTTCAAGGACACGCGTGACGTGTATCTACACGTTCCGTCCTGGCTAGGGTTGCCAACCGTACCTCTTTGTACACGAAGTCCAAACAATCGTTCCCCTAGCTGTGTGCATGTGTGTGCTGTGTGCACTCTAATTGAAAAATGCGCAGTACGCGTGAGTAACCTTTGAGTCAGTAGAGTAGTTTTAAAGATTGTTTCCAGTAAAGAACTATAAAGTATATTTAATACAGCCAAATACTTATTATTTAAGTAGTTTGCTGTTTTTTAGAGCTACGTTATAAATTCAGATGACATCCAATTGAGACTAACTTTACCAAAACATATTCAAATAGGTATTTGTTTTATAGTTTTCCCATAAGTTTGGCAACCCTAGCTTAGGCGGTGTAAATTCATTGTTTATTATGTTAGTACCTATCTAAAGTGTGCCTGACTATACTTACATATTATGGTGAGGTAAATTGTTTTTTATCATAATTTTATGAAGCATAATGTCTGCATAATTTGTACGTAAATGGTGCATAAACATGTACCTAAAAGCTTTATGGTTAGGTAACGCAACATTCTAGATACCAGGTACCAACGATGCAGCATATGTACATCGTATAACACGAACACTACAATCTAAACGAAGCGCCCAAAAGAAAAAACAATTGAAATAAAAAAACCGGCCAAGTGTAAGTCGGACTCGCGCACGAAGTGTTCCGTACCTTTAACTATAAACAAGGCAAAAAAACCACGTTTGTTGTAAGGGAGCCCCCTTAAATATTTATTTTATTCTGTTTTTTAGTATTTGTTGTTATAGCGGCAGTAGAAATACATCATCTGTGAAAATTTCAACTGTCTAATTATCACGGTTCATGAGATACAGCCTGGTGACAGACGAACGGAAGGACGGACGGACAGCGGAGTCTTAGTAATAGGGTCCCGTTTTACCCTTTGGGTACCCTAAAAAAAGTAGAACTAGTTAAAATAAAACCCAACTCAGACAAAGAGCTTTTGAGCTGCCCTTGATAACAAAAGGCACAGATAAAAAACTCAGAATCAATACTTATCTGGCCCAAAAACTGACAGTTTAGGATTCTATATATGAGAGAATTTTAATCAGTTGTGAGCTTTTCCTTTGGGAACACGATGGAAATTAGCAGAATATATCTGATAACTGAGAGAGAATTCGTTTTATGAAAATACGGACTTAAGTATCGCCCATGGGACATGGGACTCTGACATAACTGGAGAAATGTGTGTGTACTACAGATACACCTCCGCCTAACCCTTCCGGGATTGAAGGCGTCATGTTGTTACATAAATATCATGGAGGCAAATTATATTGGATATTTGTATGTTTGTTATTTCTGTCGCTGTTATCTTTCTTAACGTTTTTTTGTTCATGAACTCATAAATGTCTGAATTTACTCAATTTTAATTTTACAAGAACTCACAATAAATTCTCATCTAAAAGTTCTTGTAAGGAAATATTTTTTTTATTTCAAACTGGCATTTGAAGAAATATTTCTAAGAGTTACTTTCTCGCTGCTTACACACACACGCTGTGATTTTTCAAAAAACAAAATAGTGACTCGGCAATATTCCTCTCCTAATGCTTTTTACGACTGGCGCATGTCTGTGGTGAAGATATTATGTATTACTTCGATATGTAACTGATGAAAATTGATCGTATGGCCTAAATTATAGGATAGAGGGATTTAGGGAATTGACGAAAGTACGTTTTATGGATTGTTATCCGTATCGCAAGGATCTACTTCGATAAGACAGTTCGATTTTTCATGGATATATGTCGTTCATTCGAATAATCACAGTCGCCCCCACATGGATTGCCATCAGGTGGAAATTGGAAAAAAAATCCAATTTGCCACCGGGTGGCAACCTGGCAACATTAAGGGTGACCGAGAAGGGTGCAGAAAAGCAAGGCACTAAAATTACATAAGCATTTTTTACATTTAATATTCTCATTTAATAGACAGATAATGATTCTCTGAATGACGTATGAGCTTAAATGCGACGAATAAGATGTATGAACGGCTGTATTCTAGGAGATAGCGCGGAAGAGACAGGTAATCGAATATTAATGACCTCTAGAAGAAAGCATTAATATCTCTTTACTGTTTCACGAATATTCTCTTATGCCATTCACATGCCATGTCAGTCTCACTCCATAACGAACGTACATATTCATGAATGTTGAAATTTTTAGCACCTATCACACACACGTCAAACGTTAGCTTTTTTTAGTTTTTTTTTGAGCTGAAAATTGCCAGCGTTTTTGTAAGCCTCACCTGATGGCCGTCGATATAACGTCCGTGAACATTTAAATTTCGTTTTAGCACGTCATTTGGGCAGGTATTCCTAATGAACGAATGGTCGTAAACCAACAGAAAACTACTTGTGTGCTTGTAAAGGGATTAGCATTTTTCTGTGGTTATGACTGACTCGAATTACCTTCCAGTAAGGTCATTCAAAATTAATCCTGAATAAAGTGTGTTTGTCTATGGTCGAGGTTTGACAGACTGTTTATAACTAATAAAATGCAAAGAGTACAATAATAAGACTGATACGATAATTGGCTGTCCAGACACGACACAAAAACATCCACAGACACATTTATCTTTTAGATTTAGTAGCAAAAACGCCTGCTAGTTAAGTCTGGATTGACCTAGATCTAGACAAATAGGATTAGAATGGATACTAATTTTGTTATAAAAAATGGCTAAGATTTATGCCTTGCGTTTATTATAATAATACATTTTGTAAGGCATTAGTTGACAGTTAGTCTTGATTGACATGGCAAGTTTCCAGAATGTCAAACCGATTTCTCATCAACATTGACATGGCGGGAAATTATGGACAGCGTCACAGCGCATTCATAGACTGACAACCTACGTATCCGTGCGTCACGTGTCATGATAGCGCTGTAGAGATAAGATGTCGAATCGAGAACATTATTGCCATACATTAGGTCGTAGACGCGTTACGACTATATTGCTAAAGTAACTTACATCTCGGTTGGAGCAAAAACACGAAATGGATGGATGAAGTCACATCGAATGCTTAAAAAGGAATAGAGCCGGTCTATTCTGTAATAATCCCCTTTGTTATAACTTGAGTGAAGTTAGCTGTCATTCCAGCTGATATTAGGGATTTACACATAAAACTGATGTGTTCACTATAGGTATCTACCTATTATGTTTTTACGGAGAGATTTTACAGAATAGCTCCACAGACCTACCAATTAATAATAATTGAAAAAATAAAACGTTATGATCCTTCAACAAATAATAAAGATAAAACTTAAAGCGCTTTTCACAAAGCACAAAGCCAGCTTCATAAAGTAAGCCATATTAAATCTTTTTCATCAGAAGTAGTTTTAATTCTTTTTTCAAGTTTCAACCTAGTTCGAATTTCAATTAAAGAATTAAACTGGGTAGGAAGGCAGGTAGAAAGGCGAGAATTTATACCTGCCGGATTAATGTTTGTACCTGAATTGGTCTGGGGGACTTCGGTTCTTACCTACGTTTTCTGAATTATTACTGCGCTCAGTGGTTTGAGAAAATGTATTGGGATGTCGCTTTTGTCTCGAGAGTCGACGTAAGCCCGGTATAGATCTTTGGGAGAAAAATACAAGGAAGGTGGGAGTTTTTCGAAGTTGCGTGCTCTTTTCTTGTACTTACTTTGTCCCCTGACAAAGTAAGTACAAAAAAGAGCTACGTAGCTCCCTAGCTACGTAGCGTTCTATTTTGGCATAGAAGCAAATAATTAATTGTTAAATCTAGCAACTTACTAAGTGTCCGTTTTGTCGTTGTGTGTAGATTTGTGGTAAGTTATTAGATTTAAACCTAGTGTAAACACTACCGGACTCCTAAACCAAGCCACTGTGCAAAATGTCTAAGAATTCCCATACTTAGGTATATGGGTCAAATGCCCTCGATACCTCAATCACGCTCGCGTGTCAATGCGGATGTGTCAACTTGAATAGCAACGAGAAAACTCCTCCTATCCCGCTATCAGCTGATCCTGGGAAACAGAAGATCTTATTACGTTAGTAATAGGTTGTCTTTTCGCTAAGCTGGGGTTTATCTCAATGACAAACAAAACTTAGGTGACTGAAGCTTGAAGTGAGCGGTCAATAGTGTCAACCCCTAGTATCGGATGGAATGAGTTTTATGAATTACCATTCCTCAACTGGTATTACGATATAACACGGACTATGGTCTCGTACTTACTTTTAAAGAAGTCTGTGCCCGTATGTAACGGTAGGTATATAGTATGTCTTATGTAACATGTACAGAGGCCAGCACATCAAGTTACCCCAATCTGTCAAATTTCTTTGATAGTATTTCAACTTTATTGCAAAGACATAAGGTTCATTTTTAATTGAGAAAATTTGACAGTTAAGGATAGCTTGATGTGCTGGCGTCTGTACAAAATAAAGTACAATAGATAAAAGGGATAAAATGATGGGTAAAAAGGGTGGCTGAATACTTTTGAATCAGAGATACCTACGTCTGTCAAACAAAGAAAATCGTGGGCTTAATTCGTACCATATCTTATTTATCTTAAATGGAGGAGCCGCTTCGTCAGACATTATTCTACCGTTCCTGCTTTATTACGTGTTTATCTTAAGAACCTTAGGTAGGTTTATGCGCAAGTCAAATTAAGTTTGGCATTGTTTTGAATAATAAGGGAATATCATTATTTGAGCGTCATATTACGTATCGGGGAGGGTGTAACTATAACTTTATCTGTTGACTTAAAATGAATTTGAAAGTTGATTTAAATACACACCCGCAAAAACTCTTGCCATCTTCCTATGGAGGTAGAAAGAAACTACAGAACATGACATGTAATAATTACTTTAAAGTCCTTACTAATTAAGTTAAGCTTAAAGGTTGTACAAAAAAAATATTCTGTTTGTAAAAATACGGGCTGTTTGTTGTTGACTAAAAACACCTAAAAATACCAATTGAATGCCATTTGGTTCATAGCAGAAAAAAATAAAAAAGTAAAAAAAAACATTAATGACATTTACGATATTTTCTGCGTGAGTGGCCAGCTTCCGTTTAACAACAAAAATGTTTCCCTAAAAAGGTTGTGTTCACATATCGTACATACGGGCAAGTGATATTAATTAAAAAACCATTATACTGGAAAAATAAATAAATAAAAATTAAAACTTAATGGCTTCACGTTAATATTTCAACGTAAACGGCCAGTTGTTTCAAATTGGTTTGTTTAAATAAAATAAATTAAAGAAAGAGGTTGCAGTAAAACGTTCCTATTCTAAAAAAATAGATATCAATTTAGTTTAAAGATATTGAGGTTTTTTTTTTTAAAGTTCCTTAAATTATTTCGGTAGCTTTGTATTGCGCGTCTCATTCTGACTTTGTTAAGAACCTATATTATAATTTCGCAATCTAGATGATTTCTTACACCCAGAAACTATGTGACATTTCATTCAAAAGTAAAAACTAATGTGTTAAATTCCCGACACGCGACCGAATAGCAGCCATATCAAGTTAGCAACTACTTTGCGTGTGAAAAGCGGCAGCGTCGCGCGCCGCCCTTGAATCTGAGGGAGTACTGCAGTGGCCGACGCGACAACGATCGATGGATTACTTATTTAAATCTCTTAACAATCCTATTTGCTTCCCCAGTCACAACTAATCGAAACAATAATTAAAGCTGACTTTATTTTAAGAATATCAAATGAATTTTTATTTTCTTTTGAAACTTAAGATTTACTGCTGTGTTCAAATAAATTTTAATTTGTGTTTTGTATATTCAACTCGATATTATTCAATACAAAATCATATTGTTACTGCATACACAAAACATATTTTTCACTATAAAAAACTTAGATACTGAATTCGTAGACATTTTAATAATTAAGTATGTCTAGTTAATTCCTTAATCATTAAATATAATATTGATCTATAGAATTGCAAAAAAAATATTTGAAGGGCTGGATCAAATATATGCTTTCAATAAAATTAAAATTTATGTGGTTGCGTACAGCCAAACAAACATGATTTATTTTATTATTTTTTGAGCAAACATATTTTACGAAAATTATAACTTTACAGAAATATTTTATCGGTTTGTAATAAACGATTGCATATTGGAGTGATTTATTAGTTTGTAATAAAAGATGAATTTTAATTAAACTCTATTGAAATGAATTTATTACTCAGATACGTTGTTACGGATGGTTTATTTTTGGCGGTCAACCAATATATAATTTAACTTTGTAAAAGGCGGTTATTGATGCGTGATTCTATAACTGATATTACTAACTAAAATACACAGATTATTTGTGTATTAAATTATTCATTAAAGTAATTACGTTAAAAAAATAATTGTAAAATCTTATTACAATAAAACGCAAATAACTAAATCAAGCATCCCATCTCGCTAGTTAGGCGGACTGAGCTGGGGCGGCTGCTTCAGGTGCAGAAAACCCGTTTGGGGTAGGAACATTGGGACCGCGGGGTGGTCAAGGAATATGATATGATGCTTCGTTGGTCTAGTGGTCGCACGCGCTACTGTTGAGTACGAGGTTCTGGGTTCAATTCCCGGGTCGATCAGTGTTATTTGGGTTTTTTGTTAGGAATTTCTCAGTAGTAGCCCGAAATCTGAATTTGTGCCCGGTTGAAGGCAATAGGTTCGCCCCTATTACTTGGGACCAAACAGGAGAAATGACGGTGTGCCTACTATGGGTATAGCACGTGCCTTCGGGGGACCAAGGCGTGATATTGTTTTATGTTATGTTACATACTAAATATTTTAGTGTTAGGTTATAAAACGCATTGAAGATTTGTGTATAATAATCACAATGAAGTTAATCAAGTTAAATTACGTACTTACTGACTTCAATAATGTTAGTTTTTATCACTCTAAAAAGTAGAACTTATTTTGTATTGGTGAGTCGTTATTTAATAATAAGTAGGTACTAGGAACTCATAACTCAGTAAAAGTTTATGAAGTCAAGCAAGGTAGTAGCTACAATACTGTTTGTAGCAGTGACAACACTTCAGTCATAAAGTCTGCAGTTTTTTTATGATAACAAGGCATTGTAACATAATTTCAGTTAGTTTCGGTACAACTTTGGAGTACAACAATAAAATTCGTGCAATTTTCTTCGCTCCAAAGAGCATTTCAGATTTGTGACAAGTATGCTTGTAGTTCCGAATCTGATGCAAGTCTTGCCTCCTCAAAACCAAAACAATAGACAAAGTAGGTCAGTTTGAACTAGCATAGGAGAACCACGAGGAACAGTAGCAACTACCTACTCTATTGTAGGACATTGTTCCTGTTATAAGGTTCATTTTGCTTTGCATGAGATTTTAATAAGAAAAGAACGTGTTGATCGACTAGTTTTTTGTTTTAAGAAATGTGTAAGTGACAAAATATACCTTAAAGACAGTACCATAGCAATTACAAAGTAGGGAGAGTAAAGTTCTTGTAATAAATAAGAAAATCTCAAATTCAGATTTTCTCATAATGACAAATCTCAAAAGATCTAAGTAGAAAGCAAACACAGGACCAATAAATCGCAGCGAAGCTTATAAGTCTGATAAGGTCTAAAACACTATTAGATAGGTATAGTATGGCAGACGTATTTTGGCGGTCCTGAAGTTAGTTTTTGTAGCAACGAATTTGTCTCCTGCGTAGCTAATCCGCTAACTTCAGAACAGCCAAGAAAATCGGGATCAAACATTAAGCAAGTCCTTACTACGGCACATTAAGTTTGAAAAAACTTTTAACTTGTCAAGGGGTATCGTGTTAACCCACACAAAATAGATGGTGTCCCATCTGCGGACCGACCTCGGCAAGCGTAGCTTAACCTGCGATCGACCCGGCTATTATTATTTAGCCACGAGCCAAAATTCACCTGACCATTTCTGTCATAACTAACTAATACCACCTTAATAAATAATCTCGTTTAAACGGTAATGTCCAGTATATGAGCACATTATTCTCGAATGAACTATCCTGGGAATATCAATTATGAATATCCACAAAGCATTAAGTGAGCTTTATGAAATTCATCAGGAGTTCGGCCTACGCTTGAACTTCCACATAGACAATATGAAGTGGCCTTTCAATAATACCTACTACACATACCATAACATCACGCCTGTAATTCTCGGAAGGTTAAGGCAGATGTGTACCTTATTACCTAAATATCCCAGCATTATGCTGAGAAGGTGCTTTTTTGGCCTCGCACAGGTCTTTGTTTTTTCCATGTGCCTCAATTTTTAAATGTTCTTTTTTTATTTTGTTTTTTATTTATGATTTGTGCCTTTTCTGTGCGTGTCCTGAATAAAGTACTTTTTTTTTCTTTCTTTTTATTGTTCACCCTTTCGCCACTGGCTACACGTAGTTCGAATATCAACAAAAAAAATTCCAACTATCCATCTGCTGTCTCACACTGAACAAAAACCGTTGTCTAACTAAACACGGGTGTCAAAATAGTGATAGGTACATTTTCTGCCTATGTTACTCCTAGAAAACTAAGCTTTCAAACGGTGAAAGAATTTTTTAAATCGGTCCAGTAGTTTCGGAGCCTATTCATTTCAAACAAACAAAAAATCAAATCTTTCCTCTTTATAATATTAGTATAGATGATAGGTATTAATTACTCTCCAAAATTGTAGTTATTATATTCTTATTCAACATAACAACTGCGTTACATCCCAGATGACCGGTACGTGTACTACAACTTACTGTCACGAACTCCGACACGTATTTAAAAACCGCACCTAAATGTGAAGCGGCAACATTTTTAACGCTCTCGTATTTTTTAGTTCCGGCTTTCCGGCTTTGGCTTTACAAGGGTTTTCCTGAGCCTCATTACTAGAACATCTTGGCATTATCGCCTCAAAACGTATTTAGGTTAACACCATTAAAGAATTCAAGTGGAAACCGTTTTTTTTCTATTTCTACATGCCCTTCAGCGCCCTTTTATTTATTTGACGGTTTATTTTTGTTCTATAAAACTCCCTCGTTGGTCTAGTGGTTCCAAGAGCTACTGCTCAGCATGAGATCCTGACTCCTGGGTCGGGCAAAGTGTTATAGGGTTTTTCCATGTAGAATTTCTCAGTAGCAGCTGCAACGTGGAGTCCGGATTTGTGCCCGGTTGATGGCAATAGGCTCGCCATTTATTCCATGGGACTTAAAATATAACTGGCGAGAGCTGGGTTTACAAGGTACGCCTTTGCCTAAGCATTTCGGGATTACAGGTTATGATGATATGTTTATAAAACAGTTTGTTTGTTTCTATTTCGCTATAGGTACACTTTTACATCTAGGCTTTTACATTTAGTACGGATGCAAAATGATTAGATGTGTGTATAATCTGCCAACTGTAGTCATTATTAATGAACTTCGTGTCTCTGACTGATGAATGCAGAGAATTAACGGTGACAAGTTTGATTCACTGACAACTTTGATTTAATAGCGGCTCTGTCATCCATGACAGTTGTTAGCTGTTACTCACGTCATCTGTGATGACAAAAGTGCAGATTATCATCGCGTGTCTCAAGATATATTTATCTTACGCCCACTTACAATGTTAATTAGCTAATGTTATATTCCATTTATAAAAAAAAATACAACAATGTTCGCGTGATCGTTCGTTTAGCGTGTAAACTAAGTTAAGCACGATTTATGGTGTTTCTTAGGCTTCCAAGCTTTTATAACGATACTTAGATTGTGTGGAACGAATAATGGGTGATTGAAATTAATATTTAGTGTGTCCTTGGGCGTAATACGCGAATATGTAAAGCTTGAATGAAAATGTCGCCGATAATATAGCAGCACCCTCGTATTGATTCGTGTTCATACCAAGTTATGATTGAGTCGCCAAATCGAGGCTGAATAAATATGCATGTAGGTTTTACTATATTCTGAATATGTTCCGACAAACAAAGAAGCCGAATCATGTAAAAGCGCTACTCGATGTATATTTTCATGAAAATAATGCTAATCACTGAACTGAAATGCCTGGCTCATTGAGTTGAATATTTTTAGTCCTGAGTAAATATCTATATACCTATTTAATGGAGCTGATTGGAGCCTTAAAAGTGCCAGTTATAGGAATTTAACGTACAACATGATAACAAGAACATTCGATAACCTTTTGTGCTAAGTTTAAAACTTTAAAGCCTGCCACAGACAAAACAAAAAGAAACATTCCGAATTCGAATCAATTCGAATCCTTTCTTTGAAATGAAAGTAGGTACAGGTTGGTCGCATATTGCTTATTAACATTACTTCAAACGATTGTCATATTCAAAGAGTTTTATTGTACTAAGTACTTGCGTACAGTCATACGGGTGCTTCCGAATGCGGGAATTACTTATCTGGAGTTGTGGTAAAACGTGAGAATTATGTCGACCTAATCCCCAGCGAACGAATTAGAGTAACAGATTCCCCAAAAACCGCTTTGACATAATTTTGAACTCAGGAAAGCCGTGTTTTAAGAGCTTTCTTTCTTTCTTTTAAGTTTCCCTTACAAACTTAGGCCTATATCTACTGACTAATGAAACCTAGGTAGGTCCGGGCCTTCTGCGGCTAATAAACAGAAACATGATCTAACAAACTGTCAAACTCATATTTAACCAATATAATCAAATTTATATGATTTGTGTGACCCAGCAGTGGTGGCCCAGTGCCATTCAATCATCCAATCAGCTGTTATTCACAATAGTGCACAATACACGCTTCGTGACGCATAATATCTCGGTTGACAATAAATTCCTTTGACCCGATTTACTTGCACGACAGTGCAAAGTCCTGTGTGAATGTGAAATTGCGGGATGGCTTTTGGGTTCATGTCGACATTCGAACATTCATACCGAGAACTTTGAGAATATGCCGCATTTAAAATTTAATTCCGAATATCGATCAAAAAGCTCAAAGATGGCGTCTGATCTGACGTAATATTAACGAAATGGGCTAGCCGACACAGGGTTCGCTCCACAAACTTTCGGGAACGTGGAAACTGGCAAAACTTGGTGTTTCGGACTTCATGGCGCAAAAGAGTTACAGTGCGGTTCCAACTAATTTCTTAGGACCCTCACTCCATTCGTAACATGGGCAATAAAATCACGTTTAATAGGGACAGTCGAGCAATTGTTTGATTCTCGGTTTTATTGAGCATTTTAGGGCTCAAAAGTAAAATGTTCGATCGAGTTTAAAAAGGTGGCTTTTGTTAGGAGAAGTAGTACTTGAGTGAAGATCGATAGCCGCACTGAATGGGAGCCGTCTCGATAGCCTAGTTTTTGTGGCGGCTTAGCAGAAAATACCCGGTACAGGGACAATAGCGTCGGATTTCAGCTTAATGTCCTCTCTTTCGTCTGAGGTCATTTGACGCAGTCTAGAATCTATATGTATCTAGTTAGTTATGTAGGTATAGATTTAGTATGCCGCCTACTGTGTAACGATCTTTTTGTTTGTATAAATGGGTTTTTGATTGCGTAGTTTTCGACGCGGCACGAGTTAGTCAAAAATATGTTGAGTAATATTATTCAATCAATCAATTTACTCAACTTGTCGCAGTTCTTTATTATAAATATTTAATTGACAAAGTTAAAATTGTTATAGTAATATATTTAGAAACAATACAGTAATTAAGATACTTAATTTATGTTTGCTTTCAGATGGATTTTAATGTCTAACTTTTGTCTTTCCAACACCCATCGCGTTTTATCTTTTGCGCCCAATTAGTTGGGTCAAAACAAAAGTGTTTTGTTGTTAAAAAGCCCTCTTAAATTTCCGCTGCAGGCAAGGCATTAGTGAAATATTAGCCGTAGTCGTAAGACAAATCGTATGGAAATGTAGTGCCATTTCATCTAGCATTACCGCCATTAAAGTATGCCAGTTTTAACGGTCCGAGGCGTTATGCCTTTGATGAAAATGCGAGTCTATTAAAAGGAACTAATGGAGGAGAAAGTGAATAAGACCTGAAAATACTTCATGTAAAAATTGATATCATTATTCGTAATTTCTTTTTGTTTCCCAAATTACATAGTTTCAAATTTTAGTGGAACATCTACCTACATTGTACTATTCCAAAATCTGAATATTTTTTGGAGGACATTCTGAATTGTCCTAAAAAAAATGAAACTGAAATACAATACTGGGAAATACAACTTTTAAACTCCTAATAGTGTCACTGTCGCCTGTACAAATTTTCGTCACAAACTGAAAATACGTAATGACATGCCTACAGTGTTAAATCTGTAAGATTCGATAAGATCTGTTAAAACGAAACCGCGGTTAATTCAGCATAAAACATTAATATTCTATTTTCAACGAAACCGCTACGAAACTTTGTGGCTCAGACAAGATAAGTGCTTTGGGGCGTAAAACTAAACTTTTTATCTCTGTCGTTAAGTAAGGCTGTATTGCTTTTGATTTACTAAAGATAAGATAAAGGCAATGGCCAAAATAGCCCATCTCCAGACTTGGACACAAGAAATTAAATTATCAAACTATAAGATTTCGAAAATAAACTGATTTGCTTTTCTTGATCAATTAGCTCGAGGCACATATCCCCACTTGAGGGTAGGTATCATAAAACGAGTCTAAGGAATTGTGTCAATACACATAGGAGTTAGCAGCACCTGGGAAAAACATAAAGTTAGAAATCACCAAACCTCCCAATTGGTTAGTTTCCTTCTTAATACTTCCAATTGACGCGTTCCAGGTTCAACAGTAACCGACGCACCAAATAGCCTTTAAGAGTGGCGATCCTTGAATAAACGTCCGGCGCGAAAAGAGCAGTCAGCGCCGCTGCTACCCTGATGACTAGCGACTGAATCAAAGCGAAGCTGATCTTATATGTAGTTTGTAGTGTCCCGAGATAAGTGGAACTGACAGTATACAGTAGCTATGCGTACACGTTTCTCGATACCAGTACAATAGCGCATTTGAAGGACACGCGACTGCAGCGTCGCAAGGTCAATTAGCTAAGCCGCTTGTATCGGTACTACGAGTACTTGCGATATATAGTAATCTGTGGAAGTCCGTCGCGGTACTATTGTAGGTACTTTAATCAATATAGCTACGCGACTATATGGCTGCAGGAAACCGTGATGATTTTTGCATAATGATTTACTAATATGGTCCTGTCTAAATCGCGATTAAATACGGAATTTACATTGCGTCAAAAATCGTAAATAACGATTACCTACATAGTTTAATCAATGCACCCTCTTTACAAAGACATCGGGGCTGTATTGTTCGGAAAAAAAGCCGGCTAAGTGCGTTTTGGACCAAAGGACTGCGTTGGGTTAAATCGGCTTAACGCATTCTTATTGCGATTATACAATACTAACTTGCGTTCACCGAAAAAATACTTTATTCTAGTTAAAGCACACTTAAATGGTAAAAAAAAACTTTTAAATCGCTTGTTTTCTTCTGTAAAGGTACGTTGTACAAAAGCTTCAGTAAGCACCTCGGGACACGTCATTTGGATGCGCTTCGCTCAATGGAAGCTCCATTGAGGTAGGTTTGAGTGTCAGCACGTTCTTTGAAATGAATGTGTGCAGGCATGTGTAATCTGGATGATGGTATAAAATGCACCCGTATTTTGTGTGGTAATATAAAGTAAGGTTTCATTCATGAATCCAATATAAAAAAAATCCTACAAGACAATACAAAACAAATGATTATGCAGGTAGAACAGCGGTGGATTAACTTTAATAAGTATCAATTTCCAAAAACAATAATGTCAAACGAGTGATAGTAAACGTGTTTGAAACAAAGACTATCAAAAATGTAATGTTCTTATCGTTTTGCGAAATTGCGACGTCAACACGCTTAGCACGACAGCCGTATGGTTTGTTAAATTTTTTATTGCTGTAAGAGATCCGGGGCAAACGTTTACTGGATTTTAGATACAGTTCGCTAAAATTCATTGATTAAGTGGATTTTCGTAGGTCGTAGACTAAACCTAATCTAGACTTAAATCTCAAAACACGTTCAATATTTTCTGGTGCTGGAAAATTTTATGTTAATTCGACAGTTTCTCACGTTTACGTTCTTAGCAAACACGAAGAAGAAATAGTCCTAACTATGGAATTTTGATCACGAAGTGTGCGAGTGACAGACGTCCTAGACAACGGAATTACGCACAAGTAAAACGCCGTAAGTACTAAAAAAGACATGATTTACTAGCTACACATAGTATATAATGCAGATTCTAGTGGAAGCCGTAATGAGGAAAGGTCAAACACAATGCCATACTCGTCAATTAGAGGATTAACGGCATAACCAACATACGGCAGCTGACAAAAGAGGAACGAGGATTTCTATCGCGTTCGCACTCTTTTGTCATAATGCAGCAACCCCAGGTGTTCAGCCGGGAGCAGATATTTTTTGCTAGCCGTCAAACAATTAAATGTGGCATTGTACCGCAAATGAATAGCGGATCCAGGGCGGACATGTCATTGCAAGCACATAATGAAAGGTATACCTTTTATCCGGCGAGCCCTGTGTGCGAACGCCGGCGTCCGTGGCGGTAAGCCCCCGGTGATGTAGTGTCGTAGAGTGTAAGGGTGATGGAAGCGCCAAGGAGGGCTCCTGGCCGCGAGGGGCCGGCGTTGCTGCGCGTAGCGAGCGATGGGCGCGCGTGTGCCTCGAGGTCGGTATGCCGGCGGAGTGGGCCGCGCTGTCACAGCCGGCAAGGGTGCGCGCGCCTGCACCACCGCGCATGCGCCCTCGTGCGCCGCAAGCGATTAAACTAAATACACCAACACGCAGCGCCACTACATGTGCTATACTGGCGCGCTGCCGCCTCACCTACATATCAAAGTGAGTATTATACGGTTTTTTTTATAATCTTCGGTTTTGACCTATATCATTTTCTTACTTATTGTATTGCAAAGTTATTGTGAACGTTTAGTAGAATGAATTTAACCAAGGTTTCGTTAGAAGTTGTGTTCGTAGCGACGAGCTACATCAACAAAAGCTTTGACATTCATGAACGTTTCTGTAGATGAAAGAATTTTCAGTATCGGGGCCGTTTTTTTTCTTTAGCCGGCTTACTATAACAGAATACAAATTGAGTATAATTTATTAAAATATGCAGACGGAGGGTGAAGTATTGTTTGACATAGGTAGTTGTTAAGATCAGCTGTTTGTATTAGGTTATCGGTGGGTGGTATCGATTGGCGGCACTTTCACCGCTGGGCGCGAACAGTAACTGTTATTCTATGTTTTGGCGCGGCTCCAGAAATGGCGGACACCCACCCTGTTACTAAGCACACGCCATTTTCGCGTAACAATCAGGACTAACTTAGTAACTAAAAGAAAAAAAAGTTGCCGATGACAACAAAAATATTATTTTTCTGATTGTAATGTGATGTATTTATTCGGGATGCTGAATACAGCGGCGTATAAAGAGATCAAAACAGACGTTTGTGTATCCGTCATGGTTCATATAACTCGTGATGTTCCTTTTGTCGAGTTTGTAGGAGCGGCACAACAATGTCTGTGTTTATATCATGTGAAATTGTAATCGATGTAACGTTAGCGATCCTGACAATGATGGAGTCTGCAAAAAAAATCGGTAGAAACCAAAAGTCTAAAATCTTTTCCTTAATTTTTTTAAAATAAAAACGATTTTTTTCTCTCGTATTAAAACGTTTTTCTTTAAACTTTCACAATTTTTTCAAATATTTTTTTGCCCAGTGTCCTTTACACAAGTGAAATTACCACTTGCAACTTTACTGATTGCATTAAAAAAAAAAAAAATATATATATTTAGTTACTGAAATTACATTATAGGTTCATAATTTTGGGTAATTAAGTAGACTGTATTCACACAAAATGTAGTGTATCAGTGAAAATAAAGCTAAAAAGCTCTACTCACGTTAGTATCGTTCTCGTAACGTGTTTACGCGTACGTTACGCGGAGTATCTGCATTGCTACAAACCATGCTAAAACTTTAAATTGAGACTTAATTTTTCGTTTTGTGTAGGTATGAAGTTTTTGTTTTTCTCTAACCGATTATACCTACTGCATTCATAATTCGTTACCAGATTTTCAAAAGCTTTAATTGAAATGAAAAGATAGTGCTATGCAGGTTTTTGTGTATGAAGTTTGAGATATTCGTATTATAGGTACAGACGCCAGCACATCAAACTATCCCTAACTGTCAAATTTTCTCAATTCAAAATGAACCTTATGTCTTTGCAATAAAGATGGAATACTATCAAAGAAATTTGACAGATTGTGGTAACTTGATGTGCTGGCCTCTGTACATTATATCATATTACATTAGCCGCCTTACTAATAAACGTTGCAAAGATACACAACGCTTTAACCCAAATACGAACATGTAATGTTCATAAATTTATTTTGAATATGGGTATAGTTTTCACTTCGTCAAAATGACGCGAGGCAGTCCCCCAAATAAAAAAAAAATTTGAGGAAGAAATGGCGTAACCACAGAACAGATAAATAACTGTTCTGTGGGCGTAACGAACTCCCCAGCGAACATATTCTCAAACGAAAAGACTTTCCGTGAGGGTCCCAATTTTTATTTTTAACTAAATAGTTTTTTGTTATTTAAGAAAATAGTTGAACCGTCACCAATGGCGATTTTGAAATATACAGAATTAGTTCTACTACTGGCCATAAGAAGTCTATGGTTTTAAAATAACATTGTAAAACTGTATATTCAAAAGGAAACCGTGGCTGACTGACTGACTGATCTATTAACACCAGTATCATAATACAGATACCTAAGTATCTGAACGGATTGGGCTGAAATTGGGCATACAGACAGATAATAAGAAGTAGGCATCCGCAATTCCACGCGAACGATTTCTCTGAATATCGTTATTCTAACTAACATTTGCAGTTCGAATGTATGGTAGAACATGTTCTTCAACTGCAACGTTAAGTTTGTTCTTGGGATAAATTCATCCCAATCACGTAACCGTTCATTCTGCATGGTCCAACCCGCACTCCGCCGGTATTTAGAATTTCTCAATTAAGATAAAATACTGTTTCAGTAACTTCGGTTAAGTTCCGGTTAACTTATCTGATAGATCATTAATTTTATTTATTATACAAAATCTGTTCCAGTTTCAGGGTTCAGTATTTTATTAACATGGCCGATGTACCGTACGGTTTCTCGAAGGGGTCAAGTCCGGTTTGGTTCTATTCAAGAATGACCTTTGCTGCACCAAAAGTGAAGGGTACGGAATTATTACGGGGCCCCCCAACAGACAGCTTTTTTAATATTTCGAAAGTCAATACTGTGAAAATCAATATTTCGTTTGCACTTTATTAAACCAATTGAGCTATTCTAAACGTGTAGCCAAATAAGCAGCCACTCCATGTTAAATGCTTAGCTGCATATATATCCGGTTAGACTGGAAGCCTACCACAATGTAGCTGGGGAAAAAGCTAGGCAGATTTATTGATTTAGCAAGCTGATGTTGCAAGCAATGTGATTCTCTGTCGCCAAAATTGTCAAATGTAACTTTAAATTTTTATCTACTATTTAACCCCTTTAGGCTATGACTCTCTCGTTGGTCTAGTAGTTGCAATCGCTACTGCTGAACATGAGGGTTCGATTCCCGGGTCGGGCAAAGTGTCATTGGGTTTTGCCACCTGGTATTTCTTAGCAGTTATTTTGCATTGCCTATTCTACTTATGCGTTTTTATGTTTGACGTCATTATCAAAAGTTTCGTTACATTCAGTACATGTATGTAATAATAGCCGCACGGGTCGATTCATCAGGTTAAGCTACGCTAGCCGGGGTTGGTCCGTGGATGGGTGACCACGGATCTATACATACCAAGATTCTCCGAGCCTCGGAAAGCACGTTAAGTCGTTGGTCCCGGCTGTCATTTGTGCATCTTTCACAGTCGTTACGGGTCGTCAGAAGACCGAAATCTGACAGCCAGTCTTACCAAGTGGTATCGTTTTACCCAGTTACTGGGTTGTGGAGGTCGGATAGGCAGTCGCTCTATGTAAAATACTGGTATTCATCCGGTTAGACTGGAAGCTGACCCTAACATAGTTGGGGAAAAGCTAGGCAGGTTGATGTAAGAACAAAATGCGAACGTTTATGTTGTCGTAATTCAATCACGTTACTGCCACGGCTAAACAGATTCGGCTGGACGTCGCATCACGTCTCACGTTATATGTCTAACAAAGTTAACATTATTGCCAGCCTTTTTTTTCATTTTCTACTGACAGCGATGTGGACAAAGTTTTTGATCTTTATTTACTTGAACATAATATTTATATTTTAGTTTTAGGTTGTTTATTGTACAACCTAAAACTAAAATTGTGCCGGGTAAGTGGGATTGTCCGAAAGGATTACCGCTTCCTCGGAACATACAAGGCTAAGGAAGGAACATGGATGGGTTTTAGTCAGTAAGAGTCTGACACTCCCTTCCGCTCCACCCAGAGCGGGAGGAGTCATTTGATGATTTCCCAGCCTCAAAAAAATGTGTTTAAATTGTAGAGATAAGTAAAATATACTAGGTTAGTACTACAATGTAATCATGGTCTGGCGATTTGTTGGTACACTTCCAGCAGCATCTGCCAGATCTATGCCCTAAGTGGGCAAAATAATCGGCCCTTATTCATGGGACTGCCGATTTTCAGGTGTATTTACAGAGGCCAGCCCTATCTGTCAATTTTTTTAAATACATTTTCAACTTTATTGCAAAAGAATAAGGTTAATTTTCTATTGGGAAAATTTGACAGTTTGGGATAGCTTGATGTACAATGTTTACACATCCTACAAAAATAAACACAAGAGAGAGCTTCTCACTGTTCTTAAAATGTCATTCTGTTGATAGCATTCGACAGCCGACCATCATCCTTTGTTTAATAAGCTTTTAATGTATCGCCTTACTTGTTTGAGCTCGACATTAAATATTTTCGCGAGTATTTTTTTTCATCTGCTCTTACGAATTAATTGAGGTCACTTTGATGCCATGAATATGATATAATATTTGTAGATTTTAGAGGCTAAGCGCCTCTGCAGGATGCATTTTCTTCTCCCTCAAAAAGTTTTACTTCTTAGGTACAGTGATAACTATGGCACGGGATTATTTAAGATTTTTTTCATAGTTTGGATTTGTGCTCCGTTGATAGCAATAGTTTCTTTGAAGTGCGGAATTTTGGTCTGTCAGATCGAGGACTATTCTACATAACTCAAATGCGTACCTACTACGGAAATCAAAGGGATAGGTACACATAATCAACAAAGGGGGTCTTAAATGGGGAGTGAATATTAAAAGACGTAACGAGGTCAAATAGGGTATCTCGTGAATGGGCTACATTTATTTCAAACCTTGAAATAATGTTCAAAAATTTATTTCATAAGTTATTTTTATATTTGTAATGGTTTTTTGTGTTCCTTGTATCTAACTAGCAAAATGTCGGTGTAGGTACCTACTATAGGTAGTACAGCCCTGCCTTAAATTTCGAAAAATGAAAATGTGATGTTAATGTGTATGTTATAGTTTTATAGCGCTAAAATATCAACTTAAGAAAAAAAAAAACATAATATGTTTCTTATAAACTCAAGAAAAAATAAAAGTCTGGAAACTTGAATTGTAACAGCATAATATCTAGACTTTGGTAGTTTAAGATCTTCACTGCATTAAAAACGGAAACCCCCAATACATTACCACCGAGTATTTTAGCAGCAATGGAGTCGTGTGTGTTCGCTGCGGCTAGTGGCATCAGGTCAAGGACAATGCACAAATCCGCAGTCTCCTTTGTGGCGCATACCTAACAGCACACACACGCATTTTGTAGTCAGTATACAGGTTTGTCTTGTGCTCGGTTGATAGCAATAGCCTCACCATGGAACAGAACTGGTGAAATGCGAGTTATTTAATGAGTACACTTCTGCCTACTTAACCCTTCAGTGAAACAAGGCGTCATGTTAGGTTTGTATAGAGCTTTGTAAAGGAATTCGTCCGGTAAAATACTACCATTTCTATTACTACTGTCAAGCAGAGTCTATTCTATTCTATTTTTTATCTATGGTAATAAAGCCGATGTCGGCCATTCTGCCAATGTCTAGTAAATTGGAAAAGTAAGTGTGCGCTTCTGTGTTCCGATTTCAAATGAGGTACGTGTGCGTGTAATTGCAGGCACATGAGATATTTCAGTTTTGTCTCTGGCGTGGCAATACTTTGGCCTCGCCTTTGGGGCACGTCGCACATAGGGGTATTTTAATGATCTAGCTGGACAAAATGATTTATTAAGTTTTTTTACTCCAATGAGTTGCTCTAATACATTTTTTTTATGAATAATAGGAATAATTACAAAATATAAAAAAAAAATATAGTAAAAATGGTTATCAATTAATATAATAACCGGGAAGAAACCGGAAATACAACAAAGACCTTTTTAAACTTAAAAATAGGTTAGAAATTATAAGAATTTTGAACTATGTATATTTTCAAACGCCAAATAACGATATCCTGTCAAAAAAAGTACAGATTTATATTAAAAAAAAATTCGTTCTTACCTCCTTGATCCATATGAAAGAAGTCAGTTGTCACGCAAATATTTTACTTTTAATCAGATGCTATAACACTTATCTAAGAAATGCGGAAGATACATGCGATGACTAACTTCCAGCAAAATAAGTTCGCGGGAGCATCCGATAAGAGACCGGGACGGGTTGTTCATTGTTCTCTATTCGAGGACTATATAAGAACGAGTTTTTTTTGTCTTTGACAACTGAATACTTAAAATTCGATTTTTGAACGACTAGATTACCTATATACCCGTATGTGCGTTGGCAGCCTGTTTTTCTATTGCTATGCTAGACCAGCTTAAGAAGGATGCGTCAGGATAACCCGCGAAATCCAAATTTTTTTCTTACGTTTTTGGCAATTTACAGGTCTTTGTCAGTGTAAGTATTTTGATAAAAAAAAAATTCGCGGCAAATTAAAATGTTACTATTGACGCCTATTGTAGGTAGGTACCACAGATATAGACAGACATAGATAACGCAAGAGCAACTACTTCGCGTGCCTAGCTTACGTACAAAAATCGTAAGTGGTCACTTTCGCGCTCAGTCTGCATCGGTATACAGCGCTAGTCGGATCATCATACATCACTAAATAGTGCTTGTGACGTCATAATAGGTAGTCAAAAAATGGCACGCTTGGTTTTCGATCATCATACATCACTAAATAGTGCTTGTGACGTCATAATAGGTAGTCAAAAAATGGCACGCTTGGTTTTCATACAGGATACTTGCGTTATCTATATCTGTTGTAGGTACTTATTATTACAGATGTACATAGGGACACTCACCTACCTACTTTCAAGTGGATCGTCTGTCAGACGGATATACCAAAAAAATGCTCCCCAGTCGTTACGTTCAATTTACAAGGGTCGGTTTGGTTTTCAAATGTCAGTGTCTAACTGACTCTTACTGATTAAAACCCATCCATGTTCCTTCCTTAGCCCTTTATGTTCGGGGGTAGCGGTAACCTTTTCGGAGAATCCCGCTGATGCGGCAGGCTTCGGCTGGAACGGGCCCCTTCCTTTATGCTGACATCTCTTTGCGGCGCGCGTGGAACACGATATGCGCCGTCCGGCACGGGCCTGGTCCAAATCGGCCAGTGTACTCATTACTCGCCGTCCGCAGGCTCGCGCCTACGGTGGCCGGGTGTCGCTCCCGACCCCCCAGAGCGTATCCCGCGGCGTCTCGAATGTGAGGTCCTGTCCCTCAGCCATCCCGCCACCTCCTTTGTTGCATGACTGCTTCGCAGAAGGAGGAGACTGCCTCCCACTCCCTCTCGCTCCGGACCATGGCTTACACCAGGGCCGGACGTGAGAGGTCGCCACCGCCTCTATAAGGACTATTATCTCTATAACCTCTATTAGAATATTCCCGAAACAATCGTGTCCGGTGAGGACTTGCGTTAGGCGGTAGGTGAAGATGCCGTGACGCCTCTCTAGCCACTCCTCTAGTTTATAGCCTGGATTAACATATAGGATACTTTTATCACAGTAGACCGTAAGATTATTTTTCACGTCCACGCGGGCGAAGCCGCTGGCAGAAGCTAGTACTCAATATTCTGTAAGTTAATATACGTAACATTTCAATTCTGCAATTTGTGTAGGCGGATTATTGTATAATGACGTCGTTTTTGAATTTGTACGTAACAATTTAATTGACACTAGCACATAATTCCTACAGAGTTCATCATAATAGTTACGCAATATCTGCTACGAATGTTTAGATAAACACGACTATGTTCCTTCGTAGCAGATTTCTACATAATAATATTTTAGTAGCACGTACCTACCTACCTAAATTAATACAAATAACACAACGTTTCGTAGCACGGACTAGTAAAAGCACTATTTCGTAACTACACTACCGCTGGCTACGGCGTAGCTGATGGCTACGGTGATATCTTACCTCAATTGCGTATTATATCACGTTATATCCGTTAATTAATTGGTATTTAGAGAAAATTGGTGCTTATGTAACCTATCTATATTGTAGTATTGTACGTGGGCTGGAAATTAGTTCTCCATTACGGCTACTAGTGAAATTGGAGACGGAATGAAATCACTTGGGCGTGCTGAATACTAAATCGATTGTGGAAATCATACCATAGTTTCTAGCTGAAAATTGTGACCAAGCTTAAAGTTGTAAGATTTTTTCCTAGAATATGGTAGTTGCCAACATTGTACAGCATCTAGGTCTATATGAAGAAATAGGTCAGACTTCATGGCAGCCATTGAAAACCACTTCTAGGCACACTTTCCAAAAGAGTCAGTGAGTCTGAAATAGTTATTTGTTATGCAAGGCTGGAAAGTTGATTTTTGGCGCGAGTACTTCTATTGAAACCTGAGTAAGCGAAGGATTCTAGGGTTGAACCATGAGCGAAGCGAGTGGTTCAAATGTAGAATCCTGAGCGTAACGAAGGTTTCAAAGGTACGAGACGCAGAAAAGCTTTGCTGCCGAGCGCAACACACAATTTTTCACCTCACTACAGCGAGGAAACTGCTAGGTGCAAGAAAACAGGTGTTGTTGAGTTTTATTTTGTTCGAGCGTCTCAGATACATTGACTCATGTGAAGAAAATAACAGATACTTTGCAATGTATTTTATGAGTTACATAGAATATCTCCAAAATTAAATACCCTGTATTTTGTTCTATATCCTACTTGTCCTCTAAGGAGAATGAAAGAAAAAAACTAATTTAATACAAATAACTAACTAATTTAATTTAATACATATTTATTTTTGCCAAGCAAAGGATTAAATAACATATTATATATATAGTATTTATTTGATTTAAAAAATTAAACTTAAATAACTACAGAATTGGGTATTTGACAGGGTAGTATTTCAATGGCACATTCAAATGTGACGTCACAGATTTTTTTAATCAAATGGAATACTTATTAATATTAATTCCAATTTTACAATGATATCCTCGCAAAATATTTAATTTCTGTACTGTGATGGAAGTTTTTAAGGTGAGCGGTATTATTTAATATTTTATTTTAGACCGTGTCATGCATTTTCAGTGGACTGGCAGTATAGAAAATTATTAAATAGAAAGGTTCGAATTTTAAAAACTCTTTCCACGCTAAAGAGCAATAATCTATTTTCGGCTCAGATTTCGAATGACAAACAGACTCTTTCCGAGCCTGTGAGGTGAAAAATATATTATTACGTAAAGAGGAAACTGTGTAGACATAACATCATAATTATGAACATGTAGGGAAACCAGCTTCTGGCCGCGTGGAGATCGGTCATTTTCCCACGGGAACGTACTACAGGGATAAAAGTATGTCCTAAGTCATAACCTAGAGCATGGTCTAGATGTGTGCTAAATACTGAAATCCGTTCTGCCTGGTAAAGCATAAAAACGTAAAAGATACATACTTAAACCGAACCGACAAAGTTACATTCGTATTTATAATATTTAAAAAGTACGGATGGATATAACGTCCTAGTAATTTAAAAAGTAGATAATACTTGCGAGTAGAATTGTGAGCTGAGCGAGTAAACCATGCACCTACTTTAGAATGCATGCATGAACAGTTCTGTGAGGGTCGGTTGGAAGCGTGTAATCAACGCATTATGTAATGGACCAGTCGAGATCGTGAAAAGTGGCATTAAGGATAAGCTTTGTTACCTAGAGCTAGAGCAAGGGTTACCATTTCGAAAAAACCTGAAAAAAAGCCGGACATGTAGGTACGAATTGATCCGGACGGATGGTAACCCTACCTAGATTTGTATAATCAGACAGTGGGCATTTTGTGCTTAGTTCTGCGTTACCTTTAATTGACAAACCTTATAACTTGCTGTTCCTGCGTGGTTTCCTGACATCAGGAGTGTCACTATAAGCGGGATTGTCCGAAAGCGTCACCGCTACCCCGAAACATAAAGGGCCAAGGAAGGAACATGGATGGGTTTTAGTCAGTAAAAGTCTCACACTCGACCTTCCGCTCCACCCAGAGCGGGAGGAGTCATTTGATTATTGCCCATCCTCAAAAAAAGGGGTGTGACAAGGTGATTAATGTATAGTTAAGTATTCCTCGTGTAATGCAATATTTTTGTAGATTATGCTGCTTTGCTCTACACATATCAAACAAACGGAACTGAAAGGCTTTTTGTACATAGTTACAACCGATCTAAGTAGTTCTACAGTAAAATGTTTACACACATACGCAATCAAACTAAACCAACTTACTCACACCACACATACAATTTCTTTCTTTTATTTGCCAACTTGTCCCTACTTTTACATGATTGTATTCTTTATAACCTATTAAATTTTTACAATAAATATCGGCACCGTCAGTAGGGGCTGTCACCTCTTAGCTGCCACGGCTGTTTTAATATTTAAATTAATTTTGAATTGTTTTTTTTAAATCTTGTAATTATGGACGCTTTTATTAAGTTCTGCATCGTTCTCACGTGTATATTTCAACATGAGTGATGTAACCCAGTTTTTGTAAACATATTTTGATTTAAAAGAGTGTCCATGGAGTTTCTTGCCCGTTCTTCTCCATAGGTACCTACTGCTTTGGAATGGGCAACTAGCTTCATCTTTCTGACTGACCGACCCCTTGACAATTCAAAAGTGCCTGTAATTGGTTTATTTGAAATAAATGCTTTGAGTTTGAGTTTGGGTACACATTTATTGTCAATACGATGTCAGAAGGCCCTATTTTCTGTGTGACACAGTTTTCTATAACTAGTACAGGATGCCGGTGATCTTTTCCAGGTAATTTGATTTGAACAGTTTTGCTTATCAATGTCGGGTAGAAAAATTATCTGAAACACTGTGTTTGGAACAATACAATTATTATTATTAAAAACACATTCAATATGTAAGCAACGTTATCATGTAGAACAATACTTGCCCCATTTCAATTTTATCTAAAGTACATACTTACCTACGATTACCTACTTTCCAGAAGAGGGAAAACATTTCCAGAATTAACGCATTTAGAAGCGTAGAAAAATACAAGGAAATTCATTAGGGCTTGACTTCGCTTGTCGTTTTATATTTCGGTACTTACCTGATTACTATTTTAAATATTATCATTAGAATCTTGGCATTAATTCTTTCGTACTGTCCATTTTAAAGAAATAGGCCCTACTTATTAACAAAAAATAAACGAAAAAACGTCTGCGGACTTTCTCGTACGATGCCAAAATCTGAAAGTTATTTAAGTTCCTCAACTCGTATACAATATCTTTTTTTCCAACAGCTAAAGTTTTGTCATAGGGGTGCGTCCATACTGCTAGCATTCAGTTCAAGAATAAGATAAGGTATTCGAGTTTTCATTTGTAAACTAATTAGGTAAGATTATATCGTCTTAACTAAAGGAATTTCGTGCTCCAGAGATTTTTAAGTCTCCACTCTTAAATGTAAGAACTAATAAATAACTTAATTAACACATAGGTACGAAAGCTCACTAGTCCTAATAGACCAGAGATGATAATTTTTGAAACCAAAAAAAATGTTTTGCCGGAAATCGTGATAAACCGATTTTTACCCTTAAAAATGCCCCCATCCATTTCCCGTCCTCAGGTCACCCGTAAATTATTTTACCATTATTTTTGTTATATTCTCTTCCTTTTCTAATGGGTTTCATCCTACTATAATTATATTTTTTCCACTTTTTACCATTTTAATAGGCACTGGTCTATAAGCACGAATGTTCGCTGAGGAGGTTAATTTAAATTTCCGTCTTATTACATTACTTTAGTTCAGGACATGCTTAATGCTTACCTTCACCAGCCAGTTATTGTGTTTCAAACTTTCTTCCGACAGACGTAAAGTTATTGTAATTCCGATTACACTCAGTTCCACAACATTTTTTTTATTGACAACTTTAAATGATCAAAACAATAACTGGCTGGATGGTAGAGGCCAGCAATACGGTCACGCTTCAGTTCATATCAAGGACGTAATCCTTTACCTCCGGCGTTCCTATTCCTGCACCAAGAGGGGGTTTTCCAATGACTCAGCCTTTTCATTTTTGCGATGTTTGTGTGAGTGATATGTATGTCTCTGTGTATCTATAAATATGCATGTGTGTGTGCGTGCCTGCACCATAACGATACGACGCGAACCAGTAATAAACTAGCATCCAAACGCAACGGTGGTTTCATTCAGTAGCTGACAGTTCACTGGCGACGAGTACGGGATAACCTAAAATTACAAAAAAAAAAAGTTCGCGTAAAATGTCGAATATCATCGGCAATTTATCAAGTTTCGACCACGACACTCAAGAGTGGCCTATATTTAAAGGTCGACTACTGCAGTTCATAAAGTTGAACAACGTAAAAGCCGAAAACAAAAGTGCGTTATTACTGACGCATCTTTCGGATAACAGTTACCGCCTTGCACGGAACTTACTTCACCCCGATGTTCTCGAGGAAGTAACGTTCGAGGAGCTAGTCAAAAAATTAGATAAGCACTTCACGCCGAAACGTTGTGCTTTTGCTGACCGAGAAAAGTTTTATGAGGCAAAAAAATCTGATGGCGAGAGCGTCGAAGAGTGGGCGGCTCGTGTGAGGGGTTTAGCCGTGAATTGTGAGTTTGGTGAGGCACTGGAGATGCTGCTCCGAGACCGCTTCATACTCGGGCTTGCACCGTGCCGGGAACGTGACCGGCTGTTTGAAGAGGACGCCAGTAAACTCACTTTTGCTAAGGCATTGGAGGTAGCTCAACAGGCTGCGTACGCGCGATTGGCTCGATCCAGTGCTGGAGCAGTACTTGACACCGCGGCAACATCCTTCAAGGCCACGCAGATCAAGGAGGAACCTGTGTACAGGCTGAGCGGGCAGCGTGGGCAGCGCGCACGTGGCGCGCCTGTCGTGGGCGCCCGCAGCTCAAACAACAGTTTCGAAGAGAATCGTCGCTGTTCAGTGTGCGGTCTCAAAAACCACGACAAGGAAAAGTGTCGTTATAAAAACTATCGGTGCCAAGTGTGTGGTGTGAAAGGCCACTTAAAGAAAGTATGTAATAGTGCTAAAAAGGGTGAATCACGTTTACATTGTTTGAACACTAATGAAATAGATAAGGACATAGAGGAATGGGTCGGCGCGTGTAACACGTGTGCCGGCACTCGCGCCGCACCGCCGCGAGCGCCCCCTGCGCCCTGGCCGCGCGACTCGGCTCCGTGGCGACGCTTGCACATTGATTACATGACGATAAACCAACATGTATACTTAATTGTCGTAGATTCATATAGCAAATGGTTGGAGTGTTTACACATGAGTTGCGGTACTTCAAGTCGGGCGCTTATAACGAAATTAAAAGAATTGTTTTCTAGGTTCGGTATACCGGGTGCCATAGTTTCCGATAATGATGCAAAAATTAAGTCGAATGAATTTAAACATTTTTGTGAAATGAATGGTATTCGTTATATAACGACCCCAATTTATCATCCACCCAGTAACGGTCAGGCCGAAAACTCTGTAAAAACATGCAAGAAAATGATAAAAAGCATTATTAGCGATAACAGCCAACAAAATATGATTAACGAGAAACTGTTAGGATTTTTATTTGATTATCGCACCACACCACATTGTGCAACGGGCGAATGTCCAGCAAAGCTTATGTTTGGCCGAAATATAACAACCAGACTGGACCTATTACTGGAAAACAGTCATAGCCATGAAACAAAAACTGATAACTTAAAAACAAATAGGATTTTTATAATCGGCGATAGGGTATGGGTAAAATGGTTTACAGCTAAGAAAGAAAAATGGGTTCTGGGTAAAATCATTAAAAGTATAGGTAACCGTATGTTCGAAATACAAGTAAGAGATTATAATGAAAACTGTCAAAGGCATATTGACCAAATGCGGAAATACACAGGTGCAACCGTTTCGGGGAGCGAGACGAGCGGCGCTGACGTGAGCCCCACGCAGTCACCGACGCCGGCGCCGCGCCCGCGCTCCCCGACAACGGCGGCGGATGCGCCGGCAGAAATATTACCATCTAACATAGAATCGCAGATCATAGAAGGCGAGGAAAATGATATTAGAGAGGAGAATGAGTGGACTGAGGCTCAAAGTGAAGTCGACACTAACGAACAAAATAAATCTGTGACTAATCAGGAAGTCACTAAGGATCATTGCGATCTTTCCCTTGAGCCCCAGTCTACAAGACCGACTCGTAGTTGTAGACGTAAGATTAATTATAAGGTTTAAATTGTATCTGGTATCGCTCACCACGCATCTGAATTTGTCTTGATTTTTATGTGAATAAACACGTAGGTAAATATTGACTATTTTTGGAAAATACCAAATGATGGTGAAAGGTATGGTGTGCGACCAGCCAAGCAAGATGATTTGTTGTTTGTAGCCATATAAGTAATTATATTATATCGTAATTTTGAAAATAGCGCTGGAGGAGTGATATGTATGTCTCTGTGTATCTATAAATATGCATGTGTGTGTGCGTGCCTGCACCATAACGATACGACGCGAACCAGTAATAAACTAGCATCCAAACGCAACGGTGGTTTCATTCAGTAGCTGACAGTTCAGTGAGTCAACTTGCATAGGGTGGCCAATGGTGTGTTTTGGTGTCATTAAGAGACCAGTTATGGTATTCTGATTGTAGACTGAATATTTCAAATTCTGTGATTTTTTCAAAACTTTGGCCTCCGTATTAACTGTGTATTAACTTTCAAGTATAATAATTTATCGGGAAATTCTCTTCCATAACAGGTTTACATCATTTTATTTCTATGGTTTAAAATCTTTACCTACCTAAAAGATACCTGTATAAAAGACCAATCGGTTTTCATCATTAACCTTTTCATCACCAACGAACTCAGGACGCGATGCCTCGCCCAGCACCAAACTATAAATGCATAACGAACAAGATAGCTAAAATGAAGAACTTCATATGAATTCGTGGCGCTGGTGGCAAGAAAATCTGGGGCTTCTATTCTGTGTGTGGTGCGAACTAAAAATGGGTGCAATTGATATATCTTTGCACAAAGGCGTCTACGTGTTATGTAACAAGAAATCAAATTTTCTGTTTTTTTTTCCAGATGGAGAATCATATTATGCTAATAAGATCGAGCATCAGAAAGAATACGAAGCTTAATGGATTGTTGGTTGCATAACCTACCTGCCTGCCTTTCACCTACCTATTTCGTAGGTTAAGGTGTACAACAATTTTAAGTTAAGGGTAAATCCAAATAAATGACGCTTTTTCTCCAACAAATCAAAGGTGAGCACATAAAATAACTACAGGTAACCATCTATTTTAATCACGTTATTGACGTCATTTCTTTAATGTATTCACTTTTCAGGTAGTTAGTGGCGTTTATTTTTGGACGATTACCTGCAATAGATTGTTATCACAATAATTATAATATACAATAATGCATTGTTATTTTAATTTAAATCTTCATCTTCTTCGAATCGATAGCAAAGATGGCAAATACTAAAATCGCGGCATCAGTGGCGTTTTTTCGGTTTTCAGAAGTGCGGATGTACAATGGACACAAACTCACATGCCCAAGTCAGGAGCACCGAATTCGCACTGGGTATCGGTTAGGCTTATTTAATTGTGAGCCAAAATGCCAGAGGCCACGCCATTAATTATGTACCGGTGACGGTTAATGAATGACATTGACAATTCCGTATTTGATGTCATGTCAAAAACTGTTATGGTTGTGGTTGATATCGGTACATTTTTTGTAAATGATTTGTAGCACATTTTCATAATAATCCAAACGTAGTTAATAGCCGCCCCTAAGACGACCCACTGCCTTGTGTAATAACTGCATTTTGGACGCATTTAGTGGTGTTAATATGTATGTAACGACATTACGACACTCATTTTCACAACATTTTAGTCATTTTCCTGGCAAACGACTAAAATATGATAGATAATTATTCGTTTTGAAGTTGGTATTTTGTTTTCATTTAATGACTTTTAACAGTAACCTATTTTCTGCACAGAAGAACTGAAAAACTTGAAGATGTCCAGATTCCGCTTTGGACGACAGCATGATGGATACCGTCTAGTATCGAATGACGACAGCGGGTTTTCGGATGCACAGTTTGAAGGACCACCACCTAAAATACCCTGGAAAGCAATATCTCTTGCAGCGTTTCTGTTTGTTGTGGGTACAGCATTACTTGTTGTAGGCAGTTTAATTGTAACTGGTCACATAGACACTAAGTATTCTGACCGTTTGTGGCCTATGATAGTTTTAGGCTGTATTATGTTCTTACCGGGGGCATATCATATTAGGATAGCATACTATGCCTATAAGGAATATCCCGGTTACAGTTTCGCTGACATTCCAGAGTTTGAATAGTTCCTTTTTTATTGTGTTGTAATGAACATTTGTTCATAGATCTGTTTGTTATTGTTTTTCATATATTTTATTTATTCTGATGCATTGCATAATAGTCAATATAAAAATGTTCAATTCCTTGTATGTTGTGTAGTTCATAATAGTGATTTGTCTGTAAAGCACATGCACTTCTAGAAGTGGTTAGTATTATTTATTATAATTATTTGATTGTATGTCAGTATTTGACTTGCTTAATGTAATAAGTTTATAATAAAAATTGTCTATGTATCATTGTCATTTTGTAATAAAATTAGGTTTAATGATAGCTTTTGTATTAGTACCATGTTTTGTGTGTAACGTAATGAATACAAAAACATTACTTTACAATATTGATATTTTATTTGGGGTTACTTACATAAAATGAAACAAAAAATCCATTGACAGTGATCATAATTTTAATAAATAGATTGATAAAGTCACTTTTACAACTTGTAGAGATTTTAAAGAAAATCAATTGATTTTCAATGATTAGTTAATACTTCCATCCTATCTAAATTGCACATGTTTACCTATTAGCTCTTTTACCTTTCCTAGTCTGTGGTGTAAAGCTAGTCTGAGGAAGAGGTACAGAATGCCCTGTCTTTTTTAGGTGTTCAAACAATTTATTCTTTGATGGGAAGTCTGTTTCACAGACTGCACACCTGAGGGTCAATGCTGTGCTTGAATCTTCGGTTTCACTTGTTTTAGTCCTTACTGGTTTTCTTTCTACCATCTTTTTTGGTTTGACATTTCTTTGTGTCTTGGGTAGTGCTGGCCTATCTTTTGGCAAAGCTGCTTCACCCAATGCATCATCAGTGGGTGTAGTACTAGATACTTCATACAGATTCTCTGTTGAAGTCTGTGATTGTGATCCTTTCTTTAAGTTAGCTTCTTTCTTAGCCTGTATCTGACTCTTGAGCATGTTGAATTTCTTAGCTTTTCTGCTGCGTGCTGGACCTTCAATTTCATTGAAACTCATCTCATCATGACTGTCATTGCCTTCACTCTCTGGCATTGGTATAAACTTCTTTTTGTTCTTCTTCTTTTTATGACTCTTGGGTAAGGCCTGAAAAATAAATATAAAATATATAAAAACACATGTTGGTGTAACATTTGATTTAGTTTAATCAAGCTTATAGAACAGTAAACTAAAAACTAAATTCCTAACCAATGCTGAGCTGTAATTTAGCTCATAATCATCAGCAGCAGTCAACTGCTAGACTCCAATTGTATGCCATTGACACTTGATCCTTGGTTTATGGTTACTCTCATCTAGCAGCAACCAGCAGCCATGTAGATTGTTGCTCTACCTAGGCTGAGGTTGTTGTGATCCTACCTATTTTAATCTTAGTGTTATTGATTGAAGTTTTCTTAGCACGAGTGTGAAGGCATGATGCAGTGAATCCTAACTCCAACAGTTAAAAGGGCAGTTACCTGAACTTTATCAGAATCGTCACTCAGTGTTTCTCTGAAATCATTATCTTCATTGTCTTCAATGTCCGAAGTTGAGTTTTCCAGTTCTTCGCCTTCTTCCTTAGTCTGACCATTCACTTTATCACCTTCACCTTTTTCCTCATTCACTGGAACTTCGTGAGCATCAGCATCTTCATGGTCATTATCTGATATATCAATGTCATCATCTAATGTCATGTTAGCTACATTTTCTTTATGTTTCTTACTGTTCTCGTGGTTTTCAAATGATTTGATATTTTTAAACATTTTGTTGCAAGCTGAGCAGTAGAGATTTCGCATGGCTGGTTTTGATTTTGTTGAAGACTTCGCTGTCGCCTTTGATGCTTCACTAGCCTGAAATTGTAACACATAAAATTAGTTTTAAAATAGGTATGTGCAGTGGCGTAACTATAGGGCGGCAGGACTGGCAAAATGCCACGGGCCCCCGGCATGACGGGGCCCCCGACCTGAGGCTGCGAGCTCAAAAGTGTCAAAAATTAATAAACATATTTAAGAAACTCAATTGGAAGTTATAATAATATGTTCGAGCCGTTTCGGGTTGAAACACTAGGGGCGTGGGGTCCGAGTGCTCATCGAGTATTTCGGGATATCGCCCAGCGGTTGGTCGACTCTACACGTGACCAGAGGGCTGGTCAATTTTTAGGCCAAAGAATCAGCATTGCCATTCAACGTGGCAGTTACTATTGTGTAACTATTTCAGTGATTTACTAAAACTAAATGAATGTGGCGAGTTTTCTTGGGGCCCCATGCCATGGATTTGCCAAGGGCCTCAGATGGTATAGTTACGCCACTGGGTATGTGAAGAGTAGGTTTTCACATATGATTGCCATAATAAGTGTACTGTCAGTAGTGTCATGGTATCATAGTCAGGGATGTAATGACACACTAATACATACTAAATCATTTTAGTTTTTTTGTATGTTGTTCTGTTATGATTTTATGATCTGTAGCTGAGATTTACAACCAGAAAATAGTTTCTCCTACAACATGTCACTCATGATATTAAAAAAATCTTTTGGTATTCTTCTATGATTTCATCTGGTTCGCTAAATTAATCAAAATTAAAATTCATGCTTGTTTTGCAAGCTTTCTCAAAATTATTTAAAAAAATAATCTGAATACAAGTAATTTTTTAGGAATAAATAAATGAAAGGTTATGCTAACCTCTTCAGTCTTAGAACTTTCTTCATTACTGCTTTCCATTCCCCCTTCACTAATAGTATCATCATCAGAAGACAGACCAAACTCTTCAGCCAGAAGAGACTCAATCTCACTCAACTTCTTCTGATAGTCCTCACTCTGTAAGAAGGAACTTTCACCTTCTTTTTTCTTAGCTTCTTCTATTTCTTTCTGCCTTTGTATTATTCTTTCTCTTCGTAATTGTTCAGCCTGAAAAATTATATATTATGTTTGTTAAATGACCATGTTTTACAGGTGATAAAATAAAATTATTTTTTTAAATATACATGAAGTAATAATAAATTAAAGTTTGTTAAAACTGTTTGATACTACTATTTCCATAATTTCCACTAGGTACTCTTTCTCTCTCTTTGTGTGGTTAGTGACTAACCTGGTGTTAGTTTTTATGCTACCCTTGGGCCTCTGACTTAGCTTCATATGATGTTGAGAAATATCTACTAGTACTAATACTAGGTACTAGCATACAGTCTGTATTACTGGTTAACATCTAAATAGTCATCTTCACCATGGATTAAACAGGCACATCAGGTGTGGTGATGAATAAAACTGAATAGAAATGATGATAATAGTTAACAGGTCTGCTATTTATCAGTATCATTTTTATTCCATATAAAAGATTCAAACAGAGTCTTGTACTTGGTAAATTCTAGATAATTTAGATCTACACTTAGTCCTAATTTTCTAGACTAAGAAATGCTAGATTAACCTTTTCACCGCCAACATACACAGGATGCAATGCCTCGCCCAGCGCCAAGCTATGAATGCATAACAAATGAAATAGTTGACATGAAGAACTTCATATGAAGTTGTTGGAGGAGGAAAAGGAAGTAAGAAAATCTGAATCTTTTATTCAAGACTTTGGCGATGAAAAGGTTAATAAAATTTACATATCGAGTCCATACCTTGCGTTTATTTTCTTCAGCTTTCTCCTGCAACAGTTTTGTGTGCTCTATTACTCTCTTGTCCTTCCTGCGGACAAAGCTCACAAGTCTCCTGATCTCCTCATTCCTCTCTTTGCGAGCTTTCTGCCTAATTTTATTGTTTTCTTTCTCCATCAATTTAATAACTCTCCTGTTATCACCCTGTGAGATTTCATACTGGTCTAGCCACACGTAACCTGGAAAGTTGTGAAATAGATATGAAATACATTACGAAATGTGATAAGCCCTTTTTAACATGTAAATATCCTGGTGATTCTAATTCAATCACCAACTTATTGATAGTTTTAGGAAAAACCATTTACTTTTATTAGTCGAGAATGCCATCCAATAAGCATAAAACTCATTGAGTTCTTCATATGGAGTTGTAGAGTTGCCAAATGCAGGTATTTTGGCAACCTCCTCTGGGTCATCAAGGAAGTCAGTTTCCTCGGTTATCAATTTGGAGAAAACCTGTAAAATAATATGAAGTTGACATTATAATAAAATGATATCAGTAGGCTAGGCATATAAACATTTTACACAGAAAGGTCAGCTTTACCTCATTGTATACTGCATAGAATCCTTGTGGGTCATCACCAAAACCTTTATAACAGGACGGACTAAAGTAAGGGTAAACATCGAGACTGTCATCATTATAGGAACTGCCGGCTCCACGTAGTAGCTGATCCCTGTGATTGTCATACCTAGAAAAATAGGATGGGTTGAGGTCAACAATTGAATAAAGTTATTGTATAATCATTGTGGAACCAAATCATTCAAAGATCCTCATTAGGACTTACCAAGCTCTCTCTTGTGGATCAGAAAGCACTTCATATGCATTCTGTACAAGCTGAAACTGTTCTTTCGCCTCTATCAAATTCTCTAAGTTTTTGTCGGGATGCCATTGCAGCGCAAGGCGCCGATAAGCCTTCTTTATTTCAGAGGCAGACGCTTCTTTTGGCAAACACAAAACTTCGTAGTGGCACTTCATTTTATGGCCATTCTACGCTCACTTTCACAATATTTTTTCACAGCCTCTTATAATATTAACCTGATCTACAAAAAACCTTATGTTCCGAGGGATTGCAACGGCAAATAATAATTAATGTTAGTACTTGTCTAGCGAACTACAGAAGCAACTATGCACACATAATCAAATGGTTTTTGCAGAAAAATAATATCGATCTATTTTGAAGATTTCAGCGAAAAGACACGACGTCCATGCTTCTTTCCGATTTGTTTTTTCTGAATAGTGTTGTCAGACTTTGAAAGCTGTATGTAGGACTGTAGCTTACATTGTAAGCGATTTCAATAATTGTTTGCATAGTATTAAAATTAAAAAACTATTCCTTAATTCCTAACTACTATCTACTATCCGGATAGTGATACGACTTAACTATTTCTTCGTTTTGTTTTTATTTTTCTCAAAAATCATTGTATTTGCTGGCAGCACCTTGATAGCTGTCCTTACAATGTCAATGTCAAAATGAATAAAATTGATCAGAACGTTTCGTTTTACGAAAATTCTGCTTTTTTTTTCAAAATAATCGTAACCCGTATTATAACATTAAAAAAAAAACGAAACTTATGCTTAACTCATTTTTATCCAATCTAACATTAAATATAATTAATAAATAAAGCTGAACAATAAAACTAAACTTTTTGACATGATGATTTGAGTGGTCGCCATAATGTAGGTAATAATAATCTCTGATAATCGTTTTTGAGCCAACTGACTTATTTTTAAGTACGGCCTTTTTTTTTTTTTTTTTTTAAGGCTGGGAAATCATCCAATGACTGCTCCCGCTCTGGGTGGAGCGGAAGGGAGTGTCAGACTCTTACTGACTAAAACCCATCCATGTTCCTTCCGTAGCCCTTTATGTTCCGGGGTAGCGGTAACCCTTTCGGACAATCCCGCTAAGGCCTACGTTTACCTTTTTCAATGTAATGCGGAGGATCTGTGATACCTACCGATAGTGTGATACTTTCGATGCATTCATCAAGTGTGTTAGTAAACAATAAACAAAATATTCGAGAAAGATTTTGAAAAACTAAATTTTGTTTAAAAATGTGTTTATTAGAAAAATTCAACATTCAAAATACATTCTAAGACAAATACACATAAATTAGGTATGAATATAATAATATAATAAGTACCTAATCTATTTATTATAACATTAGACAAATAACGGTTTCACCCTATCGTTATTTCGATAAATAAATATTTAATAAACTTCGATAATTCACGATAAGTACCTACAAAGCAATAATGTCTAATTAGCATAATAATATACATCAAAAAATATTCAAAAGCGTATTTAATTTAATAACCGGCATGCCTGAGAGATATTTCTCAACAGCATGTGATGCTAAGTCAGAGGCCCATGGGCAGCATTAAAACTGACACCAGGTTAGTCACTAACCACACGAAGGAGAAGAATAACTGTTGTTACAAAGCCAGTGTCAAACAACAGTGCCATGCCGAGTAGGGGCAGTAGTAGGCTGGAATTTTCGTACTGGCGGCCTGTGAAAAATACAACTTTTTATTAAGGTTTAAAGTGTATTTTAAAAGCCTAGCTGACTTAATCTAGTTACAGCATAACAGTGTGGGTACCTAATGGCCAAAATGTAATTATACAAGATTTTTTTTAAACCAGAGCTCATTTTTTTTTTAGAGTATCAGTAGGTAATAACAAACAAATCCATTAAATATTGTTTAATACTTTTCTTTATATAATATTTGTCTGACTTGAAATTAGTAAAATAAGGATGCAATCTACTTATTTGTTATATTTATCTATGGGCGGACGCGATGGCTGGTGCATACGGCGGGGTTGCAGCGGGGGAATTTTCAAAAAATCAATTCTCCATTGGGTTGTTTTCTTTTGCATACTATTATCTTTTGGCAGTTATTATCGATGGCTGATTAAAGCCAGGGCCTTTAAAAACGTATATTACATAGTAAGTTGAAGAAAATGTGTTTTCTTTGCCTTTAATTACTTACATGCCTTTAAAATTTACTCAAAATGCTGAGAAAATTTGGCTCTTATGGTAATTTCAGTACTTACTACAGCTTGCTACTTTTATGTTTGAAGCTAAGTTTATTGTCTAAGTAATGTTGTTTGTTGTTGTCTATTTCATACAAAAGCTTAGGTAGGAAACTTGTAATTGGCCTTCTTCTACAAATTACTTCTGACTATTAAAATTTACTAGCTGTAAGTCTTCTTAAAAGTAATAAAATAAATAATTTGAATGAACAAACCCTGCAGATTTTGAAGTGTCGTAAAATAGCGGCGCGTCCTGTAAAGTGAAACAAAAACTTAGATTTATAAAAAAAAAAAAACCAGAAGTAAAAGCGTGTCTACACATTTACCCCCTTACTAATAAACGTATTATATCAGGTGAATAGTTACACACTGATTTCTCTCTTTCAGTCGTTAAAAATTTGACTTTTGAAAGAAGAAGACAAAGCGTTCTGTAACTACACGGACGCTTTACAACGTTTATTAGTAATGGCCTAATGGGGTTGGTGTATAATCGTAATAATAAAAGCACTGGCAACATGCCCTCAATACAATAACTATTTTGAAATCAGAATACCATAGAGCAGGATTGTACCCGAACTAGTTTTCGAAAATGGTAATGGCAGATTGTTCAGGATCGATCGATCAGCAATTCATCACTGACACTACTGACTAGTAGAAATCACCATCCAGACTGATCACAGACCGAATTCTTAGTCTCTTGTACAGGCCCAAACTATTTATGAATAGCATAAACATAATAAAACTAAATCAACTTACAACATTCCCACTACTGTGACACAGCACTTCCCTCGCCTCTCAGTGAGAGGGATTGAGATGTAATCCACCACCATCCTTCAATTTTTAGGCTCTAGGACATGCCATCTACCTCAATATGTTTTCCTTCGCCAGTTTGAGAGCAGTGTTGATGACACAATGTACACAAAGTAAAGCGGGTGGGTTGGAACCTCTCAGAACAACTCGTAAGTTGACCACTGGCCACCTCTGCTGAATTTTTAATCTATTAGCTGGATAGCAGCAAGACTAACTGTTTACAGCGTGCGCTGAGCGAAAATGTATGTATCTCCTCTCGTGAAAATTTTATTTCAAGTTTTAATTATAACAATTTAATTAAACCTAGATCAGGCAGAACACTACCTACATTACAAATAGATAAATTGTACCTCGCTTGTAATTATGTAAACCTTAATTTTGACTTAATTCTTGAATAAACCAATTTATTATAATATATTATTTTATTATAATTCAAATTTTGAGAATGTTGGCCGTATGGCCTTACATTCGACACAGACAACTAACGCATAATTTTAATTTCGATGGGTGCCTATTTGGATGTCTGTCGACGTTGGCTTGGGTCGATTAAAGTAAAGTAAGAAATGTTCCTTGAATTGGAAAAAATCAGAAAATCATGCTCACAAGGTTTTCGCTTGTGTTGAATACCGACACTTTCTTGCTAATGTCTAAGTAATTGGCTGGTGGCGGCGGCGGCTGTTCTAGGACCAGTGCTGGATCCATCCATTTCTCGTACAAGTCTTGACGAGGCCCTATAGTCATATCCTTTTTTCCCACACGACAGTTTTCAAGTATCCACCTTTGCTCAGGAAGTGCTGGGGCTCTGCGAACGGATTCTTTTACTGTTGGGCCACTGCGAACGGTCGAAAATGAATGCCTTTAATTCGTGCTATGAGAAATATTTATGCAGATTAATAATTATTTGTCCAATAGATGATAGATAAATAATTATATATTTTTTGATGCATACCAAAACAGCTTTGAGCTTTGTTTTTTTTATTGTTGTTGAGCTTCGTATATGAAAACTGTAAACAAAGCTCAATCAATGCATATAACAAAAAAAAAGTCTGATTACAGATTCATCAACGCTCAGTCCAATAAAAAAACATTTATGTGAATGTATAAGTATAAAGGTTGTGTTGTGTATATTAATGAATTAGTCCATGGACTAATAATTTATGTAATTTTCATCCATACATTCCTCGTGTGAGCCGTTTAATAGCTACTGACCACGAATGTTTTGGAACCCAATAAATGTGACAACTGATGAACAGTCGGTTCTCAAGCTTACCTTAACGTCTCTGAGAAGTCACTATGTTCGTAAATCAATTTCCTTTTAATATCGAAGAAGCCGTCCCCGGTGTCAGCGTAACCTTCAGGTACTTCTACGTAAGGCTGATAAGCCGTCATGATTGACTCGCCAGCAGGCTTCAGACCTTCAGCGTATTCTCTCGTAAATCTGTTCACACACAATTATGTATATCAGAATTTTGTACGAGTTCAATAGGGTTACAGGAAACTAAATTATACCTCATACCAATTGAGAGTCGGTCTTCACAATTTATTGCTGTTTGTTGTAGTTCTATCCGCAGCAATATACAAACCAAAATTTAAACCATTTTTTTAAATTTACTAAACACAACACGTCTGTCATTACAGGATGGGTGTGTAATGTATGCTATAATAACAGATAGTCTAATTTCATATGACATAACTTACATTTATGATATAATTTTCATATGCTATAAAAACATTTAACCTAATTTCATATGATCTAATGTTATGTTTTATATAATTTTCATTATGTATAATATTCATTTTTTATAACGATCATTTGACCTAATGTTCTTTTGACCTAATTTTCATGTTTAATGGTCACAGTTCTAACCTAACTGAAATGGCACCTAAACAAACCTTAAAATATTCTATGCAACGTTGAGGGTGGGCTTGGTCGACGGAGCCCCGCTTCGCGGGGCTCCCACTTCTGGGTGGTTTATAAAAAAATAACCACGAAGGGGATGGCGGGGATCCCCTTCTAACCTAACCTGTCCGAGTCGGTGTGCCATAAATTCCAGATTGTATCTAGTTTCTCCCGGTAACATTAGTTGAGGGGGTGGCAGGTGGAAGGATCTTTAGTAGATTTTCTAAATTATATTAAAAGTTACTTATGGATTTTGAATATTATAGCAACTGAATATTATATTAATTGAATATTATTTCAAATGTGCATTATATAAACTGCTCATTATACCATACGAAATTAGGTAAAAATGAAATTATATCAATAATTCATTATATCATTTGATCGTTATATTAAAAAATATATATATTAATATGAAATTAGGTCTTATGATCATTAGGACTTTTGTTATTATGTCAATCGTTACACACCCTTACAGTATATCCCAAGCTAGGGTGGTACTTAGCTTATACTTATTTAGCAAATTGTAACACAAATGGTATTCTTGCAATTTCTTTCAATAAACAGTAAAAAATGACAATTCTTTCGTTAAGTGTACAGTCACGAGCACCAATATGTATACACTGAGCAACTTTAAAAAGTGATTTTCTCCTTCTGCATTTGTTGTAATTTTATGTTGTTATGGACATAGTATCTGGGAACCCATACTAATATGAAATAGATTCTATTATCACAAAGTTATCGTTATTCCACGAGAAAAGTGCTCGTGACTGTATGTATGGAATGAGTAACTGGCTCTTTGGAAGCAAGTTAGTCCGCCTCAGCACGTGGTTGTCGGGCATGCACAGGTTTACCCCCTTTAGTTGAAGAGTTCTCTTTTATTTATTAGGTAGTTGACGATCCCACAGAATGCGTACCTTTTAATTCTCATGTCATCGTCAGGAAAAGCATGTCTGAGAGATGTTTATCAACAGCATGTAAAGCTAAGTCAGAGGCCCATGGGCAGCATAAAAACTCTGACACCAGGTGAAGAGAAGAAGAATTCTCAAGTTTTTCATACTTTAACACTTTCACTGCCCAGTTAAAACTATTCTCAACTAGCTTATTTCTGGCAACCCTAGTAGCACATTTTGATTTGCACCCGGTAGGCGGGTGCTGGGCATGGTCACAAGCCACATACATCTATTTATATGTAGGACGCGGAAGCCGCGTTGTGGGCACGGAAACAAATTATCGTTCAACCCGGGAGCCGAGTTCTGGGCACTAAAAGTGTTAATAGACGATATTACCTTCTATCAGGCATCTTGCAGTATTGCCAATCCTGTTCATCGTGCTCTAGAGCGCCGTCAAACAGGAGCGACTTGTCTGACATCAGGCCTTTGTTCCAATGGCCGCGTATGACCGCCTTGCCAGCAGGTGTTTGGTACCGCAGCTCACCCTTACCGTGAAACGCACCTTCAAAGAACTCTCCTTCGTACTCGACTCCTATGAAAAAATGTATGGAAAATGGTGAAGGTTTTGAATATAATAAGCTGTTGGTTTAGTTCTCATATACACGAGAGGTACGTTGTCGATGGCAGCCATCGACGCGTCTACAGCTGCAGTCGACGAGTATCAATGATTGCAGATGCCTCTACCAGAGAAATTGAGACACGTGTACGAGAGATGTGAGGTCCAGTGGTAACGGCCGAGATTTACGTCATAGGCTCGAATCCAGGCAGGCACTTCACTTTGTGTAAATTGCTTCATGACCACTGCTCTCAAAACGGTGAAGGAAAACATCGTGAGTAAACCGGCCATGTCCTAATACCAAAATTTCAAAGACTTATATGTTTACTTTTTAGCGGCGTCAAATTCATTAACGACTACTTACTACTTTTAGAATATTTTTGTATACTGTAATATTTTTTGCCAAAACTGTACGTTAATTGAATGTTGTTTTTAAATTAGTTTAATATTTCTCATGTAAGTAAAATTTCTTATGGGACATAAAGACATCTCAAACCCGATGTAAAATCTGTCAATCCGCACTGGACCTGCGTGGTAGATAACAGCAGTGGGAAGGGGAACATTATAGGCTAATTTCGTATGTGTTATGTAAACGAGAGGCGCTGCTGGCTACTGTAAGTGGAGCCATTGCATTACCATTAGTAAATCTGTACACTCCTTCGCCATGCATGCCGCACCCTGGCTGCCAGTCGCCTTCGTAATAGGAGCCTGTCAGGAATTCATGGGAGTGGGTTGAAGGTCCCGGTAATTCCACGGCTCTACAGGAAAATCGTATTTAACAACATTAGATATCATCAACCAATCCCCCGAGCGACATCTATTATTATTATTACTGCATAGCTGAGTGAGAAGTAACCCGGCCAAGTGCACGTCGAACCACACACGTAGAGGGGTTCGGTAGTATTAATTTCTCCCAAAACCAAACCTTAACTTAGTAGTCGAAAAATGTTCTCCCATACATACACGTTACAATTAATTCACCAACAGCAAATGTAAAATTGTAATCGCAAAAAATATGTATGTGTGATTTTTGGACTTTTTTATTTACTTGTAGGTATTGTGAGACCTTGCTTTTTGCCCAAATTCATGATTCTAAGTCAACGGTAAGTACTTTATAGGTTTTGATTTATTTGCGAGTGTGAAAAGTCAGTCTTATAGTACTTAACAGTAAGTAACTGAACTTAAAAGTATCTCAACACTAACTTGCATTTTTCTTCGTGTTTTTGTCGAAATTTCTTCATACGGCACAGCCATTGACAGTGGCATGGAAATTTGAAGCTGAAAGCATAATTAATATAAGCGGGGATGCTTCTGATTTGTCAGGTTACAGACCCATTTCGTTAGCCACGGTAATCGCGAAAGTACTGGACAGCCTGCTTGACCAACAGCTGGGCAAGCATATCAAGCTCCATGACGCGCAATTCGGGTTTAGGGCTGGATTGTCGACAGAAAGTGCCATCTTCTGTCTCAAGCAGACTGTTCAGTATTACAGTGATCGGAAAACACCTGTTTATGCATGCTTTCTAGATCTCTCAAAAGCTTTCGACCTAGTGTCATATAACAAGCTATGGCAAAAGCTACAAAACGAGACGGATTGCAGTCCAGAAGTGATATCTATTTTTAGATACTGGTACAATAATCAAAAGAACAGTGTCAGATGGGCAGGCTCTTTTTCGGATGTGTACAGGTTGCAGTGCGGTGTGAGGCAGGGTGGCCTGACCTCACCTAAGCTTTTCAACCTGTACATAAACCGGCTTGTCGGTGAGCTCAGCAGTGCCAATGTCGGGTGCTACATAGACGGAGTCTGTGTCAACAATATTAGCTACGCTGATGACATGGTACTGCTGAGCCCATCGATTGGAGGTCTGCGTCACTTAGTACGTATCTGCGAGTCTTATACGGGGACCCATGGGCTCAGATATAATGCAAAGAAAAGCGAACTGTTAGTATTTAAGGGGCGTGGTAAAAATTACGTGACTGTACCTTCAGTCACCTTAGCTGGTACCGCCTTAAACAGAGTCGCACAGTTTAAGTATCTGGGCCATTGGGTTTCCGAAGACCTCAAAGATAACGTAGATATTGAAAGAGCGCGTAGGGCGTTGGCTGTCCGGTGTAATATGTTGGCTCGCAGGTTTGCGCGTAGCAGTAATCAAGTGAAAGTTACACTTTTTAAGTCTTACTGCCAATCACTATACACTTGCAGCCTGTGGGTTAACTACACACTGGGGACATACAACGCCTTACGTGTTCAATATAACAACGCGTTTAGGGTGCTGCTGCGACTACCACGATTTTGCAGTGCTTCAGGGATGTTTGCAGAAGCGCGCACTACTGGTTTTCATGCCCTGATAAGGAAACAGTGTGCGTCGCTGCTGAATCGTGTGAGGTCTAGCCGCAACAGCATTCTAGGCGTGTTCGCGGACAGGTGGGCCTCTCCGCTGCTACGTCACTGGATGCACTTGCATACAGCGCTCTGAGCGGCGGACTGTTCCCCCCCGCTTATGTATGTAATTTTTTGTTCCGTGTTGTATTGTTTTTTGTGTGCCTCCTGTATTGTTTTGTTCTTTTTTGTGCTATGGACTGTATATTTTTTGTCTGAAATAAACGTTAATTTATTTTATTTATTTATAATTAAAATGACATTATTTACAGCCAAAACTTAGGTACATAGTGTTGTTTTTTTTACTGGGCAGTGAGGAAGTCCGAATCGATGGATTCGGGATTCGAATGAAAAGTTATACCCAATGCAGCTGGTCAGATTGATATTCAAATAATCCTTATTGCAACTGGCAACTCACACTTTGGGACTAAAAAAACATGAATGTTAGTATTGTTTTCATGAAGAAATGGTTAATGGTTTAAAAGCGTGCGACAGCATGAGTGCATTTAAAATTTTGGTCTTCACATATAAAATTATAATTCATGTTTACAAAACATTTTAAAAGAGTAACGGTGGAGTTTCTTGCCCATTCTTCTCTATACGAAACTACCTTTGGAAGGAGCGACTAAAATCAATTCTATTTCTTGTTCATTTTGACTTTCAAAAGTGCCTTTCTTGCGCCAATTTGAAATTTATGATTTGACTTTGACTTTGATCCACTTGTGGTCGGTAGTAGACACTTGCGGTCGGTGGGTGCTTCTTTTTCAATCAGATTATGACTGATGATGGTAGGGTATCTCGGGAGTGGAGTGTGTCAGAGTTTTGCGTCAGCGTTTAGTGGCCAGTGCCGGCAACAAGAATCGAAAAGCGACGATTTGTAACGTGTGGCGACCAGCAGCGTTAACCATGTGCGGCGAGTCCATATAAAATGTATCAAAACTACAGGAAATATATCGGTGGCGGCATTTTTTGGTTGTGGTCGGTGGCCCGCGTGCAGCCAAGATAACTCAATGCATTTACTCGTTGCCTAGTGTTGGTAACAGCTTACATACAGGATAGGACAATAATGACACCATGGTCAACTTTTCAATAATTTCAAACAAACATACCTAATTGCAGGACCAGGCTTCTTGCATGACTTCATGTTATAGATTTGAAACAACTGTAAAAAATAAACAAAGTTTAAATTTTGATTAGCATTGGCGATCCGATCACGCATCGGGGCTTCTGCCGCCGAGCAGTTATGTAACAGGATAGAATATTGTTTGGAACCGTATTCATATTGAGCTTTAAAAGTATTTGGAAGATTCTATAAAACTGTAATTTACCTAATTATTGGAATTATAACATTTTTTTACAAGATTACTGTGTGATAGAAACTTAGTCATTAGTCAGGATAGTTTATGTCAGTAGTATACGTCATTGAAGGGCCGAAGGCGTTGTGATTTTCAATAAGGTCAAAGGCAGAGGTTTTATCCATGTCTTTATAAATTAATTAATAATTTTTATTGTCTGTTTTTTAGCGCAGGACATTACATAGGCAAAATTGTCGAGCTTTTCTACAAACTTTCATCCTTTATAAAACCCATTGAACTATTCTAAACGCATATATACTTATGTCGCGACGTTGCGTCACCAAAAACGGAATAGCGTTTGTTGAATATCTTTGAGTCGTTTTAACAGAAATAATCAATAGCTCTAGTAATTAATGAATTTCACAATTGGACGTTTTTGTCGTCTGTAACGTGGGACGGGTGATAAAGGACAGGCATACAGCCACCTCTTTCAATACTCCGTATCCAGTGATAGAACAAACACCCTTTCGGCACAAGGAAATTTAGGTACTTAGCTTAAATTATTTTACTAACTTATGTACCTATAAGACGTGTGACGATGAGATTTCCCATCGGAAAAAATGGTGGTTTATTTAGAGGATAAATAAAAAGGTTATGTAAAGAACTCCTGTGCAGAATTCCACGCTGCCAGACACAGCGGGTTGCCTGAGAATGAATCAATGAATTTAAAAGTTTTATTAAGTAGACTAGCTTCTGCCCGCGGCTTCGCCCGCGTGGATGACGGAAATTGCATGTTATTATACATATAAACCTTCCTCTTGAATCAGTCGTATCTATTAAAAACCGCATCAAAAACCGTTGCGTAGTTTTAAAGGTTTAAGCATAGGGATATAGGGACAGAGAACGCGACTTTGTTTTATACTATGTAGTGAAGCCTCCGGGGCGGCCCGCCCTCCGCGTCTCTGTGGCACTGTGTACATGCGGACGTCTGCATCGGCCGATTTAGGTGGCGGAAGTGCAGAAGAAGCAGTACTTCTATCATGAATTGTTATTGAAAAATATGGTATTTGAAAGGGTAGTCAATAACGTTACTTTTTATGAATTTATTATCAAAACGCGAAATTTGTTCGTTATTTGTATGAAGTATTTAACAATGTGACGCCACAGATTTTTAGAATCAAATGGAATACTTATTAGCATTAAATGCAATTTTACAATTATATCTTCGCATAATATTTAATTTCCGTACGGTGATGGGAGTTTTTAAGACGAGCGGTCTTTCATCGATGTGATTTCGTATTTTATTTTCGGCCGTTTCAAATAGTCAATTACTTACAATTTGATATTGCTTGCACCATGGGTTGCAGCTCAGATGACTTTTTCTGTTAAAATCTCACTGTAAACCTTAGGTGAAGTGAGCTTGAAGTCAAATTATATTATTTCAATTTTAAAATCCATTTTACGCTTCGTTCCGATTCACCCCGTTTTACCGTTTTTAATTACGGGAATTGGCTTCCTGTTATAATTGCCGAAGTGTCCTTAATAATCTAATGATGCTCGTGACTGCGCAGTAGTTTCTCACATTCCTTTTTCGTAAAAACCGCAATAGTACAGACGCCAGCACATCAAGCTATCCCTGTCAAATTTTCTGAATTAAAAATGAACCTTATTTCTTTGCAATAAAGTTGAAATACTATCAAAGAAATTTGACAGATTGTGGTAACTTGATGTGCTGGCCTCTGTACAGTGAACACAACTACTGATAAAGTAATAATACACTAGCTGCCGCCCGCACAAAATTCCTCCCCATATTTCACACCTTGTACGCCGGGGAGTTTCTTAAAATCCTTTCTTAGCTGACTTTTCCTACTCATAATCTACCTCTGTGTCAAATTTGATCTTCGTTGGTCCCGTAGTTTAGAGATTTCGTGATTAATCAGTGCGTAAATGTATGAACGAGTGACCTTTCGCTTATATACATATATTTAGTTATCCATTCTTAGTTTTAGTGGGAGTAAAGAATATTAAAAAAAAACAACAACATAGGAAAAAAAATCTGTAATAAAAAGTAACATATTTTTTAAAATAAATAAATAAAGTAATACTAAAATAGTTGTAAAATACAATACTTATGTCTAATTAAAAACGTAAATCCTGTTCAGACTGGAAATGACGTTGTGGTACGCTGTAGAAGAAAAAAAACATGTTAATAGGATTTAAAAAACAGCCTATTAGGTAACAACCTAATAGGCTGACTTAAATCGATTCAGTATCTCAATCTAGCTAGCTATAGAATTCAATGCCACTGGATGGATATTTTTCGTATGTAAAAGCAGTTTAAATCAAACAGTCAATTCTGTATCCAGAGCTGTGATGTGAACAATGCAATCACTTCTTGGCCTAAGGCTGATCCAGCGTTACTGGGTTGCTGCTCTGGATCAATTGTTTGTATAATCTGTGTAATGTGTTCCCAAAATATGACATTCCCAAAACATGATAAGTGAGACAACTGAATATTTTATGACTACTCGTATAATGAATTATTATAGTTTCTTTTAATTGTGTAGGGTTTTTAATTGTGCAAGAATTAAGAGCGTGCGAAGAGTATTTTTTTGTCCTTCTAGTGATGTGCATTTTTTTTGTTTTTAATTTAAGTTATTAGTATTTTTTTATCTCTGCATCTGTTGTGTAAAATTAGCACTGTGACCAACCGTACACCAACATTGCTGGTCGCCTTTAATTGGGCTTATTATAACATAAACAACTTAAACTTTAGTGTTAGTACATGTTTGGCATTTTGGTAATAATTACTAATAATGTCAAAATAATTAATTATAATGTCAAAATGACTAAAATTACAATAATCAATTAAGTGATCAAACATAAAATATGCAATCATATTTAATTATTGATTATTGTAATTGATTGATTGCCAAGTAATTTTATTTCTTCTATTTAGGGATTTTGAGGCTCGGTTTTAAGGCAATAACTGTGTCTTGGTCCAATGCCTGGGACCATTTACCCTATAGGGATAGGCCACGGTGACCAAGAGGCTGTTGTGGCGCATACGCACGCACCTAATCAGTGAAACGACACGCTTTCGCATGATTGCGTAAAACTCATATAAAAGTACGTGTCTCTGCAAATGTCCCAGATGGTACCACAGAGCCATGGCAACCCTAACAGCTTCCATAACATAGGTGATATTTTGTTGCCTAAATAAAAATACCATGTACAGACGCCAGCACATCAAGCTATCCCTAACTGTCAAATTTTCTCAATTAAAAATGAACCTTATGTCTTTGCAATAAAGTTGAAATACTATCAAAGAAATTTGACAGATTGTGGTAACTTGATGTGCTGGCCTCTGTACATAATCAGCCTATAATGTTCCCACTGCTGGGACACAGGCCTCCTCTCTAAGAGAGGGAGTAGGCCCTAATCCACCACGCGGGCCCAGTGCAGGTTGGCGGATGCCACAAGTCTTCGAATTTTTGATTCTAGGACATGCCGTTTAGAGAGCAGTGGTGATGAAATTAAATACAAAAAGTAAAGCGCCTGCTTGAGTCGAACTCACAACCTAAAACTCGTAAGTCGAGGACGATACCATCGGGCCACCACTGTTAAAAAAAAAATACCATGCACCTCTATGTAAATACTGATGCTCACAACTAACACAAACCGACCAAGCCAATAATATCAATAGCACGAAGTAGGCACACAAATTCTATTAAAAGGAACGAACTAAGCGAAATATTTAACAAAGAAAACAATTTTTAGTGAGAGGAAATTCATGAGTAGCGTAATAGGTATTCGTGTTACGGGCTGTTGTCCGCAACTCCACTTCAATGCGCATATTATGCGTAATGGTGCTGAGTGTACTTCATAATATTTAAAGAATATCACGCCTGTTATCTCTCTTTTATATGAACTCTTTCACACTATAGTGTAATATAATAAGTCTAATCCTTAGAAATGTAATATGAGCTAACCATAAATAATGATTTCTGGTTATACGTAGTTTTGTACTTATTACCTATTCGTTGATTGGGGTCTTACCAGCAAGTTGAATGGTACAGCAGATAGTTGCAGTGCAGTGTTTGGGGTGTTAAACATATAAACTTCTCCCTACATCATTCATAATTATGCACAGATATAGATAGACATAGATAACGCAAGTATCACGATCTGTATGAAAACCAAGCGTGCCATTTTTTGACTACCTATTATGACGTCACAAGCACTATTTAGTGATGTATGATGATCGAAAACCAAGCGTGCCATTTTTTGACTACCTATTATGACGTCACAAGCACTATTTAGTGATGTATGATGATCCGACTAGCGCTGTATACGATGCAGACTGAGCGCGAAAGTGACCACTTACGATTTTTGTACGTAAGCTAGGCACGGGAAGTAGTTGCTCTTGCGTTATCTATCTCTATCTATATCTGTGTAATTATGCAAGTAATAGCCAATAGTATATTATGCACTTAGCCTCATTTTTGCTGACAAATCACAATGCATTAAATTATTAAGTACTTAAGACTTTTTCGAACCTTAGCGTATCAGGATTGTAGAAAAGCGGTAATTCTGCCTGCGGAAAAAAACACAACTTTAAATATTTGTAAGTTAAGTTATTTAGTAACAACACAACTACAAAGGGCAAAATAATTTCAATTTCATAAGTCGAACAGCGAAAATACCAAACGTAAGACTTCCGAAATTCAAGTTATTTTTCACGTTACTTTTTTGGTCGGTTGTAGAAATAAACTTAAGAATAGCCAGCTAAACTTCAGTTACACTAAACCTTCAGTTAAACTTCAGTTATGGGGATGAATTTTTTGACGCCCTATGAGCTCTTCCCCTTTTTTACCACTTGTACATAATGTATATTATATTTTTTAGTTTTAGGTTGTATATAGTCAGTAATTAATTCTTCATGTAATTTGGTAATAAATGAAAATGAAGCTCTCACATTTTCAGAAAACTAAAAAAAAATAAAAAACTTCAGTTTATGTTCGAGGAGACGCTATTGGATGAAAAAGAATTAAAATCGGTGCTGGAATAACTTAGATTTCAAGATTGGTTCTAAACCAAAAGTTTTTCAAATTGAAGAGTATAATAACCCCTTTTCCGCATAAACTAAAAATATTGTTGTATTAATACAGTCTTTAAACTGACTCCGGACCCAGGTAGGCCGAAGCAAGGAAAACCTGCTCAGGTGGGGATTCATAGACAACTCTGCCTTGGGGTATAAATGTGGTCCTGTTCCACACACGAAGGGACACTTAATATAGTGTCCTGCATGTCCTGCCGTATGCACGTTACAGAAACTTATGGACGCTAGTGATAGCGCCAAACACATAGCCAAATTATGGGCCGAGTACATTTAGATTTCCATCGACACGCTAAGAAAAAGAAGAAGAATACAGACGAATATACAACCTCCTACTTTTTTATAAAGTCGGTTGGTAAATAACAATGGACAGCAAACCCTTTAAACGAATGGCTGTCTTCTGTTAAATGAGTTTTGTAACCGACCCTATAAAGTGTTATTGAAATATCTAAAAATCGTAAAAGACGTCATTATACTACATATTTTGAATAACTGTTACTAAGAAACCAAACCTGAAGTCGCAATCTGGATTAAATGGCTACTCCATGCAATTATGTTCCCATAACTCGACAACATTTAGGGAAGTGCTGATTTTTGTCACTATTTTAGGGTTTCAGTTACATCTCGTAGAATTAATCATCTACAGGATTAATTGAAATGGTTTGTAGTTTAAACTTACATTGTCTTGCTCGAATACAGATTTTTGATATGTGAACTTCGGCTTGAAGGGAACTGTAGGGTTGGGCAGCGGTGTTGGCTCTACTATCGGCGCTGACCATATCTCGTAGTGGTCCGGACGAGGTCCTATTGACCCAACAGGCGCCTTGCGACAGTTGTCTTCTATCCACTTCTGCTCTCGAAGTGAAGGGGCCCTGCGAACGATTCCAAAATCGTGGAATCACAAATTGATGGAACAAGAATTGGGGGAAAATATCCGTCATACCCATGCAAAATGGCCATTACTCAGCACATTGCTTTTAAGGAAGGAAAAACATCCAATGACTCCTCCCGCCAGAGTCACCCATTCATGTTCTTTCCGTAGCCTGATGTGTTCCGGGGCAGCGGTAACCCTTTCGGAATATCCCGCTTAAGCATAATGCTGCGATCCTTTGCGAGACACAAGCCCTAGCGCGTTCTGTTTAAGTCTCCATAAGTTTGCTAGTAGTAGCATGTCTGCTAGCAATAAGCAGCGTTGTTGTTTCCGGTTTGAAGCGCATGATTGCTGGGGCAATTCAGGCACATGAGACATTTCAGCTTTGCCTCTAGGCAAGCATTTGGTATTAGCGACCAATTAGATCCAGGTGGTCGTAGGTTACTATGGCAACTGCTTACAAGGTTTGATTTGAGATTGCTTTACGAAACGCGTTGGTTCATTGGCAACATCATCATTCATTCTCCTGCCCTTATCCCAATTTATTTGGGGTCGGCGCAACATGTCTTTTTCTTCCATACTTCTTTATTAGTCGTCATCTCGGTAGTCACTCCCTTTCTAGCCATATCATCTTTCACACAATCCATCCATCGTTTCTTTGGTCTCCCTCTACTTGTATAGCCAAACAGTACAGTACATAGTTCTTGAACCAATGCTGCTGTGCCTCTGGTTTTTTTTCTAATAAAATATTTGATATTGTTGTACTGATTACGCAAGCACTTACCTTATAACATCTAATTTGTGTTCATAATCATAAACGACTTTCGTTATAGGGTCGTAGAAGCCGTCTCCTGTGTCATACATGCCAGGAGGTATCTCTCTGGGAGGTTCGTCAGGTGTTAGATGGCACTGGCCGGCAGGCTGAAGATCCGTTTCGAATTCTACTTCATATCTGTTCATAAATTAGGTATTTGAATATTCTACGGATACAGTAAGATAATAAAATGGCCTAGGTATAGGTGCAGCAGTTAGAGAGGGAAATCTTTTTGCCGTTTAAGATCCTCTCAGCATGAATACCGTTTGGTAGCCTCATGATACTGGCATTACATCTCGTAGTATTCGCGAATAAAAATTATACTAGCCTCATAAAAATAATTCAGCCGAAGCG